>JAJLRJ010000013.1:2399574-2712074 GCA_024195265.1 Dendrophyllia cribrosa | reverse complement strand
ACGCAACATTTCGTTGCGCCAACATGTTGTTTTAAAAATCGGCGTTAAAAATCGGCTCGTGTAACATCACCTTAAAGAAGACAAATTAACTGAACACAACCGGCTTTTAATGGCTCCGTCAATTCCACCACGGCCACGAATGTTGGCAAATAAGACGTCAATATCATAAAAATTTGTTGTGATATTATCTTCTGTGACACAAGACTTTCTCAAAGTCCGTTTTTCGTTTTGGGTGGATGAGCGGGCTTGGAATTGACGGAGCCATAAGTTTCCCATCGTTTTTTTTTTTGCCCCCTGTTTCGGGTAAAAGGATGCCGCTAAGGACTGACCCTGTTCTGAGAACGAAAAAGACCGGCACGTCTTCGATCACGAATTGCTGAATATTGCATAAACCATATTTAACAACGACAATCGTGCAACCATACCCTGTTTTTTAAAACAGATTCAGACAATGTTATACTCCAAGCGGAGTAAACAAACTTAAAACTGCATATTAACTGTACTATTAATTAGTCAGTATAAGCTTTTAAATAGAATAATATTTACTAATACAAAATTATGTAAGTTTGGGTTAGCTGATTCACCTTTGTGCACCTTCTGTGGCAAAGAAGAAGAAACCCCCGAACATTTATTTATTTTGTGCAATTTTTCAAAGTGTTTTTGGTAGGAAATCTCTTGCTGGTTGTAGCATTGTAACATTCACACCGCTATTGACTTGACCATTCAAACCAATATTATGTTTGGCTTGTTAGATATTAATGAACGTTTTATGTCTCTTAATCACGTTATTCTTATAGCTAAACAAACTATTTTTCTTTGCCGTCGAAAGAATATCGCTCCAAATTTCAATATATTTCTTGCAAACCTTAAAAAAATTGTTAAAATAGAAGAATTCATAGCTAAACAAAAAAACAAAATGAACCTACACCTTGAAAAATGGAAATTTTTTGTAGAACTACTTCAGTAAGAATTTTTGTTTTTGTATTTGTAGTAATAATTCCATTCTGTAATAACTATCATAACTTTCCTTTTTTTATGATTATTTTTTTATGTATTTTTTGTTTTTCTTCTTTTCTTCATGTACGTATCTATGTATGTAGGCTGTATTGTATTGTATTATATCTCATTTAAAATTTTGCAAATTAATAATAAAAAAAAACTGTACTATTAAAAAAAGACTTAAGTTCACATGTAAGACCAAATAAGCTTAAAATCTTTGTTGGTTTTCAATAGTTAACAATGCTGGCCTTGCATTGAATTCAGTATTGGAATGCACCCCAATGAACTTGGCCAAAGACTTGTTCGAAGTGAACTTCTTCGGTGCTCTGCGGCTGATCCAAGCTGTACTGCCAGGCATGAAAGCGAGGCAGAGTGGTTGTATCATCAACAACAGTAGCCATTATGGAATAATTGGTACACCATTTTTTGAACTCTACTCCGCGTCTAAGTTCGCCATGGAGGGACTCACTGAAGCTATGGCTCCAATTCTGCTTCATTTTAATATCAGGTAATGTCTTTGCCTTTTTTTACTCCGAATAAATCTCCGAATATCAAATATCAAATTTAGTAGTAACAACTTCGTCCCCAAGCTTCTCTCGATTTTCAATATGGCAGCGGTCACAAGAAGCCCCGGGGAACGAGGTTTATTAAGTAAAAGTCTTAATTAGCGTTTTTTAAACTTGAAAAGTCATACATTTAAGGGGGTATCTTTCAGATACTTAAAAGTCGGAACCCCATTTTAGGATTAGTAGCATAGTGTAAGTACAGATAAAGCGGTTTTCAATAGCGAAGCGCACAATTACTATTTATAGAACTAAAACTCAGACAAACAAACCAAAAGTGACTCTCAGGGGATTCCTAATAACGAATTTCTATTGTCAGAAATGCAAGAATAGACAAGAATAAATTATAAACTCAGACAAACATGAGTACTGACGTCATTTGTGCTCTTTGCTATTGAGTGTCGAAAGTAATTTCGCGATTGCTTTCGTTTTGCATTGCTACGCTTTGTGATTGGTTAAAAATCTCGCGCCACTTTCTCAACCAATCAGAAGTAAAACCAAAACCAATCGTGACTTGCCTGTTCGCGTTTTCCCGCGCTTGGCGCCGGCTACAGTACATGTATTCGCTTCGAGTTCTGATTAGTTCATTGGACTGTCTGCGTCTGTTGTGATTGGCCAGAGTAATTACTTGGAACTGCACCCGCGAAGGGCGTAACCAAGAGAGGAACATTAGTGTAGAAATATTTTATATAAAAAAACAGGCATTTGCTTTTCAGATTATACTCTCTGTCAGGGGCAGGTCACGAAAATTCAGCAACAGGGGACCGGGTAACGATTGCGGCGAGAGGACAACCTCGCTCCATAGCCGCAACAACTTTAAAGGTGCGGAGAAAAATCCCAGACAAAAAAGGGGGCGCGGCCCCCTCGGCCCTTTCGTCTCCCCCCCTCCCCAGAACCCGTCTTTGTCTGCCCAAACGGTACAACATATTCAGTTGATTGGCTTCGTAAGTACCTGAATAGAATACCCGGTATAGGTGCGAACGATTCATTTATTATAAACAGAAAAAAATGAAATACAAGTTAGTTTTAAAGTCATATCAATAAGCGTAAGGAAGGGGCGTTTATTAGATATACCAGACGTTTAATAGAGAGAGGCGTTTATGAGAGAGTGGATGAGCGTTTTATTAGATCATTATCGGTAATGCTCAAAGGTTTTAAATGAAATCATCAATCATAAAGAACTTATTTGAATCGAGGGCCACAAGTTTGCAAGTGTTTTTTCACTATTGAGTGTCACTTCCTTTAAATAAAGTCTACTACTTGTACTACTACTTCTATTCTGAAAATTTCACAGCTAAACGACCCTATAGCATCACGCTATATCACTTTATATAGAGCAGTTTTCAAATGAGTCTCGTAAAACCAAAACCAAAGTTGTTACTCTGACTAATCACGTACAGACGCAAACAATCCAATAAACTAATCAGAACTCGAAGCAAATAGTCAAGATGTAATCAGCGCCAAGCGCGGGGACTCGCGTCCAAGCAAGTCACAATTGGTTTGGGTTTTACTTCTGATTGGTCGAGAGATTAGGGCCCGAGGTGTTTTAGCCAATCACAAAGCGTAGCAATGTAAAACCAAAGCAATCGCGAAATTACTTTCGATACTCAATTGAAAACCGTGCTTTATGTAAACTATTTCAAAGCTCTTTTCTATCTTTTTTTCGTTTCATAGATGTACGATAGTAGAACCAGGCCCCGTGAAGACTCCAGTGTTACAAAATATGGAAACCTGGTTAAAGAAATACGACATGCCGACTGCTGACAAAAAGACTTTGGAATTGCAGGGAAACTCTGGAGGCAAGTTTCAGCAATGGCTTAACGATACTATACAAGATGTCAACGAGGTCGCTGAATTAGTGAAAACCATCATTCTCAGCGACAAGCCAAACTTTCGTTATCAAACAAATGACAAGTTTCACCCTGACGAAGTGAAAGCCAAACTTGCTGATCCAACTGGAAACGTTTTGGTGGAGATGCTTAACAAGAAGTACCTCGATCATAAAGAATAAGACGTTCAACCAGCAGATAGATTTACTATAGTTCAGGGTTGCTAGTTCACCTACTTTTTCGAGTTTTGCTCTAAGTTATTCTTTTATGAAACACCGAACTTGTTCGTCATTTTTCATCGATTTTATGTCTGAAATAAATTAAATCTGAACATTTATATTTCTGGTTTAGAAAGTTATATAGTTGAACTTCAAGAAATCAAAATTACCATTCTTGTGGAATTTTCACTCTTTTAGCCGTTCATACTCAGTGGTTAACAAACAAATAAAACGTTTCACCCTGACGAGGTGATCCAGCTGGAAACATTTTGGTGTGGAGATGCTCAACACAAAGTACCGTAGACGAGAGTTCCCCCATTACTTTCGGAATTAGCAGGCCTAAAGGGCCGCAACTTCGGGTAGCCGCTACTTTCGGGTAGCCGTTACTTTCGGGCACCTAAAATATGTAAGTAATTGAAAAAAGAATGATGATAAACACAACCACGGAATAGGCATAACGTCATTTTAATTGCCTCTTTCTTTCCCTCTTTTTCGGCATCCCTCGGCAGTTACAGTAAAACACTAAGCTATTCCATCTGCAGGAGACGTTACTTTCGGGAATTACTAGGAAGGTCCGAAAATTAACGTTACTTTCAGGGGACCGCTACTTTCGGAACACTACGGCATCTGAGTAACTAATTAAATTTTTTAGCTCGTTCAACATGAAGAGCTCTTGTGATTAATCCGATTAGGATTTGTATGAGCAAAACAACGTATCGTTGCATAAAAACTGGATTCCCGCTCGTGCCCCCCTCCCCCCTCCCCCGTCCCCCTCCCCCCACCCCCCCCCCCCCCCCCCCCCACCCCCGACGATAGGATTTTATATCGAACGGCCTGCTGCTAAGCCAAGCCGACGGCCGCCCGTCACTTCCAGCTTCAAAGCATCCAAGGAAGCGAGAAGATAGAATTTTCTGGTTGTATTTATCGTCTTCCGAGGCGATGACTGCGGTTTGGAGCTAAATGTGTAATACATATAAAGAAACGGCCTTGCCCTTCACTCGAGCGAAGTTTTGATGAAGCGATTGGGATCGATTGAAGGTAACTTTTGTCACTTTTCGTTGGAATGACTTCGAAATCCGAGTTCTTCCCTTATTATTTTTAGGTGAAGTCAAACCAAAAAAACAAAACTCCGGCTCGGCTAAAATGCCGTTTATATAGAAGCCATAAAACTGCCAAGAAACCGAACAGATAGTTAATGAAGTATGAATTGACACTTTAGTTATAATTTGGATATGTTATCAAACTCACGATAAAATCCTATACAAATCCTTATATTTTTGCTTTTCGTATTCCTGTTGTGAGCCTGGGTACCCTGTGGAGCACCTCAAAACACTGTCTGTATGAGTCACGCAGTACCCGTCTCAGCTCACTTGAATAGCTATCAGCCAAATCAATCATATTCGTGACCTTGAGGCTGTGGGCCAACATTAAAGACATGGCTCCTAAAATTGTGCTGATCTCCGGTTGTTCTAGCGGCATAGGACTCGCTACCGCTGTGCTTCTCGCTAAAGATGCCGAGAAACGCTTCAAAGTTTACGCCACCATGAGAAATCTGGCGAAGAAAGGACAACTGGAAGAAGAAGGGAAGGAATATCTTGGAGACACATTGATTATCAAGCAGATGGACGTGTGTAATGATGAATCAGTCACAAAAGCTGTACAAGAACTTCTCGACACGGAAGGAATCATTGATGTACTTTGTAAGTGCAATGTAATTTTACTGATGTTTAACAAACTTTCGGACACAGGTCTTTCGGTTGGACATACCTCACCCTGAAGCAGGGCGACTCATACTATTCTATGTTTGATTTAATGCCTTATTATCGTCTTTTAATGTTGATCATTTGGCAGATTTCTGAGATTTGGTTGATGACTCGAAGAACATCTCATCTGCGAATAACCGTTAAATATGCGTTGTCAGAGCGTTAAAGAGTTCCTGGGTTAGAGGTTTTATATGAACACTAAAATTTATCTTTTCTAAGCAGCTGAAGTCATTTAATTTGTTAGCTTTCCAATAAAGTTTACACAAGGCGAGAGTTATTTCAAAGCAGTTATTACAATCATTTTGACAATCCGTGATCGATATATAAGGAGTATCAATCGTCGTAATCTCTATGAATCGTTAAATATAAGTGAGATATTCACTTAATACTGACCTTTTACTAATGGAGGAAAACCGAAGTTTATTATAACATAGAACAAAATGAACTGTGAAGTGAAGTTAGTGAATTTGTTGACGATCTATAAACAATGGACAGCGCCCCGCTTAACATAAGAGAAGCGATCTACGTCACGGTCTGTGCACCTGAATATTTAAAACGTTTTTCTTCTTAATCCTTAATCGTCTTCGTCATGTGTGCTTTATGTTTTTTTATCACTGTTTTGGAGTTTTTGTGTTTTAGTCAACTATTATACTATTAGACTAATCTTTTGGTTTGAAGTGAATTTTGTGTATAGAAAACTAAATGACTTAGGAAAGACGCGTGACCCATTTCCCTGTATACAATACATTTTGACTCGTATGAGTGCATATACGGCGTCGGAATGCAATCTAAGATTGCACTGACAAATGGGTAACGGTAAAAAGGACAGCTCTGGCGCCTTTTAATATGACCCCTCATGATGGGAACTAGCGGACAAATGATATGTTTTTGAAACTGTCAAAGATCTAACGGACTAAACAAGCTAATTGGCTTACTGCCGGCTCTAAGTATTCCTACTCCGAACAACACCCCTTCCCCTTCTCTGGATGTCGATGGGATACTAGTCCATCAGAGCAGAGTTGAAAGTCCCCGGGATCTTGCATTGCTATACATCATGTAGTCCAAAACTCGGTTTATTTACAAAAAAACGGAATTATTATTTTCCCGCCTTATCCCAATTTAGGTTATAACTGGTGACTGAAAAAAAAACCCAACCATAATTTTATTTCAAAAACTGTATACATGGAAAATGTATTTACAAAAATTTACAAAAGAGTATACTGTCTAATCACCTTTGTAATAGTCCCAGTAACCATGGTTTCTTTCATGTTATTTAATAGTTAACAATGCTGGCATGGCATTGACATCAGTATTGGAATGTACCCCAATGAAAATGGCCAGGGACTTGTACGAAGTGAACTTCTTCGGTGCTCTGCGGCTGATCCAAGCTGTGTTACCAGGCATGAAAGCGAGGCAGAGTGGACACATCATCAACAACAGTAGTCATTATGGATTTGTTGGTTTGCCTTTTAATGAGCTTTACTGTTCGTCAAAGTTCGCCATTGAGGGGCTTACTGAGGCTTTAGCTCCATTGCTTCTTCATTTCAATATCAGGTAGGTATTGGTAGGTTTTGGTCGGGTATTGGCAAGTATTAGTAATATAGGTAATATGTTGTATATATAGAAACATATGAAATCGGACTGTAAAGGGATGTTCTTACTTAGTAAATCAGCCATATTTTCACATAGGATCTGTGTAAAGATATGTTGTATCCAAGGAACAAAGCAAGTAAATGTATAAAAGCATGATATAACAATCATACTGTGGGAAAATATGGTTCACCGGCGAGGAATCGAACCCCGGTCTTCTGCTCAGAGATCAAGGAACACGTGTTACCACTACACCATCGGTGAAACCGTCAGAAATAGTGGGTGAAATAGCCACACCATATACTTATTACATCACTAAGGTCAGTTCACACGGGAAGTCTGATTTTACTTAGTAAAGAGCAGTCTTAAATTGAGTGTAGTCTTAAATTGAATATTTTTACGGTGGTCAATTTACCTTATCGACTCAGTCGATAAAACTAAATTTTAGGTATTGGTAGGTTTTGGTCAGGTATTGGCAGGTATTAGTACTCCATGATGTTGTATATATAGAAACCGTGATGAAACCGGACTGTAAGAAATGTTCTTACTTCGTGAATCAGCCATATTTTCACATAGGATCTGTGTAAAGATATGTTATATCAAAGGAACAAAGCAAGTAAATGTATAAAAGCATGATATAACAATCATACTATGGGAAAATATGGTTCACCGGCGAGGAATCGAACCCCGGTCTTCTGCTCAGAGATCAAGGAACACGTGTTAGCACTACACCATCGGCGAAACCGTCAGAAATAGTGGGTGAAATAGCCGCACCATTTACTTATTACATCACTAAGGTCACTCACACATCAGAAAGCCTGACAACAACAAACAAAAAAAAAAAAGAAACAAAAATTTATTGCGTCGACGAAGGAGACGCTTCTTAATCTTGTCGGCTAGGCGGAACGAATCGAGAAAAGTGTCGGTACCAAATCTGCGCCATCTTGAAACGTCACAATAGTATACAGCATGCTTAGCGCGTCGTCTTGGTGGAACGAATCGAGAAAAGTGTCGGTACCAAATCTGCGCCATCTTGAAACGTCACAATAGTATACAGCATGCTTAGCGCGTCGTCAAAAGTCACAATAGTATCCCGCATGCTTAGCGCGTGTTTTGAACCACAAACATGCCTGCAACGCGAAGCGGCTGTGTCACAACGAGATACCTAAGGAGACGCACTTTAATCTGTGATTACTTCTAGTTAGACATATAAACTTAAATAAAGTTACCCTGCAAATTAGCAAAAACGCTATTTGAGGCAGGGAAAAGTAATGTAATTGAAAATAATAAAGGTACGACAATATAACAATACAGAAGCTGATCTGTAGAGTTACAGATTATTTTAAAGCTTTAGTTAAAATCATGATTCACGGTAAAGAGCAGTCTTAAATTGAGTAAACATAACCGACAAACCGAAGGCTGATCTGACTACGTAAAAAGTAGACTTTGCGAGACACCAATACGACAGAAACCGATAAAGCTGGGTAGCAACCGCGGACAGTTGTTTCGCCCTGTTGGGGCTCGTTAGCGCGGTGTAGCTTGTGGCAAACTAAGAATGACTACAAGAATGCAGTCGTAAATAGATTGCACAATGACCCGTTCACAATATCAAGTTCCGTACCTTGGAACCAACTTGTCACCCGCATCACGTGTGCCACATCACGTGTTGCGGGGAACAAGCCGTCCCAAGTTGTCACAATGGTATCTCGCAAAGAACTACATGGCAAGCCAATGTAGACATTACGTAGTCAGATCAGCCTTGCAGTTTGTCTGTTATGTTTGTTCATTTTTTTGGCTTATTAGGTCTTTCTTAGATCCTACGTATCTTTTGCAGCATTATCGGTTGCGGTCTTTTGCAGTTTTGAGTTCTATTTTTAAATTGAGTGTCGTAAAACCACAGACGCATATAATCCAATGAACCAACAGAACTCGAAGCAAATACATGTAGCCGACGCCAAGCGCGGGAAAATGCGTGTTTGCAAATCACTGCATCATGATTGGTTTTGGTTTTGCTTGTGATTGGTTGATAAAGTGGAGCGAGTTTTTTTAGCTACTGTAATTAAAAAGCGTAGCAATGCAAAACCAAAGCAATTGTGATATCTTTTTTTAACAGTTAATTGGAAACCGCTTTTTATGAATCCTACAATGACCCACTTACTAGCGCTTTAACGAGGTTACTTTTGCTTTTATCACGTAGGTGTTCATTACTCGAACCAGGCCTCGTGGGGACTGCGGTGATGGAAAGCATGGGAACCTGGGTCAAGAACTACGATATGAAACCCGCTGACCAAAAGAGCCTGGAACTGCAGCAGACTCTTGGAGGCAAGATGCAACAGCTTTTTGGAACACTCCAAAAACCGGAAGAGTTAGCAGAAATTGTGAAAAAGATGATTTTAAGCGAAAAGCCAAACTTGCGCTATCAATCAAATGCGAAGTTTAATCCGGATGAGGTGAAGGCTAAACTTGCTGATCCAACAGGAAATGATTTGGTGGAAATGCTAAAGAAGAAATACCTTGATAAAGAATAAGTTCTTCCTCATATTTACTGTAGTATGCTTGCATGAAGTGTAGGAAAGATCCGCTACCTGATCATCAACTCGCCTTTTATAATAAGGCTGAAATATTTCGACCTGTTATATTATATATCTTTTATATCTTGAAATAAACGCCCCATTTTGGCTTAACTTACCTGTTCTTTAGCGTTATTAAATCAAACTGCGGATAATAGGGAAAGCAAAGTGACTAAGGGATGGACCATTTTGTTTTTGAGGAGGGGAGGGGAGGGGGGGGGGGGGGGGTTGGGCAATTATCAAAAAAAAAACGTAGAGTGAAAAAAAAAATATGCACAGCGAGCCAAAGGATAAAAAAGTGTCGAACAATCTCGAAAACATATTCTTGCAGAACCTCAAGACGAAAAAAAAAATATTCATACTCAGAAAAAATTGCCTCCCCTTCCCCCCCCCCCCCCCCCCCCCCCCCCCGCTCAAAAAATAAAAATGGTTCATCTTCCGCCAAGCTTTTGCCAGCACGCAGGCGTTTCCGATTAATTCAAATCGTGCTGATGTCCGGTTGTTCTAGCGGCATAGGACTCGCTACTGGTGGGTGTGACCGTGTGCCACACGCTAAAGTTGCCGAGGAACGCTTCAAGGTTTAATGCATGAAGCAAAGGCCCGGGGGGGGGGGGGGGAGGGGGTTACTCCCTTTAATGGGCTATACGGGGATGCTTTTTGAGGCTGGAGGTATATGAAAGGGTAGGGATTTCACGAGTTGAAGTATATGAAAGGGTAGGGATTTCACAAAGTATAGGAAAGGGTAGGGAAAACACGAGTTGAAGTATAAAAAGCGCCTTTCAAAATATATCAAACAGACACACGTAAAGGTTACTCTCAAATAAAGCAAGGACCACTTGGACAAACAAGACGGCGAAGTGAAGCCGGATCTTGGTGTAGATCAGGATCAGCAGTATTGAATAAAAATATTATTTCTGACGAATGAGTTTGCGAAGAAGGCTGAAATAACAGCCGATTCGCATATAATTAACCGCATATAAGCGAGTCTAATTAACATCAAATTACCGCATGCAAGCGGTTAAAGTAGGCCCAATTCACCTACTGAGAAATAACGAAAATAGAGCTGATCTCAAACTGGCTTTTGTCTTTCACTTGAACATTTTACATAAAGTAAAACTCCTTTTTTTTTAGTAAAAGAAAGAAAAAGATCAGAAGGGTACATGCCTTGAACCCGAGTCGTTTGCTTTATAACTAATACCCATATCCACTACACCAAGGAGGGCTAGCTGAGAGGAACTGTAATTTTTAACATATTTATAGAGTTACCCATAACCATAAATGAAAGCTAACCGTTTTAAAATCAGTGTTTAACCCTAAACACTGCAGATCAGTGCTAAACTGGAGCTATTTTCTCTCAGTTCTGTGTCTAACGTCACTAATATAAAGAATACTACTGTTAGGTAAATAGGGCCTATTTTACCGCTTGCATGCGGTAATTTGATGTTAATTAGACCCGCTTATATGCGGTTAATTATACGCGAATCGGGTGGAAATAAAAATTTTGTCGGCACGAGATACAACAGGGCCTGGGTCCAGGCCAGTGCATTATGGGTAGTCATATAGGGGTATATAAGGTAGAGTATAGCACGCGGTGGTCATCTAGGCCTTCATAACCAACCTTCGTTAGTCTCGCTTAATTTTTATTTTCTTTAGTTTTCAGATTCTATTCATTCGTAGGTGCGGCCGTTTCTCTCTCTGTAAAGCCTCGTAGGATGCGCTTCTAACGCCTGGAGCTTGAGCTTTGGTTCCTACCCAGATTTCCTGAAGGTTTTTCACCACAGGGAATTTTTCTGGCAGGTTTTTTCTGGCCTCCGTCTAACCGCATTTGTTTTGTTAGCGGTTGCTCAGCTCCACTAGTTTAGCGTTCTGATATATTTGTTTTCTACTGGTATTTACTAATAAGGTTTTTGTATACTTGTCATACAAGTAGGATCTTAGTAGCCTCTATTCAGGCTATATTACTTAGTTTGCGGGTACAAGTTCGCCTATTAATTATGGCTTTGTATGTTTCCCGAAGTCCATTGTGCTGAGCATGGATGGGTCTAGAGTTACCAGGAATGTTGGAGTCACAACATTTGCAACCTAAGTTGGGTCTAGAGTGACCCGGGGTGTCAGACTCGTTAGTTTCCCAGCCTAATTAGGATAATTTTCCCGGAAACTTGGCAAGTTCACTTGGGGGATGTAAGTAAAAATGATCTGTAACATTAGAGTTGCAAGTTCCCCAGCACTGTAGCTCAGGACTGCCCTGGTATATCATGTTCCAAGTTCCCCAGTCTAACTGGAAGCCTAACTGGAAGCCTAACTGGCAGCCTAACTGGCACTAAGTATGCTTGCTTACTCGGGGACGTAGCCAAGACTGGCTAACCGGCACTAGGCCTGTGTGCCTACTTGTAGATGATGCAGATGATGATGATGATGATGCAGATGATGCAGATGATGCAGGACAAGAATGGTTTGCGATAGTAGATGGTGCAGGACAAGAATGGCTTGCGATAGTAGAGTTTCTAATTCCCCTGTGGGGTTTTTCATTTTGTCGCGTAGCTTAGTGGGCATGTAAATCTGTAAATAGGTTATGACAGTTTATCTAAACTCTAGTCTACGTAAATTGTACTTATTCTGTATGAGAATATTTGTATTTAGTAGGATAATGGTTCGGGTTGGTTACGCCAGGCCCTCCCAAAATAAACTTATTTGTCATAACGCGTTGTGTTATGTTTGTTGTGGAGTGGAGACAAAATCTTAAAACTAAATGCAAGGCTGATCGGACAGCTATAAAGGGTATTTTATTGCCCAATATTTCGGTTAGGCAAAACTAACCTTTAAAGGTTATATGAAAGGGGTACCCATTTTCAATGAAAGTATATGAAAAGGATACTTTTTCTGTCAAAAACGGTAAATAAAAGGGCAAGGGTTTTGACCTTGGAGCGGAGCATCCCCCCAGAGCAAAGGAAATTGGGGACGCCTGTGGCCTGTCTATCCAAGATTGTCACGCTGTCGTGACTGTTTCAGTGCAGACTCTCCAAAGCGAGGCTAGCCGTAATGCACACCCGCTCATCACTCATCAAGGCTCACATGTACGAGTCACGAACGCTTCTTGATTCTCTGAGCTTTCGTTATTTTGAAAATGGCTCCCCTAATCGTGCTGATCTCCGGTTGTTCTAGCGGCATAGGACTCGCTACAGCTATGTTTCTCGCTAAAGATGCCGAGAAACGCTTCAAAGTTTACGCCACCATGAGAAATCTGGCGAAGAAAGGACAACTGGAGGAAGAAGGAAAGGAATATCTTGGAGACACATTGATTATCAAACAGATGGACGTGTGTAGTGATGAATCAGTCAACAAAGCTGTACAAGAATTGCTCGACACTGAAAGAAAAATTGATGTGTTGTGTAAGTACAATATAAAAGTATTATCACTTTTAATGCCAATCATATTCATGCGCATGCATGATACAACAAATCAACTCTTTCGCTTCAATGATTTGTCTTGATTTGATCACGCCTGATCAGGTTAACCAATGTGCTTTAATCCAGAAAAATTAAACGCTTTTTAACTGAATTTTGCGACCTTACGAGGCTAAACGTATAAAGTAAACGACCGACGCATTCATGCGAAAGAGAAGCAGTAATAATGAGATGCACAAAATTATGGGAGTCACGCAATACAATTTATCCTTTATTTTAAATGGTCACGCATAAGCTGTAATCAATTTTCAGAACTTTTCAGGTGTATTTAGTTTTTCTATAGTGTTGTGGAGAAAACAGACTGCAAAAGCGTAATTTCCTTATATGTGAGATAGTCATTCAACAAATACAAGTAGTCAACCGCAGGTTCTATTTTATGCCATACTTGTATTTTGCAGTTAACAACGCAGGTGTACCTCTTATGTCAGTGTTTGACTGCATTTCAATCGATTTGGCAAAGGAAACATTTGATATCAACTTCTTTGGTACTCTGCGGCTGATCCAAGCTGTGTTGCCAGGCATGAAAGCAAGGCAGAGTGGACACATCATTAACAACTCAAGCGCCTTTGGAATTATAGGCTCCCCCTTCTTTGAAATCTACTGTGCATCTAAGTTTGCTGTTGAGGGGCTGACAGAGTCATTGGTTCCTACACTTCGTCAGTTTAATATCAGGTAAAAACTGACTTGTAAAACAGCAATATAATTATATAACCCCTTTATATGTGTTAATAGTAGTGGTAATATATGTTGATAAAATGAAATGGTAACACATTTACATCATGGTAATTGATCATAATAAGATAAACCAACCAAAAGTCTTCTTCATTTTGGAAACATACTCACTCGTGAGGAAGGACAGGGAGGGCGTGAGCCTGGGAGAACAGCGGGTGGAAGGGGAAAAGGAGACAAGAGAAAAAAGGGCGGGAAGTGGGATTTCTACGAGGGTGGGAAGCGAGAAAACGTAAATTCGTACTCGGGCTAAAAAAAACAGCATTAGTTCCGGCGAAATTGGAAACCTTTTCAAGAAGGTTACGTCATAGGTCATGAATGAGATGACATGGCACATGTACACATGTGTCAGTGTCTCGCAGGGTGGGAGATGGGAGACAAAGGGACACAAAGGTCCGGGAGGTAGGAGAACAGGGTACGGGAAGCAGGCCCTCACTCGTGACACGTTCCCTTAACCCTTTAATTAACTCCCAAGAGTGCCAAAAATCAAAATTTAAGAAAAATTCCAAATTTCGTTTTATAAAATATTGAAAAACAAATGGATGCAAAAGTACTGCTGAAGAGGTTACATTTGAATGGTCAGTCACCATAGGATTTTGTCTACAGACTCAAAAGTTAGAACAAATGGTACCATGCAAAAGTACTGCTGAATTAAGAGGTTTCATTTGAATGGTCACACCATAGCAGTGCTTGACCTTACCTTTTTGGCTTACTAGTCCTTAGGCTAGTGGGGTCTGAAATTCACTAGCCAACAGGCATCATCTGGTAGCCAAACGAGTAGCGCATTGACTGGTGGTTCTCAAATTTTACTAGCCCAAACCCATTTTTTACTGGTCCCGGACTAGTGGACTACCGCTAAAGTCGAGCACTGCATAGGATTTCATCAATAGACTCAAAAGTTAGAACAAATGGTCCATGCAAAAGTACTATCGATCTGCTGAAGAGGTTTCATTTGAATTTCATGGTCACACCATAGGATTTCATCAATAGACTCAAAAGTTAGAACAAATGGAACCATGCAAAAGTACTGCTGAAGAGGTTTCATTTGAATGGCCACGCCCCCCCCCCCCCCCCCCCGGGGGGGGGGGGGGGGGGGGAGAATCCCATATAAAAATGACGGGGGTGCTCGTCGGAAATTTTCGATAAACACCCTAAAAGGTACCAGAATCTTGTTTGATGGGCGTGGCTCAAAATAATTTTTACCCCTAAGAGGTACCAATTCGAAAGCAACACATGTCATATTCTGTGATATCTTTTCGGCTCACCCTAAAAGGTACCACAATAATTCTAACGGTAGTCATTTCAGATTTTAGTACCCTAAGCGGTACCAATCTACAAATTGTGACCCCTAAAAGGTACGACAAGCACCCCCGTCATTTTTATATGGGAGTCCCCCTCCCCCCCCCCCCCCCCCCAGGACCACACCATAGGATTTTGTCCACAGACTCAAAAGTTAGAGCAAATGGTACCTGTGCAAAGGTACTGCTGAATAGGTTTCATTTGAATGGTCGCATCATAGGATTACATCCACAGACTCAAAAGTTAGAACACTGAATGGTATCATGCAAAAGTTAACTGCTGAAGAGGTTTCATTTGAATGGTCACACCATAGGATTACATCCAGAGACTTAAAAGTTAGAACTCTACACTACATTTTTGCATTTAATTATTGACTCTGGGAGTAAAAGGGTCAAGAGATTTAAGTGTCCTGATTTAATATATCATGTTTTCATGATTATGGCCAGGAGCTCAGGCTTATAAGCTTACTTTATTATCTTGAAATAGAAAATTAAGAAAAATAGCAAAAAAATTGTTGAAAACAAAGAAACATTAACTAATTAGACAAAATAAAGCCTAGAAAAGACAAAATTCCACCAGAATGGCAATTTTGATTTCTTGACCGCCTGTCACGAAATCAAATTTGTGAAAATCGGTAATCCACTAATCCATCCTTGTAATCCTGCACTTTATCTGAAAACTACTCCTTCTGTTTTGCTCTATAGAATCTTTTTATCCAATTAAGTTGTATATTTATTTGGTGGCATTTAGCGATGTAACATGGAAATAAGGAAAGCGAATTGAAATTTTGTTATTTAAGTGGGACAGTGTCCCGTGTCGCTTTAAGACCGGTAGGGGTTAAGTTTATACTTCGGTAGAGTCTACCTTCTATAGCTCAGAAGGAGCTCGAACACTTATCGAGAATTTATATATAACGTAATGTCGATTTTATTTTCAATAAATTTTGAAGTGTAAAAAAGAAAATTTAAAATCCCCACTCAGGATTGAACCTGTGAGCTCTGTTGGGCTTAGGCTTAGATAGCCTACCGTTCCACAGTACCACCTAGCTTTTCGGGTTGTTTAGGCATAAATTTAATTATATAAACTGTTAACCCCAACCTCAACTGAAAGCTAACCAGTTACTCCGTTATATAAGTCTCAACAAGGTGTCCGACCTCCTTCTGAGCTATGGAATCTAGACTCTACCTTATTCTTCTTTTGTTTTGTTATGGTCTGTAAGAAAACGTTCATTTTTTTTTATGCTTTATTTTCTCAAACAGGTGCACGCTACTCGAACCAGGTCCCGTTAGCTCAGCGGTCGGGGAATGTAACGCTGAAAGGACTAAGAATATTGACTTGGCAACCGCTGACCAGAAGACACGCGATATATGGCAAGGAACACTGGGAAGGATTGGTGGAATTTTCGAAGAAAAAGTAGTATTAACTCCCCTAGCAATTGCTGAGGCTGTCAGAGAAATCATTCTAAGCAAAAATCCCGATTTTCGCTATCAACCGAATAAAGGGTTTTATACTGAAGAAATTGCTGCTAAATTTGCTGATGCGACAGGATTTAAATCGGTGGATCTCATCACCCAAAAATTCTGCCCAGAAAAATAGTTCCATTTTAGGTTGTTCGCAAAATAATGTATATCTTGAGAAAGAGTGTTAGTTTTTGCACAGGAATCCCAGGCTTTCACTTCGTGGCAAAGTATAAGCATAAGTATAGAACTTTACCTTTGATTTAGTAGGAGAATCAAAAAATGACAATAAACAGCCATTAAACTTTACATACCACACCACATGTGTTGCTTCTTGACTGTCTTGGACGCTCTTAGCCGTTTAGCCTGTTTTTGATATTTAGTTCTCTCCTACCTAAAATATCCCACCTTCACTTCGCATCAGGGTTAACCGACAAAAGGAATCCCAAAAATCGGCCTTTTAAAATCGATCCCAATCGCTCCAAAACTTCAGTTGAGTGTAGATCGCAGAGAACAATTATTTGACAGCGTGATTTCCATCCGAAGACTTTTTCCAACGCCACTGGAATACAGTTCCGTGAAGGATGAGTGTTGTTGCTGTGAAACCTTGCCTTAAATGAACAACGAACGCTATGATTGGTCAATAGATGATACTAAAATCGCCCGTCGGGGTGGTTAACGAACACGACAGCCGTTCGTTGTTTATGTAAGGCTAGGTTCCACAGCAATAACACTATTGTTTGATGTTCAACCAGGTCGTAAGCGCCCTTACGATTCCGATTACGACTTCGAATCCATGTCCGTCGTCTAATTTTACAAAATATGTAAGAGAGTGGCATACATCAAAATTCAAGAAAAACCCCATATTTAATTTGGTAAAATAATAATAATTATAATAATAATAATAATAAAAAAATGGTACCATGCAAAAGTACGGCTGAAGAGGTTTCAATTGAATGGTAACACCACAGATTTTCGTTGAAGGAATTAAAAATTAGAACTACATTACATGTCACCATAAGTGACTCTGGGAGTTAAATCAAAAGGTAAAAGCGAGGTTCGACTGTATTTGAAAACATTTTCAAGAGTGGATAAATTCAAAAAACGCTGGCTATGCTTTTCAAATCACTCCATCTAAATCATACAACGCACAAATCCTATTTGCTCTGACAATATCAATAATATCAAATTACTTCCGCGAGGGTGGGTGTGGGGAAGATTGGTAGGGCCTGGTACAGTTGTATGTGACGCACTTGTTAAAACTTTTAACCGTTTTTTGACCAAACTATGGTTAAAGCAACCTCGTTCCAGACTCAACAACGCGCTTACTGAGCAAAGGGAGCTCATAGAGGCTTGAGGCCGATGGTTGACGGTGGTAGCAATTTGTAATCGTTCATGCCAGTTATAAGCTCAGATTGTGATATTTTTGTCTTCACCATGTGAACCTCAAAGTAACGGTATACATCTTTAACGTGAAAAGTGATACGGGAACTTACTGGTCACTTGGTGGTAGCAATTTGTAATCGTTCATGCCAATTAAAAGCTCAGATTGTGATATTTTTGTCTTCACCATGTGAACCTCAAAGTAACGGTATACATCTTTAACATGAAAAGTGATACGGGAACTTACTGGTCACTTGGTGGTAGCATTTTGTAATCGTTCATGCCAATTAAAAGCTCAGATTGTGATATTTTTGTCTTCACCATGTGAATCTTAAAGTAACGGTATACATCTTTAACATGAAAAGTGATACGGGAACTTACTGGTCACTTGGTGGTAGCATTTTGTAATCGTTCATGCCAATTAAAAGCTGCTTGTGACATTTTCGTCTTCACCATGTGAACCTCAAAGTAACGGTATACATCTTTAACATGAAAAGTGATACGGGAACTTACTGGTCACTTGGTGGTAGCAATTTGTAATCGTACATGCCAATTAAAAGCTCAGATTGTGATAGTTTTGTCTTCACCATGTGGACCTCAAAGTAGCGGTATACATCTTTAACATGAAAAGTGATACGGGGGCTTACTGGTCACTTGGTGGTAGCATTTTGCAATCGTTCATGCCAATTAAAAGCTGCTTATGACGTTTTTGTCTTCAGCATGTGAACCACAAAGTAACGGTATACATCTTTAACATGTAACTGAAGCCGTGATATTTAGTCATTCTTTCTAATTTTTGTCATGATGTTATACAGGTTATAGGTCTGTTAGCCCAAGAAGTGACAGGGGTGTTACGAAAACGAAGACCCCTGAAAACCTAAAACCTAAGACCTAAGACCTAAGACCTAAGACCTAAGACCTAAGACCTAAGACCCATCTTAGTTTTCGTGATCACGAAAACTAAGACCCCTAAAATCCATTCCGTCGAGTTATGAAGTTGAATTCTGACCGTTCTAACTCTAATCCATCAAATTATCTTCCGTCCGATCCGTTTCTTCGAATTTGAAGTTACATTTAGACCAATCTTAGACCTAAGACCTCATCTTAGTTTTCGTAATGACGAAAACTAAGACTCTCACTAAAACCGCCGATTTTATATGAAGTCGAATTATGACCCCTCATGGACTAATCCGTCACATTGTCATCCGTCCTGTCCGTTTCTTTGAATGTTTAGTTATATTTACGTATTAAATCACGAAAACAAAGACCCATGAGGGTCTCTTTGGAGAGAGAATTCTCAAGTAGTCTTTTTCGCTATTAGGGGCCGCTTTCAAGCCGACCGAGATCGCAGGTGGCGTTTTTGCAATAGGTTATTTTTATTGAATATTATCAGACCTTTTTAATAATCAGTTCAGCACGTTTTCATCGCCTCAACCGGAAACGGATAATTTGTTAGAATATTAGAGTGGGTGGGTGTGTGTGTGTGTGTGTGTGTGTGTGTGGGGGGGGGGGGGGGGGGGGGGGAATTCTCAAGAAGTCTATCTACAGACCTTTCTTTTCCTCTTCCGAAGATTACTAAATGATCGAAAAACGAAAACAATATTTTCCTATCTACCCAGCAGCCTTGCGTTCGCAGTCACGTCACTCGGTTGTAATTCTCGTTCGCGCCTGCCGATCTTTTGAGGTCTATGAACAGACTAATTCTAAAGCTGCGTGAATAATGACGCTAACAATAACACCTGGATAAGCCTTAGTTCGAATGCTAGAACAAAGCATAGTGAAGGTTGCGTGACGGAAAATAACAGACACCCGGGGTTAGGTTATATTTCCGCGGGAAAATCGATCACGAGTTCTTGCTATTATAGTTGCGGCGTGTTCGAGTTCTTTTCGACCTCTGCTCGATCAGACATGGCCCTTTCTAGGAATTTCAGCTACCTCAGCTCTTAGGTAAAGCAAAATCCAGAAATTGTATCGACGCAAAAATCCAGGCCAGCGCTTCGATTGCAAGAAATTATCAGTTAAAGAGAGAATCGGACAAGGAGCTTTTGGTGATGTATTTACGACGCACTTCATATTCCCGGGGGACGCCATATCGGCAACAGTTGTGGTAAAGAAAATGCTTCAGGTCCTCGATCAAGAAGAGAAGAAGCTTTTCTACAAAGAGGTGGCACTTCTTAATGAACCGGAGCATCGAAATATCGTGAAGTTTAAAGCCGTTTGTTGTCAGCCGCTTGCCATGATGCTGGAGTACGTATACTTCGATTTTAGGCAATTTGGCCAAGACGTGCGCCTAAGTTCCCTCTCCGACTTTCTGTTGCAAATTGATGAATTCAACTGCGATGGATTCAGTGAGATAAGTAGTCATGCAGCAATGGAAATTGTCCAAGGACTTGGCTATCTTCATTTGAAAGGAATTGCTCACAGAGACCTTAAACTTGCGAACATACTGGTCAGCAACCAGCATTATAGCGAGTTGTCAGACGACGAAGAAATCACGCGGCAGTATCATTCCCGGCCAATTGCTTGCAAGCTCACGGACTTTGGAGAGAGTCGATCTGAGCTCATCCAAACCCAGTAATTTCAACCCAGTCACACGAAGATTTGCCAACTGATCTATAGGGCCTTGGAACGAAGGTAATGTGCAATGATCTGGGACGATTCACGTCGTCGGATAGGCTAAGTCACCCTATTTCTATCGATCCAACTTTTAACATGTGTCAGCTTTAGGTAACCCCAGTCGTGTACAAACACTTATTTCTCACTTCTAAGAGAACTGGAAAGACACCTGTATTTCTAGGTCCTACCATAATTCATCACAGCAAAGATTTTCAAACTTTCAAAGTGTTGTCCTCTACTTGTGTTACAAGACGCAAGGGTTTGGAGAAATGCAAAGGTTACATAACGGATGGCGAAGAAACTCTCAACAAGGCTTGGAAAACTTAGTTGCCCAAGGCACGCCATCTTAGATGCGTTAAGCATTTTGAAGGGAACTGTAAACAGAAGCTTCATTCCATTGACATTAAAGAGAGGAATGAACAGGAATTCTTCCTTGGAAAAGTCTTTGGGGTAGTAAACGAAAGCAATGGAATTGTAGATGCCGAGGACAGAAGTGATGTTAAAGGTAGGCTGCAAAAATGCAAAAATTAACTTGATGACAGAGAAACACACCTGCTGCAAAAGAAAGAGGATTACATTCCGCAGTCACGGTTTTCTAAGTACATTGAAGACAGACAGGAGACGATCGGCAAATCGATCACCTTAAAAGCGAGACGCAAAGCATACATGCCAGCTGACGAGAAAGGAACACCTCTTCGTCCCTATACTAATTCATCGGAATCCATGAACAATATTATGTCTCAAGCAAAGGCAGATTTCCTGAGATACAATAATAAAGGCAAAAACGAGAGCGAACACCAGAGGGAAGACTACATCGCTAAATTTAATGCACTGTCTGTCGATGATGCCATGGAAGGTAAAGTGATCAGGGTGGTACATGACGAAGAAGAAAGTACGAAGCATAGTGAATACAAGGAGCTCTCTGCTGATGGCAAAACATTATCTAACAAACTACAAAAACTACAAAACCGTGCTGCACGAGTAATAACTTCGTCAAACTATGACGTAGATATTTATTCCTTGTTTCACAAACTCAACTGGAAAGACTTGTATTCTCAACGTCAAATTCAGAACGTCTTAATGGTCTTCAAGTCTTTAAACGGTCTGGTACCTGAATATCTCACATGTAAATTTATAAAGCGAAATGAATCAAACTATTCTTTGAGGAACTCGGTAAACAAACTTGTTGTCCCCTTTCCAAGAACTAACTACATGAAAAATAGTTTTAGTTACAGCGGGGCAACCGTTTGGAACAGCTTACTCTGTAACATTAGAGAGTCTTGTTCATTAAGTGAATTGAAACGCCTTCTCTACTATAATTTTTAAACACGGCATTCATGGAAATCAGGTTTTTGCGTGGCTTATTGTTGTAAGTTAATATTTAATGTTAAGATTAGGATTTTAAGGTTTTAGTACGTTAGTCATTGTATAGGAATTTTTATACCTGATGATTTTTTTACCGTGTATAAATAATGATTAAAGATTAAAGATTAAAGATGCATCCGTTGTATTGAAAGAAAAGAAAAATTACAAGAATGAAGTAGTAACATCTGTGGTGGAAGGAGACTTGGCACTACTTAATCACCCTGCAGCCATTCAGCAACAGGCAACTCTCGATCCATCCAAGGCCAACAAGTATGAAGTCGCCTCCCCGAAATCTAAACATGGAGAGGTGGAGTGCACTGTCAATATGCCATGCGGACATGCCGCTGTCCCAGTTTCAAATATAACTTGCTGTGGCAGGGTTAAGCCTAAAGAATACCGTTCAGAAGGACGTCGGACACCTTATTGAAACTTATATAACGGAGTAGCAGTTTATATAGTTAAATTTAGGCCTGAACAACCCGAGAAGCTTATCTAAGCCTAAGCCTAGCTGAGATCACAGGTTCAATCCTGAGTGGGGGATTTTAGATTTTCTTTTTTACACTTAAAAATTTATTGAAAATAAAATTCTAAGTGTCGACATTACGTTATATAAGTCTTAATAAGGTGTCCGACGTCCTTCTGAACGGTATTCTTTAGGCACAACCCTGTGGCAGAGAAGGTTGGGATTTAAGAGCGCACTTAAAGTTTATCTCAAAGGCTTCAAAAACACTGGGGACAGGTACAAGGAATCAGCCAGAGAATTAACTCTGTGTGTAAATTATAGTGCTAAGGTAAACCCATAAATTTCCCTGTACTGAGCGTTAGCCCTAGTAAGGAAATGAGGGACCACACGAGGGAAAGAAAAAAATCTTGGACCTCGGTGGGATTCGAATCCACGACTTCCGGATTAGATCTTCCGTCGTTCTACCGCTTGAGCCACGAGGCCGTACGGGAGCAGATCGTGGGTAATAAGATGGTAATTCGCGGCAATGAGAATGTGAAGGGTACAAATAAATGTTGAGCCACGTAGCACTAATGATACAAACAAGGAATCAGAGAATTAACTCTGTGTGTAAATTATAGTGCTAAGGTAAACCCATAAATTTCCCTGTACTGAGCGTTAGCCCTAGTACGGTAATGATTAGATCTTCCGTCGCTCTACCGCTTGAGCCACGAGGCCGTACGGGAGCAGATCGTGGGTAATAAGGTGGTAATTCGTGGCAATGAGAATGTGAAGGGTACAAATAAATGTTGAGTCACGTAGCACTAATGATACAAACAAGGAATCAGAGAATTAACTCTGTGTGTATAGTAAATTATAGTGCTAAGGTAAACCCATAAATTTCCCTGTACTGAGCGTTAGCCCTAGTAAGGAAATGAGCGGTAGAGCGACGGAAGATCTAATCCGGAGGTCGTGGGTTCGAATCCCACCGAGGTCCAAGATTTTTTTCTTTCCCTCGTGTGGTCCCTCATTTCCTTACTAGGGCTAACGCTCAGTACAGGGAAATTTATGGGTTTACCTTAGCACTATAATTTACACACAGAGTTAATTATCTGATTCCTTGTTTTTTATTACGTGGCTCAACATTTATTTGGACAGGTACAAGGACAAGCTTGGCCGAGGCAAATGTCAACAAAAACGTGGCAGGGAAGAAAGGTGCCAAACCCAAATTCCCCTTCGGGAAGTTACGTTCGCAAACAACAGAACTTACCACGGAGCGGGCGGGTCCGTCCAATAATGGCGCTGCAAGTTACATTTATAAGGAAATCCACTACAATGACAATCCTTTCATACTGCGCGTCCTTCCCAAGGAAGCTAAAAGTTGTAAACAATGTAAAACGGATTTCTGCCACAGAGTACGAATCATTCCAAACGATTAAGGGCCTGTTTACATGGAGGGAGGGTGACCCGGGTACCAGGGTCACCCTCCCAGCCGGGCTAACACATAGCCCGCCTTTACATGGGCGGGCTATCATATAGGTGAGCTATCTTTTTTTGGCGGGCTCTTAAATTGTTTTGGCGGGCTCATGTTTTGGTGGACTTTTTTTATTGTAACGGCACGCTTTATTAAGCACGACATATTAACAAACATGGCAGCAAGAAGAAAGGCTATAGCGGCGAGTTTGCTGTTTTTATTGCTTGTTTTCACGGGTAATTTCAAGTCAAAAGAAATAGCCCGCCTAGGAGGGTGATCCTGGGGTGACCGTTTACATGCAGGAAAGATAGCCCACCTAGGAGGGTTACCCTGGCAAGCAGACAGGGTGACCCGGGTAGGCGGATGACCCTGTCTATCATGTAAACACTTCAGTGTGCTTTGTAAAGAAATGTATGAAAAGTTGGCCCTCCCAGGGTAGCCCGGCTAGGAGGGTGACCCTCAGTGCTACCCGGATCACCCTCCCTCCATGTAAACATGCCCTTAGTTTTTGAACATCAGGAACGCTTCTATTTTCCACTGAACGGTGACTGGAAGCAGAAACAAGCCTCGGCTAAAGAAGTCACCAGGTATTATCCTGCAGATCTAGCGTGCATGAAAGCCCGATTGCCATATTTTTCAAAGGAGTACATTGCAATTCCCCCTGCTGTGTTAGGTGCGCTACACGAGTCGCAAAAGACTTATAAAACGACTCATTTTGGCTTGCAATTGTGACAGCTTTTTGCACTCAAAATTCTTACTTAACCAAGTGATTTGGGCTGTTTTCGTATCGTTCCCTTTTGTCGTAGATCAACAGAACGAATGGTACCTCTTTTAATCGTAGCAGTATAAAATGATACTCATTATCGGGATTTCAAGGTTCTCGCAGGGATACATAAGAGATAGCAACTTATTGATTTTCAACTGTCACAACTCGTTTTTAACCCGTGAATACGCGCAAGCGTAATGAACGGGTTATCGGTAACGGTGGCTAATTCACTCACTCACTCACTCACTCCTTCCATCAGCTGTAAACTTTGTGACGTAATGCTTTGTTACGAATGCGTTTCGTAACAGGAACAGCGTGAATCCAGCGATAACAATAACTAATTTGTTGTAAACGAATATCTGATAAACAACAACAAGCTTAAAGATGTTTCGCATTTGGAGTCTTTAATGCAACATAAAATCGATCTAAAAGGATTTTCTAATCGAGACACGCGTTTTGATGAAATATCCACCTTTAAATAATAAAATTTAGTCTTCATTGAGCATGTGTTCCTCGATAGGCACGAGTTCAATTCACGCCGTGACTCTTCTTCTTTTTTTTTTTCCTTCAACTGGACATTATGAAAGTGATTTCTTTTGTTTTTCGTTCGTCAAAAATCCTCACGGTTATTTTTTTAAAAAAAAATATCGAACCGTGTCAGTGTGAAAACATAAGCTTACCGAAATATTGCGTTGCGTCTTAGCATTTCTTTTTCACGGATTGGCTCTAGGAGCCTTTGATGTAGTTTATTATTAACAAGAACTCTACGGGTTGTGTAAGGAATTAAGAATTCGAAGCATGGCCAGTAGTGTAACTGCTCCACAATCGAAGATTCACTGAAAAACTGTAGAAACTATTGACTATTTATTCTTCATTTTGTAGTGTTAATAGGAGGCTTTTACACACAGCTGTGAAAAGTGAGAAACGGCGGGAAAATTAATCATTATGACTAAGTACCTTCTAGAGTTCACGAGATCTATACTCCACGTATTAAAATATGGTATTCAACATGTTCAAGAGTGAAGGTTTTGTTTCCGTGTGCAACACGAGGTGAGACCACATCAAACACGAGTCGAAGACGATAGCGTATATGAATGAGGGTCTTTCCTCGTGAAGCGAGCGTATATGAGGCTCTTCCTACATATTTCATTTGATAGTAAACCATAATGAAAACACAGACCCTTAAAGCACGATTTCACTACTCGTAGCGTTCTCAGTTGTTTCACTGGAAGTCAACTAGGCTTCCGGATAAAAACTTTGAGTTATAAATAAAGCCTCTTTTATTGTTTGTAGTCAACAACTGAATGCTGGCATAGGCCCGTTTGCTGCACTGGAGTGTATCCCAATCAGCAAAGCACAAGAAATGATGGATGTAAACTTTTTTGGTTGTTTTCGGCTGATGAAGGCTGTGCTGCCCAGCATGAAAGCGAGGCAGAGTGGACACACCATTAACTGCAGTTCTGTCGCAGGCATTATTGGATTGCCATTCGGCGATATTTATGCAGCATCAAAGTTTGCTGTTGAAGGGCTAAGTGAATCCTTGGCTCCAATGCTTCGCCAGTTCAATATAAGGTAAAACGGCCGGTAGCCTATAAAGTCACTTGGATTTTTGACAATAAAACTGTAGGCTACATTTTGCAAATGACCCCAGTAATAAGTGATAAGAGATACAGCCTTGACAGACAGCCAAGGAACTTAACATTTATTAGAAGGGAGGGGCAGGGGGCACGTCGAATGTTATGGGTGTCTCAGTGAGAAAGCCGCTGTGAGAAAGCCTGTAGAGTTGAATGTCTGTCGTAGAGATTATAAAAAGGCGGAGATCTTCAACAAGGATATGATGGTACTGGCTTCATAAGCTAGAGTGCCAGGATACTGGAAAATTGTCCATTTTTGAAACCTTTCAAAAGTCATTTTAGTAGAAGTGGTCCACTTTGCTCGTGAAGACGCTTAAGTGACACTACTTGTCAACTGACTTGTGGAGTCAGGTGAGTCCTGGCAACAGGACTAAAGTTCAGTTAGGTACCCCTGCCTGGGTTTAAAACATTTTCTGTGTTTCCCATACATTGACGTTGCCTTAATTTATACTCTGCTAAGAACCTTTAGTTCATGTAATAATAGGGTTTTATGGGCGAGGGTTATCAGACATAAGCCCAACCTCCAACTTGGAGCGCCAGGCTTTTCTGTTAACAGGGTTTTCCTTCAGCTTAGACGATATCAGCGCTAACGCGCTCCATCTGCCCTGGTTTGAAATCAGAGTTTTCCTCTTCTATGCAATTTAGTGTTCCACTGACTAAATTGTCAAGAGTTTTTAAGGTGACCTTGTCCCGCCTGAAGATGGCCGTTTCTTCGGGTACATAGAAAGTAGAGTTTTTTTTCTTGGAGGTGCCGGCGCCACCCGACATCTAACTCCAACCTGATGCGGCCTCTACCAGTTGGTCCGCAGCTGCTTATTTGCGCACGCCTTATTCACAGCTAACCTCCATATCTGGAGGCCGTTCCCCTATCCGCCAACTGGGGACGGGCATGATTGCTCCTGTACAGGCCTTATGATCCACTAGGCACGAAGAGATAGGTAAGAACCTTCAGCGGTGAAACGTTAATAATATTTTCCCCATTGTTTTACTTTAACAGATGTCCCATGCTAGAGCCAGGGCCCGTGAAAACCTCGATATCCGAAAACGCAGCGGCCTGGGTCGGTGAATCCATAGACAACACAACCACTGACCAGAAAACGCAAGAGATGTTAAAGCTTGGGTTGGAATTTGTGACAAAAAATAAGGCCATAGAATCGACCGAGGTAGCAGCTATTCTGAAAGAAATAATTTTAGGTAACATTACCAACTTTCGATGTCAGGTAAATGCTGATTTTGTGGCTGGACTGATTAATAAAAAATTTACAGATCCCGCCTCGAATGAGCTAATTGACTTGATGGCAGAACTACAATATAAAGAAAACAAGTAATCTTGAATAATAACTTGATTTGCAGCTCCGGGGTGAGTCGCTACTTTAAGTTATTTTGTACTAGTATCCAGATTGTCGTTAGACTGTACGTGGCTAGATCGCTAAGCAACTGTAGCTAGATCACTAGACAACTGTAGCTAGTCAACTGTGAAAAGGAAAAATAAATAACAAATTTCATTCTTGATTTGTTTTAAATCTCCAAATTTTAAGACGCTCTAAGACGTACTAAACGATTTTCTGCTCACACTGAATGTATGTGAATAAAAGTCTCATCCACATAATTCAGTTGATCTTCTGATTTGCTACTACTAACCTCGTGAATCGTTGTAACTGATTCGTTTTAAAATATATTGTTTTTAAGTTAGATTGGAAAAATTCTATCACCTTTTAATTCACTAGATTTTCGGCCCAGCTCTTCCGCGGTTTTGGGCCCAGTCCTGGCGCATTAACGGCGCCCAAAACAATAACAAAAAGAAACTACTGTACAAAACTATAGATGGTTTTCACTCACGTGACCTTCAGTCCTGTGGGACTCAAATGACAAAGGACATGGCTGCCATGTTGGTGCACATAACAAAAGAAGTTCATTAAAATTCTTTTGTAGGTGTGCACCAACATGGCCGCCGTGACGTAACGTGAAAACCACCTATATTCATGAGAGATGCGTTCGAAATTCACAACAGAACTAAATTCCTTTTCAGTGTTAGTGTAAAGTGAACTGAAGTGTCAGCCGCTTTCTTGCGAAACTTGCGAGAGAGCTCTCTTACCGGCGCCCAGGGGGTTGGGCGAGAAATAGCGGCTGACACTTCAGACTAAATAAGTTTTCCTTTTATAAATAATTATTGGGTACCGATTCTTTTAAACAATGAAAATCCGAGTTTTGGATGGAATTGGACTGTCGACTGTTTAGATTGGCAACATGCTGTTTTGTCGAAAATTTTCGAAAATTTAAGGTGGCTCTGAACCCCTCTTACAGAATTTTTTTAAACTTTGCCAAAAGTTGCATCTTATCATACTGATCAAAATTCGACAATAAAAAATGGGGTTCACCGAGTCATTTTTTGAGTTATTAACGCTTAAAGCTAAAATTAAGGGTGTTTTCAGCACGTTATACTGTTGCTATAGTAACATATTGTGTCACAAAAATGATAACAACATGTTCACCAATCATTGGGCATTCGTTTGATATCATGATTGTAGCATCAACTGATAAAGAGTGGTTATAATGACCTATCAAATTCTAAGTCTTAATAGGTGCTGCAAACTGTTGGGAGCCACCTTAAGGTTATTTAGCGTAAACTGTTCTTGCCTTATCTTAGCTGTAAAGTTTAAGAACCTGCAAAAGTCCTTTTGTTAAGTTGTTGGTACCCGCGTTAGTTTGAAACAAGCAATTAATGTTGCAAAGCTTGGTTTTAGTCTTATCTTATCTTATTTTTATTCTGCTTGTAATTCATTGTGTGTGGCAAAATAAAAAAATAAAATAAAATAAATAAATATCCAATAGGACTACTGAAATGTTTGTTTATGTTTTCTCACAAGGCATTTTTTGTTATGATGTAATTCAAGTTGTGCGTAAGGTTAGTCTCAAATACAAGTTCTTTGTAAGATGTGAGTCGGAACACGCCCGGTGGGGCTATGCCCCCGGTCGAGTTGCCGGATACATTGGTGTATGGTTATATTCTGGTCATGTTCTTGAATACAAGTAGAATAAACTACGTTGGACCAAAGTTCCGTCTGTTCTATTTGTCTCGGAGATATTACCTGCTGTAACAGATCCCGGACTTCCCGTAGACAGCGAGTGTTCCCCAGGTCAAGTAGCCGTCCCAGAATCTTAGAGAATTCTTCACAGTGTCAGAAAACTTGTCTTCACACTGACAAGCTAGTTCCTTGTAGTAAGAGAATAAAAGTAAATGAAAAATAGCTTGAAGGAGCTGATATTTTTTCTTCCAGTCATGTTAATTGTAGTCACAGCTATGAGTTACAAAACGCAGCATTTCTTGGCTGACAATTGAAATTATGGCCAATTCTCAGCTAAACCCTCCACCTCGACAAGAGTGTAGCTAGAGTGTGCATTACACAGGGTAACCAACATTACATCTAATATAACCCGGTTTCTCTCCCGAGGGCGACCAAACTACAAATTGTAAATCACCATAGAGCGGTTTTCATGAATTCAATGTCGTTAAACCGAAACCAAAGTAATTACTCTGACCAATTACAACAGACGCAGACAATCCAATGAACCAATCAGAATTCGACGCCAAGCAAGCGCGGGAAAACACGTGGGAGCAAGCCACTGGTTTTGGTTTAACCTCTGATTGGTTGAGAAAGTGGCAGAAAGCGTAGCAATGCAAAACCAAAGTAATTGCAAAATTACTTTCGACACTCAGTTGAAAACTGCTCTAAGCGCAGAAGTGGGAGCAGCTCGATATCGCATTTCATTCAATGGGGAAAAATCATCAGCATATAGATGCATATTACGATACGCCTGTAGCAAATGTTAAACAATACAATACAATAGAATTGTTGTTCGTGCTAGTTTTAACTTTTTGTTGCTACACCGTGCTGACGAGACCCAACCAGGTCGAAACTACAGCTGTCCACGGTTGCATTTTGGCTTTCAGTTTGGGCCCTATCATGTCGTTGTCGCGTTAAATGTTCTACGTGGTATCAGCCTTGCTTTTGCTTTCAATGTTGGCCGGGGTACATGTACATGGCCCTCGGCATCAGACAAAAACAAGACTGATTGGTTAAATAATGGTGTTTCTGGTATTGATTTTCAAGTTAATGTTAATCTGTGTCAATATTTTCAGTCCAATTAAACTGCTTTTCTTAGGGAAAGTTCATTTATTATGACAAGGGGGGTGGGGGATGAAGATATTGAGGGGGGGGGGGGGGGGGGGCTCTGAAAAAATTGTTGGGCCAGGCAATTTTTTCGACTACCAAGGGGGGGGGGGGGGGGGGGCTCCTAAAAAATTGAACCGCTAGCGAGGGGGGCTGCTAAAATTTCAAGCTTCGAGTTTCAATATCTTCATCCCCCCCTTGTCATAATAAATAAACTTTCCCTTAATTTTTTTTTCTATCCTGTCGTGAGGAATAAATAAATACATATTTTTGCGGCTACATAAGCTTTCCCGAGGAGCATTTGAAAGCCGCGTGAATGTCGACTTTAAATTAATTAAAAAAGAAAATTAAGAAAAAGAAATCAAATTCAAAATTGAAAACTACAAGCTTGACCATTCTGGCAATCAAATGCCGAATCGATCGTCCTGACCGTGTATTTTCTTGGATCGACCGTGGTTGATGAGTTTTCCATCGGCCATTTTGATTTGATTCTTTCACGATACCTTTTGTTTCTTTGAATAAATAATCTATATTTTTACAAAAAGCAACTGATTAACGTCACGATAGCAACCTGTCCACAAAAATGAAATTAAATTGACGTTTCAGGACATATTTTTACAGATTTACCACTTAGAAAAGACCGATAATGGAATGCACTTTAGCTTTTGGTATTGCAAAATATTTTAGGGTCAAAAAAGGTTTTTTTTTGCCAAACTGATGTTTACCATACTTTAAAACTAATATTGACAAGGTATTTTTCGTATCTAGAAATTATTCATGTCATGAGGAATATTTATCAACCACACTAAGTACTTAAAAGTGTCAAGTTATGCAAATATTATTCAAATTCGCACTGGTATAATCATTTTAAGAAGGGGGAAACATATTTTTTTTCGGGATAGAGTGTTGTCAGTCCAACTGAGGATCTATAGCTACTACTACCTACGAATATATCCAATTCTGTAAGTCTAGTTAGGTGTGTTAGACATATTTCCTTAAAAACACATTCAAATTGGTCCTTTCCTGAAGCAAGCAGTTACTATAATTGGCTTTTAGATTGCATTTTCAACGAAAAAATATCTTGGGAAATTAGTATTCGTCCATTTTCTGTCAGCATATCTTACCCACTGCAAAGTTAGGTGTGTTAGACATATTACCTTTAAAACACATTCAGATTAGAATGAGCTTTTTTAACATTCTTTCTCAATTATTTGCGGAAATTTGGCCAGCAGTTAGTCCAGTTACTAAAATTGGCTTTTAGATTGCATTTTAAACGAAAAAAAATCTTGGGAAATTAGCATTCATCCATTTTCTGTCAGCATATCTTACCTACTGCAAAGAAAGTAATACAATAATACTTATTTAGCTCTTTCTGAATTGTCTCGGAAATTGACGTTTTTCTTAAGCAAGCAGTAACTATTGGCTGGTACATGGCATTTTAAAACGAAAAACAAATGTCTTGGGACATTATGGTATTCATGCACCATTTCCTATAAGTAGAACTTGCCTATCTGTATGTACAAAGAAAGTAATGCATAATTATTTAGCTCCAAGTAATACTTCCTTTGCGCATGTTAATTCACTTGGCCGTTTCTCTGATTGAGCAGATAATTGGTGTGAAACTTGTTTGCACTCAAGGAAGACATGGCTCCCCAAATCGTGCTGATCTCCGGTTGTTCTAGCGGCATAGGACTCGATACCGCTGTTCTTCTCGCTAAAGATGCCGAGAAACGCTTCAAAGTTTATGCCACCATGAGAAATCTGGCGAAGAAAGGACAACTGGAGGAAGAAGGAAATGAATATCTTGGGGACACATTGATTATCAAGCAGATGGACGTGTGTTGTGATGAATCAGTCAACAAAACTGTACAAGAACTGCTGGACACTGAAGGAAAAATTGACGTGTTGTGTAAGTGTGATAACCATTTTTTACGCATATTCTGTTCCTTAAATTGTTTTTAATTTTTTAAATTTTCGATTAGTGGGATTTTGAATAAATTTAGTCAAATTATTTATCACACTGTTTGAGGCAGAAGGAATAATATATTTATATCTTCGAATTTGCGGGATCTAATTTTGCGATTTTTGCGGTTTTGCGCTCGATCCGCCAAAAAATAAAACCCGCAAAACAAAACTCTCGCAAAATAATTCTCCGCAAAAATTTCCTCCCTTCAATCAAATAACCGAGTTTGCTTTTATAATGAAAAGTTGTATTATCGGAAGATATTGGACCAGCTCAAAGAAAGTAAGACGAATTTAATAATTGCAATGAAATAGAGCAATAGAGCGGTTTTCAATTGAGCGTCGAAAGTAATTTCGCGATTGCTTTTAGTTTTGCATTGCTACACATTGTGATTGGATAGAAAATCTCGCGCCATTTTCTCAACCAATCAGAAGTAAAACCAAAACCAATCGTGACTTGCTCGCACGCGTTTTCCCGCTTTTGCCGCCGCCTACATGTATTTGCTTCGAGTTCTCACTGGATTGCCGGTTTGCGTCTGTTGTAGTTTTACCAATCATATAATAAATTTAATAAACATGAAAAAAAAAAAAAAAAAACGAGTTAAGCAAAACAAACTATGAAAAAACTCACAAGAGAACTGAAGAAAAGGCGCAGGGCATCCGCAACGCGTTTTCAATTACTGCGGCCCGAATTTAATGATAATTGTAATAAAACATCGACTGTAAAATAAATATAAAATAGATTGCAAGCTACATGATAGAAGAACCTGGCCGAGCAAGACTACGAACTGAAGATCGTTACTTAATGACCACTATTGTTAAGAATTGACGTTCTTTGCTATGCAACAACAGCCCTTTGCGGGGTTAACCTTTCTCATTTGCATTACAATAAAATTCAACATGATTGCGAGACAATTTCGGGCAGAAACTACAGAATTGCCCGAAATTGCCTCGCAACCACGTTGATTTTTATTGTAATGCAAATGAGAAACTAAGGTTAACCGCGAAAAGGGCTGTTGACCAACCGTATGACATCATAATTATTCAAAATGCCGGGTGGCCCGCGGAAAATTTTTAATACGAAAATAAGCAACATTTATATCCAATTTTTTGTACACTAAAATTATATTTCCCCTTTTATTATAATAAGTGAATTGTAAACTTTAGATAGATTAAGCATCACGTTTTCTTTTCCCGCAACCGGCAAAAATCCAACTTTTGCCGTCTGCGAGTAGCTTTGGGTTTGTCATGAACATGTAAATTATTTTCGATTTTTCTGAATGTGATGGATTTATTTAACGATTCGAGGAACGTGGAACGCGTCGCTTAATGTCTCTTTTATTTACAACAATGTAACGACAATTTGTTATAATAGTCTAGGTTCCCTTTAAAACGATAAAATGGTTTGAATACACAGTTAATAACGCTGGTGTTGGAATAATCGACATTCCATTGGAATGTATTCCTATCGACATGGCAAAGGAGCTGTTTGATGTTAACTATTTTGGTACCCTGAGGCTCATCCAAGCTGTGCTACCCAGCATGAAATCGAGGCAGGGCGGGCTCATTATCAATAACAGCAGCCATTTTGGAATTGTTGGAGTTCCCTTCGTGGAAATTTACTGCTCGTCGAAGTTCGCTGTTGAAGGTCTGACAGAAAGTTTGGCTCCTACACTTCGTCAATTTAACATCAGGTAAAACTGAACCAACACAATTTAAAAGAGTCGTGTCACCAGTTTTAGTCAGGTACCTTTTGAAAGTCAAAAGACATTTATTACACTAAGACCACTAGTACTCCTAGCCGTGAAAATAAGTGTCTTGGACTGCAGAAGGCCAGGATGAAAATGGATTGCAATGGTCGAAACGTTTGGCACCATCCTGATGATATAAGTACTTATTACACAGTAAACAGTACCACAGAAAAATTCTGCTCAGTAGCTTTCAAATTAATGGTCACACTGGGATTTCGTCCGCAGACTCAAAAGATAAAGCTATTTCACATAGCACCCCAAGAAATTTGTCCTGTTGCATGTGAATGTGACATTCTAGAGACTCAATAAATCCCTTTTGTAGCATAATAAACTTTACCATATGTCAATACCATATGTCAATACCACATTACAAGTTTGACACTAAAAAAGTAAACAAATAAATAAATAACACAAACAAACAAACAAACTTTTAATGTTCCGAGACAAGGATTTTCTTCGAAGACTAATCAACAGCTTGTCACTCCTTTCTTTCTTTGTTGTTGTTTTTCGTATTTTGGTATTTAGATGCTGTCTGTTGGAACCAGGCCCCGTGCTGACCCCGATAGTATCAAAATCGCTAGAATGGGGACAAGAACGCGTGGGCACGTCAACCGCTGACGCCAAAACCTTGAGCTTCATGAAAGTTGTGAAAGCAAATATCGAAAAGGAGTTTGCTAACGCAATGCAAAGCTGCGAAGAATGTAGCCAAGTCGTAAAAGAGATTATTTTAGGTGAAAAGAATGACTTTCGCCATCAGACAAACGAGAAATTTGGGTCAGTGGAAGTAGCTGCCAAGTTAGCCGAACCAACGGGAAATAGGTCGGTTGATATTATAACCAAACGTTACTGCAGTGAAACACAGGAGGAATGAAAGATGGACCAAACTGTTTGTTAGGCAATTTAAACAGTATCTTTGTTCATGACAATGTTGGTAGAGTACCATTCAGTGTCTCTAGAAAACGTTGCATGTAAAAAATAAAATTATCGTTACTGGATGCCATTGACTTCCCGCGAATGGTTTACACCCAATAAAGAACGGCCAAGATCCAAATTAAACAAAAATCAAAATTCCATTTTGTCAAATTCTGTAAAAACAAACGGCTCAATAGCTTTCATTTGAATGGTAACATTTGAGTATTTCATTCACAGACTCAAAAGTTAGAACCACCCTGTACAGCATAATAAACAGCACCACAGGAAACTACTGCTCAGTAGCTTTCATTTGAATGGTCACACTTTAGGATTTCATCCACAGACTCAAAAGTTAGAACCACCTACAGCTTAATGAACAGTACAACATGTGATAAGAGTCCTGCCAGTAACATTCCTTCTCAAAATTAACAGCGTCTCTACCCCCACCCCCAAACCACCACTCCCCTAACCCTCTCCCCCTCAATAAGGTTATCTGAATTTCGAGATTTTAAGAGGGGTGGGAGAATGGGGGATGGGGATCAGAATTTAATTCATTTGTTTCCTTATTTATTGTGGATATGTTATTTAAGAAAAATTCAACTTTGCACCAGGTAGTAGTTTCTACTTTACCCGTAAAAAGACCTATCAACGTTAGCCCTACTCCAGTCTAACTGATGTAGCATATAACTGTAAAGTCTACATCGAATGGGGGGTGTGTGTGCGGGGGGAGGGGGGGGGGGGGGATGAATAGGGGGTGGGGGTGAGATAATGTTAGAGACCTTTTTGCAAGATAAGGGGGACTCGTTTCCTTAGGACTCCCCTCTCAAAAATCCACCTCTGATGTACACAGATACAGCTGTGTTGCGTGCTTCAGTTCTTGTGAAGAATAAAATAATACGATTCGATTCCGAACGGACAAACTTGTCAGGACAGAATTCCTAAACTTTCAAGTTGGATTGAAAATACATTAACATTTTTGACCTGTAAGTCTCAGTATGAATTTATGTCAGTAATTAAGTGTTTGCTTTTCGTGGCCTGTTTTTTTCACCTATTGAATGATTTTCAGCTGGAGACAACTTCATTCGCGATCGACATGCATGGTTAGTTTTAAATCAAAATTCCAAAAAGCGAACTTTTGTCTTAAGCCATGTCTAACAGTACCTCTTGAACATGGGTGTTGATAATTTGAAGTTCCGAACTGTTCACGATCAAAGCGGAAAAATAAAATACAATAATGTATGCCAGTTGTTTGATGAACGTTATCAAAAGCTGGAGGAAAACACGGGAAAACAGGATATAATCATTTTGTTATAATGGCGGGCAAATAACCCATGGTGCCGACGCGTAAAAGATATTTTCAAATACTCTGGGGCACAGTAAAAAGGAAGGGGAAGTTTTCACCTTTGAAACTCAGGGAAATGCTAGTTGTCGTAATCGGGTCTTCGGGTATGGAACTGCTATATAACTGTGACCATTTAAAAGATAGCTGGGTGTAGAATTTCTCGTCATTACTGATAAATTTTTCACCAAACGGTGCCAGCATTTTGTGAAGTCACTGAGAACGGCTGTTTTACCGCCCAACCGGGGATAACACACGTGACTAGCTAAATGCCCTGGGGGATGGACATTACTAAAATTGACTTATGACACCTATGTATCATTACACAAGTTAGATTATCCCCCATGGCCAGGATGCCAAAACATTGTCATTCGAGTACCTATTTAGTAAGCAATGCACACCATACCGCCCGCGGCTGGACTTCTAAGCCTTTAGATTATCTGTCTGAGACTCAGAGAGGTTCTGTTGTCTTTTGGAAAATCGGACTCATCTTTAGTCTCGAAGTTTGTTATTTCAACAACAGGGTGACTGAGTGAAGAGGCTCGTACAATGAAGTTTGAAGGTATGTTGTATAATAGGTTCTATCATGCGATATCCAAGGTCAAACTGTAGCAAGAGGAGAATCACGTTTTACAAAGTCTAATAATGCGGTGAAAATCAAACAGCACCATTTTTATTTCTCAACATTTAAATAGTGACATGTGCAATTTCATTTACAGGCTCAACCGTTTTATAGTTTAATAGAACAACCGATTACCCTTTTCAAAAAGCGAGAGATAGGTATTTGGGGATTTGTGTGTGCCGGGGGGGGGGGGGGGGGGGGGGGGGGGGAAGGGGTAGTCCTTAAAATTTTGGTGAGGGCGTGAGACCTGCTTCGTGAAACAATTACCCGTTTCCAGACCATAACAATTCAAAGTGGACAGGCCGCAAATAAATGTGGCTACTAAACATATCTGAATTTCGTAACTGTTCATCAGTAGGATGCCTAGAATGTGTGCAATTCCACAATTGGTTTCGGCTCCTACCCAGTTACAGACCTTAAATTTAAATTGTCTTCTTTTTGCGAAGAGGAAATCGCAAAGGAAAACATTTTCAGACCAAAATTGTCAAATCCATACACCTATTTTCAGACCGAAACAACTAAAAAGAGACCCTTTGTAGTCGCACATACCCATATGGCCTAAAAAAAAGCACCCCCCCCCCCCCCCCCCCCCCCTTCCCCTTTCTTCACCTCTTAAGTGCTTTTGATTCGGCGTATCTCAAAAAACTGCGCTGCATACACATTTGTCTTCATATTCAAGTAGAATTCATTTTTTAATAGACTGTTCGAAAAGAACAGATGTACTGTTAACTTATTTTTCTGTGCGTGCGACTGGAATCATTATAATTTTAGTTACGCAGATTACGGCTAAATAAAATGTTATGATCATTTGACAATAGAAACCTCCTTAACAGTGGGAAACGACCTTTTTACTTGCACGCAAAATGTTTGTGGCTAGTTTTGCGAGGGTGTTGGTGAGTCGTAGATCCGAGAAAAGGGGGGGGGGGGGGGGGGGGGGGGGACTACCACGAAGGGACTTGGACTCACATCGGAAATTTCTGAAGCTGTGCCAGAAGGGGAAAGAGACTGATTTATATTTCAGGTTACCGAAAAAAAAAAAATTATACATACAATTCCATAGTTCTTCTTTCCAGTTGGGTCGGTTGTTTCATAACCAGTTTATTCTGGTAGGTTTTTCATACCTTAAAAGGAAATGTGTCGCAATTTAAACGAAACTGTTGGTACAGTACGTAGACAAACTCGGAAAAATTTTGTTTCCATGTTTACTGTAAATTGATTATTCCCCTTATTTACTAGTTTCCCACAGTGTTATGTTATTTTTTCATATATTATCAATGCATGTTGAGTTCTTGTCTGCTGTGGTAATTAAAAATGAAATGCTGATCATTCTTGAAATTTCTGAAGGTGTCTTCTTGTTGTGTCTTGTCTTGGCAATACTGCTGTCTGGCAATCAATCACACCCAGCACACGAAGGTAGATATATTTCTCCTTTATTAAATAAACATTAATTATTTAGAATATACATGTATAAAATAATCATGTAATAGACCTTTCACAGTAGCCGTTATGTTGGTTTTAAATTACAATGCAAATTAGTAATGCCAAGAGTAGAGAGGCAAACATTGGGAAAAAAGACAATTTTCGGAAGATTCAACCCAAAGGCACTAATACCTTCTGCCGGCCAGGCATTTGTGAGTTAATTTTGCTTTCAGCTAACCTAAAAGACACTGGTCGTTGACCCAAATAAATGACTGCGTGGGAAGGCTAAAACACTGAAGCACTGGGTAATCTTGTACTTACATCTCACTCGTTCTAGAACATTCTCGACCCCAGAGCCGCTTGGCCCTCTTAACCGCCGGAGCCTGATTGGGGACAAAAATGGTTCTAGAACTGTAATGTGGACCTGGGTACGAGATAAGGTACCGGGATAATTGGAACGATGGCTGTTTTACATTTGATTTATGCACCATTAATCGTTCCAACCAACGAAATCTCACCAATACAAGGTACAACGATCAACTCGTTACTTTGCACCCCTCCCACCACACTCTTCTCTTCTTCGCACTCTTCCTACCCTACCCCACCCCACCCCATCCCACCCCACCCCTCACCCGACCCAACCCCACTCCACCCCACCACCCTTTCCTCGGTACTAAATAATTTTTATTTGTCTCAGCTGCTTATGGCGAATCATTTCAAGATATCGATGATAATTTTGATATCGTGTATCCCGACAAAATAAGCAAAGGACGAGCGAAGAGAGATTTATCTACAAAATCAAAGGTATTTGATTTATATTTTAGCATTTGCAATTCATTTTTGCATTATTACAAATATAGATCTTCATTGTTCAATTGCTTATGTTCCGGCCTTGTGCATTTGAGCTGCTATGGTTTCCAGATGTTCGATTACTTTCCTACCCAATATCAACTGTTATTAAATGATTATTGCTTTTATGTCAGAATGGTGATAAAGAGCAAGCTTCCTTCAAATTGAAAGCCTTTGGTAAAGACATAGAGGTCGACATCCATCTAAATAAGTAAGTTCCCTAGATTAATCAAAGGCGCCTACGGCCAACTCATGAACACGAAACGACCTTCGGACCCTCCCCTCTCCTCTCCTACGCGTTTTGCTCCACCGACCCCTCCCCCCTCAACCCTCTGCGTCCAACTCCCCACCCTCCCCTCCCTCCAAAGTCGTCCCCACGAGTAAGGCACGGGTAAGGCACGGGTAAGGCACGGGTAAGGCACAGGTAAGGCACGGGTAAGGCAGGTGGCCTTAAACTATCGCATTTGGAACGGGCAAAATATATGCACATTTTTATGCAATGGTCAACGGGATTACCAAGAAACGTTTACAGCCGCTCTATGGGAGAAAGGAGTAAAAATTTGCATATTTCTCCCCGTCTGCTATAACTCGTTCAATAGGCCATTTCCGAGTTGCTTTTTGTCTCGTTATCAGAGCGAGGCTTGGTGCCCAACCTTTCATATGAAAATTAGTTTTCATTCACATGAAAATAAAACTAATTTTCACATGAAAGGTTGTGCACCAAGCCTCACTCTGATGACGAGACAAAAAGCAACTCGGAAATGGCCTATTCGCCACTTTAGAAACGAGAAGGAAACTGGGCCGAGTGAACTTTCGCAACGACTTCTGGGACTGTTACTGGTGACAGAGACAAAAGAATCGTCCCCTGTTACGATCACAGAAGTCATTGCGAAAGTTCACTAGGCTCAGTTTTCTTCTCGTTTCTAAAGTGATGAATGCTTTGCGTATTCACGTGGTTAAAAAGGCGAAAAAATTATTTCCCATAGCTTCGATCCATGAAGTTTTCAAAGATCGCGGTTGTGGGTACGAAACCGGTGAGAATAGCTTTTTTTACATAGAGAAACACTCCCAAAGGAAAGCCTTGTTCTAAAATCAATGCTTCTTATTTTTTGTCCGAACCTTTCGTATTCACAAGTTTGTTCATATAGGAGCCTTTGATTTACACACTTAAGCTATAACATACTATAAGCAACAAGCTAACGTTACGTATTTTTTTTAACTAGGTTGGTGTCAACACCACACTTTACTCTTCGTTATTTCAAAGAAGATGGAGAGTTAGTACAACAAGAGGTATAAACTGTATGGACATCGGATAAAATTGTTTCCCTAAACTTTGTTCGAGTATATTTCATAGACCAGGCCACAGGCCAATTTTGTTTGTAGTTCTATCATCATAAATGTATAATGTATACTTGTAATAAGCATATTTCCCTAATGGAGTAACTAGGCTTTCAATTGAGTTACACTGAAGCCAAAAAAGAAGTCACTCTGGCCAATCACACTGAACAGTCCATGACAATTCAATGGCAGACATGAACCAATCAGAACTCAAAACCGAAATACGCCAAGCGCGGGAAAAGATGAACAACTCGCGATCATTTGTTGTCTGTTGGAAAAGTGGCTTGTGTAAACAATAACAAAAAAAAACAACAAACAGAGCAAGCCATTGCAAATGCGAATTACCTCTCAATTCAAAACCGCTCTAAAATTTTCGTTCTTAACCATAACAACAGGAGACTTCATCCAACTGTCAGTATCAAGGTCACGTGATAGGTCAAGAGGCGGAGTCCACTGTTATTCTTGACACCTGTCATGGATTGAGGTATACTAACTTTTAAATAAGTTATTAATATATATGTAGCAGTATATGAGCACATCGAGACCTGTGCGTTTAAAACATCGTATCAAACTGTGAGTGTTTTAATTAAATCATGCTATTTTGTGGCTTCGTGTGTTGTATGAAATCAAAATTGGGTGGACCATTGAGCTACACTAACCCTTGCCCCATTTCACATCATTCAATTTTATTCTGTCAAATCCTTCCTTTCTAGTCAAACGCAGACAGTTGAAAAACGCAATTTGCTAGACTGGGTCACATGATCTATCTAAAATGGGCAATTTATACATAAGAAAAAGAAAGAGGTATAAAAAGGTAGATTCATTTTTAGAAGAGTGTCTCCACATTGCACACGAGATTGCACACGAGTGGTATCCATAGATTACTGCCTCGTTTGCATATTATCTGATTATCATTCTCTAAGACATACAAAGTTGATTTTGTTTTATTCTTCTTCTGATTCAGTGGTTTGATCGAAGACAAGGAAGGACGGATGTACATCGAACCATACCCCGCTAAGGTTCGCCAAAATTTAATAACAATTACTTTTGAGAATTGAGAGCTTCAAATGGCATAATTTATCAACGTCACTCAAGAATAATATGCGAGATTCTTTCGTTATACTACAGGGCGATAGAGCACACAAGGTCTATAAAACAAAAGATGGAATGTGGAAAAAGTTTTTATGTGGTAAGAAAACTTCTAGATCTAACATTGATCATGCAAATCTTCGATTTTCGTAACTAAACATCCTGCCCAAAAGCCAAAAAGGTATGGTACGTTTATACTGTTGCTAGCGTTTTGCGTCTTTTTTATCAAGGAACAAGACCGAAAGGAAGTGTGACAGTTAAAGGACAAAATAACACGCAGACATCTTCATCGAGGGTAAGTTAACCTCTTTCGCGACCATAATAAGTCTTCTTCTACTTTGTTTGGTTGAAAGACAAACTTTCAGTGGTGGTTAGCATAGCATGACAGTATATGGCAGAATGAACTCTGAAATGCTTAAAATTATTGAAGCAGCATTTGATATTTTTGAGGATATACAAATTTAATCCCTATAATGAAACAATGAACGAAACTAAAAGCTGCCGTTGCCAACGGTCGATGAAGACGAGTAAATCATGTACTCTAAATTAGCTAACACCTAACTTCGTATTTCTTATAGAGTAAAAGAGAGGCAGAGGAGACTGTGTATAAGAAATATCTGACAACGAAGAAAACTCGATACGTAGAGTTGATGATCATTGTTGACAATCGTGTGGTAAGTTTATTGAAAGTCTTCTACCGCATAAGTCACGTTCATCCCCAGTCTCCCCAGTCAGTCAATCGTGAGGCACCATAGGCCTGATTATCTGTCACTAATTCTATAGAGCGGTTTTCAATTGAGCATGGAAAGCAATGTGGTGATTGCTTTGGTTTTGCATTGCTACTCTTTGTGATTGGCTAAAAAACCTTTGCCACTTTTTCAACCAATTAGAGCAGTTTTCAATTAAGTATCGAAAGTAATTACACAATTGCTTTGGTTTTGCATTGCCACGCTTTGTGATTGGCTAAAAAATCTCGCGCCACTTTCTCGACCAATCAGAAATAAAACCAAAACCAATCGTGACTTGCTCGCACGCGTTTTCCCGCGCTTGGCGCCGCCGACATGTAGTTGCTTCGAGCTCTGATTGGTTCATTGGATTGTTTACGACTGCTGTGATTGGTCAGAGTAATTGCTTTGGTTTTGGTTTTACCACACTCAATTGAAAACTGCTCTATAACTAAAACCAAAACCAATCGTGACTTTTTTTTTTTATTATTTTATTTTTAACTTCAACCGTCATAACAGACATACTTACAATTGTCAAGATTTCAAGATTATTCACATTACAGCCAAAAAACAGCCGCGCAAAAAACAGCCGCGCAAAACCAATCGTGACTTGTTCGCACGCGTTTTCCCGCGCTTGGCGCCGGCTACATGTATTTACTTTGAGTTCTGATTGGTTCATTGGATTGTCTGTGTCTGTTGTGATTGGTCAGAGTAATTACTTTGGTTTTGGTTTTACAACACTCTACTGAAAACTGCTTTAAGATGTCAATACTAACAGTTACAGCGATTTTGATTTCAGTACAAGAAGTACAAGCAAGACATTGCCGACGTGAAACGAAGAGTTTTCATGCTTGTAAATGCGGTAGACGCGGTAGGTGCACAGAAGCACTCTTTTGAACGATTTTTATTGTCAATGGTTGCATTATACGTCGAAACGGGTTTCTGGTACCCTTTAGGAGTTCCTTTCAAAAATTCTGACGATCACCCTCCCCCCCGTAAATGTTGTAAGGGAGTCCCCTCCCCCCGGGATTGAATTACACCCCCTCTGTCAATTAGGGCCTGGCTAAACTGGGAAACATTGTTTCTTGTAATGTGGCTAAACTAGGAAACATTTGTTTCGGAAGCAAAATATTCAATAACATTTCCTTGCGTAAGGGAAGCAAGATTTGCGGCCGAAACAAATGTTTCTCGTCCTGCTAAACTGGGAAACATTTGGAAATGCGTTCGCTACAATGTTTCCGCAACAAAGTTGCCAGGCTCTTAAAAGCACATGAAAGTTGAAATGATTCTTGGATATAGGTTAACTGAACAATTCATGTCAAATATGTATTAACAGAGTCGGTCAAGGAAGACGGTTTTCTTAAGAATTGTAAAAGACTAAGTATCAGCATTGCGTCGAATGTGCAATGACAATATCGGCCTCCATCAGAGCTCTAGCTCATTTAAGGTACAGCCCAAATATATAGAAAACAAAAAGTTTAAGTCCTTCAAAGTTTAGATAGATGAACCCTATAGTTGAATAAGATAAGATCCAATTGTTGCGGCATTCTGGCATGTCCCTCCATTTCATGCATCCCCGGGTTTAATCTCATATATTAAGTTATAATTATGAGACCATCAATCAATCAATCAATTAATCCTTTATTTAACGTGGTCAGTACTCTTAGCTTAAGGTGGCTTACTACAGTTTATAGGGGTCACCAGATGCTTCCGATAACATGGATCACAGGTGACCATTTGTGGGAACAAGCAACAATTACAAAGTCAAAACCATTGTACAAGACAGTGGCTGTTTGTAATTTCATCATCCTCTGGTTAGGAGTGGTTTAAAACAAGTGACCGAGTGGTTGTCAGAAGACTGGGTTCTAATTCTATGAGGACGTTTTACTCAAAAATCATCCGTACGACCCTACCTCAAAATCTTACCATTTAAACTTTGGATAAAAATAAATGTTCTTACAAATTAAAACAAAAATCTGTAAGAGAGTTTTTCGCATATCAACGAAAATATCAAAAATAGGAATTTCGAAAAATATTTTTAAATCTGTCTTACAGATTTTGAAAAAAAATTGTCTGCAGATCGATGTTGATGTATATTTAAAAATATCAAAAATTGAGCATAGGTCGTACGGCTAGATTTCGAGAAATTCACGACCAAAAAAACGTTTAGTAAGATCTCCGAGCATGCGCAGTACTGCGTACACCACGGCCATTCACTTATCTGCGCGCGCGGCTGCTCGCGCATTACTAACTCCGTGTGCGAAATCAGAGCTTCGTTGTTGTTTGCTCGCGCGGTATTGCTTGCGTGACACGCGCGCGTAAGAAAATTTATTGTCCCTCAAAACTGTATTCGGCCACCTTAAGGTAATTCCGCTGAAATAGAACTCACAATAGATTCTTGTTTAAACTTTGCCTACGAGATATTTATTATATGAGAATTTCAATTTTAAAATAAAAAATGGGGGTGCCCGTGTTGATAAAGGAGCTGTCAGGCATCGAATATGCCCTATTTTGGCATTTTAGCAGTATTATTATAGAAGTGCATTGCTATTATTTGAAAACTCTTAAAAACTAAAAAAACTTATGAGAACATGCTAAAGAAGACATCACATACATTGCGTTGGACAAAGGTAAACTTTTTACATTCGTTTTAGACAGAGAAGTCTAAGCGCCAGGTAAATATCAGACAAAATCTGTTTTCCTGATTACTGAAATGCAAAACAGAGAAACTGCAGTTCAGCTCTATTTCTCTCATTTATTAGATTTTCAACAATAAAAATATAATAAGTCTTTTCTCAAACAAAGGTTTTGGGAACTTGATTAGAAAACAACACGACGGCTGAGTGACCAGGCCTCCAACCACAGACCTTTCGATCTAAAGTCTAACGCATTAACGTCACTACATTACCGTGTCTGCACAGTGAACGTTAAAGGTTTACAGTTACAGTTATTTCTTGGTTTTACATATAGATTTACCAGAAGATCAATGTTCGAGTTGTTTTATCGGCATTGGAAATCTGGACTGACAGGGATCACGTGCCATTTGTGAAGCAAGCAGGCGAAGATTTAAGAAACTTTAAAAATCATCGTTCGAGCAACCTTGCTGGTGTGAAATACGACAGTATCCACTTATTAAGGTAAGGAGAAATAAATTCGGAGGCAATTTTCATTCTTTAACTTATTCCCATTGGACTACTACCCGGGGGGGGGGGGGGGGGGGGGGGGGAGGGGGTGGGGAGAGGAGACTCCGATATGAAAATGATGGGTTGCTCGTCGTACCCTTGTCAAAATTTGTAGATTGGTACCGCTTCGGGTGCTGAAATCTAAAATGACCACGGTTAGAATTATCGCGGTACCTTTTAGGGTATTGAGCCTAAAAATATGACATGTGTTGTTTCAGGATTGGTACCTCTTAGGGGTAAAAAGCCACGCCTATCAAACGAGATTCTGGTACCTTTTAGGGTGTATTTCGAAAATTTCCGACGAGCACCCCCATCATTTTTATATGGGAGTCCCCTCCCCCTGGGGAATGCACCCTCTTTCTTTAACAAATAAAGTCTTACGCCAAACAATGTATCATATTGTCAAAATAGCAAGAGCATTTGAAAACTCGAGCGCTTTCTATATTTCTAAATAGTTTTCAGTTTTCAAAGTGACATCCTAACAAATAGAATAAATGGTCTGACTCTTTATAATACGCCATTTGATGTGAATTTTAAGCCAAACGATTATTTTATTTCTCGTCGATTTACCTAAAAGGCACTTTTTTCTATTACAACTTTAGGTCATTTTGCTACAAAACACGCATTTTATGGTTTATCGAGTTTATACTCTAATAGGTCATGTCATGTTTGTTTAGCCAATCAGAGCACACGCGGTTTCCAATCTACATTCAGTGTATATGATAACTTTCAATACAATTTCCTGAATTTCTGCAACTGAATTGTACCTTAGAGGGAAAATGTGGGACGATTTTGGAGGCATGGCCTACAAAGGAGACATATGCACTAGGCGATCTCTTGGGGTTGACGCGGTAAGTTGACTAAAAGTCATCCTACTTTTGCACAAATAGAATCTTCATTTACTTCTTTAATTTAATTTCCTTAGCGCATGGCTCACTCCTCGGTCAACGATCTAAGCCCGAAGGTTGAAGGAGTGGGGGACTCTCATATATAGCTTATAGGGAAACCTCGAAGGGATATCGATAAATTGGAATCACACCGACGAAACGTGATTCTTACTGGTTTCCCCTTTTTTGTTTTGTTTTGAAAAATTTCCGCCAATACCTCGTTACGTTGAGAGCCTCCCACCCCACCAGGATTCCAAGCAGTTGAAAATGGAATTTTTAAAATAAATATAACTCCATATTTCTTCTTTTTTTTTGTTTTTCTGTTGGTTTGCAGTGGAATTACTGGGGTTCACTTGGTCCTTGGCTGGCTCTCTCGCACGAACTGGGACACAATCTCAACTTTGACCACGACAACAGTATGTTTACATGTTTACCATGACAACAGTATGTTTACCTTAACAACAATTCCTTCAATTCTGTCTTTCCTTTATAGTTACTTACAGGCGGTATTTAAGTCGAGAATTTACGATATTGATATTAACAGTTTCCATTTATATATAATAATTGTTTGCAGTTTGGTCGACTTGCAAGTGCCTTTCCCCACGAGGGTGCGTTATGGGAAGCTTTAAGTGAGTTTTATTTCTTCATCAACCGTTTTCATTTTTTTCTTTCCGAGGCTATAAACGGGAAGTGGGGAGAAGGCGCGAAAAAGGAGATGGGGAGAAGGGAAGCAACGCCCGCTATAAGAACCGGGCTATTCGCATTAAGCCCACTGATTTCCCGCTAATCGAATTATGTCAACTGTCAATCAATCAATCAATCAATAATCTTTATTTAAACACGATAAAGTTTAAGCGCTGCTGCTTGTGGGGTCGTGTATTTAACTATACTATAAATATAACTATCTAATCTTGTTTAAAACTATATTGGTATTTTACATAATCAATAAAATATTGAAAAATTTAAAATAAGATTAATACATTATAAAATCAGGCATGAAATTCGGGATTGATTGGACCAATACTTTCATCAATCAGAAACTGGCGCGCGCTTTTACTCATGGCTGACATTTACGCGGGAATTTGCTATGTTTACCGCCCAGCACGAATTAGCCAATCGGAATTTTTCGGCCGCCAGCTGCGTCCGCAGAATGAACAAAAGGAGGTCTTTATTGCAGGCGTCTTTTCCCTCTCTCCCCAGTTCTCCTCTCCCCGATCCCTGCTATGCAGGCTAATTTATCTCTAAATAGCAAAGGTGCACAGCCGTCAGCTCGTGCTGGTTTAGATGGGGCTCTGCATTCTACTTACAAATACAACACTTACAAACAATTCTAACAAGGGTTTCATTCACGACCTCTTTCAAACCACTCGGATGCTTTAACCACTAAGTTATAGGAAACTCGTGGCAAGCTAGACTGAACAACATGACCAGCGTGGTCGAGTGGCATGATGGCTAGGCCACCGGAATTCAAATCCCGGATTCAAGTCCGGTTCTGACCACCAGCTGGAGTTGTTTCGACGTAAACTCGTGTTTAACTCCTCGGCCACACTTGTACTAAAAAAGCCAGCTTGTCTGCCTACTGCCAGTTTGGATTCTTAATTTGTTATGTTCTTTTTTGGTATTTGTTTCTACTTGGTCTATGTGTTTATTTTTCCCTGAAAAGCTCCTCACGGGGAGAGGATATATTTTTTTATTTATTAGTGGTACTTTACTTAGTTTTACTTGAATGTTTTACTGGGCCATTACATGACCAAGCTCCACAGTAACATTAACCATATTTCTTTTCATAATTAAAAGTAATTGTTACCTTTTTTGTGCACAGGACTCGAGTCCCTGGATTCTCGGACTGTAACTTACATAACATGTCCTCAATTGACGACAGCTGTCTTTTGAACTTGCCTAAGAAGGTACGGTAGTATAACCCTAAGTATAAACTGGCGCTCGTAATCTAAGGCACACTGCTTGACGCTTCATAAATTTTGAACGATTTTGGAATGTGTATCATTTGCTTTAAGGCTGATTTAGACGGGACAACTTTGTCGCATGCGATTTTTTGTAGCGCGCGCTGCTTGCGTCAGGGGAAAATTGTATACAATTCGCATTATATAGCACTGTATGTGACAACATTGTCGTAGGGTTTTAAAATCCTACAACTTTTTTCGTTTTGCACGCAACAGTTGTGAGCGAGTTGTAGGCTGATTTAGACGATGCGATTCGTGTTTTATGTATGGCGTGATCAAGTTGCATGCGACAGTTGTAGGCAAAAGTTGTGCCGTCTAAATTAACCTTTTCTATTAGGTAATGTCTTTAGTGCTACGATGAATAATAACTTTACACAAAACAGTCATATTAAAACAACAAATATTAATGTAACCAACAAATAAAAACGGCGTACAATGCACTTACTAACTTACATATATTTTGTTTGACTTTCTAGGTGGTAAATTCGAGGTGCGGAAATGGTATCCCAGAGCCTGGAGAGGAATGCGACTGCGGCACACCAGAGGTATAAATCATACTTAGTCAGTGAATGAAACCTAATGATCCGTTCAATCACACCATGGCCAATCCTAAAACTAATAAGTTTTAAGGCAATGAATCATCGTTTGAAGCAAAAACATACAACAAATGTAATTGGTGTCAAGCGCGGGAAAAACATACAACCAGCGCCAAGCGCGGAAAAAAATGTAACCACTGCCAAGCGCGGGAAAACATGCAACCAGTGCCAAGCGCAGGGAAACGTGTAGTGCCAAGCGCGGGAAAACATGCAACCAGTGCCAAGGCGCGGAAAAACATGTAACTCGTTCCAAGCGCGTGAAAAATATAACCCGTGCCAAGTGCGGAGGAAAACATGCAACTAGGGCCAAGCGCGGGAAAACACCCACCCGGTGCTAAGTGCAGAAAATCAAGACAAGTTTTAACTCATTGCAGGAATGCAAAGTACGTGATCCTTGTTGTGAGCCGAACGATTGTCGTTTAAAGAAGTCTTCACAGTGCAGTGACTCTTTGCATACATGCTGTGAAAAATGTCAAGTAAGTTAAAATGAGACGATTTCTGCTCTGCACACCCATTTAACAAACTTAATAACTCGGTAGCCTCAGTACTTTGTCTAGTAAAATCGTCCAGGGGAGAGAAGTATTGAAAGGACCGAGATAAAAAAAATGTGTTTGTTGAGAGAGACAAAGGTTACGACAAGCTGCAAGGATATTAATTGTTAGAGTAAAGTAAATTTTGTATGTCTGGTGTAATCATCTGTGTGAGTCCTAGACAGGATCGAGCTAATGGACTGTGTTCGTTGAAAGTGAGAGGTTACCACTGGCTGCAAGGACGTAATTTTTAGAGTTTAGCAAGTGATGTATCTTTGGTTGATGGCAATTATGAATCGGTTTTGCCGTGTTGTAATGTAACTATTCAGATTTAAAACAGGGAATTGTCTTTAGAATCTATCCATCTTTTAGTTCAGTTTGTAAGAGCCATTTAACAGTTGGAAAACATACTTACAGCGAACAACTGGAATATGGAATACTCTGACTGATGAACTTAATTTGAGCATGGACAGCTTGACCGCTTTTAAATCCGCTATGCTTCAATACTGTTTTAAATCTGTTGAAATTACTGCGCCTTTCCATGACATGCGGAATTTGAAATTCAAATTTCCACCAACGGTTGCGTTTCACACTGCCGTCAATCATCTTAGCTTACCTCTCAGGAAACAGATCTTCACTTCAATGAGGTCAAAAGATCACGTCCGTGCATTATGATTGGTAGATTTCGATCCATTTTGTTTGTTTCTTTTCTACATGGTCCGTTAGCTTTCGTATTAATTATGATTGACGGCAGAGAATAACGCAATCGTTGGCGTGGAGATTTGAATTTCAAATTCCGCATGTTATTGAGAGCGCAGTAAATGAATTGTCAATTATTGGACGAGGTTGAGCAAAATATCAGTCGTGATTTGTCAGTTGCGAGCAGATCAATTATTTGCCTCAGCCTTCGGCTTCAGCAAATAATCAATCTGCGAGACACTGACAAATCACGATATTTTGAGATAGCCGAGATTAATCATTGTTTCATCATTCGATCACCGAGTTTGTTTTTTCAATTTATAATATTTATTCATTTATTCAACTGCTAAAACAGATCAGAAATCGGGCTACCATTGTAGAGGATGGGAGCAAAACAATTATTAGCGGCGAAACAACTTTGCACCGTTGTGCGCATGAGCAGAATTATTCGTAGGCAGTTATTCGCAGGTCATGTGGTGGGCTCTCGGCCAATGAAAAGGAAGAAAAATTGCATCGAATGATAAATTAAATTAACTGCTGATTGCTATCCCTCGTTACACAGTTCTTTCCGCTTGGAACATTGTGCCGTAACAGCACCGGGGAATGTGATGTACCAGACTTTTGTTCTGGAAAGTCTGGGCAGGTAAGAATTAATTACTGGTTAAACTTTAGAATGTTAAGATAGAAATATCCTTGAAGCAAATTGAACGTGGAGGAAAGCTTAGAAAAACCTAAAAATTATTTTTTTAAATAGGCTTTTTGAGAAAGATAGTTTTTGAAAATTCACTTGAAAGCTTGGGATAAATGTCCTGGAAAACAGGTAAGCCATTACCAGTAATTTGTTTCGGTATTAGCAAATTTAAGTGTGCATCATTAATGGATACATTTCAAGGCTGGTAAATTGCGTATTAAGGTATGCATGTATTAAGCCCACAATCCAACAGTGTTTTGAAAAATGTCTGTAACCATGGGTTCATTCTTTTTCAGTGTCCACCAGATGACCATGTCAAAAACGGAAAACCTTGTGAAGGAGGGGGAGAGGTACAAATTTAACCCTTTGTTCCCCAGTACATACAGATACAAGTTCTCCGGTTTTTTTCCAATGTGTTTCTTTTAAAAGCAGTGGGGAGAGGTTGTTAAACTATCAAGAGCATTCATCTTGGGTGATAGTCTCCTTAATTCTCATGACCTCTCTGATTGATTAAGCATTGATATTACAAGGAGAAATCAAATGCTGATCTGACTATTCAAAATTTTCGCCACGATTATCAAATGTGCATTTGCTCATGAGTAGCCGTGTTGAAAACTTATTAATTTTCTCGGATTACAACATTTTAAAGATCGTATTCTTCTTTTCAGTTACTTGAAGGAAAATACGTAGAAAATTCGAATCTAAAGGAGACCAAACTGCCTCAGCCAATCACAGCACGACACGTAAGGATTAGTCCTCAGAAATGGGATGGGGGCGGCCTGTGCACCAAAATAGATTTACTTGGTTGTGGAACAGGATCTTCAGGTAATGAAAAAAGTTAAATGAGGGTAAACAAGTGGTCAAACTTTAAACTCGATACCACTTTCTTAATGCAGTAACATAAACCAATTTATTTAAAATGACAATGTCAGGATGAATGATTACCTCTACCCAAGCAGACACCAAGGGGCCGAATTTTTTTTTTTTTTTTTTTTCAGTCGCTATCATTTTCGCTCCAAATAATTCACTCCAATAATCGGAACTATCTCTAAGAATGCAAAGGCCTGGTATGGGAAGTTAAGTTTGCTTCACTGTTTTGGAAGTGCACAGTTGTAAGCGGAAAGTGTTGTGTCTCTAAGCTGCGGGAAGCTGCTGAGACATTGCTGAAAAGACCCAGAAAAACACCAGAGAACTGGAGAGAATCGCATAATAATAATAATATAGTTATCAATAATAATAATATAGTTATCAACTCAGTTTTTTTAGAAACTAACTCCTTTTTATAAAATTATTGTTAATCGGTGTCTCTCTCTAATTTCAGTATCTTCGACTGCTCCTACTTCCATACAAGGCGATAAATACCTGTGCGTTAAGCCACAGGGTGGGTCACCCTGTTCATCCACAGATGGAACACAGCTAGTCTATACTTCACAAGCAGCAGGATGCCAAGGGGCATCAGCAAAATTTACTTTATCAAATGGAGTATGGAAGCAACACTGCAGTGGGAAGAAGATATGCCCTGAGGGAGGTCAACATTATTATGGAACGCCACTTGTCATCAGCGACACCTGTGATGAAAATGAAGCAAAGTTTGAAAGAACTGGAGGTAAACCTAAGGATGATTACTATTTGTCAGAAATGGTTTTCGATTTTGAGTTGAGCTGTTCGTGTCCTTTACTTTTTACAAAAACATAGTTGGACTTTCTGTTGCATGTTACGGTTTAACACAAACGAATCATTTCACCCATTGGTCCAGACATGTTAAATTAAAGGTTTGCAGCAGGTATTAAAACATTCAGTATGAAACTCTAATGTTTTAATATAAATGATAGCATTAGCCACATATTAAGATTTCTTTCTTTGCTACAATTCTTTTTCTTCTAGCACAAGGGATTCGTTCAGTCCTTTTCTCTTTTGCTTGCTGGTTTTTACGTTCGGTTGTCAGTCACCTTGTTGTTCAGTCATTCATGGGTTCAGTTGTCCTTTCAATTGTGCTCTGATTTTCTGTGCCTCATTTTGGCTGTCCTTCCGTTCGTTCATTCTCGGTTTGCGATTTTGAGTTGAGCTGTTCGTGTCTTTTACTTTTTACAAAAACAATTTTTGGAGAAGACTGGCTTTGTCATTTCGGTCAGTTTGTAACCAGTCGAGTGAGAATGCATATTTTTGATGACCTGTTTCTACAAATGAATCAACACGATGCATGCCGCGGATCTACGAATTGACTGATCTGGACGGCCAATTTGAAATAAAAACAAGGAGATACTAATTTACGAAACTAAATGACCGTCTCGACAGACCAGTTGTACTGTTTAGCTGTCTGGTGAAATACTAGTAAATTTAACATCAAGAAACTTCAACTAGTACAGAACGTTGCTGCTCGTGTTGTACTGGGTTGTAAAAAATTTGATCACATTTCACAAGGTATTAAATCCCTGAATTGGCTGTCTGTTTATGACAAACTCTACTTAAATGACGCTGTAATGATGTTTAAAACCCATGTAGGGAGTTATAATAAAGCATGTATGTAAGTATATGGAGAGATATATTGATTGACTAATTGATTGAATAGTCCATGCGTCTGTCCTTCTGTCCAGTCGATTCTTTGGTGTATTAATTTGATTCACACAAGCTTGTTGTTTCGTTCGTTCGTTCTTTTTTTTCTCACTCATTTGTTTTTTCGTTTGATGATTGCTTCATATATATATTGGTTGGTTGGTTTATCCATCCATTTATGTGTCTGTCCATCTGTTTTACCCTGTTAGTTCATCGGTATTTGTTTGATTGAAACCTGATTATAAAAGCGTATAAATTTTCTTCGCACATTTACTGTAAAACGAACCTGTATTCATTCAGCGGACCCATTTATAAAGCGAACACTAACGAGGGTCCCGAGGGTATCTGCTTAATACAGGTTTGACTGTAACTTGAATGTCAGCCAACATTAATTTCAATCATAGGTAAATCTCTTCGACATGTGGCCAGCGGATTGTGTGTACATCCTAAAGGAGGCGGTGCAGACGAGGGCGTCAAACTTGTATTATGGGCCGGATGTGACCAAGGCCGGAGACTTACTTTTCATTTCTTGGTGCAAGGTAAGTACACTCACAGTAAGGTTCAGCTGATACCACTTTTTCAAATCGATGCGATACAAGTACGGTCGATACTATGACGTTCTACCTATATTGTGACGTCACCGCACGCAGCTCAGAGTATGCTGTTTCTCCTCTATATCTTTATGTAGTTAAGAACTGCCAAGTAGTCACTTGTGCAGTATCGAAATGTACCGAAACAACCGATATTTCACGTAAGTATCGAATATCGATGACATACAAGGGCCAGAAAAAGGCGTATGGCCCTGCTACAAAATTTGAAACAATTTTGTCTCCAAACTGATCATATAATAAAATACTTATTAACTGAGTGGGAAGGCCGAATGATAAAATATTTGGCTCGAGGTCATGACGTACGGACCGAGCGCAGCGATAAGTACATACTATTGTTTTTCAGATTGCATGGCTTCTCTTGGTGTGGCAAATAGCAACGATATTCCCGACAACCGCATATCAGTCTCAAGCCATCTGCCAGGCTACCCAGCTGAGGAAGGGAGGTTACATGACAGCTCAAAGGGTTGGTGCGCAGCAAGAAAAGACAAAAAACAGTTTATCCAGGTTGACTTGGGACAGGTAAACATTCATGACATTATATACATTCTCCCTCCATCGACCATCCTTTCGAAATCGTGTTTGAAACATTTCTCAGTTAAACGGGTTAAACGTTGTTTTTACACTCTGTCGCAAACGACCGCCTATCGTATTCTTCGTTTTCACCTGATGTCATCAAAATTCTAAAATCTTAACAGCTTATTCTACACGGACCTTCTTTTAACAAGTTCTTCATATCGGCAATTGTAATCGTCGTACCAAGTGTCATGCCAATAAAAGTATTTTCGGTTTTTCAGCTGAGCTGAGAAACATCTGCAACATCTTATTTCTGGTGTTGCTCTCAAACTCCTTACGCGAATGAAAACGATCTATGCGATCAGCTTTCCGACAGAGGCAAATGTTTTTTCTTGTAAATAGTCGAAGCTTTGTTTACGTGAGGTTGTGTCCTCGGACATCTCTCCGAATTGGACACTCAGCCGCAGTCGTCTTTGATAATTAACAATTCAAAGCACTAGAGCTTAATTTCATTCTGTCTATAGGTTAAAAGCATATCGGCTATTCTTCAAAGCGGTACTGATCACGGTAACGTCAAGAGTTACTTTCTGCACTACAGTCTGGATGGTCAGCGGTGGACGGTGTGGTCAAGCAAGCCTCGAGCTTCTGTAAGTAAAATGTCAGTTTTATTAACATAGGATATTTATTTATCTCCTTCGTTAGTCAATGAACTGTAGGATTAATTAAGCACGGGAGAAGTGTGTGAAAACAATAAGGTAACACTTTTTCAAGAGAACTCTGATTGGTCTTTGGCTATAAGAAGTGTAAGCATTAATTAAGATGCAAGGATGACGTCTGTCTAGAGGTGAACATACATAAGTGATCTTGAAGCTAGTCAATAGCGGATCTAACGAAGAGCCTAAAGGATCCGTGGTCCTGGCATATTTTTCAGGCCGAAAATTTTTAATTTCGGAACCCCTCCTTTTTTACCTTGGACCCCACCTTTCAAGTAAGTTTGAATTCCCCACTGCTAGTCCATATCTCAACTGTTGGACAGAGAAACTTTTAAGTTAAATTTTTCAATTAAAACGTGAAAATTTTCTTGGAATTAAAAACAAGAAAGGCGTAGGTTTTGATGAAAAACAATAACACAAGCGGAAATGTCAAGCAAACACGAGATCGAGTCTTCCTATTCTATTTGAAATTGACGCGGATTGTTCCTACGCATTCAAACGAATCACAATAAGCGTAGTTTCAAAAAATGTGACTTTGTTTTTAAACTTGATTTTCTCCTTAGCAGTTGCCGTTGTGCTTGCTTTGGGTGTCCATTTCGAAATATATAACGGCTAGTAAATCTTTCCGGTACTTACAAATCAGTTACAGGTAAGAGCCTCAGTTGTCAATACGAATTTCATTGCAATTCATTGCAGATTTGTGTAGCCAACCGTTGCACGCGGACAGATCAGCCGGTTTCAGGAAAGGCTGATGGCAAGGAGTGTGCTGGTAAAGGGGTAAGTTTTTGTAATGTCCTTCGGTTCCGTTTGGATATTCAGATCAATTTTAACTATATTTACGCTATTCAGGGGGGGGGGGGGGGGTCCATTGTGGAGCGCACCAAGCTCATCACTAACTGAGCAAAAATAAGACTGCTCTGTACAGATATCAATTTCTCTTGTTATTACTCATGTCATTACAATCCCCTTTATTTTACATTTAGATACGTACAAGTCTGGGTAAATGCCATTGTCAAGGAAATTTGGATTCAGAGACTGATTGTCAAACAGGTAATAAAGGAATTATATCTTAAAATGACCGAAAAAAGTTCAGAAAAGAGAAAAAAGTCAACAGAAGCCGAATAAATAAACCTTTTCAAAATTATGTCTGGTTGCATAAGTTAACTACGACATTAGTGCACAAGTTATCGAATAGAAAATCGACTCTATTGATCTTAAAATCATCGGTTCGTCGATTTTAAGAAAATCACGAGAGGAAAAACAATTCTTTCACTTTTAACGCAAAAAAACTGAAATATTTTGGAATTTCAGCAAAACAAGCCCGTAACGGCCGTTGGGGTCGATGGTCAAAATGGACAAATTGCACACGAGTTTGTGGAGAAGGAAGACGAACTAGACATCGTTTCTGTGACAATCCAGCACCGGCGAATGGAGGACGAGATTGTGTTGGGAGAAGGATACAGAAAGAACCTTGTAACACGGACAAATGTCCAGGTAATTTCGGGAGTGAGAGAAAGTCACCGTTTTGTGTAGGATATATTATTCATCCATCTGATTTACAGTGGGAAATAGTCACCGCCTTGTGTGCATGTATAATTCATCCATCTGGTATGCTATGCCTCGAAAGGTTCGTCTATTAAGAGATAGACACAAGCAGGAAAATGCATCTAGGAATTTTACCGGCTATATAACGTCTTTGTAGAGGGACTAAATTGTTTTTTTAATTAAACTTTACATAGCTTACTTATATTGATTCATTAATTACATCATTTAATGATGTAATTAGTGAATCACTTGCTATACTAAGTACATTATTTACAAATAATACTTACATCTGACTACTCACATTACTCATTTACACCGTTGATAACAATGGTCAGGAAACGGGGTTTAAAAACATTGTGCCAGCCATTACACTAAATTGTTGGACGCAATATACCTGGTGCCTTTCTTTATGGTTAATCAGCAAGATCGTTCCAGACGAAGACTATGACTGTCTTTATCAAGTCTCACTCCATCATGAAAACGGCAACTCTCTGTGCAAAGCAACAACAACAACAACAACAACAACAAAAACATCAACAAGAATTCGGAGTTGTTGGCATCAAGATAAGTTAATGTTTCGTACAATTTCATCACCCCTCAAAATAAGGGGGTATAATGGGGGCGGAACTAATCCCCCGTTTGTGATACTGTTATTTTGTTACCTACTGTTACATTTTATCTATACTACAAAAAGTGCGGGCTGTATCGTGTAATAGGTATTTCTGGAAAGCAAGAAAAAAAAAACACATCGTGTGTTGCGCTCATCGTAAAAAAGTTAACTTTTCTAGATTCATGTTGCAGATTCTTAAACTCCCTTGTTTAAAGGGCAATTTTCAATCTTAAACTGCCTATGCCTAATCTGTCTCACTACTGCGCTTATTTACCAACTTGATGCGATCTTGTCCTCTTTTTGGAGTGGAATGGTAAAATTATTTTTATTTTATTTCTGCTTCAGAGGCTCATTCGTGTCAACACCTCTTGTCCCTGGGAAAGCAAACTGGTGTCCCGTTCCCAGACGGAGTGTACACTATCAATCCTGACCGGAAGGGACCAGTGAACACTTACTGCGATATGTCACGTGACGGTGGTGGGTGGACGCTATTGGTGACAAGCCACACACACACGTGGACAGCTCGTAACGTGAGAAAGAGAAATCAGAATCGGCCGACATTGAACGGAGATTTCTCTATCTTGTACAAAGCGGACGACATCAAGAACAGTGTAAATGTTGAAGGAGATTGGTTTGAGTATCGAATGGAAGCAAACGAAAGAGGTAAACTTGATTCAGAAAATATTAGTACGCATGGCATACTTGTGTTTCTTGAAAAAGGTTACGACTAGTTTCGCGTGACATCAAGAACAGTGTGAATGTTGAAGGAGACTGGTTTGAGTATGGTATAGAAGCAAACGAAAGAGGTTACTTGATTTAGAAAAAATGGTACGCAATGACGTACCTGTGTTGCTTGAAAAAGGTTACGAGAAGGTTCGCTGCTGTGAGTCTCGTCTCCTTGGTAATAATCCCAGCGTTCGCTCTCGTAGTCTAAAAGGTTTAGTTTCTAATTATGGCGCTGCGTCGGTGGGGGGAGGGGATGGGTGGAGGAGGGGGAGGGTTGTGAGGTTTTAGGGGTTAGGGTTAGGGTTAGGTTAAAACACGAACGATTGTTGTTGATGTAAATTGGCTGCCGTGAAGAGACTCAAAAGTTGACGTTTCTAGCACTAGCCCTTTGTCAGAGCGAAACAAAGAATTGTGGGTTGAGTTTGGAGTCTGGCCTAGCCTGGTCTCCGGACCCGCCTCCTTGGATTGACAACTGAATATACCGGTGGGTCTGGGGGCTCATGCTGTGCATTATAATTTATTCTCCTGTATCTTTGGGGGAATATTAAATGAAACTTTTTTCTGATCAAGGTCGTTGGGGTGGAATCTGGCGTGCCCCTAAAGACTACACTTTCGTTGCCACCGACAACAAGCAGACAAATGTTGATAGGGTGAAAAAATTTGACAACTGGAAATACGATGACTACGGAATCGAAAAGCGCATGCCTTGGATATCTGGTGCCAAGCTTACAACGTCAAGGAACGCAACTGGAGATCGCCAATGGGGCACTTTGATAGGTAATTACTTGGCGTTAATTAAGAATGTTTTTGGACAGGGAAACAGCAATTTGTGGAATTGCTTTCTAATAATATCTCTTAGGTAGAACATTAGCAACGTGGAAGGCTTAATTAGCAAGCTGTTAAAAGGACCTAGAAGATCTTTCGTTTGCTCATCTGAAATTATGCCAACTGCTGTCGATTTAAGGACGTTCGCGCTAATTGTTTATGCGCATCCTTACTGCGCACGCAATTCATGTCGCAACGCCATGCTACGTCATGCACGAGCGCGCGCGCAAGAGAAGAATTCTAAGCACATGAAGGGCTGGTAGCCGTTGCGTTAACTTTGCTTAGATTTAACTCGCTTGGATGGTCGGTGACCCCCAATTTTTTTTTGATAGATAATTTTCTTTGCCAATTCTCGACAGATTGTGAAAAAATGAACAAAAAATCAATGTAGGAAGTTTAAATTTTTTTCATTTTTCTGCCCGCGCGACATCGAATCCTGGCAACTTGCGGCTGTCAGAGTTTGCAAATGCTGTCATTTACAGATTAGATTTACCCTAGAGAACGTTACCAGTTGAATTAATTTGCTTGATACACCCACTCATACAAAATTTGGCACAGAAAATTACATTTTAGAGATTCATTAACAATATGTTTAGACAAACAGACGTTGGGGCCATATCGAATATGGAAGACTAATTTTTCGAAATCAGGGTCACCTTTCAGATATCTTATTACCGAAACGAAGTCGGTGACCCCCCATTTTTTTTGCATTTCTGACACGAGTAACTCATTGCCTAACTGCAGCAAAAGTTTTATAAAAAAATCAATGTTAGAAGATTTTCGCGCGAACGTCCTTAACGAGTTATTTTATCATGTAACTGAATAGTCACAAAATGCATCTGGCTAGTTTTCAACACATATTTAGGTTTAGGTATTCTTGACTGTGAATAGCTCCCCCTGAGCCCCCAGGGAATTCGTCCAGGTTATACCATTAAATGCTTTCATCTCGTTTTGCAATAACCCCCCCCCCCCCCCCCCCCCCTTCTCCTCTTTTTCGCCCCAGGAATACTATTACTCCATACCATGATTTCCACGAAGATAATGGGTTTAGATTGTAACAATGAAGATACATTATTGACTTATCCAAAATGACTAATACCCGAGAAAGCATAACTACTAACCCACATGTTCAAAGCATTATTTATTGCTATTGATTTATTCGCAGCCAACTCCAAACTTTTTTATCCTGCACCTTGGTTGGATGGAAATGATCTTGAACAGCATCCAGTGAACATATGGTACTGGGTCAGGGAACAAAGTTTTAAACTGCCAAGATCGTGCATGGAGATTCAGTTAAGAGGAGCACAGAATAAACCAGTACAAGGTACGCTATCGATGGTGGATGCAGATTCTATCGCAAGGGGCGGGGGGGGGGGGGGGGGGGGGGAGAGGGGAGAGGGGGAAGAGGGGTGTTGAGAGTGAATTAAGACAAGGAGGCTAGGTCTCCCCCCCCCCCCCCCCCCATAGATCTGACACTGGCTATGTAAGAGGGCCACAGCGGGGTTGAGTAATCCACGATTCTCCCCCTCGCCTCTCTCGGAATACGTTCCTCATTTTAATAAATAATACAAAAGAATTAGAGAAACAAAACAAAAAACAAGAAACAACATCAGGAAAGAACGTCAGACAATTGGCCCTTCCAGAAACTTTTGGGGATTCAGCATTAGCTTCTGGCAGTAAGATTTCTGGGATCGTTTGAATAACCAATATGAGCCATGATTGTTTAAATAGTTGCCTTTGGAAACCATCAACCTATCGTAACTAACGTTGGTTAACCAAAAAATCCCAGAAAGCTTAGTGCTGAAATCTGGTGCGCGGTCTTCCCTCGGTTGGGAAGGGCGAATACATGAAATGATTATATTAAGTGTTGGAATTGCCTATCAACACCAATGTGAGATTAACGGTTTCTTATAATGCACTAAAACGTGGTTCTATCAATCGGTTTTCTCCTTGTTTGACAGTTTTAGTTAAACGTAATTAAGGCAGATTAACACTGACTGCAAGTACTTCAACTTATTTTTCTTCAAAGACTTTCCCTTAGCTCTTGAACTGCTTACATTCAGCAGAGAAGGAAGGGTCTAATTATGAAATGCTATATTAATTCTTAATGTACTGTATTTTCACGTTTGATTTCTCGTCTTTCAAGATGGTATCTACACCATCAAGCCTGGTAGCCGTCAGATGCAAACATTTTGTAAATTCAATGAACATGGCGGAGCTTGGACCCTTTTGCTAACCAAGGCAAGTGACAGCGGATGGACGAGGGAAAATGTGAGGTTCAGAAACATTGACAGCCCTTCACTAAATACCTCTGACTTCTCTATACTAGGAATGGTGGATGCGATTACAAACATGAAACACTTTCAGGTAATAACTTTGTGCTAAATCTTTTCGCCCGACCGCAAATAATAAGAGTCAGGTCTGCACTGCATCACCCATTCCCCTACCGGATCGATTTAACATGATTAAAAATTTGGAACCAGTAAATGAAATACTTAAGGTTGATCCATTCAATTTGAAACATGTTGAGCATGCGACCTGTTACTTTATGATTGGCTAGTTGGGAGTATGCGCAATGCCAACAATGCCAGACCTAGTGGAAGACAAGTTAGTCTAAAAAGACGGGGGTGAGTATGCACAAGATAAGTTTAGGATTAGGTAAGGGGCTAGACCTCAAGTCTAATGTTTACTAACTACAAGTTCTTAATGATTTCTAGTATCGTATCGAAGAAGACAGCGTAAAAGCCTGGGAAGGCGTTTGGACGGCTAAAGCTGGCTGCTCGTTCATTTCCGGTCGGTCAGATAAGTCATGCGCGGACATAGTACACAAGCAAGGAAACTGGGATTCAAGCAAAGCTAAATCCATCAAACGAATGCCACATTTAGCCACTTCCGGGAACGCCATATTGACAAGCGCTCAGGATGACGCAGGCTTGAGTGGTGCGATTGTGGTTGATTCAACAAAAGGAGTTTACCGAGCAAGAACTGAAGTGATACGATTGTGGATGCGTGAAGGAACCTGGTAAGGAGGATAAATCCTCGCTTGCAAATGCTGACACGTGACATAGGCATTCCTTTTAAGCAACAAGCAAATTAAATCTATTTCTGTAAGAAAAAGCAAGAAGCATGAAAATGTGTTTAAAGCTTTGTCACCTTACCTAATTAATGAGAAATGTGTGGTAAAATCACCTTTTTCACAAATTTTTGAGATCTCTATGGGCTGATTAGTTTAGATTTTCTAATATTTTTTTTCTAATATTTCTAAGATCTATGACCTTCTGCGATGAAAATTAAGGATTGACCGACTTAAACTTGATTTAGATGACGACTTACTAAACCTCTCTTTCCTCATATTTTAAAGCCTTTCCTTTCCTTTTTACACTCTCTCTGGTATAGAGATTTTTAACAAAACGGAGCTTTCATTGTGCGTTTACATTTAATGCTTATATACCTCTTACTTTGAATAACTGTTCTTTTATGCCTTTGTTTCATGCCAGGTTTAACGAAAGATTTCTTTGGAGTTTTGTGTGATTATTCTGAAACATTTCCCTCCATGTTTCAATCACTGTTATTAGTACATGTTTCTCTTTGCTTCAATATAATAGGGTTCAACTTACATATATTACTTTCACAGGCTTATATACCTCTTACTTTGAATAACTGTTCTTTTATGCCTTTGTTTCATGCCAGGATTAACGACAGATTTCTTTGGAGTTTTGTGTGATTATTCTGAAACATTTCCATCCGTGTTTCAATCACTGTTATTAGTTATTTTTATGTTTCTCTTTGCTTCAATATGATGGGGCTCAACTTACATTACTTTCACAGGAGATCATGTAACCAGATAAAAATAAGAAACGGAGGAAGAAAAGCACAACTGAAAGATGGACTTTACATGATCCGCAAAAATTCCCATGAATACATGCCAGCATACTGTGATATGACGTCAGATCTAGGAGGTTACACCCTACTAGTCACTAGTGCTTCCAATGAATGGAAAAAGAACGAGGTCAAATTGAAAAATCCATCGCGACCATCATTGACAACAGATTACTCCATATTAGGATATGCTGACCATATTAAGGCTTTGAGTGGCGTGAAAACTTTTAAGTATCGCTTGGAGGCCAATACGAGAGGGCACTGGGGCGGAGTTTGGACCGCTCCTATCAAATACAGGTAAAAGAGTAATTAACGAGTAATAATTATCGTGTATCAACTTGGTAGTCTGTGCATTCTCCTGAATGTGTCGAATGTGTCGGGTTTTCCGCGCGATTCGAGCAACTTTACGAAAATTCTAATCGAGGCAATATGAGAAAATATTTATTTTTTATGCACAGCTAGCGTCTTACAGGAGAGAGCCACTGGTTCTACTGGTATTCCGAAAAATTGGTTCGCCTCATGCTAGCTACGGCACTGGCTTAGGTTTATCGAATGCCTTTGTTACGTATTATTTTCTTGTGCAGCCACAGTAATGGCTGTTCATTCTTTATTAGCTTTGTCAGTGAGAACAACCAACAAACAGAAGTCAATCTGGTAAAACGATTTGACAACTGGCAATATAACTGGCAAGATTCACTCGAAAAGCGCATGCCCTGGCTGGGAGCGAGGCAGAGTTTATTGACAACTTCGACTCATTCCGACTATTCCGACTGGGGATCGATTATTTCCGAGAAGAAATCGAATAATCCGGCTCCCTGGATCTATGGCGCGATGCCGAACCCTGGCGTGATCTGGTATTGGGTGAACGAGGATGACTGCGATGCCAACCGAAATCCAGGTGCGTGTGAATTTTTTGAACTAGAAACAGTGAATTTATCGGTCGAAATCATTTCTCCATTCAAGTGTCTTGTTTTTGGCTCTACCTTTTTTCCCTGCCAATTCATACCATTTTGAATCAACAATTCAAACACCTTTCAAATTCTTTTAAAGAAAACATTCTCGGCACGAAATGTTGCAGATAGGTTTTTGTCGTAGAGAATTCTCTTTGTCAGTCGATATTTCTGTTCACTTGTACGAAAATATATTTATTTTAAAATCTAGTTGTGATTATTTGTAGTGGCAAAGGTGTATCTTTTGGTCTATAGATTTAGGCCTGCGTTTGAAAAGAGACTGTGTCAGGAATTTCTTTCAAAAGAAATATTGGCATGGGTTAAAAACAATGGTCCAGGTAATTGTAACTATAATGCACCGTCAGTGATATTGTGGAATGTTCTTGGCTACGGTAGCCAGAATAGAAAACGGATTTTAACTTAAATAGCAGTACTCATCAGCAAAACGTCTAGTCCGTTTTTCTTTCTTTCTCCCTACAGTTAATGGTGGGTTGTCTGAATGGACGCCTTGGTCGAGCTGTAGTCAAATGTGTGTCACAGGCCTCCAGACACGAAGGCGACTCTGTAACAATCCACCTCCAAGATGTGGCGGGGATCCCTGTGGCAGTATGGTGACCAAACAAGAAAAACAGTGCTTGGTCTGTCCACGTAAGTCATGTTAGAAGCATTTTATTTTACCATTTGTATTGCTCACCTTAAAAAACTTTGGAGAGTCTGGGGCACACATTTTACTGCTCAAAGGATAACGGGATCTTTTAGGAGGGTGAGGAAGTTTTAAAAATGGCAGCAGACAAAAACAGGTAGCTGTGAAGTGAACATAATTACATATTATGAGTCATGCAACCATGCTCTGTTCGTCAGCTATGGGGATGGTTTATATTTGCAGGGCAGAAAAACCTGCTACGGAAAAGTCGAACTTGTGAAGAGGCCTGGATCGCGTCGTCGCAGATCTGCGTTGCGGAATGCGGTGATATTCCTGGGAGATGCGTTCTGAAAGCTGTTTTTGGAACCTAAACACAGCAACGCAAATGTCATTCTGACGTCATATTTTTGTCTCTCATACGATACCCAAACGAGCCGAATCAAACAGACCGATCGAACTTCAATTGTTCTTTAACCTTATTCGGCCTTATTCATAACTTCTTTAATACGTATTCAAACGTCATCAAACTTTGTAACTTTTCCTAAAATTTATCTGACAACAATTTTTATATCACAATTTTTTGATCACGTGACTTGATGTTTCCATGGCAACAAAATTTTCACAGCCATGTTTGAAATTTGCATATTTATACCTTTGAATAATAAAAACAATGTTTATTGGTATAACTTTTGTATTTTTACGTCATTTAGTGTTTATTTATTGGTTTTGATTAATTTTGCGTCAATTTGAATGGTTTTTAAGAGGTTTTAAAAAATTTCAGAAATCCAAGATGGCGGATCCAAGATGGCGGCCGTATAACTAATTACCTAATAACTACGTCATATGACGTGCGGACCACAAAGGAGACAGTTTTGGACGTACTATGTACCCTCTAGGTTTCATTATCACAGCCTTAATGTTCTTGAAGTTACGAAGGGCCCCACACCCCCCACCCCCCCCCCCTAGTCTCAGGAACTAAAAAAAGCCCAGGCTGAACAGGGTTAATAAAAATTTGCTTACTTGTTTCAGAGAGTCCCATTCGCGCCCACGGTGATTTGTGTCTTCAGCCTGAGAGTGGTGGCTGCAGTCCAGCGGACAACACACCGCTAGTTTACATACGGGACACTCCACAATGTTCCAAAGACTACATGGTGTTTACTTACCACGATGACGTCCTTACTCACAAATGCAGCGGGAAAAAAGTGTGTCCTCAGGGTAATGTCCATCGGCCGAAAGATGATTATACAATAACCGAAGAAAATGCGCGCGCTTTGATTTGATTGGTCAATAGCTTTTAACTAATATGCCGGTAACCCACATGGAAACTGTAGTTATTTTATAAAAGCAATATATTACACCTTTCTTTAGTTTATCGGTGCAATAAATCACTTGGAAAGGAAAGGCATGTAAATCACACGCTCCTCAGAACCCTGGATTAACATTTGGGCCCAGATTTCCTTTATTTCCATTCATAGATATATTAAAAATGGAAATCTTTGTCGTAGAGAGCTTGTTGGAGTCCATACAGTATTATAAAAATACAGAGCCCGCAGTCATTTGATTTACAGCTTGGCGTATTGACTTGTGGTTGGAGCACAGTTGGGTACCGTTTTTCAAATTCCATTATCTTTTATTTACATAGGAACAGCTACATGGCAAACACCGCTAGTCATTTCAAGCGCTTGCCAAACTGACGCGGCAAAGTTTCAGTGGTATGAACGCTAAACAATTTCATTGCAATCGTAGGGTAGTAGGGAGAAGAGTTCTTCTTTATCCATAACAGTACTGCATATCCTATTATAATGCGGGATAAGTGAGAAGATACACGAAGTCCTTTTTAACTCGTGAATGCGTGAATCGTAATGAACGAGTTATACAATACAATACAACACAATACAATACAATACAATACAATACAACACAACACAACACAATACAATACAATACAATACAATACAATACAATACAGTACAGTACAGTACAGTACAGTACAGTACAATACAACACAACACAACACAACACAATACAATACAATACAACACAACACAAAACAACACAACACAATACAATGCAATACTATAATATTCTTTATTAGTTTCCCAAATGGGATCTTCCAAACCAATTTACAATAATATAAAATGTAGAAATAGAAATTACAATGATGGTAATAACTTGATGTATACTAATAATATTAATATTGATGACTATAATGGGTACTAATGATAATAAGGGCTATAATAAAAACTTATAATACTAATACAATACAATGCACTGAGAAATTAGCTATATTTTCTATTTCGTTATAGCAGTGGGACCAAATTGCACTCGATCGCTCAATCGATCGGCTGTTAACAGTGAGCCCACGATATGTAGTGGTCACCTGCCTTACCCATGGCGACGGCACTGGAGGGAGGGGAGGGTGGGGAATTGGATACAAGAAGTGGGGGTCGGTGGAATGAAACGTCTAGGAGAGAGAAGAGTCCAAACGTATTGTATTCACGATTCGGCTCATAGGAGCCTTTGATTACCATTGTTAGTGTCTGATTTCCCAAGTGTTTTGTTTATTGGCATATTATAAGACAGCTTACAGTAAACACCCGCTTATAAGAACCTAGTGGATTAAGAATCTACAGGCTGAAATTTGGAAATTAGACCCTCATTATATAAGAACCCATTCAGTCTGATATTTGAAATAGGTTCTCATTTGTAAGATCAGTCCAATTAAGTTAATTCAAAAAGCAGGCATTGTATCTAAAAATCCAGCTCCCATGTAGATTCAGTATAAGATGTGCTGTTTAGTGTGTACTGTAGTTCTAGTAATTGAAGCCAGGCTCACAGAGGTCCACTGTAAACTGTAGTACACTGTACTGTTTCTGAAACTGTTAGTTTCAGGGGCACGACTGAAATAACGGGATTAAAGTACTATTCTGAACAGTAGCAAGCAGTTTAAACCCCTGAATTAATAAGAACCAAATTAAGAACCTAAACAGCCAATTCAGGCTGACATGTAAAAATGTAGATTCTTATAAGCGGGTCTTTACTGTATTATAATCTCGTTATATTTACAAGGACTCTCCATAAAACCTTAAAGCAGAAGGCATCCGGGTTTTGTGTGCACCCTTTATCCGGGACACCCCAAAGCGGAACCTCGGCGATTCTATGGAAGGATGACTGTAATAAAGACAGGCTTCAATTGGATTTGTTCAAGTTGCCAGGTTAGTATATGAATCAAGATATTTGAATTATTTATCTGCGGTGGATTTCAGTATGATAAAACCTTCTCAAACTCATTAATAATTCATCAAGTTTTAGCAAAGAAATTCATGAGCGTGACGGTAGTTTGGAAACCCGATCTTCAGGCGGGACTTAATTAACCTTAACGCCATTTTTCTGCCACTTGACATGGCTTAGCTTTAATGGAAATATCTCGTTAACGTTTCAAGCAATCCAAAAACTCTATGCTCATCCCATGAATCTATGTTATGGAGTGTTTTGTAAATGTTTGGGTGATTTGTGGGTATATATGTTTGGGAGGAAATAGTTTTTCTCAAAGAATTTGTAAAATTAAGAGAAATAAGAAATATTGAAGATTTAGTGAAGTTTTAAAATTAGAATTTGTAGTTAATAATTAATAGACGGACACCAAGTAAGTCCACTGGCAATCTGGGGTGCTCTTGCGTGGGTACCAACTGTCTGTTGGTGTTCCAAAAATCATTTTCTTTCATCTATCCCTTCTTTAAACCTCTTAAAATTTCATTCAAATTTAGGTTGAGTCCCGCCTTAATTAGCATAAATTTTGGCAATTTTATTTGGCTTCGCTTTCTCTGTATTTCATGTTCAGTTTGCGAAGCTATGTCATTAACCGCCTCGAAGAAAGAGTGTTTCATCAGTATCCAAACACCTCGAAGTCGGATAAAAAACTCGGCAACTCCTCGTTTTTTAACCCACTTGTTAATATTTGGAAAAGCTAACGAATCACTTTTTCTCGTGTTTGATATATTACTTTTAGTATATAACCGGCCTGTATTTTATCCAATTTGTGACAATATATTTTTAATTTAATGAATTCAATGAATATTCTGCTCGTATTCCTCTTGTTTTCTGAAGATTAATATATTGCAAAAGAAACCGAATTCTTCTTCCTACACTTTGTAGTTTTTCAAAGTCCTGTACGAGCTTACAATGGCTTCTGCCTCAAGCCTGCAAGCACCAACTGTAATCCAGCGGATAACACTCGGCTGGTTTACCACAAATCAGCTCGATGCGACAAAAACTACATGTACTTCACTTACAAGGACGAAATTCTCATCCATACTTGCAGTGGCAAGAAAGTGTGCCCGCAGGGTAGGTGTTCTTTTAGTATTCTTTAAGTGGTTCGCTATAGTATTTTACTCCAGGGAGGGGCCAAAATTAAAGTTAAAAAAAAAATACAAAACTTTATATCGTAAAATACTGAAAAGCCAGCAATATCATAGGGTGGCATTATCATCAGGATCCTGGATTGCATAAATCACTCTGAGAGTGAACAGCGGTCGAGTGGTTAGGGCGCCCGGCTTGAAATCCGGAAGTCCCGAGTTCAAGTCTCGCTCTGACCACTAGCTGGAGTTGTTTCACGGTAGACCCGAGTTCAACTCCTTGGTCAAGCTTGTAAAATAGGCAACTGGTCTGCCTCCTATCAGCTTGGATTTTGAAATTTGCAAGATTTGTTTCCATATTTGAGTGGCGTGCCTGTGAATTAGCTGGAAAGCTAAGTGCTCGAACACTATAAACAACATTTACATTTTACATTTTACATGACATCTGGGCTCTGTTCATTTCATTTGACTTACTGGGTTTTCTGTTTAACAATAATTGTTAAACAGAAAATTATTGGTTCATGCAATAGCGTGCACTATCGAGTTATGGAGCACGTGGGAAGTTTTGAGAGCACGAAAGAAGCGTAAGGGGGTGTTTACATGGGAAAACTCGACGCACCGGCGCGAGTTTCATACCGGGATGACTTCGTGATTTCGTATCGCGTTTACATGATGACTGGGTCATTTCATACCATGTTTACATGAAAACTGAATCAAGCGGTTTCATTGGACTCGATGGTTCGACCTTTCCAAAATTAGTTTCCCATTTTTCTTCAAGAGACTTCCGGATGTGCTCCCACAAAGGAACTTTGTCAGAATCCCATTCTATACCTTCGCCAAGTTTTTGACGTTTATAATTTCGTACTGCTAGAAGCAACGCGTCAGTTTTTCCATCATCCTACGTCCAACGTGTTGAAGCTGACGACGCCATCTTGGATTGACAAAAATTACACATGCGCTACCCGTTCCAGTGTACCCGCAAACCGTTTTCACACCGAAACGAGTGGTCGTTTCACGTTTACATGATGCCGTTGCGAAATCTCGTACCGGAGTGAAATTCTCGCCCCGGTGCGACAACCGGGGTGAACTCACGCCGGGGCGACTCGCACTGGCATGACATTTTGTGGTGGTATCATGTAAACAAATGTAGAGCCATAAGAGGGAACCGGAGTGAACTCGCCCCGGCGCGAAAGTCGCCCCGGTGTCATGTAAACACCCCCTAAGAGTTCTCTAGCATTTTGAGCACGCTTACGTATACTGAATTTGATTGCGCGGCTCTGCTAGCTATGTTATAATTTTATTTATCATTTATTTGCCACACAAATACAAATTTATACAGGAGAAAAAAGGAGAGCAATAGAAAGTATTTTGTAAACAATTCAAAGTGGCGAGAAGCCCAAAATAAAATACAAAGCGTGTCAACTTTAGGCTTCCTCTCTCCGGTTAAAAGATTAAAGACATCGCATTCTAGAATCGCAAAACACGAAGGAATTTTGGGATGAAATCTGGCTGGTGAAAAGCCACTAATAAGTGCCATGCTAGTGTGGGGGGGGGGGGGGGGGGGGGGGGGGGGGGGGGGGGGGGGCAGGGGGGTCAAAACCTCCCGCTTCCCGTACCCCATTCTCCCGCCTCCCGCACCTTTCTGTCCCTTTATCTCCCGACTCCCGCCCTGACACACGTGTACATGTGTCACGTCATCTCATTCATGAACTATGACGTAACCGACTTGAAAGGATTCCAATTTCACCGGAACTAATGCTGTTTTTTTTTAGCCCGAGTACAAATTTACATTTTCTCGCATATAAAATTTTGTTTTAAGCCTCGGAGGACGTTAAATGGAAGTCAAAAAACGATGATAAGCAGTAATAAATAACGAACGCTTGCCTGTTTGAATTTCTCTCCCGCGTCCCGCCCTTTCTTCTCCCGCGTCCCATATCCCTCCCGTCCCCTGTCCTCCCGGGTTCCCGCCCCGCTGTCCCTCCCCCCCCCCCCCCCCCCCCCCCCCCCCCCCCCCACATGCTAAGGGTGACTCTGCAGAAGAGCCTAAAAGGGACTCTATCCCGGATGATATATCTTGTTTTCTTATTATGACTGAAAACATCATCAATAGTGATGTAAGCCCGGGGGCGGGAGGGGGGGGGGGGGGGGGGGTACTTCCTATAACGGGCTATACGGGGATGCTCCGCCCGAAAGGGGTACCTTTTTTAGGCTGGAGGTATATGAAAGGGTCGGGATTTCACGAGTTGAAGTATGTGAAAGGGTAGGGATTTCACGAAGAATAGGAAATGGTAGCGAAAACACGAGTTGAAGCATAAAAAAGGCAGGGAAAACTGCCATTTAAGTATTATAAAAAGGGCCTTTCAAAATATATCAAACAGGCGCACGTAAAGGCTATATGAAAGGGATACCATTTTCAACGAAAGGTATATGAAAGGGTAAGGGTTTGGACCTCGGCGCGGAGCATCCCCCTACAAAACTTTGCTGAGTACCCCCCCCCCCCCCCCCCCCCCCCGGGGATGTAAGTAAAGAAATATTAACTAACGAGACAAAATTACAGCTAAAATGGTCAAAATTCCACCAGAATGAAAACTTTGATTTCTTGACCGCCTGTCACGAAATCAAATTCGATGAACTTTAATCCACTTCCATCCTTGCAATCCTGCACTTTATCTCCAAACTACTGCTTCTATTTTGCTTTTATAGAATATTTTAATTCAATTGAGTTGTATATTTGATGGCATTTGGCGATATAACACGGAAATGCCCCTTTAAGTCTGGAAAGAGAATTGAAGAGCCCTAAATGTTTTACAACCAAGCCAATTTTTGCAGTGTCTATACTACAATCTCGGACAGAACTCATTGAGACAGTAGTTTTTCCGCGCGCAAGACAACCGTTTGTCTAATGTCCTGTCAAAAAACACATTTATCCAAGCCCTCCTCCCCCCCCCCCCCCCCCCCCCCCCCCCCCCCCCCCCCCCCATTCAATGTTGCTTTATAAAAGGGTTGCTCAGAGACCAGGGACACTTTTTGAGTACGTACAACATTGTTTTGTGGGGGGTAGGGGGAGGTAAATTTGATAATTCCTTTTAAATGCTAAGAAATGCTCACAATTTGTCTAAGTGTCTCAACAGTTCTGTCCGAGATTGTAGCTAGGCTAGTTAAGTTCTTCCGTTCACGAAATTGATCGAAAAAATTAATTTTTTACTTTAGGCGGGACAGCATCCTGGGAAACTCCCCTGGTTATATCCAGCAGATGTTCATCTGATGCGTCCAAGTTTCAAAGGTAACAATGGTAACCCGTCCTAATGATCGATTCATCATTTGTTCTCTCAAAAATAATAGCATGAACATTGCGTTAAATAACATTCATCTTTGTTTTGCGAATTTTTTGTACAAAAAGGCGAAAGACGAACAACCAAAAGAAAAAAACTTCTACCAAGAATCAAAATCAGTTCTGAAATTACCATTTTCTCTAAATGAAACGTTTTCCATGCTACTTGGTAGAAAGGTACTGTAAATTCAAGGTGAAACCGTTGCCTCAGAACACGAGGAAAATTGTTTAATTTTTTGAATTTATATGTCACACACTTCATCAACATCGTTTTCAAGAAAGAACAGAGATTCTGGGAACGAAGTTAATAGTTCGTCACTTTATGAGTTTGCTACCTTCATTATAGGACTTCATACAAAACGTTAAGGCACAAAACATCTGGATTTTGTGTGCATCCGAATGGAGGCCCGCCTAAGGAAGGAGTTAACGCTATCATGTGGAAAGATGACTGCAACGAGGACAGGCTTCAACTGGATTTCTACATGTTGCGAGGTCAGTATTGAGTAAGCAGTTAAACTGGAACACAGTCAACCCTCTCAAAGCGAACACCCATGTAAGACGGACACCTTGTAAGACGGACACCCCTGTAAGACAGACATCCCTGTAAGGCGAAAATTCCCGTATGGCTGACACTCCTGTAAGGCGGACACCCCTGAAAGGCGGTATACCTTTCTAAGGCGAACACCCCTGTAAGGCAAACACCTCTCTAAGGCGAACACCCCTGTAAGGCAAACACCTCTCTAAGGCGAACACCCCTGTAAGGCAAACATCTCTCGATCTAAGGCGAACACCCCTGTAAGGCAAACATCTCTCTAAGACGAACGCCCCTGTAAGGCAAACACCTCTCTAAGGCGAACACCCCTGTAAGGCAAACATCTCTCGATCTACGGCGAACACCCCTGTAAGGCAAACATCTCTCGATCTAAGGCGAACACCCCTGTAAGGCAAACATCTCTCGATCTAAGGCGAACACCCCTGTAAGGCAAACATCTCTCTAAGGCGAACACCCCTGTAAGGTAAACACCTCTCTAAGGCGAACACCTCTCTAAGGCAAACACCCCTGTAAGGTAAACACCTCTCTAATGTGAACACCCCTGTAAGGCAAACACCTCTCTAAGGCGAACACCCCTGTAAGGTAAACACCTCTCTAATGTGAAAACCCCTGTAAGGCAAACACCTCTCTAATGTGAACACCTCTGTAAGGCAAACACCTCTCTAATGTGAACACCCCTGTAAGGCAAACACCTCTCTAAGGCGAACACCCCTGTAAGGCAAACACCTCTCTAAGGCGAACACCCCTATAAGGCAAACACCTCTCTAATGTGAACACCCCTGTAAGGCAAACACCTCTCTAATGTGAACACCCCTGTAAGGCACACACCTCTCTAAGGCGAACACCCCTGTAAGGCAAACACCTCTCTAAGGCGGACATTAGTACTTGGCAGCTGGTTACTGTAGAATTCATTTCTTTTCTGTCCGGCTTAGAGAGAGTACATTATACTTTGACAAGCTGGACTTGTTGCGATTCTTTTGCAGGTTCTGCCTAGAACTGCGAATAAGAATCATCCCGAAGAACACAAAACCAAAAGGAAGGTGGCAGAAGCATTGCATCTCCCTGATACTTTTTGAGAAATAATTATTCTTGATTGGTATAGTAGTTTCAAATAGAGCGCAATAAAATGAAATGTTTGATTGAAGAACATGTTTATTAAACATCTCTCTGATTACTCTTATTCTCATTTTTATTGCGTCACAGCCATATGTATACATGTTAAAAGTGGGCTATGTCACGAGGTCAAAACTCCGGGAGGGGGGACTCCGATATGTAAATGACAGTGTGCTCATAGTACCTTTATGGGGTCAAAATTTGCAGATTGGTACCGCTTAAGTGCTAAAATCTAAATGACCTGTACCTTTTAGCATATTGAGCCGCAAAAATGTGACAGAATATGACATGTTTTGTTTTAAAATTGGTAGCTATCAGAGGTAAAAATTCAATTGAGCCACGCCCATCAAACGAGATTCTCGTACCTTTTAGGGGATTTTCCCAAAATTTCCGCCGAGCACGAGCACCCTCGTCCTTTTTATGTGGGAGTCTCCCTTCCCCCCCCCCCCCCCCCCCCCCCCCCTCCCGAGGTCAAAACTGTCTTCAAATTACTTATTAGTACCGTAACCTTTGTCTTCAATTCTCTTTGAAAATCAAGAAGAAGATATCAAATAAATTATCAAAAGCAGAACAAAAAACGGCCATCTTTATCGATTATTCAAAGTCACTAGGGAAGATCTTGAAAAATGTTGTCTAAAATTTGGCGACATAGCCCCTTAAACAAATTTTTAAACGCGGAGCTATATTACATGCAGTAAAATATGCCGCTTAAGCACTATTATTACATGTACTTAGTACTTATATATGCTTAACAATAATTGTCAGTTATTATAATTAATCCTTTAACTTCCAAGAGTGCCAAATATCAAAATTCAAGAAGAATCTTGAATTTCTTTTTGTAAGATATTGAAAAACAAATGGTACCATGCAAAAGTACTGCTAACGAGGATTCATTTGAATGGTCACAGCATAGGATTTCGTCCACAGACTCAAAAGTTAGAACTACCCTACATGTCTGTCATTGGCTCAGGGAGTGAAAAGATTAAACATATATTATATACAATGGTTTTGTTTCAATACTGCGCAAATTATTCAAAATTAAAGGTGGTGACCAGAAATAGAGCTGATCACCGACGATTCAGTCTTGCTTCATCTATTTAATGTCGCGCGGGTTATATAAATAAATAATCAATAAATTACTTGTAATTCACGAAATATACCTCGTTTATTTTAGCTTACATTTCCCAGGCATTCATAGGTAGTTATTCATCTAAGCGTTAGTGATTAGTTGTCGCCTTTCAAAAGGTTTTATTTTTTATTTACTTCTCTATTTACTTTTAACATAATTACATCAATGTTGAGGGGATAAGGAATTTTTTGCTGGCTTGAGTATTTATTCAGTAAAAAGCAGTGCACAAAAATATATGTTGTGGGTCAAAATTTGCCTTGGTTCAAAGTTTTCTTTCCTTTGTTTAAAACTCATTATCATACATTATCATGCATTTTCATACCCAAAAACAAAGGAAAAGAAAATTTTGAACCAAGGAAAATTTTGACCCACAACATATATATAAGTCACCCTTTCAACGGCCAATAATTGAGAAGATGACTCGCGTATACCTCACCATTAAACCAATTGAGTGTTGAAAGTTATCCGAGTTTGCTTTGGTTTTTGCATTTTTACGCTTCCCCAATGACCAATCAAAACTAAGACCAATCTTAACTTGTTCGTACGCGTTTTCCCGCGCTTGGCGCTGGCTTCATGTATTTGCTACGAGTTCTGAATTGTTTCTGTTGTGATTGGTCAGAGTGATAGGTTTGGTTTTGGTTTTACAAAGATCATAATAGAGCAGTTTTCTATTGAGTATCGAAAGTAATTTCACAATTACTTTGGTTTTGCATTGCTACGCTTTGTGATTGGCTAAAAAATCTCGCGCCACTTTCTCGACCAATCAGAAGTAAAACCAAAACCAATCGTGACTTACTCGCACGCGTTTTCCCGCGCTTGGCGCCGGCTACATGTATTTGCTTTGAGTTCTGATTGGTTCATTGGATTGTCTGCGTCTGTCGTGATTGGTCAGAGTGATTACGACACTCAACTGAAAACCGCTCTAAAACCTTCAGTTAAACGACTATGTGCGCATGCGTATGGTAATGGCCATACCGAGGGGATGGTGTTGTATACTCCCTTGCAGTTATAGTTTGTACATATTTGAAGTCTTTTCCATTTTGGTGCTTTAGTCAATAGTTTTCGTGAAATAATAAGGAAATGAGTTAGTTTTCCATCTCACAAATAAAAGGAAGTTTCCTTAGACAACCTGTGTTATACCAGCTGCCTATTTCAACCGCCATTCCCACGCAGTTCTTGTAACCATTTCTTTTATCTGGCTGGGTGAAAAACCAATTGGTGTAAGTCACGTGACTGCCATCGGCCCAATGAAAAGATCCTTCTTTACTGACATCATTCAATCCAATCCAGATACTACCGAGTGAATCGCCATTTGCACCTGAAAACGATAAATTCAAATAAATTCAAATTAAGTTAGACAAGGCTTTTCTTGGTCTTCTGGGGTTAGGGGCTCTTCGTTACTTCAAGAGGACTATGCCTTTTCTCCTGAATATCGTCTTTGTTTCTGTTTTTCATGTGTGTATTAATGCTAATTACCATCTTCTAGTATTTAAAATCCGCGCTTTGTATGTTTCTTTTGAGTCTGAAGATGGGATAGAGTAATACCGAAATATAAGCATAAAAAGTTTCTTGTATTTTAATTTTTTTTCGTGTATATAACAGGCACAATGCAACTAATCGGATTAAACTTTATCGTTTACAGAGTATTAAATTAAAGCTATGGCCATAAAACTTGGAGGGTTTATATATCGCCCAAAGCTCTCAAAGTTAGCGTAGGTTACGCGGAAATTGCGATATCATTCCGAAAGGCCGCCATCTTGGAACCGCCATCTTGGATTTCCTTCGGTTTAGAAAAGCGCCATGGGGCATGAAAATTGACTCAAAATTAATCAAAAGAAAATTGCTAAGTAAAATGCACCCCTGGTCTGGGGTCGGGTTGCACCTTTCCAAACGCCCCACATGATTCGCTAAGAAAACAATAGAACAAACAACAGAACAATGGACCCTAGCCCTGAAAACAATAGTGCTGCGGGTTATCCATGTCCAATGAAATAAGAGGTTCGGAAGGGGTGCAACCCTATTGCTCGTCTGAATAGGATTAAAATAAATCTGCAACAATTTTGGCAACTTTTTCTCTTAATTTCAATGTAATAAAGAATCTCCTGGCTGTACTCATAAAAACACAATAAATCTGCCGGGACAGGGTCCCTTTATATTACTTGTTAAATAACCCAGCTCCTCTTCATTCAATGCCTCTCCAATAATCATCAGATCTTTCAAATAACCCCTTAATGTCCATCCAGAATCCCTCTTTAGTCCGATATCATACACAGAGTGGGAATTCTCCTTAAGGTACGAGCCGCTCGCTTGAGCCTGGGTTCCAATTTTCTGAGCGTCCAGGAATATGTGCGCTATGTTTGCAATTTGGTCCCAGACAGCTGCGATGTGAAACCACGTGTCAACTGGAGACGAGCTAAATGTAAAGTAAATAAATTAGTTTATATTGCATTGTTATTTATTAGAGCAGTTTTCAATTAAGTGTCGAAAGTAATTACACAATTACTTTGGTTTTGCATTGCTACGCTTTGTGATTGGCTAAAAAATCTCGCGCCACTTTCTCGACCAATCAGAAGTAAAACCAAAACCAATCGTGACTTGCTCGCACGCGTTTTCCCGCGCTTGGCGCCGCCGACATGTAATTGCTTCGAGCTCTGATTGGTTCATTGGATTGTTTACGACCGCTGTGATTGGCCAGAGTAATTACTTTGGTTTTGGTTTTACGACACTCAATTGAAAACTGCTCTAATTAACTAATTAATTAACTAATTAATTAATTATTCAGGTCATTAACCCTTTCACTTCCAGAGTAATTATAGACCCTATTCCTCCCTATTCATAAATGGCGGCCGGTTTATTATTCTTTTATATTCATGCTAATCAGCCCAACTAGCCTCGTTAGCATGTGCAAAATTAAAAAGAATTTTTGCTTTAAAATGAGGCTAGTTGGGCTGATTAGCATGAATATAAAAGAATACATAAATAGGCCGCCATTTATGCATAGGGTCTATGGAGACATGTCTTGTAGTTCTAACTTTTGAGTCTGTGGACGAAATTCTATGGTGAAATAAGATCTCTTTAGCAATACTTTTGCATGGTACCATTTGTTTTTCATTATTTTACAAAACGAAATTTTAGTCTCACCCCGCACGCATCCATGGTTTGTAACGACCGACGTTGTTGTTACATCCGAAAAACAAAATTCCATTTTGCTCGGCGCTGACAAGAAATTTGAAAGGTTTAGACCAGTCGCTGAAAACTGGTGACTGTTGGTTTACTGGACTCTGCAGTTTGACCCAACTGGCGATGGTAAAACTTGAAAGTCCAAAGTCCACGGCTGGTGTTGTAGCGTATGCACCTGATCCATTTAGATACAAAGATGTTACACCGTCTTCTTCTTTGTATGTTGCCCCATTTGTGAGACTGTTATAAAATACAAATAAACAATACTGCTTTACCTTTTCATCGATCAAGAAAAACGTTGAGCAATGTGAAATGTTTGTGATGTTTTATAGTTTTCGGAAATAAGAAATTCGCCGACACGTTTTTGTTGATTATATGTTAGTCTAGCTTCTGTCCAAATTTGAGGAAAATCTAACAAATTCCCTTTGAGTTGTAACGTTTTAAAGCTGATTCGGACGTTCGAATTTAGACGTCGTAAAAAATTCGACAATTCATTTCATTACCAAATGGTTTCCATATTTAGATAGCCAGCTCTATAAGCTTTAGTTTGATATCCGGGTTTATAATCTAAAGCCGCTAGAGCTGTTATACTGGAGACACCCCCGAAGGTACACTGTAACCTTAAGTATACTGTAATCATTCAAATGAAAGCTACTGAGCACTACGTATACTTTCCTGTGGTACTGTTTATGAAGCTATTCAAGGTGATTCTTACTTTGAGTCTGTGGATGAGATCCTAAAGTGTGACTATTCAAATGAAAGCTACTGAGCAGTACTTTCATGTGGTACTGTTTATGAAGCTATTCAAGGTGATTCTTACTTTGAGTCTGTGGATGAAATCCTAAAGTACAAGTGTGACTATTCAAATGAAAGCTACTGAGCAGTACTTTCATGTGGTACTGTTTATGAAGCTATTCAAGGTGATTCTTACTTTGAGTCTGTGGATGAAATCCTAAAGTGTGACTATTCAAATGAAAGCTACTGAGCAGTACTTTCCTGTGGTACTGTTTATGAAGCTATTCAAGGTGATTCTTACTTTGAGTCTGTGGATGAAATCCTAAAGTGTGACCATTCAAATGAAAGCTACTGAGCAGTACTTTCCTGTGGTACTGTTTATGAAGCTATTCAAGGTGATTCTTACTTTGAGTCTGTGGATGAAATCCTAAAGTGTGACCATTCAAATGAAAGCTACTGAGCAGTACTTTCCTGTGGTACTCTTTATTATGCTGTACAAGGTGATTCTTACTTTTAAGTCTGTGGATGAAATCCTAAAGTGTGACTATTCAAATGAAAGCCGACTGAGCAGTACTTTCCTGTGGTACTGTTTATGAAGCTATTCAAGGTGATTCTTACTTTGAGTCTGTGGATGAAATCCTAAAGTGTGACTATTCAAATGAAAGATTGTGAGCAGTACTTTCCTTTGGTGGTGTTTATTATGCGGTACAAGTTGGTTCTATCTTTTAAATTTGTAGATGAAATCCTAAAGGTGACCATAGCTCTTTCCTGTGGTACAGTGCTTATTATGTAGTACAAGGTGGTTCTAAAGTCCTAAATTGTGAACACTGAAATAAAAGCTACTGAGCAGTACTTTCCTGTGGTACTCAGTGTTTATTATGCTGTACAAGGTGGTTCTAACGTTTGAGTCCGCGTGGATGAAATCCTAAAGTGTGACCATTCAAATGAAAGCTATTGAGCAGTACTTTCCTGTGGTGCTGTTTATTATGCTGTACAAGGTGGTTCTAACTTTTGAGTCTGTGGAGAAAATCCTAAAGTGTGATCATTCAAATGAACTCTTTTCAGCCTTACTTTATTGTGGTACTGTTTATTATGCTATGCAAGGTGGCTCTAACCTTTGGGTCTGTGGATGAAATCCTGAAGTGTGACCATTCAAATGAAAGCTACTGTGCAGTACTTTCCTGTGGTGCTGTTTATTACGCTGTACAAGGTGGTTCTTACTTTTGAGTCTGTGGATGAAATCCTTAAGTGTGACCATTCAAATGAAAGCTACTACTGAGCAGTACTTTCCTGTGGTACTGTTTATTATGCTATGAAGTAAGATGGTTATAACTTTTGAGTCTGCGGATGAAATGCTAAAGCTGTGACCATTCAAATGAAAGCTACTGAGCAGTACTTTCCTGTGGTGCTGTTTATTATGCTGTACAAGGTGGTTCTAACTTTTGAGTCTGTGAATGAATCCTAAAGTGTGACCATTCAAATGAAAGCTACTGAGCAGTACTTTCCTATGGTACTGTTTATTATGCTGTACAAGGTGGTTGTAACTTTTGAGTCTGTGGATAAAATCTTAAAGTGTGATCATTCAATTTAAAGCTCTTCAACGTATTTTATTGTGGTACTGTTCAAGTTATGCTGTATAAAATGGTTTAACTTTTGAGTCTGTGGATGAAATGCTAAAGTGTGACCATTCAAATGAAAGCTACTGCATGAGCAGTACTTTCTGTGGTACTGTTTATTATGCTGTACAAGGTGGTTCTAACTTAAGAGTTAAGAAACCATTCAAATGAAAGCTATTGAACTGCACTTTCCTGTGTTAAGCGCGGTAAGTAATATATTTATTGCACGACTAAAAAATATTGAAAAACTCGCGCAGGATCTTTCGGGATCTTACGGTATCCGGAAATTGCCCGATCTATATACTAAAATTTCTGATTGACTGATTTTAGTAATCGTCCCTCTTATAGAGAAGATGCTGTAAATTTTGAACGTACATGTAGAAGAAAAGATATCATGTAAATAACTTGCATGTAAATCAGAAAGAGCAGATTATTAAGACCCTGTCATAACATGTAAATTGAAAAGAGGGGAGGGGGTTGTCTAGATCCTGTAAATATCATGTAAATTGAAAAAGGGGGGATGTCGAGATCCTCTTAATACTCATGTAAACTAAAAAGAGGTGGCTGTCTATAGATCCTGTAAATAACATGCAAATTGAATTGATTTGAAGAAGTCAGATCAGCCTTATATTCATTTATTTATTTATTTATTTCTATCTTTATTTAATCATGTATTTTATCAGATGGTCTGGTTTACCAAACAGTTTACAAAGATAAACTTAGCAATCTTATTATGAAGATATCCACCAAAATGAGCTCGGTTAATAAATTATGTTAGTTTCAGTGTTACTTACGTTACATCGGAGTCAGTTCCGTCCAAAGTCCAGTGAGCCAAGGTGCTTGGATGCCCATCTAACACCCCCAAATCAAACATTTATGGCATAAATTAACCTTTATTAGCTTACATTAACATATGTTGGCATATATTAGCACTGATATGTTAGCAAACACTATCATAAAAAAAGGAACAATTGACTTCCTTTGAAGAGCATGTGTCTAACGCATGCTGCTAACTTTTTGGATATACAGTTAATTTAACCTTTCTTTTTGCCATTTTGGGGTCTACCTGTTAAAGGTCAACCCTATTAGGTCACCGGGTGACCTTTATTATTGTCTGATTACCTTGTCTGATTTTCTTCGGCTAATTGAGTCGTGCCTTGGCTCTGAGCCAAGGCGACGACTATATAAAATGGACAGAAAAAAAGTTGGGATTTTCAAGTGGTTTCTCGCCTGAGGCGAAGTGTTAGTGACGTCATATCAGATGATATAGCAACTTCAAGTTCATGGATGATTGGATTTATTTACAACATAAGAAAAAGGAAAATGACGAAACGAAACATATCAAGTGAAAGGAACTTACATTATTGCCGGGTTTGGCGAGAGTTCCATTCGATAACGATTTCGTTTTCTTTCTTTTCGAGCAACAGATAAATGGAAGTATTAAGTTGACCTTTCATGCACGAGTGATTGCGAAAGACTGATTAAAGGTTTCAAATGACGTACAGTGTAGTAACGTTCGTGTCGACAGATCACCTAGTGTGACCGGAGAAGCGACTGTACATGTAAAACAAATCATAACAATATATTGAATTAATTCTTGTACCTTAGGGGCAATTAAAGCTTCTTAAAGCACGACTTCACTACTCGAAGAGTTGTTGTTCTTGTTGTTCATCAATTTCACGTCTTAAAGTTTTAATGTCCATAGTGTCGGCTTTTGCATAATTTAGTCTCTAGAAAGTGTGAAAAGGTCTTTGCGTAATTCAGGAATTGTTCCATCTTATTTAAAAGGTCAAATGAACCAAAAATTTGAAAGCTTTTCTTTATCCATTTAAAGCTATTTAAACGTTAAAGGAAACCACAACAAAGAATACGTCTTACGCAACAATTTGCCTTCCTGAGCCTTTAAGTAAGTCATATAGCTAAAAGTACGAAGATTTCCGAAGACGAAAATGTTTCTGAAATGCATGGCCGCGCGCTTTAAGTGGTAGAATTGGTAAGGATTATGACGTCACTATTGGCGAGCCAACCGTGTTCCCAGTGTCCTCTCTTCCGACGAATACATGAGTATTATAACTTGCGTGTAAGATTTTCACTGTTTTCGTATTGAAAATGGACAATTGTTTATCGCAGAACAAAACACCATAGTTTTCCGCTAAGTCACCGACTTTCAACTTCAATCCTTGACTGTTTTGAGGTGGTCAATGGTAACGTCACTATTGGTTTCCGACAATTGTCCGACAATTTTTCCGATCGCTCTACGATAATGAAGGCCAAAAGGTTTAATTTTTCAACTTCCAATATCTCTGCGATGCCAAGTCCAATTAGTTTTAAACTTCAGAATACGTTTATTTGGTCCTCTTTCAACACATTCACTAATATTGGACTAAAAAAATATGTCAAATTTTTGGTTCATTTGACCTTCAACCTTCAGCGACTTTAATATGAAATCTCTTTCCGGTTGCCTGGTGATTGCGTTATTGTTATAGCCGTCATTCTGGTGTTGGCACTTCTATAATGTTAACAACTTCCTGTAAACAAGCTTCAGTTAACCAATGAAAGCTTCAGGTTACCAAACTTTGGAATACCAAACTTCCTGTGACACCGTCGATAGCATAGTGACTATGCGCACACATGCGCAGTAGACACAAAAGCGAATAACAGAATCTATTGAACACTTATTCCTATTTCATGAAACTTTTTAACAAATAACTTCTTACCTGCAGTCTTATTTGTTAACAATTGGCCAAGCAAATGAATAATAAACTCATGTTTGTCCTCACTGTTGATCGAAACCAGGTCTCCACCCATCGACTGACATTCTTCCCTTGCGCTTGTCCAGATCCGTTTTTCAGGGAAAATCTTCAGCTTTTTGGAACCGTATATAAACCAACCATCAGGGAGGACTTAAACAGAAAAAAACGTTAAAATGTAGTATCCCAATGTCACTTTTCATAGACTGTTTCGTGAGTTCAACTTCCATCATCAGTGTGATGGTACGTCTCGATATGGTAATTTACAAAGCTTAAATAACAAGGTAACAGATTGATTTAAATTACAATGATAATTTTACATTCAAATTTTTTACTTTTTGGTTTAGCGATGGATTTTCCCAACGGACGTGGAGGGCTTTTTTGATCTTTAGATTGATGCCCATGGGAGCTGTGTCAAGTATTTCAAAACATTCACTGTTGTATAGCTCACGACATCCCTTTGAGCTCTCAAGGTGTTTGTATATATGTGATGTTTTATCCGTACTAGCGTGTTCACGTATCCGAGTGGCAAAGTGTCGTGTGGTTTCACCCACATAGTTGGCTGCACAGCCAACGCAAACAAATTTATATACCACACCCGCACGGAGCTCGTTACTGGGGACAGGAAACGAAAGGATAGCATGACTTTAATTTCTTAAGCCTTTGGTAAATTTGGTGAACTTTGCTTCAGGTGCACGTGATACACTAGCATAAATAGCACCACTATATAGCTACTTTCATATAAATGAAAATTCCAGTTTTTGAAAGCTAAGTTATTTAATAACATTCTGTCAACACACCATACTAATATTTAAACTGATAAATATATATAAATATACTAAATATTTATTCCTTTAGTTTATGCAGTCCAATTGGTAGTAGACTATGATTAATATCAATGAGGTAAATGGTAAAAATGACGTAAGCAAGAATTCCCCTCAGATGATATACAGGTTCAATTTCTATTTACAGATATATGATGAAGCCTTAACATGTACGAAATCTTACCGTCTTTGTAGATACATTGATCCATTGTACAATGTAACACCTCCTAAAAAAGAGCAAAGAAACTTGTAAAAAACGTTTGAAGCAACTACATTAATATTTAACTATATTTATTATTGCTTGTTCGCAGTTTAGGTTGCTTATCCAGAACCACTCTATCAACGAAATCCTCCCCATAATCCGCGACACGCGAGGCTCATCATCGATAAAGGGATGACACTTGATCCTCGTGGTATAAATAGACGCGATGAATTTACTTAGTGACATTTAGCTAGCTTCTTTCTTACCAACCATTTTCTGTTAATTGTCACATTTCAAAAGTTTTGTATGTAACGATCCTTTTATATCTGTATTCATTTTTGTTTTTTAGCCCCCGTAGAAGGTTCGGCAAACATAAATATTGGACAAATATATTCAACTGCGGTTTTTATTCCACTTCTGTCTTAATCTCCTCTCCTGGCCGTAAGGATCAGTTTGCCTTTTTTACCCATTATTTCAAGATTTTTACTGATGTAGCTCTTCGAAAGATGCGACACTCTTCATAGGACTGGTTTGTCGTTGTGGTTTTGACATCATTATAGTTTTTATCCAGAACTGATCGACCAGACCATTCAATTCGTAATTCAGTATTATGCCATTATTTGACAGAACTGGTAGACCAGACTGGTCAATTCTGAAATAGTATGCACCCTTTTTATGGACTTGTAGGAACAAGTCTTCAAAAAGCTGGATTTTAGTTACAAACTGACCGGTCTGGGCGAACAGTTCTAACAAATGGTAAGTCCCTTAGTCCACGCCTTGATTGAGCCTGGGAATTTTTTTTTGACGTCATCGAATCACACTCGCCGTGAATGCGTTCTTCCCAGGAGGGAGGGGACGTCTCTAGGCAAAACACTGGTCGAGTCATCACTGCCAGTGTGACGTCACGGCACAGATCAGTGATTTTCAAAATGGCGGACAAAGTTGTTATACGTTATCTTTCAAAAAATGTGGAATTTCCTACGGTTTGGATGATTCATTTACTTTATTCGATGTTACTCAGGATTCTAAAAATATGAGAGACTTATTTGCGATAGTTTCCAGTAGCATGGAGTATTCAAAAGCGTCATATTTGGATTGGAAACCCATAACCAAGTAGCTAATACGTCGGTTCTCAGGCTTTGCGCGCAATTCAAGTCGACCATGGCATAAGGCTTATTACTGAGACTTTACTGCCTTACACTCTTACAAATGAATCAATCACTTACCGCCATTTGATGGTATTGATATCCTGCCCGCGGTACTAAATCCTGTGGGTCAGCGGTTTTGGTAGAATTATTCAAGTCACAGTTGACCCAGCCTGATGGCAGCTTTTGCGCATACACGTTGATAGAGAAGCACAAGGGTATATCCAGGCAATCCTGTTGACATTTGACTGGACGATCGGCAGTCACAACTTTTATCACGTGATTCTCTAGGGCTAAATCTTCCTGTTTGACAAATTTAGACGTTCTGCATCCGGCAACGAACGGAATACAAAGTAGAGTTATCCACTTCATTCTAAAATTAGAAATTTGAGTATAGTAATGAATGTTTTAGTGATGAAAATATAATACATATTAGCACGGGGGCGGTGTCCAATTTAACCCTATTCGGCCTGGGGGGCGGGGGGGCTTGAGGGCACAAAGTGCCCGCGCTAACTTTCAACATTCATAACTTCTTTAATATGTATTCAAACGCCATTATACTTTGTGACTTTTCCCAAAATTTATCTAGCAACAATTTCATATGACATTTTTTGATCACGTGACTTGATGTTTCCATGGCAACAAGATTTTGACAGCCATGTTTTTTGAAATTTGCACTGTAATTTATACCTTTGAATGAAGAAAAACAATGTTTATTGGTATAACTTTTGTATTTTTACGTCATTTAGAGTTTATTTATTGGTTTTGATTAATTTTGCGTCAATTTGGACGGTTTTTAAGAGGTTTTAAAAAATTTAAGAAATCCAAGATGGCGGCCGAACAACTAATTACCTAACAACTACGTCATATGATGTTCCATTGTGCGGACCGCGAAGGAGACAGTTTTGGACGTACCCTCTAGGTTTTTATTGTCATAGCCTTAATGTTCTTGAAGTTACGAAGGGATGTGCCCCCCCCCCCCCCCCAGAAACTCAAAAAAGCCCAGGCCGAATAGAAGTGGCGGGATGATCGTCGTACCGTTTGGTACTACTTAGGCGTTTGAATCGAAAATGACCACTCTTCTTCTTTTGGGGTATATTATTATTATTAAGCCAGAAAAATATGTTGACAGGAGCAGCTTATCAGAAAAAGTCCGTATCTCTTGGGAGTAAAAATTGATTTGAGCCACACCCAAACAAACGGTTTCTGATACTTTTTGACAATCGCCACCGTAAAGGTTTTATGGGAGTCACCCACGGGAAAGTGTTGAATTTAATATTAACTGTATCGAATGGTCTTAAAGGGATAGTATCACGAGGTTCCACGCGCGGCACTGTTCACTATTCTTGCACCGGAATTTTGGACATATCACTGTTTTAACAGTGATATGTCAAAAAGTGATTTTTTCTTTCTTCTGGCTATCAAAACGGATTTTTTGATTCAACAAATACCTCCACTTCTCGACGGCCTTTTTGAATTTGCGGAATCAAACTTGAAAAGTGGGCCGACGTTTTCAAGTTTCGACCTCGTGATACTATCTCTTTAACATAAAAAAATCATTTCTCTTTCGTTAACTCTGTTTTTTTTTTTATGTAGATATGTTTCGTACGTGGTCACTATTTCGTATCTGTCCCTGTCACCCTAATTTAATTCCTTAAATTTGTTTTTAGCTGTTTAGTCCTTTATTATTCAGGGCTGTACCTAGGATTTTTTGTCTGCGGGGGCAAACTCCGCACACCTCCACAGGGGTTTCTAGTTGGACGTTTTGTTTTCACCCCTACACAGCAAAATCAAACACTATGTTAGAGAAAAAAAAAACATTTAGTTTTCCTGGCGGGGGCAACAGCCAGGATTTTCGTCCTTATATATCATGCGCCAATTTCACGTAAGCACTCTACGAAACCCAACAAATTAAGCTCTTCTCGTTTTAACTCTACCGTTTCCTTTTTCATTGTTTTAAGTCTAATAACTTTGCTCCTCTCTTCTATAGTCCTCATGTTATTCTATACAGTTAATTGATTTCAGTCCAAAATATTTGTCATGGGAAACCCAATGATGTTTCAAGTGAATTAAAAAATTCTAAAATAGGACTTTTAGCAATAGTAAATACTTAAAAGAAATAACCTGTACAAAAAACCTGTACGTAATTCAAATAATGGAAACTGCTAAACAAACAGAATCAATAATTGCAGTAAATTGTAATATTGCTCTGAACGCTTAGGTTGTCGTTAATCAACGCTTAGTTTACTGTATAAGAAACACTGTATTTTCGTTAGTTATCGAATTGTATAAGTGCAGCCTTTTAAGAGTAAGTTGTGTTTTCTCAGCCTTGTAATGAATTGAATCGTTAGTCTTTATTCAACGTATCAGCTGAACATACAATTACTAATTACAAATCAGGCCCTAGGTTCGTTTGCTTTTACTTAATTATACTGCCTAAATACAGATCAAGTCAGTTTTGGCATTAAGATACCAAACAAACTTAGTCAGTTGTTGTGTATCCAGATTTCGTTTTATTTAATTTAGAATGAGCGCAATTTGCTTAAATAGAGCACTCTTGTCCTTGTAAAATAATTTACATCTCACTACGGAGAGATATATCACAGAGATTCACATCAAAGTTGCGTAGACGACCATAGAGCTGTAGAATAAACCGAGTTGAAGTCCAAGTTCTGTGTGCGTTCCTGTTTCTAGTTGTTGCATGCAGATCCCCGACTGAGGTACTTTGGAACAGTTCCTTTCCCGCAAGCCAAGTTTCTGAGTTATTTCCCCAGACTTAAGCGCTACATTTCCCAAAAAGTCCTTAGAGCCTTAAGTTTTCTTTCAAGCGCTTGTCACATATTTACCTTTTCTTGCCACATATTTGTTCTTACTCCGTTTGCATTTTTAAAACATTTAATTTCCACAGGGTGTCACCACATTTGCAATAAGAAGTCATAAAACTTACCTCACAATATAAATTAAACGATTGATACTGCTGCGGCGCTAGAAAATGAAGGAACAAGCTTCAGATCATATGGCAGACCTAAACTATGCTCATACGTACATAATTTGTTCATGGTACCCTTAATTGTGAAGGATTAGAGATATGACAATTACATAACGGCTTTCAACTGTTTTGTTTTGTTTTGTTTTCCTATGTGATTCGATAACTGACTTCGTACAAAAATTAATAACGCTCATAAGTGTTCATGGTTTGTGGTTTTGGTCACCCTTTGTTGAAGGATTAAAGATATGACAACAACAACAACTACAACTAAATGACTTTGTTTGTTTTCGTATGTGATTCGATAACTACTTCGAACAAAAATTTGTCGTATTCGATAGTTGGTGTGCATAGCAATCAGATTTTTACTTGAATTGCGCACGGTTTTTCTGAAATATGAACAAAGGATTTTCAGTTTGGTGCACAAAGATCTAGAAAACAACTTGTTTAATAATTAATGCAGTTATGAAACTGTAGGTGTTATAAAGATTTATTTACCAGTCAGTGTATATTGAAATAATGGAACCATTTAAAGAATGTTCAAGTTTGTTGATGCTGAATTATGACCCTAATTACTTGTGGCGCAGCCGACGAGTTATAGATTCGGCTCTGAGTTTTTTTTTTATTTCGTGTCACATTAGTGCATGCAAATTTATGCACACATATTTTAGTTTCACTGGTCTGATTGGTTGACACGCGACCTCGTGATCTCGCTCTTGATTTGAAGATGGCGGCAAAATCTCTTCGTATGTTGACTTGAGAAGCAGAAGGAATAATTACAGCGTACAAGCTTTCAAGACAATGCAAGGCGTTCATGGATGGATATGACCGTTTGATGTTGTGTTCGCCGCTTATTGCTGTGAGATTTTTGTTACGGCAAGTCTTGTGTTTTATAAAACTTGCCATTTCAGTCAGCGACCGTGATTTCATCTGTCGGCTACTGAATGTAGTGAATGTAGTGTTTTGTTACTTTTTAGATAACAGTTCTAACAACAGAACTGTAAGGTTAACAGTTTGTGCTCTTTACATTGTTATCACTCTACGTTTTTTGGCAGCGTAGTTTTGGCAACTGTTCACTTAATGATTTCGTGTTAATTCTCATCAATATTTGAATTGTCTGCCGGTGTAAAGTTTTGGTAAAGAAACACTGTAACGATGAAATAGTGAAACAGAATTTACCACTGACGTTAATATATATTTTTTGAACTCTGGTGGAATCGCTAGAGAGCAGAAGAAGGGCTATGAGGCTATGACTTTTTGTATGATGTTCAAAATTCACCACAATCTTGTTGCTCCAGATGGGTCAGATAGAATGGAACCAATGCAAAGGAAGAGCAGGCACTGTAATTCTTTGAGTTACAAAGTCCCAAGATCAAAAACGAACTTCCATCTCTACTCCTATTTCGAATCCCAAGAACGATCAGAGATTGGAACAGTCTTCCAGACGATGTAGTGCAAGCATCGACCTTGGCCTCCTTTAAACAGAGGCTTGCAGTCTTGATTACTAGACACGACCACTCCTTTCTTTATTTATTGATTTGTTATTAATTAAGTTTTACTGTTATTATTGTGAATGTATATTTTTAACGCATGCGAAAATCTTCAGAAGTGAAGGAGGCAAGTTTAATAGAAGAAGAAGAAGAAGAAGAAGATAAAGTTGTAAAAATCACTTGTCAAATGTCAATTCAAAAACAAAAACAATAGCTTGATGAGTTAGCTGAAGGTAAAGTCTCGTTCTTCGAGATTAGTTTGTTTATTTTGTGGTTGCGGTCACCTGTAAGGTCTTTGTTGAAGGATTTGAGATATTCTTAACTAGCTATGTAATTTACGTAACATGTTAAGAGGACACTATCACAACGGTTAAAATAATACTTTTTTTGCTTAATTCTGCAGGGTATTTTTTTTACAATGATTCGTATATAGAAATGTAATGTGACAAACCGGCTTTATAGTAATTACTGACATTACTTCAGTGAAGTGCCTGCTCTGAAAACAATTAAAACATTAACTTCCTTCCTAACCACTTTTGTGTCTCTCGTTAACTCCGTTCATAACTCCACTAGGAAAGCTGACGGCTGAGTGACCGCCGGCCGCGGCGCCCCCCACGTACCCCGTCCCCGCCCCCCTCCCCATTTATGTCTGGAATTTTGTATTGTAGTTTTTATTACGGTTGTTGCGGCTATGGTGCAATGCTGCACTCTCGTCGCAATTGCTACGACCCCCCCCCCCCCCCCCCCCCCCCCCTCCTTAGATAGATAGATAGATAGATAGATAGATAATCTTTATTTAAACACGGTAAAAATTCGTCAGCTAAAAATCATTATAATACTAGCACAAAGCAATAAACTAATATTAAAAAATATCTATATATGAAGAATTTAATAAATAATAAAAAGCTGCTTTCCACGAATTCCACTTCCAGTTCGCTATTTCCTGGATAAAACCCTGAAAATCAACCCCTTTGTTGAAGTTGTCTCTTGATTCTTAGGTGTGAGAGTTTAGTGACAGTCAAGCGTTTGACTGTATTAGTCAGTACAGAGGTACTACAGAATAAGACTCCCTTCCTAAATTCACCATTGAACTGGAACTAGTTTGCTTGCAATAAAAGCTCATGCACACGTTGTTTCTGATTTACTATTTAATATTTTTATTATCATCATCATCATCATCATCATCATCATATTCTTCATCTTCTTTCCTCTACGCGCCCATAGTGCGCGGTTTCTCTTCATATGCTGTTTAAATCCCCCGCTAAGCAACCATGGTACACATGGTTTAAACAGAGCCCTATCTACTTAACAAATAAAACAACTGATAACGTACAGAAATTATACGGTAGAAAAAGCCCTTTAGGGAAGTAGATATCTTTCCGTGTCTCACGGCATGTCAGTAAATTTTTTATTTGCCCATCATAATATCATATATTCACAATTACATTTGGTTGGTTAACAGTGCCAAGAGATTTGCATAAAATAAAATGTTGATATGAGCATATATACGCAATCAGAAACGACTTAACTTTGTTTGAGTAATCGTACATTTATTTCTTTTTAAAATGATTAATATTGGATCCATGGTACATAGGAGAGATCCGTGTTTACGTTTTTGCGCCATGAGCATGAAAGGCACAACTAGAGCTGCAAATAAATGAATCAATAAATTCGTAAGCTTCAGTATTCTTTAAAAATTTGAGGGTAATAATTGTCCAAACATGAACCTTTAAAACATAACAATTCATATATTGCTGTGTGAGAAATCCTGCGTAAATTTTGGAAGCTCATTTTTCAGACATTGATATTTTCAACAATTTCTATTTCAGTTTTAATGGCGTCCATATGTTATATTAGTAGCTGTTACTAGCGAAATATAAGCAATGATTTCAATACAATACAATTTCTGCAAAAGACTACCATATATGGCAGGTACATAGTATACATATTTTATTACATCGTCCACAAGGGGCTTTTGACAGAATCAATGATTACAGTCAGTATTTGTTTGCGGTTTTCTACATTGTAACTCGTTTACTTAAGATTGCTACAAAAAACTGTACCGTATCTATACATAGCTGATACATTTATTTATCAATCATTGTCCAATAGAAATAGAGTAAATCAAACCGTCTTTGTGAATAACATTAATTTAGTAAAGTGCAAGCTCTTAGTGGTTAACTACGCTTTTGTCATTTAGAAACTGTGATCGCTCAGCGTGTACATTTTCAGCTATGGATACACGCAGGGGCTGCTAAGCTAGAAAACGTGAAAAGTCCTAAGAATTATGTGCTTAGAAGTTAAATTTGTTTTCTTCAGTATCATGTGTTTCAATCCTCAGTGCGTTGGTTTTTTAAAACTAAACTTAAAAGTTTATTTTTCTTTCTCACACACAAAAGGCAGCTGTCTTCCACAACTTGTATCGGCCCAGCCGCCTCCATCAACCGCCATTTCCACGCAGTTCTGATAGTTATTCTGGTTATCTGGCTGGCTGGAAGCCCACTTGGTGTAGGTCACGTGACTGCCATCAGACCAATGGAAAGTTCCTTCAGTAGTGACGTCATTCAACCCGATCCAGGCTCCACCAGATGGTTCGTTAGTTGGATCTGGAAACGTTAAATTCACATCAAATGAAACATGGAACTTTGTGACATAATTAACAAATGGTACAATATAAAGGTGCAGCGTGCGTAAATCGAGTTATGGACACACGCGGGAGGTTGCTAAGCACGAAACTGGAAGCGTAATAGCAACTCTAAGCTTCTTGAGTGCTTACAGCAAACATGGCAAACGTCCCAAGTGCATCCAATGTACGCGTGACGTTTACCATTTCATTTATGACATATATATATATATATATATATATATATATATATATATATATATATATATGAAGACAGCATATCAAAATTACCGGCAAAACAAGCTAAGTGATGTAAGCGTGCTGTCCACGGGCTTATGGATTGCGCAAATCAACCAATCAGAGCGCGCGGTTTCCTTGAGGTGGGTTATAAACCTCGTTACTTCGGTGTAGGCTAATTCTGACTTTCTGTTAAGAGCATGCTAAATTAATTGGTAGAAAATCACCTTTTTCTTAAAATTCACGGGACAACATAGGCAAATATATTTTTTTCTCAATTGAGTGTTCCTATCATTGTTTAATAAATGGAAATGACAAACTTAGATTCACCTGTAATATTACCCAGCTGTTCTTCATTCAGCGCGCTTCCAATTATCATCAGATTCTTCACATATCCTTTTAACGTTTCTCCGGTATCCCTCTTCAGTCCGATATCATATACTGTGTGAGAATTGTCCCTAAGGGACGAGCCCCTCGTCTGAGCCTCGGTTCCAACCTTCTGACCGTCAAGGAATAGGTAAGCCTCGTTTGCATTTTGATCCCAGACCGCCGCCATATGAAACCACGTGTCAACAGGAGGTGACCTAGTGAAAGGTCGACATTAGGTCACATTGGGTGAGGTAAGTTGGACACCTTATTCAGAATTATATAACGTAATGTCGACACTTCAATAGTTTAAGTGTAAAAAGAAAGTCTAAAATACCAACTTAGAATTGAACTTGTGACCTCAGCTAGGCTTAGGCTTACAGAGCCAACACTAACAGAGTACCACCTAGCTTCTAGCTTCTCGGGGGTGTTAAGGTCTAAATGTAACTGTATGAGCTGCTAACCCTAATCTTAACTGAAGCTAACTAGTTAATTTGTTATATCAGTCTTTTAGGCCCAGTATCACCCAAAATGCATTGCGCGACCAATGCTTCTACGATTGAATTAACGCAGTCGAAAATTCCCGAAAGAGCCAATCACGAGCGAGCTCGTCATTTGAAAACAAAAACAAACGACCGCAAAGCCGAATGGTTGATACTGCGCCTTTACTAAAATGTCCAATCGGGTCTCAGTCGATGTTATCGTACGTTGGCCTTAGCCGGAAAAGGGTGAATGTCTTGTAACCACTTTTTGCCTTCGGGGTTTTGAGTAAATTCTCCAATCGGGCGACGCATAAAGCTGTAGCTTTAGTACACTTTTTACTGTCGAACCTCCGTAAGGGAACACCCCAAATGCAAAGGTAAGGTGGTCCCTTACGTGAGGTGCAGTCCCTTACATGAGGTGGTCCCTTACCACAGACCTGACAGGTCAGACCACAGCGGGTCTTAACTTCGAATGAGCCTGTAGTGATTTCAATGTACAAAACACCAATCAGCGAAAACTGTTTTACCATATAGACGTTTTGATGCAAGGGACAATATTTTTACACATTATTCATTGTGCGTCTGTAATGGCACCGAAATATGGGCGAGTATAGTATGTTTTAATCATGTAAACTCACGCGGACGGCAATTAACACTTAGACTCTGAGTCGTTGAGCTGCGACACACCTACTCTCGTCTAATAGTCGCGAATGTAAAATAAGAAAGAGAAAATGTTGGTCTAAAACTGCCAGAAATATTAGTTATATAAGTTTAAGAGCTAAATTTGAAATATAAATAATTCTTCTTTTCATCAGGATTAAACCAGGATGGGCTTTAAGCATGTGCGACAGCCCACTTAAGTAATGATCCGCATAAGAAGGATAGCGCCAACGGCAATGGAATGTCAAACACGATGGAATGTCAAGAATTTTCATTGTTAAAACTAGTGATCTCATTGGCCTAGACTCAAAAATCGCTAAATTTAAGGTTCTAATTTTTTTGTCTAATTTTTTTAAGGTTTCAATTAATTTGAGACCTAATCGCACAACATACAATTTTTAAAAGAAATTGTATTTGGGGAACTTCATCAAAGAAGCAAAATTATTAGCTATTGTCTTCTGCTATTCTGATTGGTTAAGCACGAACATTTCCTAAAATTTATTTGACGCAAATGGATTTTCTTTATTTTTATAATGAAATATAATTATTAACCATCAGTTCCTCCTCTATTCTTGAAATCAAAGATATTCTATGTGGGAAAGAGCTAATGCCGCAGAACAATAAAGTTTGCTATCGTTCTTATGTGGAACAATACTTAAACATTGAAGCTCATTAATAATTCACGACGAGAACACAAAAGAAAATCTCTACCGTAAAGGTGGTTTGGATACCCGGTCTTGATTTGCATAGATTTTGGCGATTTTATTCCTTAGTTTTCTCTTTATTTAATGATCAGTTTGAGAAGCTATATCAACACTCGAAAGAGTGTTTTATCAGGTATCCAAACACCTCAACCTCGTGTTTGATATATTTCTTACAAATCTTACCCCGCTTTCAACCATGGCTTATACTCCCAAATGTTGTTAATACCTCCGAAACGACATTGCCCATATTCGTATGCTTGGACAAGAAACTTTATGGGAGGAGACCAATCGGCGTAAAGGGGTGACACCTGACTAACTGGACTCTCCAGTTTTACCCAACTGGCAATGGTGAAACTTGAAAGTCCAAAGTCCACGGCTGGTGTCGTAGCGTATGCACCTGATCCATCGAGATACAAAGATGTTACACTGTCTTCTTCTTTGTATGTTGCTCCATTAACAAGGCTGTTCAAAGAACAAAAAATGCACAGTTAAGAAGTGATGTCAAGACCATTAAGATAAAAAATAAGGTCGCAACATATAGCTTTTACTGGCAAGGAGGTCTAAAAAGCTTACTTGTTAAAACGACACCTAGACGAACTTAGTACTATGGCGAAGCTTTGGTTTTTAGGCTTTGGTGTAAATAGAAAATAAACAAGATTCGGACCGACCCTCTCTCTTACGCGTTTGCTCTACCGACCACCCCCCCCCCCCCCCCCCCCCCCCCCCCCCCCCCACCTTCATCCCACGAAACATATGATGTTGCTGACTCCGCGCAAAACTCAACACGTTAAATTTGTATTTTCTGTCCAGCCCTAAGTCTTAATCATTTAATCCCTGCAATCCAACTACTACAAAGGCAAATAACAAAACTTAAAACAAGTCAATGGTTGATGACATGCAATATTAGACAATATTCGCATTCTCGGTATTGAACTGGAACTAGCTTGCAATGGAGGCTCATGCGGGGAATATCATTAAAAATATTTGCATGTGAAAAGAATGCCCCGCATGAGCCTCGTCTGCAAGCTAGTTCCAGTTCAATACCAAGAATAAGAACATCGTCTATTGCAACAAGTTTAAGTGATAGGCCGGTACTTAAAAACTGAATGACTAATCGATGCAATCTTGATATTGTTGGTAATGTCAAGTGAAATGTAGCACCTTATGTCCGGGGATAATAAGATGGGACTGACATTCTATTCACGATTTAATTAATACTGCGATAGCTGCTAATAACACAAGAGAGTTAATTCACCCACTTTACATCGACATCATTTCCGTCCAATGTCCAGTGTGCCATTATTTCGCTTGAATGGTAACCTATATTTAAAAATAGAAGTAATGATTTATTACTTAAAATATACGGTACCGTGGCCTATGTAAACTTAGATTTTGTTTTACTTTGGAGAAATTAGTTACATCTATATTTTTTGTGATAGGATCTTGCAACCCATGCGATTTTGCATGCCATTTGACACTGAAACTAGCAGTAAGATTTCAAGACAATAGCCTTAATTTAAATAAATGTATACCTAACCACGCCACGTTAAGGCATGCAATTGACAAGTTCGGTGCGGAATGTTTAATTTTATGGTTTACATAATTTCCTTTTCATTAAGGAAAAAATGGTGTCACTTAAAATATCGTCTAACCTGCAGTCGCATTTGTTAACAATCGGTCAAGTAAAAGAGAAATAAACTCGTTTTTGTCCTCGCTGTTGATAGACACCAGTTCTCCGCCAATCGACTGACAGTGTTTCCTTGCTCGTCCCCAGGTCTTTCTCTCGGGAAAAATCTTCAACCTTTTGGAATCAAAGATAAACCATCCGTCGGGCAGGGCTGAAAAATAGTAAAATAGTAGATAATTTCATTTCCTGAAGGACATTTATTGCGAAAAATTCAGATGTTTTAAGTTTAAAACGACGACTATCTTACCATCTTTGTAGATACATCGATCCACTGTACAATGTTCAACTTCCTAAGTTACAGGTAAACCAAAAAAAAAATCAATGTGTCGTGAAGTCAGTAGTTCCGCTCCTTACTGCTTTTATTTGCATAATGAGATGATGAAGGTGAACATGATGAGGAAGATGAAGATGATGATGATGATGATGATGAAGATGGAAGTTGATAGTGATAAAGATGTTGATGACGATGAAGATGATGATGAGAACATGATGATCATGATAATGATCAAGTTGATGATAAAGATGATGATGATGATGATGCAGGGAATAAGATTCTTTGTTCACAATATTTCCATATAATTTCCCTGTCAATGCTTCATTGATATGGAAATATGACGAACAAAGAGTTCTAATCCTAAAAGGGTTGAATTGGGTACAACAATGCGTTAGCCGAATTTGTCTATCCCCTTCGCAGGAGCTAATCAGGACATTAGAATTTTGGGTTCAAGACTAGTTATTGTTGCAAGGGGAATTCCAATACACTTATTTACGACTTTAAAACGCATACGCTTACCGCCATCTGATGGTACCGATATCCTACCCTCGGTACGAAATCATGTGGGTCAGCGGTTTTGCTAGAATTATTAAGGTCACACGTGACCCAGCCTGATGGCAGCTTTTGCGCATGCACGTTGATAGAGAAGCACAAGGGTATGTCCAGGCAATCTTTATTACATTTGAGTGGATGATCAGCAGACACAACTTTTATCACGTGATTCTCTAGGGCGACATCTTCTTGTTTGACGAATTTAGCCATTCTGCAGCCGGCAACAAACGGAAAACAAAGTAGAGTTATCCACTTCATTCTGAACTAAGACATTGAGAAATGAGAATAAATGTTCAGTGTTAAAAATGAAAGTTTGATAATTTTACATCGTTTACGGAAAGTACACCAAAAAAGTAACAAGGTCAGGTCATGCAAAATCAGGTCATGCATCTATTAAATATTCCTATACAAGAGATCCAGTAAAAGGTAATTAAAGTCGCAGGTGACCCACACGGCCGGAGCTTAACCCGGTTTCTGTACCATGAAGCAACTAGGAATATTGCTACTCCCCCCTGGATGGGATGCTAGTCCATCACAGCGTTACCCCTAGCATTTTGTCGCCGGTACCCATTTATACAAAAACAATGAACTGCAAGGCTGATCTGACCACGTAAAAAAGTAAAATTTGCGAGACACCATCACGACAGAGACCGATAAAGTAACCGTGGACAATTGTTTCGTTGTTATTGTGCAATCTATTTGCGCTGGCTTTCTATGCTGGCGACATTTAGATCGTTACACCGTGCTAATGAGTTGCAATAACAACGAAACAATTGTCCACGGTTACGATCCTACTTTATCGGTATCTGTCGTGATGGTGTCTCGCAAATTTTACTTTTTTACGCGGTCAGATCAGCCTTGTAGTTCATTGTTTTTGTTCATTCATTTTTTGGCTGGTTAGGTCTCTCGTAGATCCTACGTATCATTAGCAGCATTATCGTTTGCGGTCTTCTGCAGTTTACTTTTGTACCCATTTATACACTTGGGTGGAGAGAGACAATGTGGAGTACTGTATAAGTTTGTTGCCTTAGGAAACAACAGGGCGGCAGAGACCAGGCCTCGGACCATTGACCTTCAGGTCGAAGTACAACGCGCCAACCACTACACCACCGCACAGGCTAACCACTACACCACCACACAGGCTAACCACTACACCACCACACATGCTAACCACTACACCACCGAACAGGCCAACCACTACACCACCGCACAGGCTAACCACTACACCACCGCACAGGCTAACCACTACACCACCACACAGGTTAACCACTACACCACCCACAGGCTAACCACTACACCACTACACAGGCTAACCGCTACACAACCACACAGGCTAACCACTACACCACCACAAAGTCTAACCACTACACCACCACACAGGCTAACCATTACACCACCACAAAGTCTAACCACTACACCACCGCGCCTCCAAAAAGAGAACCAGTAATAATGGCCAAAACCTTTTTATTGAAAGGGTTTTATTCCTGCAATTTTTTTCAAGATGCTAATACAGTCCTCCATCTAGGACAAACTATGGAACTCCCTTCCCCATAATCTTACGCAACTGGCAAATTACTTTAGTTTCAAGACTTCATTAAAAAATTATCTTATATAGAGAGCTATAAATTAAACTCGCCTGACCATGATATGGCAGCTTACACTAAATCATAATTAAATATGAGGAGCCCAATTTCTACAAGCTTTTTAGCTTCTATTGGGCTTCCTTGCCACTCTACCTATCAAAGTTAAGTCACTTAATATTACATTTAATTTTGAACTATTTTTGTAGCTCCTCCTGCTCTGTAAATTTGCAATTTTAGTAATATTCTTTTTGTAATATTTATTATATGTGGCAAATGTAAAATAAACAACGTTATTAAAATGGGGAACAAAGAAAAATCGATTGTTAGCGATGTTTTTTCATGACGCAAAGGTAGAACTTGAATGACTGTACTTGGCCCAATTATTTCAGGTAGTTTACAACCCACTCCCATACGCTCCTTTTATGTCCAGGATTGCACTGCACGCAAGTATTGATTAACAACTACTTCATATGTGACAGAGTCTTTGTCATATTACTTCATATGTGTCATAATTATGTGTCTTATGGTGAACTTTTATAGATCAGGACACCTATCATGGTGTAGCGTGCTCCTTCAATTCTGTCCATCCGTGGCCAAAGGCAGCCTTTGTAGAGCCTTCAATGCATTTAGTTGTTACCGATGAATATTCATTGACAGGACCAACAGAGAAGTGATGTTCTGTTCAACGATGATGGCTGACCTTAATGAAGCATATATTTATGACAAGTGCAAATATTCAACTTATTAAAATAAGGCTTTTTTCTCAAAGGGATAAGGGTCACTTTCGTCGGGTGAACGGAGTACTCAAAGTACTAAGTACTAACTTACAGATGATTATTTCAGCAGATCCGGATTAATTTTAGATAATGATCGCCACAATGTTCATTTTTTTAAAGCACTTGTAAGTGATATACATGCTATATCACATGATCTTACAAAAACCTATGAACGATATCATGTTACTTACATTTTACGTGTAGACTGCCCTGAGTGAAAAAAAGGCCAATTGTTTGAAAAACATGCAGCACCAAACAGTATTGATTACAGGATTTGCTTCAATGGTCCTGAACAAATTAAAAAGCTAAAGTGCGTCTTTAAAAATCGGTATATGTAGCAGAGAAGGTTATCACTTACGTTTTATCTTGCCAATGGCCCTTCTCACTCATACGTCTTTTTTGTTTACTAAAAAGCCTCCAAAAATACATAATTAAAAAAGAACACCTGCCACTGCTTAATTAACTGTTGCTGTTATTCGCTGGATATGTTGCCATGGTTGGATCTACACGACGTTATGGCTTTCATGAACACCCCCAATGCCAAACCTTGAATCATGTAGTTCTAACTTTTAAGTTCGTGGATGAAACTCGATGGGGTGACCATGCAAATGAAAGCTCTTCGGGAATGCTTTTGTATGGTACTGTTTGTTTGTCAATATTTTTTAAAATAAATTTTTATATATGTTAAGTTTTTCTTTAATAATTTAACTCTTGCCGCAATTACATGTAGGGGATTAGAGGTACAACAGGTTCCCCATTTGTGGCCATGGCTATTCGTTTGAAAATAGCTTCTCACAGTTAACGGCGAGTTATTCAATTGTTTGCTTATGGGCTAATTAGACGGCTAAGTTTTGTTTCTCCAAATCCTTTACATTATTATTTTTGGTTACTGATTCTAGCTGTTAGTCTTAATCACTGTTTTGTTTTCGGTCTTTTTTCTGCGTTCACTAAACAATATTGTGATTACATACAGAAAGATCGAGATGTAGACAATGGCCGTTTTTATACTAGAGACGCATTATCCGTCTAGACGAACTTGGGCAAACATTTGTAGTTCGTCTGGTTATGCGTCTCTAGTATAAAGACGGGCACAAGACGCATTATCCGTCTAGACGAACTATCTTTCGTAGTGCGTCGATCAAGACGCATTTCGAAAGATAGTTCGTCTAGACGGATAATGCGTCTTGTGCCCGTCTTTATACTAGAGACGCATAACCAGACGAACTACAAATGTTTGCCCAAGTTCGTCCAGACGGATAGTGCGTCTCTAGTTGTTCGTCCCGTCTTTACACTAGACGCATAACATGACAGACGCATTATTCGTCTGGACGGATAATGCGTCTCTAGTATAAAAACGGCCAATGTCATTCAGTTGGTTGTTGATATATACTCTGTACTTGCTAAGGTAACTATATCAACACATGTCTGTTGTAGGATATTGCATATCATAAATTATACTGCCACTAAAATGACCCGAACACGGTCTCGTATTAAAACACAGGAAAATTAAAAACCAGCGAATTGATTGTTTAACACAGAATGGTGTATCCTTTTTAAAGAGGAGATTAACATCAGTATAGTAATTGGGTTTCACTTTGAGCAGACGATACTTTATTTTATTTATTTAGCCTACCCTTATAGAATAGCATTTGGTTGAATTACTTCATATTGGCAAGAGCACTAGTAAAATCACAATAAAACGGCGAACGGCGTCCCAAAGATATTACTGAGTTAATCTATTGTTTTCGTTTTAGGAAGAGAGGGTCTGATTTAATGTCATAACTCTTTTAGTTCACACACAAAAAATAACTTTCTAAGCTAAAAAGAAAGTTGCCACGTGTTGGTGTCCTGTGGAGGTTGGTACCAATGCGCTGGTAGCAATGAAACAACATGCACTGGAAGCAATGAATCGAAAGTTGAGAAACATTTACGGCCCGTATTAAAACACCAGAACTATTGCCGCACGGCGAGAGTAGCGAGTGAAGCAGCAGGTCGATAATAGCAAATTGTTTTGTTTGTTTTCCTTTGCTTTCATTATCATTAGTTTCGGGAGGATACATCATCGTGAACTATTTTCTTTGCCCTATGAATAAGTGGTTGTAACTCTGGCTCGATCCGAATTAACCAAGTTCACCAGGCCCCGGCGGGATTCCCTTATAACTCGAAAATGATGGGGTTGATCGTCGTACCTATTTACTTTGCCTTTTGAATAACATGTGATGGTAACTCTGGCTCGATTCGAGTTAACCAGGCTCACCAGGCCGCCCGACGGGACTCCCATATAAAAATGATGGGGTTGATCGTCGTACCTATTTTATTTACCTGATACGTAACATGTGGTAGTAATTCTGGATCGATCCGAGTTAACCAGGTCCACAAGGTCCCCTCCCGGGGGGAGGGGGGGGGGGGGGGGGGGAGGGGGGGGGGGGGGGAGGGGAACTCTCATATAAAAATGATGGGGTTGATCGTCGTACCTATTTTATTTGCCTAATAAGTAACATGTGATGGTAACTCTGGCTCAGGTTCACCAGCCCCGGGGGTCTCCCGTATAAAAATGACGAAGGTGATCGTCGTACCTATTTTCTTTGCCTTTTGAATAACATGTGGTGGTAACTCTGGCTCGACCGGGTTAATCAGGCTCACGAGGCCCCCGGGCGGGAGGGGGGGGGGGGGGGGGGGGGGGGGGGGGGGGGGGGGGGGGGGGGGGGGGGGGGGGGGGGGGGGGGGGGGGGGGGGGGGGGGGGGGGGGGGGGGGGGGGGAGAACTCTCATATAAAAATGATGGGGGTGATCGTCGTATTTGTTAGGGGGGGAATATATACTGTAGATTGATACCGTTTAATTAGCGTGCTCAGTTAAATCTAAAATGGCTACCGTTAGCATTATCACGATACCTTTAAGGATATTGAGCCAATATGACATGTGTTTCTTTGGAATTGGTGCCTCTAAGAGGTGAAAATGAATTTGGGCGACGAAACGAGAGTCTCAGGCGTCCCATTACAATTTTACTGCAAGAGTCGAGTGTAAGTCGATGGATGTCAAACCGACAATCCGGTTCCTGGCGTTATCACGAACTTATCATTTTGACAAACACTCCTTGCAGAGATTTTACCTAATCAAAAGGAAAGAAAGGAAGAATGATATTCAGCCAGTCATTCATTCACGATCTAGTGTATTTGCAAGTTGACAGTTGCAAAGAATTCGTTCAATCTTTTATGAAGTTCACAGTTGTAACATAGCCAACGCTTGTAAAATAGCCCAACTGTACTGGATTCTTAACTTGTAATGTTTCATTTGCAATATTTGTTTTTAATGCTGTGTTTTATTCTTATTATTCATTCTTAGTTTACATATGATTTCTTATATTTATTAAAACATTACTGTGCAAGTTTCAATGTAACTAAAAACTGGCTAAGTAATCTAAAGGCTATGGCCGGGTTCGTCTCCCAGTTTTAAGCAATAATTTTCTGTGCTTTATTTGCAGGTGTTGTCGATCGAAATTTCTAGTGTGCTTAGCTTGATCAAATTTTTCAGTTTTTTAAGTAACAATAATGGACTATATAGGTTGATTGCAGAAAATCTGTAAAATTTATCGAGAAATCCACATTCCATGAAAGAGTCTTTTCTTTCCTTTAGTCGCTTATGTCTTTATGGGTATTTTGTGGTCAGCAACTTATTTTCCCTTCTCGCAAATGAAAGGCAGCTGTCTTCCACAACTTGTATCGGCCCAGCCGCCTCCATCAACCGCCATTTCCACGCAGTTCTGATAATTATTCCGGTTATCTGGCTGGCCTGAAGCCCACTTGATGTAGGTCACGTGACTGCCATCTGACCAATGAAAAGCTCCTTCAGCAGTGACGTCATTCAACCCAATCCAGGCTCCACCAAATGATTCGAAGCTTGGATCTGAAAATGTTAAATAAAATAAAATTAAATTAAACAAAATTAACCCTTTTCTCGTGGTTGTTTTTTTTAAGGCCTGCTTTTTACTCATGCGCAAAGCGCAATGAGTTAAAAAATGCCCTTCGTTTTTCTTTTTTTTTTCTTTTTCTTCTTCTTATTATTATTGTGTTACGATTTTGCATGCAAATTTATGCACGCATATTTTAAATTGTGCACTTCCGGTTCATAGCTTTGCCATTTACACTTCCTGTTTAGTGACTTCCGGCTACTCTCACTTCCGGTAAAACAGCGTTACTGAAGTGTCACGACAACGTCTCCTACAACCCTACATACATTACTGATGTTCACGTTAGGTATATATGAAACTTAGAAGAATCACTGGCTTCATTGTGGTACAGCCTTCATTTACAAAACATTCAAAAACTTTATTACACATGCGCATGAGTATAGGCTGCTTGAAGCCTCTTGTTTGTTCCATCATTTCTGTAATAAGTAAAAGTCACGAACAGCCCAATTCACAATGCAAACCAGCAAAAACGAACGGAAGGGCAGCAGGAACGACGCACAGAAAATCAGAGCGCAACCGACACGACAATCGAACCCATGAATCACCGAACGACAATTAAGGCAACCAACAACCGAACACAAGCCACATAACTTTACAGTAAGAAAATTAGAAATTATTGTCATAATTCATGTAATATAATTAACACTTGATAGTTGTTAGGATATAGTTTAAGTTGAAGCTCTAACTTTTCTTACATCAAACAAATGATACCTTTTTTAATAGCAGTTTTAGGGTAATTAAAGATTCAACTTAGATACGAACATCAGTGGCGGATCCAGGGCGAGGGTCGGGGAGTCCCCCCCCCCCCCCCCCCCCTACCATGTGGTTCTTAAAAATAATAGAATAAAATTGTTTTATACCTAGTTGTTTCACTTCCACCAATTGACTGATTGTCAAGTTTTTGACTTAACAAACGCTTTCGAGTCTCACGAATGCTGGAAGTGGCGTTTTAGAGGATAAAATCGGAAAAGTTTTCTGGGGGGCATGCACCCAGACCCCCCCCCCTTTTCAGAAATTCCTGGATCCGCCCCTGAACATGAGCAATTAAAGAGATTAAAATATTATCTCTACAGGTAATACTTTAGAGCCACACGGCATGAACGAACACGAGGAATGTAATATTTTGTGTTTTTATTTTGTATTTCCGATTTCGTCATATCCAGTATTACTTAAAGTGCACCTAATCCCAAAATTTGTTTTTCGTTTAATCAATTCTATGTATGTTGAAAAGATAAATAGTTACATATTTCTTATTTTTAACGTTGCGTTAGTGAATTAAAGAGGTTTGAATTTACAAAATGTTAATAAGATGACGTCAAATCAAGACTCGTTTATTATACAACTACTTGTTTCCACCTCCAAGTAATATTTTTTTTACAAATCAATTGACTATTAACAGTTTTTATTAGTATTTCTTAAATTGATTATCCTTAAGCTGTGAACTGCGTATTGTAAATTGAAGCAGAAATAATGGTAAAGTCTTGATTTGACGTCATCTAATTAGCATTTTGTAAATTCAAATCTCTATTACTCACTAACGCGACATAAAAAAAAAACAAGAAATATTTCACTATTCGGCTTTTCAACGTACATTAAGTTTTAAGTTGATTAAAAGAAAAAAAATGGGGTTTAGATGCACTTTAATTCTTCTATATTGCGAAATTCTCCTTGTATATATTACATCATAAAACACATTGTAAATTTAGTAACATCTTTTGGCTGGTCTGGCTGGTCTGGCTGGTCTGGCTGGTCTGGCTAGTCTGGCCAGCTGAAATATTGTACGAAACAAAATATACGCGCTGTTTTCAGCTTTGCATTTAATGTTTATGTTCAATTTTTTTGACTGAAGCAGATCCTCGAGGATCCAGCGTACAAGCAGCAGGATTCTCGTATACGGGTTCTTGCCATTTTACCATTTATTAAAATTATAATGACATACACGTCTTTCCTTAAAGTGCCCCTGTGATCAAATTTTTGATTTTCATTTTTTTACATTTTCGTGTACAATTAGACTTTCTTACTCATCTTGCCAAATTTCAATTCATTACGGACATCAGAAGTCATTTTATTTTAACATTTACTTCCGAGAATTTACGGCCGCCATTAATCAACCTTGTTCCAAGGCTTGGTTGCGAATGGGAGAAAGTGACGTCAAAGACTCAAACATACCACACGGGTTGAAATTATAATAACAATAAGTATTGAAAATCACGCGAAAAGCAACAAAAACTTTGGACTTGTTCTTCGTGCAATTTGCTATGCTGATTGTTATTATAATGTCAACCCGTGAGGTATGTTTGAGTCTTTGACGTCACTTTCTCCCATTTGCAACCAAGCCTTGGAACAAGGTTGATTAAAGGGGCTATGTCGCGAGGATGGCGGGTGAGTACTGGGTACTAACAACTTAAAAAACGTCCGGTGGCTTTTTATCAAGTTGGCGGCCATTACTGTCGAATTCGCTGCAATCCCTTCCATCCCGTCGAATTGCGTGGAAGGATAGATCTCAAGTTTACAAATTAGTTAGAGTATTTACTTGGCTAGATTTTTGTTAAATTATTTCTGCGATTTGTTAGTCGTACCTTCGAAAAATTCGATGTCTTCCAGTAGTGGTGGAAGTTGTGGAGGAATTTAAAAGCGAAATCGATCGTGTGTTTGTTTACCTCGCGTGGTTTGACACGAGTTCAAGCGCGTTAAAACTTGCCGCGATCCGGGAGGGAACGATAGAAATTTGACATGTGCGACGTCAGGTGACGTCACATGACAGGAACTCATTGCGCAGACTCACCTTGCGACATAGCCCCTTTAATGGCGCCCGTGAATTCTCGGAAATAAATGTTAAAATAAAATGACTTCTGATGTTCGTAATGGATTGAAATTTGGCAAGATGAGTAAGAAAGTCTAATAGTACACGAAAATGTAAAAAAATGAAAAGCAAAAATTTGATCATAGAGGCACTTTAATAAATGAAAACTAGAAATTTTAATTTTAAATTTAATTTTAAATTTTAAATTTTAAATTTTAATTTCACCTGCTATATTACCCAGCTTTTCGCTGGTGACAACTTTTTCAACAATCATCAGATCCTTGATATATCCTTTAAATGCCAGTTCATGATCATCCCTCTTCAGTCCGATATCGTACACTGTGTGAGAATTGTTCATGAGGTACGAGCCGCTCGGCTGAACCTGGGTTCCAACTTTCTGCCCATCCAGAAATAAGTAAGCCTCGCTTGCATTTCGGTCCCAGGCGAACGCCAAATGAAACCACGTGTCAAATGGGGGTTTCCTTAAAGAAAGATGAAATTAAAGTTCGAGTCAGGATCCCGCTCTGTAAATTAAATATTTCTTGGAACGCAATTATTTCGGATTATTACGCTTCAGAGAAAGATAGTATAATAAGTTATGTGCTACTCAAGCAAACTTATGCCATCTTGGATTTCCATTATGTTAGAAAAGTGCCAAAATTGAGTCAAAATTAATCGAAATCAAAGAAAAAAATGCTAAAATGATCTTACAATGTAAAATATAAAACTTACTACAAGAAATTTGTCCTCTGGCAAAGTGAATTTATGAGGTTGTCAACTCCTGTGCACTTCGAGCAAAAGAGGACTTTAGGGGGCTTGGAAGCCTATCCCATGATGCAACGCAACACGTTTCGCACGAAATGTGAAGAGAGCAAACAAAACTGTTTTACAAATTACGAGTTGTGGCTAATTTTCGAGGTCTTAATACCATGAGGTCTTTCGCATTTTATTTTCGACGTGTATTAACTCTCGCATCATGCAGATTCCCGCACTTACAAAAAACCTGTAAAGTTTGATTTTTCTTTTATATCTTTTATTTAAATACTTATTTTCTATCCTATAGGGGCCTTGTTATTAAGCTACCCGCAAAATGGCGGTCATCCCTCGAAATACACAAAAATTCCATCGAAAAGTGCGACAAAAAATTGCACAAAAAATCGCCTGTGTAAATGAGCCTTTACTGCGCACGAAATTCATGTCGCAACACCATGCTGCGCCATGCATTAGCGCGCGCAAGGGAAGAAATCTAAACACAAAAAGGGCTGGTAGCCGTTGTGTTAACGTTGCTTAGATTTAACTCGCTTGGGTGGTCGGTAACCCGTATTTTTTTGGATAGATGATTTTGTGGTGTGGTAAAAGCTTTATAAAAAAAATCAATGTTAGAAGATTTTTTGCGCGAACGTTGTAAAGCTGAAAATTCAAACTTTTGGCAAACAAGTTTGTCAAAATATGGTTGCTATGGAAACGTCACTAAGTTTGGAGGGCATATTGGTTAAATGCTTCTAAATTTATAAACACCCAAAGCCAGCAAGGGGACATCTTCCCGGCCCCGGTCTGAAGAGGGTCAAAGGGCTAATTTTTAGGCTAAAAGACAACACATTAACTCATCTTGAAACCCAAACTGTCAAATTCTATACTCATTTTTACACCAAAATGGCTAAAAAATAACACCCTTTGTGATCGCACATACCTTTTATGCTTATTGAGCGCTTTTTCAATTGAGTGTTTTAAAACTAAAACCAAAGCAATCACTCTGGCCAATCACAGCAGACACAGACAATCAAATGAACCAATCAGAGCTCGAAGAAAATACACGTACCCGACGCCAAGCGCGGGAAAACGTATGTTTGCCAGTCAAGATTGGTTTCCGTTTTACTTCTGATTGGTTGAGAAATTAAAGTATCGCGAGATTTTTTAGCCAAACGTACAGCGTAGTAATGCAACTAAAGCAAAGCAATCACGAAATTGCTTTAGGCGACTTATAAATCGAAAAGCGCTCAATAGAGAAGCACAATCCTGGATACTCCTTAAGCCTTACCCTCCAGTAAACAATGGTTTGAATTGCCCAAGGTTATTGTGACCCAAAAAACTAACGTCGCCATTTTCCCGGTCCACAGCGAAGACAATAAATTTAAGTTCTTCAGACCAATCGGAGAAAAGCGGTTGCGGATCAAGAATTGAGTTCTGCAGTTTTACCCAGCTGGCGATGGTAAAACTTGAAAGCCCAAAGTCTACGGCTGGGGTTGTAGCGTGTGCACCAGATCCATCGAGATACAAAGATTTTACACCGTCTTCTTCTTTGTATATTGCCCCATTTGTAAGACTGTTTCAGGAATAAAAAGCACACAAAAGTCAATCGATTGAAGTCAAGACAACTGGATAAAAATTAAGTTACAACTTACAAGGTCGCCACATATAACTGCATGTTAAACACGAAGTTTCGGTATTAATAAAAGGAGCCTGGCCTGGCGATTCTCACCTCCAGTCAATCAACCAAATCAACCACTGAAGCATTAACAACTGACAAAAAAACATGTGTCATTACTAAGACCAATGCTAATACAACTTGGAAAAACTTTATGAAAGTTATATCAGAAGTCTTTATGAACTTCTTTTTCTTTTTTTGCTTTGATAAAATCTTGGTTTAATTCTATTTTTGAAGAAAATTATATTTAAAAGACGCGCAAGTTAACCACGTTTTGTGACTGAAAGACGCCTTAATTTGTGAGGAGGAGCTAAGCCTTACCGGAACTTCGTGTTTAAGTGGCAAGTTCTAAAAACAACACTTCTTCAACCGAAGGAAAAACTTAGTACTGTGGCAAAGCTAGACGTTTTAGGCTTTCATTGTGAACGGAGAAGAATAAATGACATCGATGGAAATATAAGGAGCCAGGCATTAATAATGGTGCAGCTGACTACACGCAACGCTAAACACATTTAAATTGTAGTTTTTGCCCAGGGTAGAGTGGGAGGGGGAGGGGGTGAATACCCGAGGGTGGGGGTGAGAGTGGAAGTGGTTCTTGAGAGACGCTCGGGTAGGGAGGTACGGCTGGGCCGCTCAAACTTGGCTGACCCTGTATAAGACACAACTTTCTCATTTTCCTCACATGTTTGAGATTTAACCCAAACTCATACCCTGTTTAAGACAATAATATAATAATGATAAACTGTTTTGTTATTTTACGATATTGGCGCTACAAATATATTTACAGCTTTATGGAGTCACTAAAATGCATCAGGTACTAAACACTAAACCTATATCGTATATCAGTTTTCCTGCTAAGACATTAGACCATGTAAAGGTACCCCGTTAAAGACAAAAAAATTGAAATCGATACCCTGTTCAAACCATACTCTATTGATCTGGTCACACGTCCTGGTAGATAAGGGGAAACCCTCAGGGAAGTGGTTAACGACGAGACATAAAACAACTTTAAGGGTTAATTCATGACAGACTCGATGAAATTGCAACAACTTAAAGTGCCACTATGATCAAAAATATACATTTTCTGTTCTCTTCATATTTTGAAAATATAAGTACTCGTTACTTACCTTGCGAAGTTTCAAGTCAAAACTCGTACGGGAGGTGCCATTATTTTAACTTAACATTTCAAATTCGGCTTGCCGCCATTACTCAATTGAAAAGTAACCGGGACCGAACCCTGAGAGTTGGATCGAGTTGGCCAAAAGATTTTGTGACGTCAATGACTCAACACGTGCCTTTTGGCTTTGTTGTTTGTGACCCGAAGGGAATCGCGTTGAGTCATTGACGTCATAAATCAAGTCACGTGTACCAGAGCGCAAACCAGTAGAACGTGTGCTCGGATTTATGAACGGAGTAATGGCGGACGGATTTTACGTGATTTTCGTGGGTTTTCGGCCAGCTATTTCTCGGCTGTGTAAGAATATATCTATTTAATTTATATCAGTTCGCATTTGTTTAAACCTATTAGATACATTTGCGTTAAAAAAAGCGGAAAAGAAATACAAAAATTTTCGTCGTAGTGGCACTTTAAAGGGTGAAGGATAAAAGGTGGACTTCAAAACTAAATGACTGACCGGATGTAACCTTAAAATTGCGCGTAATTTCACGTGAAATGTTTCACCGTGTGTCCGGGGATAAATTAGGACTGACATTCTATTCACGATTCCACCTAACATTTCGATAGCTGTATAATAACACAAGATATTTAATTCACCCACTTTACATCAGGATCATTTCCGTCCAATGTCCAATGTGCCATGATTTCGCTCACCGAATGGTCTCCTTAGTTTAAAAAAAAATAGAAATTTCTTACTTACGGTACGTCTCATAAGTGGGGGAGGGAAGTATTCTCATATAGAGCAGTTTTCAATTGAGTGTCGTAAAACCAAAACCAAAGTAATTACTTTGACTAATCACAGCAGTCGTAAACAATCCAATGAACCAATCAGAGCTCGAAGCAATTACATGTCGGCGGCGCCAAGCGCGGGAAAACGCGTGCGAGCAAGTCACGATTGGTTTTGGTTTTACTTCTGATTGGTCGAGAAAGTGGCGCGAAATTTTTTAGCCATTTACAAAGCGTAGCAATGCAAAACCAAAGCAATTGTGTAATTACTTTTGACACTCAATTGAAAACTGCTATATATATAAATGTCGGAAATGTCGACACTTAATCATAGAAACGAACTGACATCGATCTGTAAACATTCTAACAAATTCCTGTTAAATACCGCGTTTACCTAATATAGATTTACCCGATCGTTTAGCGCTTTTGCCGTCCAATCACATCTCAACATGTCACGCTAGTAAGCATTGTCCCCCATTTTCAAATTTGTATATCTTTACATGTAACCGTTATTGTTGTGAGTTGCCTGATGATTGCTTCATTAGAAGCATGAAACTCCAAGTAGCGATTAAATGTTTTTGAACTAGTCCGACTCCAGAAACTCATCTTTATTCACAGTTCTGGTTCTACCATCGAGCACTTTTATAGCAGATGAAGTCTTCAGTTTTTCCATATATATATATATATATATATATATATATATATATTTATAATTCAACACATTGATACACTGCCCAAATATGGTAAAAAAGTTATCGATATACGTTATGTCTACATGACGTATAAACCAGCGATGGCGGTAAATTTCGCATTTTGAAGGAAAGTGAAAATGACTGCTACCTGTAATTTTGTGTTTTTGGGCGAAAAAGGGCGTGAACTATTAGTTAAAAAAGGGAAAAGAAAGAAAAAAGAGAAGAAAAGAAAAGAGAAAAAATATTGTTTACATGATTGGACGAAAAAGGCGCGAAACTTTCGCGTTGTCGCGGTCGCAGTGTTTCTTGGCGTAGCTGAATGAAAACTGGTTTAAAGTTTAACCGCTCGACATAGTCAGGTAGCAAAGTCCAAAAAAATGATTTTCGCTAAACTTTTTGAGTAGAAGCAGGAAACAGGGCTTAAAATGTTCGTCTTGTGGTCCTCTTTAAGAATTTTGCTGTTTCCCGCTTTGATTTTAACTGGTACGGCAATTAAGAGGGTGTTTCGCTGAGTGCCTCACGCAGCAACATGAAAACGAGGCTGGACTAAGGATCTTCACAAAACTAAGCAAAACATCGGCCAAAATTGTACATAAACCACCAGAAATGTTTATAGACGAGATTTCAATATGTTAAACTTGGATTAATTGCTAATAGTTGGTCACGTGACAGATCACGTGACTTTAAGCATTTATTGTCAGCACATGCCGTGTACATTAGCTGTTCATTCCTTCGCATACACTTTGGCTAAGTTTGACGATAATCGATTGCTATGGTAACGAGATATGACGTCGTAAGTAGCATGCGGACAAGCCATTTTTGAATAAAAATACACGTTTTTTTTACCTTTTTTCGGTGAAAAAAAAATACATACAAAACGCTACCAAAAGCAATAAAATAGAGCAAAGCATGCGCTAAATTGCACAAAAACCATCACAAATATTTAAATAAGGCCACCAACCATGTACATTGTAATTATTAATCAGAAAGTAGTGTCACGTGACACCCCTGCAACATGGAAACAAGGTTGGACTAAGGACATTCACAAAAGCTAACAAAAGAATGGCCAAATCGCGAAAAAAACTGTAATGTAATGTAAAAAGTTTTTAATCGGATGGTAGTGGTCATGTGACATTTAATCCTAGTCACGTGACCCATAGGCCTAAATTAATTAATGGCGACCAGAGAGGCTACGTTAAGGGACGGTACTGATTGGAAAAAATGTCAGACTTATTCTCGACCTTATGAAAGTTACAGAGATTGAAAATATACCAGGTATAGCTTTATTCATTGATTTTAAAAAAAGCATTTAATACACTAAACTGGAACTTCTTGTCAAGGTCTTTACAAATGTTTAATTTTGGGCCTCTGTGAAAGTTGAATAAGGCCTTTTATAACAACTGTTCAAGTTGTGTGATGAACAACGGATATGCGCCAGAATTTTTAGAATTAGAGCGAGGCGTTCGACAAGGATGCCCGCTTTCCGGTGCGCTCTTTGTTCTGTGCGCAGAAATACTAGGCAACGCTATCAGACAAGATACGAGTGTTCGTGGAATACAGATTTTTGATAAAGAATTTACAAGTGTCTCAATATGCAGATGATTCTACCGCTGGCCTTTGTGGCAGACCTGCAATCTGTAGAAAACTTGTTGAAATTATTGCACAACTTTCAGAAGTGTTCTGGCCTCGAAGTGAACCTTAGTAAAACTGAAGGAATGTGGTTAGGCGCTAATCGATCAAACGAGACAAAACATTTTGGAATTGCGTGGCCTTCTGAACCCGTCTTTGCGCTTGGCTTTCATTTTTCGAATAATGATACTGTTTCCTTTGAAAAAAACTTTGATCAAAGGTTTGCGTCAATGCAAACCTTATTAAATTTATGGTATCCAAGATATCTAAGGTTATACGGCCGCATAACCATTTTGAAAAAGTCTTGCACTGTCCAAACTCAGGTTTACAATACGTCTATGCTTTCATTTCCTCTAGTATTTACTAACAGAGTAAACCAAGTTATCAAAAATTCTCTCTGGGAAAAAATGTCAAAATAAAGCATAAAACTATAATGATAGGGCCTAAAGAAAAAAGAGGACTCGCCATGCCTGATTTTAAAATCATCAATTATTCTCCCAAAGTAACGTGGATCAAATGGTTAAATGATAGCACTGCAGACGCTAGCTGGTGCCATATGTCTATGAGATATCTAAAACCAGTAGGCGGTCGTTTTTTGTTTGGGTGCAACTTCGACTTAAAATACCTCCCAATTGATTTACCACTATCTTTTTATAACAAAAATCTAGAATCTTGGAAAACAATCAACTGTACTATCCCTGAAACGGAATAGTACTGTACTATCCCTGAAAAGGAAATCCTAAATAACAGGTTCTTGAGAACTGATGGTTGCTCTGTTTATGATAAGCAGTGGCACGAGGCAGGCATTACTAAAATTAATCATATCTTCCAAGATGATTAACTTTTTAAGACTTTTCTTTCAAGTTTCCTATAAAGACGAACTTCTTAAGATATCATGGCCTGTGCCATGCAATTCCTAAAAAATAGATTAAAAAAATGTAAGGCACATAACGTACATGCGCCGGTGGTTTTACAAGCAAACGATCATAGCGGAATGTCAATAGATAAAATTCATTGCAAGTCAGCTAGCCAAATGTATGTGAAGATGGGATTCGAAACACCTACAGCTAAAAAAAGAATGAAAAATGCTGGCCTTAACGAAGAAACAATATATCATATCTACAGTATCCCTTTTAAATTAGTGACAAAAGATACTGGACTTGCTATTTTCCAATTTAAAATCATCCATTACATTCTGCCTACAAACGCAGTATTATTCATGGCTTTAATTATTTTAAGCGAACAATGCCACCTTTGCACCGAGAAACAAACTCTAAAACATCTTTTTGTAACTTGTTCCCATGTGATGTCCTTTTGAATACATTTCACCGATTGGTGGAATAAAAAAAAATCAAGAATTTTTTACACTTTCGGAGACAAACATCATTTACGGTTTCAGTAATAATCTCCCTCTTCGTCTTGGTTTAAACCTCTGCATAATTTTAGCCAAATACTATATTTACAACGCTTCAAGGAGAGAAGAAGAATATATCTGGGAAGCTTTTTTCGCCTTTATGAAAAATCATCTGGATATGGAAAAACATAAATGTAAATTGGAAGTTAAATTTTGAGCTTTTTGTATATAATTTCCTTTTTGTTGTTGTTTGTGAATGTCCTTTTTGGCTTATTTTAGCTTGTACTATGTTGTCATACATTTAAAAACTATTTTGTAAGTTAATACTAATCCCTAGCTAGTATCGTAGTCTTGTATTGTAAAAATCGAATGTATTGTAAATAGTGTAAGTAGTTGTGGTGTTGTAAGTATTGTTGATTTCAATAAAAAATAAGAAAACAAAAACAAAACAGTTAAATGACAGGAAAAGTACTTTAACACTACAATATGGACTACAAGAATAAGCATGACACCTGATTCAATCAACATTTCTTTAATGATGGGCTCTCTTCAAACATTCATTATATATATATTTCACGTGAACTTACATGTATTGTGTCATATTTCATATTCCTTAATAACCTTATCAGGTCTCTTATGATAAAACATGTACTGTAAACTACAAAAACAAAATGTCAGCAGCCTCAGTTTCACAAGAATTGCTCAGGGAAGCTGAAGGTCAAGGACTTGCATAAGCAATGACATATTAGCACTTAAGTAAAAAGCTAATCATAAATTCACGGACTGGTGATGATCATAACTGGACTTCTTTTTGAGTTTTAAAAATTCTACGAAATAAGAAAATGAACACTTTTGAAAGCAGCAATTAAAATATACTCATTTTTCTCCTTTTATTTCTTAGTAACAAACTGAAGCACGATATAATTTTATCTGTAGATGTGGTTTCAAAGTAAACAGCTTGTTGATGATCAAGGTTTTTATCATCATCTAATACCTAATTTGCCTACATCACTTGCATAATTAACCCTCGGACGTACACGCAAACTGATACCCCCACGGTGTGGTACACGGTGCGGGGGGGGGGGGGGGGGGAGTGTTGCCCCTCTTGGGTTTTCGTGGTGTTACGATACTTTGGAATATATTTTATCTCTAATAGATATTCTCTACAAGATAAGGTAAATATTATGGGTTATGGCGCCACTAGAGTCCGTGACGTCATCCAAAATGGCCACCAAGCTAGATGGCCGCCACCTTGGGTATGTCTAAAAAGATATAATTTATCGAAAAAATGCGGAAATTGCAAGTAGTTTTTGCTGGAGTTGTAAAATATGATACAAGGTTTTGCCGCTTTTGGTAGCGTTTTGTATGTTTTTGTCACCGAAAAAAGGTTAAAAAACCGCGTATTTTTATTCAAAAATGGCTTGACCGCATGCTACGTATGACGTCATATCTCGTTACCATAGCAATCGATTATCGCCAAATGTAACCAAAATGTATGTGAAGGATAATCGAACAGCTACTGTAGATGGCATGTGCTAATGCCCTTGAAAAAATCGGAGACGAGGGGCAGGCGTCAATTCCCCTCTTCTACATCAGAGGGTTAAAATCACGTGATCTGTCACGTGACCAACTATTAGCAATTAATCCAAGTTTAACATATTGAAATCTCGGCTATAAACATTTTTGGTGATTTTTGTACAATTTGGCCGATGTTTTGCTTAGTTTTGTGAAGATCCTTAGTCCAGCCTCGTTTTCATGTTGCTGTGGTGAGGCACTCAGCGAAACACCCTCTTAAATGCCGTACCAGTTAAAATCAAAGCGGGAAACAGCAAAATTCTTAAAGAGGACTACAAGACGAACATTTTAAGCCCTGTTTCCTGCTTCTACTCAAAAAGTTTTACGAAACTCAAAATTAGGCACTTTACAGAATATTGCTACTAGACTAACAAGGAGTGAATGAAGGAGCACAATTTTCGTAAAATTCCTTTGGTAATCACCTCTGGAATATAATATAGACTTGATGCTTCCTCAGAAAAGTTTCTGATCTCGTCATTACGGCTGTAGGAGCTAAAAAACGAGCAAGTTTGTAAACAACATTGATCGACTCAGCTCGTACTTCGACGTTTGAAAATTTGGTGCTGAATAAAGGGACTAAAAAGCCAAATCAACAACAGGTACGATGTTTTAACCGTTTTTTTGTATCCTTTAGCTGTGAATTTTTATAAGACATACTGTCCACGCTGCAGTTCTTTCCAACTTTTCGCCGCTACGTTTAGGTACGTGGCCGTGTGTTTGTTCAATTTGTTTTGATTCTGAATTGAACTTTTTAAGATACGAAACACTTGTAACTAAGACATTCTATGCCATTTTACTATGTTTTAATTCTTGTAGTCACTACTCTGTCCCGTTATTTAAGTAAACGAAAGCTCTTCGTAAAAACTCTCAACTGATTGTGTACGCTAAATTAATTTTCGCGATTAATTTTAGCTTGGTAAAAGTTTCGGCATTCGCTGCTTGTTGTTTTAGAAATGGTGCGAGGTAAAATATTGTTGTAAGCCTTTTTACTTAATGGAAGGTTGTATATCTAAATGAATTTTTTCTAGAAACTGTGATTTGTTATCAATGTGTTGAATTATAAAACAGTTACAGTGTTCAAGCTTGCGCAATATCGACAAAGGCGCTACTTTCATTCATGAACTGTGTGATGTTGCAAGTTTTGCGCGGTAAAACATATGTAAGCTTTTTTTAAAATAAAAGGCTTGTCGGCGATATTTTTTCTTCAAACTGTGCTTTGTTATCAATGTGTTGAATTATAAAACTATTATAGCGCTCAAGCTTGCGTGATATCGCCTAATTTTAGCCGACTCGGCCTACGGCCTCGTCGGCTAAGTATTAGGCGATATCACGACGTGCGCTTTCGCGCTGTAATAGTTGGATTATATATATATATATATATATATATATATATATATATATATATATATATAATCCAAGAAGGAAAATCACTCAACTTTGATGACCATTGTAAGTTTAACTGAGGAGTGGGTGGCAACACCTACGAAACAAGTTTGTATTAAACTTATGGTCATCAAAGTTGAGTGATTTTCCTTCTTGGATTATTCTGCTCCTACACTGTAGAGCACTTTATTGGATTCGCCGGTGAATCTTCAACTCAATATATATATATATAAATTCTTGAGTAGAATGGATAACGTAGAGCGCTCAACTATAGAGAAGCATTGACTATAAATTCATGAGAGTTCAGACTTCAGGAGTAATCATCGTTTTATTGCGACAGCTCTGTTTCGTATGGTCCAAAATTAAAAGGACCACACTCATCAGGCAACTTGAGCAAATGATCGGTAAAATTGAATGCTGGCAGTAAAATACGAAAAATTCAAAAATTTAAATGGTTTCTAGGTAGCAAATGCGTGCCGTTTGACAAAATAAGATGTAAAAGCGTATCCGGTTTTGCTTTTTACAAACCGTCTATTGCGTCAATAAAATTATGGTACCTCACTGACCAAAATCCTGTAATAGTGTGATTTTCAAAAATGGATGTAATAAAGTGGTAATTGAATCAAGCGGAGTGCCATTTTCGGTCCGAAATCCGCGATATCACGCTGCGCGCTCGTTCGACCCCGAAACCTCGCGTGCAACCCCATACCAAAACCGCACTCGGCTCAATTACCATTAAATTACGTTATTCGGCTAAAGTTTTGAAGAACGTATCGTTTTCTGTGGGGGCATGAACTTGCTAATTCGTTTCGCCTGTTCAGGCTACAAAGCTCCTTTCTACTTTTTGTGTTTGTGCAAGTGTGGTTGTCTCAGTGACCTAGTGGTTAAGGCATCTGTCCGGTCATCAGGAGACCCGGGTTCAACTCCCGGCTGAGGCACTTTTTCACTCATAATCTTTGTTGTGAAAATATATATATATATATTACAATCTTAACTACTTCGTATACTTTTCACAACAAAGATTATGGGTGAAAAAGTATATATATATAGAAAGTATATATAGACGGTTTTGAAGGTGCTGCCTGAGCCAACGAAAGATGTCATACCAAAAGGATCACAATAATGGATTCACAGTCCGGATCGGTATTCGGTGGATATGATAAAAAACTAGTTCAGAAAAGACCGAAAATGGACAACTTTTGATATAAAAAATATAAAAATTTAGTTAAAAAACGTTTCGGTCTCTCGACCCGAGTCATCAGTTGTACAGACAGTTACACATGAGACTTAAATACGGTTACAACAATGACTTAACACTTAAAGCAAAATTACAACAATAATACAATAATAGAAGTGATAACGAAACTAAACCAAAGGAAAACCACAAGTGCCACAAATATACAGCTAATGAACTACGGTAACCAAACAAAAGAAGGTATAATAACTGAGAAAAACAATCAAAAATAGATGGTAAAAGTTATGCAATTGCCCCAACGTAATAAGTTTCCCATTCAGGGCTTTGAATAATCATACAGGCCAATGCCACAACAAAATCCCTGAGCAGGGTCCTTAAACAATGAGTAATAAATTCCGCACTCAGAGCCTTTGAGTGACGAGGTCAGCACAAAAATAACAAATTCCCCGAACGAGGCCCTTGAACGCTAAGACAATTACAAAAGGCGATAAAAAAATATAAAAATTAATGCTAAAAGTCAACTTTAAGAAAATCGCAACCTAGTGATAAAACAATGAACCAAATAAATTACATTATTAGAGTTGCACGAAAGTCTTTGTCGAACACTATATGTTTTGCCAGTTTGGGCGCTGAAAAAAGTTTTAGAACTGACAAGGAAATTCTCGCAAAGGTCACATCTTTACAATTAGATCCCACCGCCAAGCATCTAGGTTCTATACCATGCGCGATTTAGGGGTAACACTTATTCTTTTGTTAAAACAATAGAATATTAGAGCACAAAAGAACGACAATACAATAGAATACAATACCATAGAATATATTAGAATACATAATTTTACCTAATACAATGAATGTGTACAATGTACAATAGAGCTAACACCCTAAATCGGGCATCATATGCTAGGTTCAGTAGAACAGTGGTGTTCTAAATGGTTGCAAAAAGGTGAGATTTCAAATCTAAATGGTCACCGTGGTTGTTGTTTTACTTTGTTGAAATTATTAGCTCCTATTTTTTTGTAAAAGGATTTTGCAACCCTTGGGGGGGGGGGGGGGGGGGGTGATGGTGGAATTTCACCCCCAGAAAAAACTCCCTAAAACCAACAGTAAGTTTTCGAGACCGTCCTCAGGATGAAAAACAAATTGTCGGAAGCGAGAGAAGGTTGTCTTCATACGGGAGCTCGAGGCTTTGACTGTAATACATTTTCCTTGTGTTTCCTTCTATGGTTTACATAATTTCCTTTCCATTTCGAAAAAGCGGTGTCACTTAAAATAACGTCTGACCTGTAGTCGCATTTGTTAACAATCTGCCAAGTAAAAGAGAAATAAACTCGTTTTTGTCCTCGCTGTCGATAGACGCCAGTTCTCCGCCAATCGACTGACAGTGTTTCCTTGCTCGTCCCCAGGTCTTTCTCTCTAAAACAATCTTCAACTTTTTATCATCAAAGATAAACCATCCATCGGGCAGGGCTGAAAAATATTTTGAGGAAATAATTTCATTTATTGCGGAAAATGTATTCAATCTGATTGAGAAAGAAATAATTAAGAATAAAATGACGACTGTCTTACCATCTCTGTAGATACATCGATCCATTGTACAATGTTCAACTTCCTACATTACAGGTAAACCAAAGTGAAGTTAGCAGTTCCGCTCCTTGTTTGTTTTTATTTGCCATATACGATAATGAAGATGACGACGATGATGATAACGATGATGATGTAGATGATGATGATGATGAAGATGATGATGATAATGATGATGATGATGATGATGATGATAATGATGATGATGTTGATAATGATGATAAAGATGATGATGATGATGATAAAAGTGATGATTGTGATGATGATGATGATGATGAGGATGATGATGATGATGATGATGATGATGAAGATGATGATGAAACATTCATTTACAATACATATACTACGCTTACCGCCATCTGATGATACCGATATCCTGCCTTCGGTACTAAATCATGTGGGTCAGCGGTCTGGCTAGAATTATTGAGGTCACACGTGACCCAGCCTGATGGCAACTTTTGCTCATGCACGTTGATAGAGAAGCACAAGGGTATGTCCAGGCAATCTTTATTACATTTGAGTGGATGATCAGCAGACACAACTTTTATCACGTGATTCTTTAGGGCGACATCTTCTTGTTCGACGAATTTAACCATTCTGCAGCCAGCAACGAACGGAATACAAAGTAGAGTTATCCACTTCATTCTGAAAACAAAAAGCCAAAAGGTGGACCACGCGAGCCACTGGTGGCCCACGTGAGCCACAGGTGGACCACGCGAGCCACTGGTGGCCCATGCGAGCCACAGGTAGCCCACACAAGCCACAGGTGGACCACGCGAGCCACTGGTGGACCACACAAGCCACTGGTGGCCCACGCGAGCCACTGGTGGGCCACACTAGCCACAGGTGGACCACGTTATTATTTCTCCTCATGCATATATTTGTTGCCGCTGAAATATTCATTTGAAGAAGTCACCAACAGAGAAGGGGTGAATGAAGATAATTTGTTTTCGAAATTTATGTTTTTAAAATATATTTTTGATCACGGCGGCAGTTACTATTACTGTGCCTTTCAATAACATGAGAATTTGAAATTCAAATCTCCACCAACGGTTGCGTTATTCCCTGCCGTCAATCATAATTAATACGAAAGCCAACGGACCATGGAAAAAAGAAACAAACAAAACGGATCGAAATCTACCAATCATATTATGCACGGACGTGACCTTTTGAACTCATTGAAGTGAAAATCTGTTTCCGGAGAGGTAAGATAAGATGATTGACGGCACTGTAAAACGCAACCGTTGGTGGAAATTTGAATGTCAAATTCTGCATGTTATTGAAAGGCGCAGTACCACTCGACCTTCGCAGTACCTTCGTTATTCTGTTATTATTTCTCTTCAATGCATATATTTGTTGCCGCTGAAATATTCATTGGAAGAAGTCACCAACAGAGAAAGGGTGAATGAAGATAATTTGTTTTCGAAATTTATGTCTTTAAAATATATTTTTGATTACAGCGGTTACCATTAACATCCGTTAACATTGTTTTTTAAATGCCGACTGGATTTTGAAATATTTTACCAAAAAGAAATAGTAAAAGTTTTAAAACAACCAAATTCGAAGTCAGTTACAGTTTCAAAGAGAAGACGTCATTCAATATTATAAAATAATGGCGTTGCGTGCAGCGGCAGCTTTATGATTGTTATAGCTATGATTATTTTGTATGTTCAGTTTTAGGGCCTGGTCGCACTACAGTCAAAAACAAAAATCCGCCCATGCAAAAATTACAAAAACAAAAATCCGCCCGTGCAAAAATCGAGGAAAACAAAAGAGACCGCTCCGGTGGAACACGCTTTTTGTGGAATGTTTTTGTTTTTATGTCATTTTACACGGGCTAATTTTTGTTTTTGACTGTAGTGCGACCAGGCTCTAAGCTCGTGGAAGTTAGCTAATAAACTTCGTCTTAAGTACAACATCAAACAATGTGAAAAGTTACATTTTATGTTACAGCGGTTACCAATAACACGCGACCCACCGCCTTCAAAAGAGGCGGATAAAGTTGAGTTTTGGTGGACGTCAATGAAAGAAAGCCGTTAAAATTATTTTGGATTCTGACAGGATTTCAAGCAAACAGAGCTAAAAGATCGACAATTTTATCAGTTAACAGAACTCAAGACAAAACTTAAAGGGGTAATGACACCATTCTTAGAATTACATTAAAAAGCCAAAATACACCGTTATATCAGTGAAAACCCAAAAATAATGGTCTAGTTTTGTTTTAAATTATTCTACTAGTGCTCTAAGTGAAGAAATAAAGAACGCGCCGAGTGCAATATTGAGTTTTATTACACGACTAAGACAGTCAGAGGGCCAATAACTAAAATCAACCAATCAGAATGCTCGATTGCCGGTCCAATATTCTCTAAGTATTGGACCGGGCATTGTCCCGCATGATCCCACGCAATCCTCCCGCCAGCAGGAGTCGTGTAATAAATCTCTTATTAACCAAGCTTGCTCGGGACCGTACTGGGAGAATATCGGCCCTCGGTCTTTTCTGTACGGACCTCGCTGCGCTCGGTCCGTACTGTCAAGACCTCGGGCCGATATTCTTCCAGTACGGCCCTCGCGCTTGGTCAATAAGATATATATATTAAAGCACGCGGGGATTTTTAAGAACACGAGAGAAGTGCAGAGAAGCTGAGCCAAAGGCGAGTGCTTCTCGCACTTCTCGAGTGTTATTAAAAATTCCCAAGTGCTTATATAACTCAACAATGCACGAGGAACAAGTTCTTTTTTATTTCTTTTATAAAATAAAAAACGGTTAAAATGAACCTTAAGTCACGCGCGTGCTTTATCGAGTTATAATAAACTCGGTTTTTCTTGAGCATTTTATAAAGTAAAATTAAGCTATGTTTCTTGGGCTGCAGATGGCTAGGATGGAATAGATTGCATCTTGATAAAATTGGGCTAATTTTTTCAAGTTTATCGCTTAAAAATCTCGCTAAAACTCTGATTATGGTCTATTTTCTCTTCAAAAATTCACCTGATATCTTCCTCTTACTGTTCTATAAGTGTTTCGTGTACGACAAAGGTTACTTTTAATTTAGGGCAGTTTCAACCTAAAGCCCCAAAATCATCGTGACACAGCTCCTTTAAACAAAAAGAATAGCTGCCGTTTGCAGAAACCGTAAAACAAACCTTTGCACGTGATAATTTGCCACTTTGTCATGCATGATGAAGAGTAGGCGGATCACAGTCATAAAACAATAAAGTCGCCGCTGCACGCAGTGCCAATCTTCTAATCTTCTCTTTAAAATTGTAATTTTCACTTCGAATTTGGTTGTTTTAAAACTTTTACTATTTCTTTTTGGTAAAATTGTTCGAAATCCAGTCTGAACTTAAGATTTTTTCCACCAAATTTTTTCTCTTCAAAAATTCACCTGATATCTTCCTCTTACTGTTCTATAAGTATTTCGTGTACGACAAAGGTTACTTTTAATTTAGGGCAGATGGCACCTTAAACCTCAAAATTATCGTGAAACAGCTCCTTTAAACAAAACGAAAAGCTGCCGTTTGCAGAAACCGTAATTTTAAACCAAATCTTTGCATGTGCTAATTTGCCATTCAGTCATGTGTGATGAATAGTAGGCGGATCACAGTTATAAAATAATAAAGCCGACGCTGCACGCAACACCAATCTTCTAATCTTCTCTTTAAAATTGTAATTTTCACTTCGAATTTGGTTGTTTTAAAACTTTTACTATTTCTTTTTGGTAAGATTGTTCGAAATCCAGTCTGAACTTAAGATTTTTTCCACCAAACTCAAGTTTGACTTTCTGGAAGAAGACTGTGCGATATGATGGGTCGCGTGTTAGTGGTAACCGCTCTAAGGTGTTGTTTCTAACAGTATCGCTGGTTATTCGGTAAGAGCCGAAATAGGAAATTTGGAAAAAAAACTACTGAATTTGTTCGGCTCGACGATGATGGCTTCCCTTCATAAAGGATGTATTATGACAAATCCAATATTCGACTTATCAAAATAAGGCTTTATTTTTCAAAGGGATAAGCGCCATTTTCCTCTTAATTTCAAAAACCCAAATTTACAGCTAGATATGCCGTATAAAGATACCGAGCGTCCTGCCAAGTTATTGCGTGAACGGAAAACTCAAAGGACAAAGAGAACTAAAAAATAATAATCAGTAAAAATAATAATGATGATGATATTATTTGTTGCCACTAAAATATTCATTGGAAGAAGTCACCAACAGAGAAGTATAAGTTTTTGCTTAAATAGTCCTGCACATAAAGAAAAAGTAGATAGACTTATTATCAAGCCTAAGTGGCCTTTGTAAACTAGGTATATGTAGCAGAAGAGATAAAGGTCATACATAACTTACGTTTAATCTCACCAATGGCCCTTCTCATGTGTCTTTTGTGTTTACTAAAAGGCCTCAAAGTTAAGTATGTAGTTCAGAAACACCTGCCACCGTTTAATTAACGGTTGTTGTTATTCGCTGGATAGGTTGCCATAGTTGGATCTACGCGACGTTGTTGCGTTCACACCCACCCGCAATGCCAAACCTTGAGCATTGCCGTATAGTTCTAAGTTTTAAGTTCGTGGATGAAACTCGACGGAGAGACCTTGCAAATGAAAGCTCTTCGGAAATGCTTTTTATAGTACTGTTTGTTTTTCGATATCTTTTAAAACGAATTTATATTTTTGTTTTTCTTAAATAACTTAACTCTTGGTGCAATTAGGGGATTAGGGATACAGCAGGTTCCCTATTTAATTTGTGGCCATGGCTACATGTTTAAAAACAGCGATTCACAGATAACGGAAAGTTATTCAACAGAGAGTGATGAATAAAGATAATTTGTTTTCGAAATTTGTTTTCGAAATTTATTTATGCTACATATGCGGTATAAAGGAGTCAGAGAACTAAAAAAAATAATGATAAAAATAATATTAATGATGTTGTGACACCTTTTTTTGCAGGGTAAATATTCATTGGAAGAAGTCACCAAAGGAGAAGTAGTAAATGGAAATAATTTGTTTTCGAAATTTATGTCTTTAAAATATATTTTTGATTACGGCGGTTACCATTAACACCCCGTTAACATTTCTTTTAAAATTCCGCTGGATTTAGAACAATTTTATCAAAAAGAAATTGTAAAAGTTTTAAAACAACCAAATTCGAAGTCAATTACAGTTTTAAAGAGAAGACTTCATTCTATATGCCAAGTTCAGAGACATGACAAATCGGAGCGGGGTCTGAACTGGAAGTACCCGATTTCCGACTAAATTAAGTTGCGGTTTACTTCGCGATTAAAGTTCTGTCAACAGAGTCATTACACTGTCGGCATGAAATTTTTAAAGTCTGATGAATTGCAGAGATAAACACGCAACGACGTCTTTTCCGAGGCTTTCCGAGTGATATATCCCATGATTCCGCACGAGTCCGGTAGACACGTTTCGATCTGCAAAATAAAGATGGCGGCTTCGGTTCATGAGGTTGTTGACTTTGTCCTTTGGCGTAATCGCGGCGTTTCTTCGCCATGCGGCAGATTCACTATACTTTTTTTTAAGGAATAGACGTTTATTCACTTTACGGACGTTTTTAAACGGTCTTAATCTAAGCATTTTACGCGAAGATCAAGCAGCTCAAGTCGATCGTTCCTACATTGTAGCACTCACGTGGCCGTGAGTTTAAGCGGGAAATCGCCGTCGAGTATTGCCATCGCCATCAAACACAGATGTATTCACAACAAGTAGGTGAAGGTACTAGCTGCTTCTTGCTAACTCCGCCAAGCAGCTGCCCTAAAAAGGTAAGGACTGAATCTTTATATCGAGTTGAAAGCAATTTGAAGCTGCACAACTACATTGTAGCTAGAATAATTGATAAAATTTAAGCTTACATTGTAATTATATTGGTCTCAGTTATGAGTTTGTTAAATGCAGTTTTTTATTAATGTACAATAAATCTCAAGTTTCTACACATTTTTTATGATGAAGATGAATGATATGGTTTTTCAGAGTTGAGTATTTTTCACTCCAGACCAACTCCCCCCATCCCCTCCCCCTCATCCCTCATCCCTCATCCCCTCCCATACAAGAAGGTATCCCCTGGGTAATCAAATTTTCTATTCTAAGGAACCTAGTAGTAAATAGCAACTATTGACCAGCACAATCTACAGTACATTTGGTCGTATGATTGTAGAACAAAGATGGCACATGCCGAAAAGGACCATAATCTTATGAATTGGTCAAGTTATTGTTGGACAATTTTTGATATCATTACACGGATAAGAGAAATTTTGTCGTCATCAAACTGCAAAGTTAATAAAGCTTGCCTCAAGCAAATCTGTTCCAAAGGACCCCTACTTCACATGTTTTAACTGGAGTGAAATACAACACTGCCTTATGTGTTTTGATTGTCAAATCTGATTTACTTGTTTTGCTTGATTGTGCAGAATATAATATTTGTACATATGTAATGTGATGTAAACATTGTTTACAGTGGACAGGCACTTAGCTATTCCAGCTAATTCGCAGGCACGCCACTCAATGCGGAAACAAATATTGCAAATTGAACATAATAGGTTAAAAATTTATTGTAGATAACAATTTGATCAATTATTATTATTAGAATGATATTTCAATCTGGTATCAATATTAAGAGGGTTTTTGTTTTTATGAGAAACCTGCTTTAACACAGTGACAAACTTAAGCTGTATCTACAGCTGTAGAGTATTCCCTGAGGTTGTCCAGTGTATACAGGTTAGAAGTTTTTCATAACAGAGCAGTTTTCAATTGAGTCTTGTAACACCAAAACAAATGTAGTTAGTCTGATCAATCACAACAGAAGCAGATGATCCAATGAATCTATCAAAACTCGCAGCAAGTAAGTCAATAGTAGTGGCACCTCATATTAAGAACCTTAAGTACAAATCATACATGTAGTTTCCTATTTCCCCATTGGTACAAATCATACATGTAGTTTCCTATTTCCCCATTGAACAAGCTTTGAATTTTGATTCATCGGTATAAAAGTAAAAGATTCAAAGCCACTTGTTTACAATCGGGTGAAATTGCAAAGTGAACAGCTGGGATTTTGAGCAGTTCAAGTTACATACATGTACATGTACTCTGGTACTCAACTGCTATTATTCGGCTCAGTAACTGTATGTTTCCTTTTGACGAAGAAAAACATTACCTGTATTTTTTACTCATCCACTTGTGTTTTTTTTTTTAATTTTAAATCTCAATTGTGAAATACATGTAGGCAATATTCAAAAAACAAAATAGCAGTCATTGACTTGTTCATAATAATAATGGAAAGATAGTGATTGCTGGCAGCCACTTTTTCAGAGTTAGACATTATTTTATTTTACTTTGCACAGCAATGCTGCACAAAGCAAACTTATGCCAATGAATAACAAAGGCACATATGCAAGCAGGTATAATAACCTGTAAAGTAACTGATCAGAACTGAAGTGACTTTGACAATAATAATTTTGTAAGCAAAGCTGCTGGATAGTCTTAAAATAGGTTTCTGAGGCATTTGTCTTGTAATACATTGTAAAAGCACTCCTCCTGAGCTCCACTGAGTGCAGCCGTTCTCAACTTACATGTATCTTCACACTTCCTTTGGTTTCATTATTTTGTCACCCTGTGTTTTTAGCTGTATAATATTAAATACCTGTGCACAGCAACTACAGGAAACCTTTATGAACTGTTATATGCTTGAAGATGATAAATCAAGTAATGATAATTTACTTTTATGTGCAGATTGGAGATGTGATTGTCATAATGTACATGTACACCTGTATATGTACAGTTTCTGATGAAACATGCATTGATTATTCAAAGAGCAAGGCAAACATTGAAATGTGTGTATTATTTTCTTTTTGTTCTCTTGAATGCAATCAAAAGTTATATCTGCTTTTAGGATAAAGTTGATTATAAAATTAATTTCAATTTAAACAGAATTTGACTGTAAATTATGCATTGTTGTCTTGACATAATTTACCAAACTTGTTTCATCAGAATTTCCAACTGAGAAAAGTTAACAGCAGAGTTACATGTACACTGTATTGTATTTTTTTTTACTAAAATTTGAAGTATGGGAAATTCTGATGAAACATTTTCTCAAGCGTTTGATAAATTAGGGCTTCTTAAACTTATCATTAAATACACTGTACAGAGAAAATAAAGGAAAAATCACCATTAATAATACATATATTACTTAAGACCAGGTTTCCAAACCTCCCGAGCGCTTATCATATCCACCTACATGTATAGGATAGGATTTAGCTATTGTACTTCATCATGTGATTAGCATCAGTCAGCTACACTGTACATATACATGTACATGTATGGTCAATGATTGTATTCATGTTGAAGGCAGAGGTGGAAAAAGGGCGTTAGTGGTAATAATATTAAGGATATGATTTAATAAAATGATGTTATTACCACATTAGGATATGTGTTGTGGTTCAAATGTTTCTCTGGTTTAAAAATTTTCAATTTACATGTAGTTTGATTTTTATTTTCCTTTGTCTGAGATTATGTTGATGAATCCATAACAGAGGAAAATAAAAATTAAACTGGTTTAAATTTTTCAAACCAAAGAAAATTTTGAACCACAACATATGCACTACAAGAACCTTTTTCCATCGATGCTTTCAAATGTAGTAATAATTTGAGTTAAAGCAAAAAAGTGATACTAATATAAAATGTCTATTACATGTATAATCCCTCTAGATCAACTGCAATTTGTGATGACATAAACTGAGTAGTATCAAACTTTGTGCAATGCATATGGGAATAAGAAATACAGAACAACTCCTGGGCTCGGCACAGTTTGCTGTGAGATGAAAACAATGCATAAATCTTTATGGTCCAGAATACTTTAAGGGTGACAGATTGACAGAGCAAAAGAAGGTAGAACAGCAAACAGCAGTTGCAAAGCCCAATGTTAGGTGTGTTAACATGACCATTGTTTATCAATTAATAATTATTTATGATACTGGCAGTTCAGTCTTTCATTCATAGTCTGCACAGGTTTCGGGATGTTAGTTCAAGGCTGTAGTGTAGTATACATCATAACATGTATGTTGTTGTTCAATTTTATCCTTGGTTCAATTCTCCTTTTTCTTTGTTCTGTTAAGATATGACAAATGAACATGAAACAAAGGAAAATGAAAATTGAACCAAGGATAAAATTGAACTACAACATACACTGTACATGTATATATAGCAGATTTCTTCATACACTTCTGCAATAAGATTACCACTGCAATATGACTTATTGTAGTCAAAAATCATTTATGTTAAACCAAAAAAAATTACATGTATGTTAGCTTTAGCCCATGAAGAATGGGTTGAAGTGGTCAAACCCCCTAACCTATAGGCCTAATATGCCATGGCTTTGTTATTAAATGTGTCCACTATTGCGTTTTCAGGTCCCGCTGAACAAGATATACTGGCACATTGAGAGAATATTGTGGAGCCCACTGTGCACTGCCAGTCGACAAGATGAAAAATTCATGCCCGATTTGAATTCTGCTAAGAATATGATGTATCATCGGATCGAGTGTCCAACCGTTTCATTTAACATAATTATTTCTGCTAATAAGGGTAACAGTTGCATCCAGATGTTTCGTCGGAGCGTGTAACTGTTGCCTTTAACATAGTATTATATCCTTTTCAATTAATTTTTGAAATCTCTACTAAGGGTAACAGTTGCATCCAGATGTTTCGTCGGAGTGTGTAACTGTTGCCTTTAACATAGTATTATATCCTTTTCAATTAATTTTTGAAATCTCTACTAATAAGGGTAACAGTTGCATCCAGATGTTTCGTCGGAGTGTGTAACTGTTGCCTTTAACATAGTATTATATCCTTTTCAATTAATTTTTGAAACCTCTACTAATAAGGGCAACAGTTGCATCCAGATGTTTCGTCGGAGTGTGTAACTGTTGCCTTTAACATAGTATTATATCCTTTTCAATTAATTTTTGAAACCTCTACTAATAAGGGTAACAATTGCATCCAGATGTTTCGTCGGAGTGTGTAACTGTTGCCTTTAACATAGTATTATATCCTTTTCAATTAATTTTTTTAAATCTCTACTAATAAGGGTAACAGTTGCATCCAGATGTGTCGTCGGAGTGTGTAACTGTTGCCTTTAACATAGTATTATATCCTTTTCAATTAATTTTTGAAATCTCTACTAATATGGGTAACAGTTGCATCCAGATGTTTCGTCGGAGTGTGTAACTGTTGCCTTTAACATAGTATTATATCCTTTTCAATTAATTTTTTTAAATCTCTACTAATAAGGTTAACAGTTGCATCCAGATGTGTCGTCGGAGTGTGTAACTGTTGCCTTTAACATAGTATTATATCCTTTTCAATTAATTTTTTTAAATCTCTACTAATAAGGTTAACAGTTGCATCCAGATGTGTCGTCGGAGTGTGTAACTGTTGCCTTTAACATAGTATTATATCCTTTTCAATTTGAAATCTCTACTAATAAGGTTAACAGTTGCATCCAGATGTTTCGTCGGAATGTGTAACTGTTGCCTTTAACATGGTATTATATCCTTTTCAATTAATTTTTGAAATCTCTACTAATAAGGGTAACAGTTGCATCCAGATGTTTCGTCGGAGTGTGTAACTGTTGCCTTTAACATAGTATTATTCCTTTTCAATTAATTTTTGAAATCTCTGCTAACAAGGGTAACAGTTGCATCCAGATGTGTCGTCGGAGTGTGTAACTGTTGCCTTTAACATAGTATTATATCCTTTTCAATTAATTTTTTTAAATCTCTACTAATAAGGTTAACAGTTGCATCCAGATGTGTCGTCGGAGTGTGTAACTGTTGCCTTTAACATAGTATTATATCCTTTTCAATTTGAAATCTCTACTAATAAGGTTAACAGTTGCATCCAGATGTTTCGTCGGAGTGTGTAACTGTTGCCTTTAACATGGTATTATATCCTTTTCGATTAATTTTTGAAATCTCTACTAATAAGGTTAACAGTTACATCCAGATGTTTCGTCGGAGTGTGTAACTGTTGCCTTTAACACAGTATTATATCCTTTTCAATTTGAAATCTCAACTAATAAGGTTAACAGTTGCATCCAGATGTTTCGTCGGAGTGTGTAACTGTTGCCTTTAACAGACATGTATCTCTACTAATAAGGGTAACAATAGCATCCAGAGTTACACATGCATCGTCGGAATGTGCAACGGTTTCCTTTAGGTGGTCGTAATGTGGTATCGTGGGTGTCCTGTGCAACATGCGAAAATATTTTAGAATTTTCCGTTCGTTCGTTCTTCCATTTTGAACAATTTTCTCGACCGGAAACTGGTAATGTAATCTAGACCTACTTAGAAGACCTTGGGACAAGTTTGCTCTTGCGTGTTACAGAGTAGCGTACATTGGCCCATGAAGTTGGGAAAACAACGTGAACAATTCAAACAGTTCCTAAAGAAACATTGAAAAGCATTCGCATTCTTTTAGTATGTATTTAAGTAATGATCCGCATTAGAAGGATAGCGCTGAACGGTAATGCACGATGGAATGTCAACTTTTTTCATTGTTACAACTAGTGATCTCATTGGCTTAGACTCAAAAACCGCTAAACCGTTAAGGTTCAAGGTGCATTTTCTCTAATTTTTTTAAAGTTTCAAGTAATTTGAGATCCAATCGCACAACATGCAATTTTTAAAAGATATTCTATTTGGGGAACTTCATCAAAGAAGAAAAATTATTAGCTATTGTCTTCTGCTATTCTGATTGGTTAAGTACGGACATTTCCTAAAATTTATTTGACAAATGGATTTTCTTTATGTTTTTTTTCTTTATGTTTTCTTTATGTTTTCTTTTTTCTTTATGTTTTCTTTATGTTTATAATGAAATTTAATTATTAACAAACAGCTCCTCCTCTATTCTTAAAATCAAAGATATTCTATGTGGGAAAGAGCCAATGCTGCAGAACAATCAAGTTTGCTATCGTTCTTATGTGGAGCATCACTTAATAGTTCGGTATTTTGATTGTGTAGCCCGCGCACGTCTTCACTCCTCCACTCATGGGCCGTGTTAACACAAGCGAATTTTCAGCTGCTCGGCGACTTGAAAACAATCCAATTGTGTTGTTGTATTGCTGATTTGTTAAAAGTAGTCTTAGTCGTTGAGTGACTGAAAAAATTAATTCGTTCGTGAAAACACGGCCATGTCTCAGTCGAACTCCTATTAAGCGGCCACCCCCTGTTAAGCGGCCAGTTATCAAAGTCCCGAATTTATTGTCAGTATAATACTGTAAATAAAACCCCTATTAAGCGACACGGCCATCTTTTGGCAGTCCCGATGAGGGTTTTTCTATTGTTTTTACTCCTATTATGCGGCCAAAAAAAATTTAGTTCGTAGTTTTGAAAAGTTTTATACGGGGAGGCTCCGCCCAAAGGTACAACCCCTTACCCTTTTATATACCATTTTTGACAGAAAAGGTACCCCTTTCATGTACTTTCCATAGAAAATGGTACCCCTTTCAGCAGGTTATTGATTTACATAGTTGTGCGGTTTCAGCTGTAAAGACCTAAATGACAGTTTTCCCTACCTTTTCTGTACTTCAGCGCGTGAAATTCCCACCCTTTCTTTCAGTTCAACTCGTAAAATCCCTACCCTCATAATGATCTGATTTCATCTGGAAGGAAACTTTCTTGAGATAAAGTGAACACAGTTTTCCATGACGTGAAGCTCGGGAATGTAGGGTCGGTCGCCAGATCTCCCCACTGAGCAAGAACAATTTTTATGGTTCTTGCTTTAGCCAATGTCAGAGCATCTTTGACGACCATTTCAGATATTTCGGGCATTTTGATATACCGCTTTTGCTTTGAAAGTAGAAACGTCTAAATGTTTGTCGTATAATTGTCGCCTTTTAGTTTCTTAGGAAATCTGTGAGCTCCATTTTCCTGAAAAAAAAAACGTACCGTTGGCAAATATAGCCCCCCTATGGCGGATATAAAAGTTGATTGTGTGCTGAAATGCAGCGAGGCGCGAGCTGAGACTGGAGTTAACACGGCATGGCGAGCACCCAAGCAAACGCATTGCGGCTCTAATTTGCCCAAGTATTTATAAACACGGTGAACTTGCTAAAAGTCTCTAAAAAGCTTTAACTGAATCAACTTACCAGGACAGTTGGGAAGCAAGGATCCATGATTTGCCCGCTCGAGTAGCACACTGAGCGGCCATTTCAAATAGTCGCCACGTATCTCTTTGGGTGGACTTTCAAAGGAAGGAAAGGAATCTCGCGGGGTTCTGGCGTATCGAAAACCGTACCATTTTGCCGCATTTTCATTTGAAAATGTAATGCTGTCAGTGCTGACTAGCCAGGTGGTTCGAGAGAGATCATCCAGTTTTACAGTGTAAACGCGGTCTCATGGCAGAAGCTGCAACTCGCTACATAGTTGGGTTGGGAGTGGTTAGGTTCAAAAGCATGACGGAAGACTTCTGGGAGGCACTCACACAGTGTATTAGGGCTCGCCGACTATTTCAATTTTTGTATGTTTTGATGTTTACTTGGTTATTTAAATGCTGGCTGTACAATGAAACAAACCTTTTACAAAGCGATTGATTAGAGACACGACAACGGTCCACTGAGAGAAGCGCACTGTTATCGATTAAAAAAGAAATATATATTTTTTAATTGAAACGATAAACAACGATGATCTTTCTTTGCGCAATGAATTTTTCTTTTATTTCTGCGGTTAAACGATTTACGCCAGTTTTCTAAGGTAAACAGCAACTACAACTAAACCAATAGAAGTGCGAAAAGGGCGCATCATATATTTGCAACGTTTATAAAAAATGTTTACTAGGACTAATAAAAAATATAGCAAACAACTTTACCAGCGAAAAATTACATTTGTTACATTTGTTTACCAATACGAATAGTAGCAGTTCGGCATCGGACTGCAAAAATCCAGTCTCTCTTTTCTCTCACGAGCAGGCAAACACGCGAGCGAGCGCGAAATTAAATCGCCTGCCATGTCTCCTCGCGTGATTGCCTGCTCAACAGTCTGAGAGAAAAGAGGGACTACTCATTTTATAAAATCTATCAAGCTATGAAAACAACGCTGATTATAGTTTCAATAATACCTAGAGCCAGGGCAAAAGTCAGAGAAAACGAAAGAACGAGCGTGTAATTGTGATCAATACTCTAATGAGTATTCCTCGTTGGCAATTTAAAATTGGAGCTGAAACTGCTGACTAAGAACAAAGCCGACAAGGAGTGATCGAAAATGATGCGGCTAAAAATCGGGCTCGCCAGAAATTGAATCGTCCAGGAGTTTCATAAAAGCTCTCCAACTTCAATGAGAAACACCGAACAAGCGCGGTACTTGTTTGTTTGTGTTCGATAGTCTCAGCGAGTCTCGGATTTTACCATTCGAGACCCGACTATTAAAACAGTCTCGGCGAGTCTCGGATTTTATCATTTGATACGCGACTATCAACCCAAAATGTCTGTTTTATTTGGGGAACGGACAAACTTAATTGACATAAAGCGGCGGATTATAACGCGTGTGGTCAGTTGCGGCGGATATTCTCTGCTGGAGCGAAATTCAAATATGAAAGGAATGCGGGGTAAAAAACCCCGCATTCCTTAAAAGTACTTACTTTCAGACCCCGCTGCAACCTGTCATGCTAAAAAAATAATAATAATAATGATAAAAATAAAACTTACACACGATATTTAATTGACGCAGAATTCCAGCCTTTGCAGATAATGCTCACCATAATATATTCGCCTTTAATTTGTTATCACTTGTATGATATGATATACATCATGATCTTACAAAACCTATGAACGGTATCTTGTTACGTACATTTTGCTGCGTAGACTTAATGTATTTGTGCAATGGTTTGAGATTGAAAACAGAGCACCAAACGGTTTTTACCAGTGCGAATATTTAACAAAGGGATAAGGGTTATTTTCGTTGAGTGAACGGAGTACTCAAAGAACGTACGTAAACAACTCAGCTTAAAGACGATATTTAATTGACACAGAATTCCGAACTAATTGTACATATTGATCGCCACAATGTTTTTTTGAAGCTCTTATAAATGATGTTTATGATATATATCATATATGATCTTATAAAACATATAAACGATGTCATGTTACTTACATTTTACTGTGTAGACTGCCCTGACTAAAAAATATTGCCTAGCTAATTTCAATTTGTGCAATTGTTTGAAAAACCAACCGTCACCAGACAGTATATTATATGATTACAAGTTTTTTCTTAAATAGTCCTGCACATAAAAGAAAAAGTAGATAGACTATTATCGAGCTTAAGTAGGAAAAGAGATAAAGGTCATAACTTACGTTTAATCTCACCAATGGCTCTTCTCATGCGTCTTTTGTGTTTACTAAAAGGCCTCAAAGTTAATTTCCAAGTCTGTATGTAGTTCAAAAACACCTGCCACCGATTAATTAGCAGTTGCTGTTGTTTGTAGCTGGAGTTTTTCTCAATGCAACGCGCGCGTTCCTTGGTTGATTCATGGTCACATGTTGACATCTAACAAACAAACTCTTTCCCGCCAAACGTCCATACGTGGGCAACATTTGCGAAAGCCGCGGGCAACATTTTCACTGTTGCCCGCTAGCGCACGTGATCATACCGTGACAAAAGGTGGCATGATTATGATGCGATTGATGTTTATCTCGAGTGCTCGGCGCGTTTTTCAAACTGTGTTGTGTTGTGTTTTTGTGTTGCTATATAACAAATCACTTAATGACTGATCCCTCGCGAAACAGTGAATTTTGTTTCCGTCGATTCTCAAGCATTGAGATTCTCGGAAAACAAAATTCACTGTTTCTCTCGGGACCAGTCATTAAGTGTTTATCATTCGCTGGATAGGTTGCCATAGTTGGATCTACGCGCCGTTATTGCTTCCCCCCCCCCGCCTTCCAGGTGTAACCTTGAGTCTTGCATCTAGTTCTAACTTGTTAGTTCGTGGATGAAACTCGATAATGTGACCATGCAAATGAAAGCTCTTTGGAAATGCTTTTCTATGGTACTGTTTGTTTATCAATATTTTTTTAAAATGAATTTTTATATATGTTAAGTTTTTCTTTAATAATTTAACTCTAGCCGCAATTAGGGGATTAGGGGTAGGTTCCCTATTTGTGGCCATGGCTACTCATTTGGAAATAGCTTCTCGCAGTTAACAGCGAATTATTCAATTGTTTTCTTATCATCTAATTAGACGGCTAAGTTTTGTTTCGTAAATCCTTTACTTTACTATTTTCTGTTACTGATACATCTCTAAAAAAAAACCTTTGAATGCAGATGTCCACACGACGCAGAAATTAAACTTGCTGGTAGTTGCCGGATCTTCTTTGTGAAAGATCTCGTGCCAGGCGTCACTTGAATGTGAAAATACAAAACTGAATGCAAGGCTGGCACTACGGCAAAGGGCAGATTTATTAAATTTATCAACATCTCTGTTGCAGGATATTGCATGCACTGTCGCTAAAATGACCTGAACACAGTCTCGTATTACAACACAGGAGAATTCAACACCAGCGAACTGATTATTTCAGCACAGATGCAACTGTTTGAAGGACAAATTGACATCAGTTATTGGTATTCACTTCGTAACAAACTCTATTTTATTTTGTCTATTTAGCCTATCCTTATAGAATAGCAGATGCAATCTTGGCATCTGGTTGAATAACTAATTGGCAAGAACACAAATAAAATCATAACAGAACGGCGTCCCAATGATATTACTGATTTAATCGAATGTTTTCGTGTCAGAAAGAGAGGGTCTGATTGACGTTTTGATTAGGGTCAACTTGTATCGGCCCTGCTGCTTCCATCAACCGTCATTCCCACACAGTTCTCTAATGGTCTCTAATTCCTTATCGTTACATGAGTAGCTAGCTGGCTGGAAGCCCACTTTCCCTAAAACGTTTTGCCTTTAAAATATTCAGCTAAAAGATCCGAAAAATTCAGTATATATAAGTTTTCCCTTAGTCTCCTCTAAAATGATATCGCAAAACTGTAAACCGCCATTCCAAACTTTCTCCTAAACATCATTCCTTATTGGGTGCCTCTGACTTAATTTGCATCAAATGTTGATATGAGCATGCGCAATCAGAAACGACTTAACTTTGTTTGAGTAATCGTACATTTACTTATTTTTACAATGATTAATATTGGATCCATGGCACATAGGAGAGATCCGTGTTTACGTTTTTGCGCCATGAGCATCATAGGCACAACGAGCTATATAGCAACAAATAAATGAATTCAATAAATTGGTAAGCTTCAGTAATCTTTAAAATTTGAGGGTAATAATTGTCCAAACATAAACCTTTAAAACATAACAATTTATATATGGCTGTGTGGCAAATCCAGCCACGCATTCTGCGTAAATGTTAAAGTTTTTTAAAGCTCATTTTTCCGAGATTAACTTTCACAACGACTTCTATTTTAGTTTTAATGGCGTCCATATGCTAGAAGCTGTTAGTAGCCAAATATAAGCAATGACTTCAGCAAAAGACCACCATATATAGTAGGTATACAGGTACAGTGTATACACACTTTATTACAGTAAATCGTCCACAGGGGGCTTTCAGAATCAATCATTATAGTGTATTTGCTTGCGGTTTTCTACACTGTAAATCATTTACTTAAGATTACTGTGATACAAAAACCCGTATCTATACATAGCTGTTACAGTTATTTATCAATCATTGTCAATAGAAATAGAGTAAATCAATCCGTCTTTGTGAATAACATTAATTTAGTAAAGTGCACGCTCTAATGTTTAACAACGCTTTTGCAATTTAGAAACTGTGATCGCTCAGCGTGCACTTTTCAGTTATGAATACACGCGGGAAACTTTTAAGCTAGAAAACGTGAAAAGTCCTAAGAATAATGTGCTTAATAGTTAAATTTGTTTTCTTAAGTCTCATGTGTTTCAATCCTCAGTGTGTTTTTTAAAACTAAACTTAAAAGTTTAGTTTCCTTTCTCACACACAAAAGGCAGCTGTCTTCCACAACTCGTATCGGCCCAGCTGCCTCCATCAACCGCCATTTCCACGCAGTTCTGATAATTATTCTGGTTATCTGGCTGGCTGGAAGCCCACTTGGTGTAGGTCACGTGACTGCCATCAGACCAATGGAAAGCTCCTTCAGTAGTGACGTCATTCAACCCGATCCAGGCTCCACCAGATGGTTCGCTAGTTGGATCTGGAAACGTTAAATTCACATAAAATTAATGAAACCCTGCTCATGATTTCGGTATTTGTATGGGACTTTGTCACACAATTAACAAATGGTACAATGTAAAGGTGCAGCGTGCGTACATCGAGTTATGAACGCACGCGGGAGGTTGCTAAGCACGAAAGAAGCGTAATAGCAGCTCTAGCTCGTTCAGTGCTTACAGCAAACATGGCAAATCTCCCAAGTGTATCCATAAACTCAAAGCACGCACAGCTGCGACCGCTACATTTCATTTATAACCTATCATAAAGACAACATATCAAAATTGCCGACAAAACAAGCAGAGTGACGTAGCGTGCTACCAACAGGCAGATGGATGGCGCTTATCAACCAATCAGAGCGATCAATTAAGTGTTCCTATCACTGTTTAATAAATGGAAACGACAAGCTTAGATTCACCTGTGATATTCCCCAGTTGTTCTTCATTCAGCGCGGTTCCAATAATCATCAGATTCTTCACATATCCTTTTAACGTCTCTCCACCGTCCCTCTTCAGTCCGATATCGTACACTGTGTGAGAATTGTCCCTAAGGGACGAGCCACTCGTCTGAGCCTCGGTTCCAACTTTCTGACTGTCCAGGAATAGGTAAGCTTCGTTTGCATTTTGGTCCCAGACCGCCGCTATATGAAACCACGTGTCAACAGGAGTTGACCTAGAGAAAGGTCGGCATTAGGCCACATAGGGTAAGGTAAGTCGAACACCTTATTCAGAATTATATAACGCAATGTCGAAACTTCAATTAAAGTTTTAAGTGTAAAAAGAAAGTCTAAAATCCCCACTCAGGATTAAACCTGTGACTTCAGCTAGGCTTAGGCTTACAGAGCCTTCACTACCAGAGTACCACCTAGCTTCTCGGGTTGTTAAGACCTAAATTTAACTGTATGAACTGCGAATGACCCAATAACCTTAACTGAAAGCTAACCAGTTAATCCGTTACATAAGTGTTAATAAGGTGTTCAATGTGGTCTCAGTCATTGCTATCGAACGTTGATTCTAGAGAAAAGGGTGAATGTCTTGATACCGCTTTTTCAGTGTCCTTATAGAAGTTTTAAGTAATTTCTCCAATCAGGCGACGCACAAAGCTGTAGCGTTAGTGGTAATCAGTCGATCCTCCTGTAAACGACCACCCAAAATGCAAAGCTAAGGTCAATACACAGAGAGGTCAGGACACAGAGAGGTCAGGACACAGAGGTTAGGACACAGAGAGGTCAGGACACTGACAGCGCGTCTTAACTTTAAATGACATTTGAGCAGTTTTCAATTGAGTATCGAAAGTAATTACACAATTGCTTTGGTTTTGTATTGCTATGCTTTGTGATTGGCTAAAAAATTTCGTGCCACTTTCTCGACCAATCAGAAGTAAAACCAAAACCAATCGTGACTTGCTCGCACGCGTTTTCCCGCGCTTGGCGCCGCCGACATGTAATTGCTTCGAGCTCTGATTGGTTCATTGGATTGTTTACGACTTCTGTGATTGCTCAGAGTAATTACTTTGGTTTTGGTTTTACGACACTCAATTGAAAACTGCTCTATAACCTGTGGTAATTTCAAGTACAACACATCGTTTTATCGATCTACATAGACGTTTTGACTGATGCAAGGGACAATATTTTCGTTGTGCTGGAGTTATTCTGTAACACATTCATTTTTCGTCTGTACTGGCACCGAAATATGGGCGAGTGGTCGCTTGCCAGAAGTTAAAAATAAAAAAGCCAGCGTTGACAGTGATCGCGGTCGCTTACGAGAGGTTTTAACTATTGCGATTTCACTGGAAACTTTTTTTGGTATTTTGGAAAAGCGGTCGCTTATAAGAAGTGGTCGCTTATGAGAGGTGGTCGCTTATGAGAGGTGGTCGTTTATAAGAAGTGGTCGCTTAGGAGAGGTGGTCGCTTATGAGAGGTGGTCGCTTAGGAGAGGTGGTCGCTTATCAGAGGTAGTCACATATAAGAGGTGGTCGCTTATAAGAGATGGTCGCTTATGAGAGGTGGTCGCTTATTAGAGGTGGTCGCTAATAAGAGGTTATCGCGTATGAGAGGTGGTCGCTTATGAGAGGTGGTCGTTTATAAGAAGTGGTCGCTTAGGAGAGGTGGTCGCTTGTAAGAGGTGGTCGCTTTGGAGAGGTGGTCGCTTGTAAGAGGTGGTCGCTTAGGAGAGGTGGTCGCTTATGAGAACTGCTCTATAACCTGTGGTAATTTCAAGTACAACACATCGTTTTATCGATCTACATAGACGTTTTGACTGATGCAAGGGACAATATTTTCGTTGTGCTGGAGTTATTCTGTAACACATTCATTTTTCGTCTGTACTGGCACCGAAATTTGGGCGAGTGGTCGCTTGCCAGAAGTTAAAAATAAAAAAACCAGCGTTGACAGTGATCGCGGTCGCTTACGAGAGGTTTTAACTATTGCGATTTCACTGGAAACTTTTTTTGGTATTTTGGAAAAGCGGTCGCTTATAAGAAGTGGTCGCTTATAAGAGGTGGTCGCTTATAAGAAGTGGTCGCTTATAAGAGGTGGTCGCTTATAAGAGGTGGTCGCTTATGAGAGGTGGTCGCTTATGAGAGGTGGTCACTTATGAGAGGTGGCCGCTTATGAGAGGTGGTCGCTTATGAGAGATGGTCGCTTATGAGAGGTGGTCGCTTATGAGAGGTGGTCGCTTATGAGAGATGTTCGCTTATGAGAGGTGGTCGCTTATGAGAGGTGGTCGCTTATGAGAGGTGGTCGCTTATGAGAGGTGGTCGCTTATGAGAGGTGGTCGTTTATAAGAAGTGGTCGCTTAGGAGAGGTGGTCGCTTGTAAGAGGTGGTCGCTTAGGAGAGGTGGTCGCTTATGTGAGGTGGTCGCTTATGAGAGGTTATCGCTTATGAGAGGTGGCCGCTTATGAGAGGTGGTCGCTTATGAGAGACGTTTGCTTATGAGAGGTGGTCGCTTATGAGAGCTGGTCGCTTATGAGAGGTGGTCGCTTATGAGAGGTGGTCGCTTATGAGAGGTGGTCGCTTATGAGAGGTGGTCGCTTATGAGAGGTGGTCGCTTTTGAGAGGTGGTCGCTTATGAGAGGAGGTCGCTTATGAGAGATGGTCGCTTATGAGAGGTGGTCGCTTATGAGAGGTGGTCGCTTAGGAGAGGTGGTCGCTTTTGAGAGGTGGTCGCTTATGAGAGGAGGTCGCTTATGAGAGATGGTCGCTTATGAGAGGAGGTCGCTTATGAGAGGTGGTCGCTTGTGAGAGGTGGTCGCTTATGAGAGGTGGTCGCTTATGAGAGGTGGTCGCTTATGAGAGGTGGTCGCTTTTGAGAGGTGGTCGCTTATGAGAGGAGGTCGCTTATGAGAGATGGTTGCTTATGAGAGGTGGTCGCTTTTGAGAGGTGGTCGCTTGTGAGAGGAGGTCGCTTATGAGAGATGGTCGCTTCTGAGAAATGTTCGCTTATGAGAGGTGGTCGCTTATGAGGGGTGGTCGCTTATGAGAGGTGGTCGCTTATGAGAGGTGGTCGCTTATGAGGGGTGGTCGCTTATGAGAGGTGGTCACTTATGAGAGGTGGTCGCTTATGAGAGGTGGTCGCTTTTGAGAGGTGGTCGCTTATGAGAGGTGGTCGCTTATAAGAGGTGGTCGCTTATGAGAGGTGGTCGCTTATGAGAGGAGGTCGCTTATGAGAGATGGTCGCTTATGAGAGATGTTCGCTTATGAGAGGTGGTCGCTTATGAGGGGTGGTCGCTTATGAGAGGTGGCCGCTTATAAGAGGTGGTCGCTTATGAGAGGTGGTCGCTGATGAGAGGTGGTCGCTTATGAGAAGGGGGTCGCTTATGAGAGGTGGACACTTATGAGAGGTGGTCGCTTATGAGAGGTGGTCACTTATGAGAGGCGGTCGCTTTTGAGAGGTGGTCGTTTATGAGAGGTGGTCGCTTATGAGAGATGTTCGCTTATGAGAGGTGGACGCTTATGAGGGGTGGTCGCTTATGAGAGGTGGTCGCTTATAAGAGGTGGTCGCTTATGAGAGGTGGTCGCTTTTGAGAGGTGGTCGCTTATGAGAGGTGGTCGCTTTTGAGAGATGGTCACTTATGAGAGGTGGTCCCTTTTGAGAGGTGGTTGCTTATGAGAGGTGGTCGCTTATGAGAGGTGGTCGCTTACGAGAGGTGGTCTCCCATGGAGGTTCTACTGTATCAGGTCTTGTTGCTGAGAAGAGGGTTAAAAAACAAGGGGGGGGGGGAGGGGAGTAATATATCAAACACAAGGAAGAGTGTTTCATCAGGATATCCAAACGCCGAGAAGAGGGTTGAAAAACAAGGGGGGAGGGGAGTAATATATCAAACACGAGGAAGAGTGTTTCAGGTCTTTCATCAGGAAATCCAAACACTGAGAAGTGGTTTGAAAAACGGAGAGCAACCCACTTCGAGGTGTTTGGATACCTGATGAAACACTCTTTCGAATGTTTGATTTTGCTTCTCAAACTGATCATTAAATTCGGATAAAACAAAAGAATAAAATCGCCACATCTGTGCAAATTAGGACCGGGTATCCAAACCTCCTACACGGTAGTGATTTCCCTAGTGTTGTCGTCATGAATTGTTAACGAGTTTGGGAAATATTACTTAAAAGTCTTACCCCGCTTTAAGCCATGGCTTATGCGCCTCCCTGTTGTTATAACCTCCAAACAAACATTGCCCAGATTCGTATGTGTTGATAAGAAACTTTACGGGAGGAGACCAATCGGCGTAAAGCGGCGACACGTGATTAACTGGACTCTCCAGTTTTACCCAACTGGCAATGGTGAAACTTGAAAGTCCAAAGTCCACGGCTGGTGTTGTAGCGTATGCACCTGATCCATCGAGATACAAAGATGTTACACCGTCTTCTTCTTTGTATGTAGCCCCATTTGTGAGACTGTGAAAGGAATAAAAAATAGGCACTCAAGGAGTGCATGTGGCTTACTGTATAGCTTCACCTAAATATTTAGGGACGACGTCTGACATCTGTAGACTTCATACTAAGCTAAATCATGATGGAATTATCCACAAGGAAACCAGAGTAGAGGAAATAACAAGAAAACTATGGGTATGCAGTCTGCAAGTGTTATATAGTGATACAGGGGTACATGTCCCGCTAATGTTTAATAGGTACCAGTCCAAAACAAAAGAAAAGTCACAAAATAACAGAGTTGAGTTAAACGCAATGTAATAGTTTTTATTTGAGATGCTCTTATAACAATAATGTGTATTTCATATTTTAAGGTTTGTATCATATGTAAATCATGTGTCGCTATGTAACTGAAACATTTAAAGAGCTAAGTAACTTTTTAAAAAAAATACATTATAGCAATGTTGATTACTTGAACTGGAACGTATCGAACAGAAGTTAAAGCACACAACTTCTCTTTTTAATGATGTAACAATATGGTAGCTCTCTCGAAAGAGATTATATACTCCTCGAAGGGAATTTTGGCTTTCTCGAAAGAAATCATCATTGGCTCCCCGAAGGAAAATTTTGGCTGCGAAAAAGATTATTCGCTCCCCGAAGGGAATCTTGGCTTCCTTGAAAGATTCGCTGCCCGAAGAAGGAATGACTTTTGGTAAGGTTTTGAGATTGCCGCAAGGTCAGCTGTACTAAACACTCGATCGCGCTTCGATGGAGTCATATATTTTTTGGAAAATTGGAAACTGAATTCTTTGCTAACAAGTTCTCCATAAATGCGAAGACAGCAAGATATGGGACCAAACATGTGGGATCAAACATGTGGGACCAAACATGTGGGACCAAACATGTGGGACCAAACATGTGGTGTAGCTGACTCCGCGCAACACTAAACATCGACAGAAACATATGGGACCAAAAATGTGGTGTAGCTGACTCCGCGCAACACTAAACATCGACAGAAACAAATGGGACCAAACATGTGGTGTAGCTGACTCCGCGCAACACCAAACATCGACAGAAACATATGGGACCAAACATGTGGTGTAGCTGACTCCGCGCAACACTAAAACACGTTTCATTTGTATTTTCATGTCCAGCCCTGAGTCTTAATCATTAAATTCCTGCAATCCAACAACTACAAACGCGAATACCAAAATTTGAAACAAGTCAATGGTTGATGACGGACCAGATGCAATTCCAACAACTTTAAGTGATAGGCCAGGTAATTGTGCACTTCAAAACTGCATGACTGATCGATGCAATCTTGAAATTGCCCGTAATGTCACGTGAAATGTAGCACCTTCACGATTTAATTGATATTGCGATGGTTGCTAATAACACAAGAGAGTTAATTCACCCACTTTACGTCGACATCAGTTCCGTCCAATGTCCAGTGTGCCATTATTTCGCTTGAATGGTGACCTTAGTTAAAAATAAAGAAATAATAATTTCGTACTTACGGTACCACGACGACCTGCAAATTCAGATTTTGTTTTACTTTGGAGAAATTATCAAAATCTATATTTTTCTTCAAAAGGTTCTAAAAACTCTTGCAATTTTGCATGCTATTTAACACTAAAACCAGCAGTAAGTTTTCAAGACGATGACAAACATTTGTCTTAAATTAAATACATGTACATCTAACCACGCCATGTTAAAGCATGCAGTTGACAAGTTCGGTGTCGAAGCGAGAGAAAGTTGTCTTTATATGGGAGGTTTGATTGTAATACATTTTCCTTCTATTTCATTTGATGGTTTACATAATTTCCTTTCTATTTAAAAAAAGCGGTGTCACTTACAACAACATCTAACCTGCAGTCGCATTTGTTAACAGTCGGTCAAGTAAAAGAGAAATAAACTCGTTTTTGTCCTCGCTGTTGATAGACACCAGTTCTCCGCCAATCGACTGACAGTGTTTCCTTGCTCGTCCCCAGGTCTTTCTCTCGAGAAAAATCTTCAACCTTTTGGAATCAAAGATAAACCATCCATCGGGCAGGGCTGAAAAATATTTTGAGTAGATAATTTCACTACCTGAAGAAAAATTTATTGAAGAAAATTTACAATCTGCTTTAAAAAGAACAAATATCAAGACTAAAATGAAGGCTGTCTTACCACCTTTGTAGATACATCGATCCACTGTGCAATGTTCAACTTCCTAAATTACAGATGAACCAAAAACGTCAATTTGTCGTGAAGTCAGTAGTTCCGCACCTTACTGCTTTTATTTGCATAATTCGATGATGAAGATGAACACGATGACGATAATAATAATAATGATGATGATGATGAAGATGATGGTGATGATGATGACGATGGTAATAATGGTGACGATGATGATAATAATGGTGATAAAGGTGATGATGGTGATAAAGGTGATGATGGTAAAGGTGATGATGGTGATAACGGTGATGATGATGAGGATGAAGATGAAGATGATGATGAAACATTAATCTGTTATAATACATTAATTTATGACTTGAAAACATATACTACGCTTACCGCCATCTGATGATACCGATATCCTGCCTTCGGTACTAAATCATGTGGGTCAGCGGTCTGGCTTGAATTATTAAGGTCACACGTGACCCAGCCTGATGGTAGCTTTTGCGCATGAACATTAATAGAGAAGCATAATGGTGTGTCCAGGCAACCCTGTTGACATTTGACTGGACGATCGGCAGTCACAACTTTTATTACGTGATTCTCTAGGGCTTTATCTTCCTGTTTGACAAATTTAGACGTTCTGCAGCCGGCAATTAACGGTACAACACAAAGCAGAGTTATTAACTGCATTCTGAAATGAGAAATTTTGGAGGGGAATATAAGTAAGTGCCATCCATGACTCTCAACTTTAAAGTGGTACTATGGTCAAAATTGTGCTTCCGATCTCTTCTTAGCATGGCGCTGCGACATAAATTTCGTGAACAGTTGGGATGCGCATAAACAATTAGCGCGAACGTCCTTAACCCTCGGACGCAGGGTTAAGTGGGGTGGATGCCACCCCCTCGTAAGGTTTTCTCCTACTTTTTCCAGAGCATTTATCGTTAGCACATGTCGTCTTAAGTAGCTGTTCGTTTATCATTTATACACATTTTGATAAAGTTAAGCGACCATTGGCTGCTATGGTAATGAGATATGACGTCATAAGTAGCATGAGGTCAAGCCATTTTTGAATAAAAATGCGTGTTTCGTTTTTTTTCGGTAAAAAAAAAACGTATAAAACGCTACGAAAAGCAGGGAAAATGTTTAACTGTATCATATTTTACAACTCAAGTAAAAATTATTTGCAATTTTTAGCATTTTTCCGGTAAAGTTGAATATTTTGTAAAATCCAAGATGGCGGCCATCTTAGCGGCCATTTTGAATGACGTCACGGACCCCCAGCCTTATCTTGTAAAGCAGATCACTAGAGGTAAACTATTTGCGATATATTGCGATATATTGCAACACCGCAAAAACCCAGGGGAGGGGTTGCAACCAAACCCCCACCCCCGTTGTACCACAGTGGGGGTATAAGTTTGCGTGTACGTCCTTTTTGTGTCTTCTTCACATGTGCGCGTAGACACTATGGACACTATGCTATCGACGGTGTCACAGGAAGTTTGTTAACAGGAGGTTGGTTAACCTGAAGTATTGTTAACCTGGTCTCGGTTGTTCGATAGCCGATTAACGCTAATCCCGGATTAAAAGTTAATCGAGGATTTCATTTCTTTGTTTAAAAATGTTTTCTAAAGGTCATTTGCATTGCAGCTAGTAGTGAAGACAAGTGAAAGTCGAAACTGAAGGGCAGAAAACTTTGGAAAATTTTCAGTTGTTGAGCTGTTTAACTGGATTCAAAATTGACGCTAATCCTGGATTAGCTTAATCGTGCTTTTAACAACCCGGCTCTGGAGCTTGTTAACTGGAAGTGTTTTTTACCTGAAGTTTGTTAACAGGAAGTTGTTAACAATAGAACCGCCAACACCAGAATGACAGCTTTAACAATGATGCAATCACCAGGCAACCGGAAGAGATCCATATCAAATTCAGTAAAGGTTAAATAATTAAAAATGGCACAAGACCTGATTCACGACCGTTTGTTTTTTCAATACCTTTCCACACTTTCTACAGACTAAATTTTGAAGGCATAAAACAATACATTTCAACTTGTAATACATGTTTCGACATATAATTATGTTATCAGTTACAAAAGTTATAAATTGAATTTCCTATTAAATACAAGAATAGGTGTTGCATAATGCAATACATACAAAAGGCTAATAACAATGACGTTGCAATTAAATAAATTGTATACATGTGAAAGGACCAAACGGTGTTACATATTACATCATATAACATGTTACACAGATAAAGAAAGATATACATGTTTAACTTGGAGGTTTAATGTCAGTTTTTCCCACTAATGTGCATAGCTTCCTTAACTTCATTTGGAAACTTGTGTTGGCAGAGTCGAAAATGGTGAAACATTCCTCAGAGCAAGCATCCGGGCAAGTTTCCGAAGAATTCAGATGTTTGTAAATGTGTGAGTTTTTGTGCGAAGAAAGACGCTCACGGACGCGTGTAGAAATATGGCAAGTCTCACCAATGTAAGTAGCATTACATCCAGCACATACAAATTAACTGACAACGCGCGAACAGAGTCCCTGTGGAACGGAGTCCTTCACACTAAACAAATCTTTAAGTTTAACTGTAGCAAAAACTAGCTTAATGTCAAGGTCGTTGCAGTATCGCTTAAACAGCCGTCTCACCTTGTTTCGAGTGACATTAGAGAAATAACCTTTCTAACGCAGTTTATAGAAATGTATGAGTGTTTTGTTGGGACCAATATAAGAATTAGAGCATGAAATCAGATGGAATGGTGGAATCCATGTCCTTAGTAACATACTTAAATTTTTACAACGTACCTCCCTTTAATAAAACCTGATTGATTGTTGTTTGAAATCGTTTAGGGACTGTTTTAGTCGAGATCTTGTTATTAACATTAAAAAGTGTAATCGGCTACCAATTAATAAACAGTTCATAAAAAATAGAATGTTCTTTGGGGAGCAAGGTTTTTAGGATAATTAAATCGTTTACTTGCGTTTTTAGCTTGTCAAAGACGTCTTTTCCATCATTGTTTCTGTTTTGTAAAACTGCCTCAAGGTTTTCAATTATGACATTAACTAATTAAAACAAACAACTGTCTAATTGTTTTGGGTAAAAAGTTGAAATTGCTCTAACAAAGAAACCTTTTGAAGTCCTGCCGTGTAATTAAAAGTTTAATTCGTAAATCAAATATAATCAGTAAGATTAGTCAAATGAAAGCTTTCCGCAGTACTTTAAATTTCCTATAAAGTTTTATATTTTTTTGGACTTGGTTTATCATTCTCTGGAAATTGAAGAGTTGTCTATTTTAAAACCATGGTTACTTGACAAACGTGACGTTTTTTTTTCAATTCAGCATGAAGTCTTTGCAAATAAGAAAACGACTTCAGAGAGTTAACGACAGGCTATCTCATGGGCTATTGTCAAATCATTGAGTGACCAATATTTGCTTTCTGTTTGTCGAGTCTGTTGATTTGCATTTTAAATCTAAATGGCGTCCATTTTCTCTTCGTTTTTTTACAATAACGTTGGCGCAAGCGTTTCAATTCGCATTTTAAGGTCAAAATTGCGTTTCTCTTTGCATTCTAAAATCTAAATGGCGTTTCTATTCGTATTTTTACAATCACAATGGAGTTTCTATTCACACTGTTACAAAAAGTGGGGGTTTCTCTTCGCATTTTGACAATCAAAGCGGCATTTCTATAAATATACAACAACAATTATTTTGGGGGTTCTGTGGCTCTTTGATGCCTAGACTACCGCGATTTCGTTTCTTAACAAAACCATTATAGCATTAGACGACAATAGCCGCTCAGCTATTGGATAAACGCTTAATTTAAAGGGCTCCATTAAAAGCAGTGATGTAATTAAAAAGTCGACTGCATGGTGTCTTTATTGCAAGACCTTGCACACCAGGGTATTAGAATTACTGCAAAAATTTAATGTCTGAAAAATTTCGTTTCTGTAAAAGAATTAAAAAATTCACTGACCTATATCTTCGCTTAAATTTTTCTATCTTGCTAATTTTAAAGTGTTAGTTCTGGCAGTTTCAATGTTTTTTCTGCCCTAGCCAAAATTTCAAATTTAGACAATCTACGAGGTGGTTTATTTAATTTGTTCTGTTCAACGATGATGGCTGACCATCATAAAGAATATATTTATGACAAGTGCAAATATTCATCTTATTAAAATAAGGCTATATGTCTCAAAGAGATAAGGGCCCTTTTTGTCAGGTAAACGAAGTTCCCAAAGAACAAAATAACTACACTTGCAGACGATATGATATTTAATTGACTCAGGATTCCGGACTTTGATAACGATCGCCACATATAGCACTTGTAAGTAATATACATGCTCAGGAGCCCTCGTGACATGCTATATAACATGATCTTATAAAACCTGTAAACGATATAATGTTACTATCATTTTACGTGTAGACTGCCCTGACTGAAAAAAAAATGGCCAAATTTGTTTAAACATGCAGCACCAAATAGTATTGATTACAGCTTTTGCTACAAATGGTCCGGCACAAAAGTTTTAATCGATAGACTTCTTATAAAGCTTGATGGAACATACACCAGGTTTCTCGTGAGGGTGTAGAATATCTCATGGCGTGTGCACAAGACGAAAAACAGATTTACGGAGAGATTCCACCTATCTCTGCTATTGTAGCTCAACGTTCAGTACGCTTTACTGGCCACTGCTGTCGTGCTGAAGATCCGGTCACATCCGATGTACTATGTTGGAGTCTCCGGTGTCCTAATCGAGGACATTGGACATTGGTACGTCATTGGAAGGGACACGCGATTTAAAATAGAGGACCTTCCAAACATAATAAGGGATAAAGAATACTGACGTGATGTTGTGAATGGAATCTCGGTTGCAACCGCTAGATAGTGGTGATTATAAAGCTAAAGTGCATTTTTATAACCTACAATAGGTAAATCATGTGAAGAGATATAAGTCATCACTTACGTTTTATCTTACCAATGAGTCTTCTCAATCATGCGTCTTTAGTCAGTGTTTACTAAAAAGCCTCCACGTTAATTTACAAGTTTATATCCGGTTAAAAAACACCTACCACCGTTTAACCAACAGCGGTTGTTATTCGCTTAATACGTTACCATAGTTTCACCCTCACCCCCAAACCCCACCCCCCACCCCCCAGTGTCAAGCCTTGAGTCTTGCCATATAGTTTTAACTTTTAAGTTCGTGGATGAAATTCTATGGTGTGACCATGCAAATAAAAGCTCTACAGAATGCTTTTTTATGGTACTGTTTGGTTTTCAATATTTCTTAAAATGAATTTTTATATATGTTTTTCTTTAATAATTTAACTTTAGGTGAATTGGAGGTGAAGAGGTACAGCAGGTTCCCTATTTGCGGCCATGGCTACTCGTTTGAAAATAGCGACTCACAGTTAACGGCGAGTTATTCAATTGTTTTCTTATTGTCTAATTAGACGGCTAAGTTTTGTTTCGCCAAATTCTAAACATTACTATTTTTTGTTACTGATTCTAGCTGTTAGTCTTCACCACTGTTTTGTTTTCGGTCTTTTTCCTGCGTTCACTAATCACTAAAATATTGTGATACAGAAAGATCGAGACGTAGGCAATATCATTCAGTTGGATATTTGTTGATATACACTGTTAAGGTATATAAACACATGTCTGTTGCAGGATATTGCATATCATGCACTGCCACTAAAATAAACCCGAACACGGTCTCGTACGTACTGAAAACACAGGAAAATTAAAAACCGGCGAATTGATTATTTAACACAGAATGATGTATCTTTTTCGAAGAAGAAATTGACATCAGTTATTGGGTTTCACTTTGACCAAACGATACTTTATTTTATTTATTTAGCCTACCTTTATAGAATAGCAGATGTGACCTTATTAGCATTTGGTTGAATAACTTATTGGCAAGAACGCAAGTAAAATCATAATAAAACAACGTCCCAAAGATATTACTGAGTTAATCGAATGTTTTCGTTTAGGAAGAGAGGGTCTGATTTAATGTCATAAACTCTTTTAGTTCACACACACACACAAAAACTTTCTAAGCTAAAAAGAAAGTTGTCACATGTTGGTGTCCTGTGGAGCTTGGTACCAATGGGCTGGTAGCAATGAATCGAAAGTCGAGAAACATTTACGACCCGTATTAAAACACCAGAACTATTGCCGCACGGCGAGAGTAGCGAGTGAAGTAGCAGGTTTTTTTTTTTTTTTTTTTTTTTTTTTTAATAATAATGCTTTTATTGGACAATACACTCAATACTTACAATACAGTACATTACACTGGTCTACATACAATACAAGATAAAATATAACTACACATAAAACCTACAAGCACTATCTACATTAAATTACAAAGACGTACTAACACAACTGTACAAACATTTACAATACACTACTTAATTAGTTACATTACTTACAAACATTGGCATAAAATGTTGCTTTACACTATGTACAATTATATTTTTTCATTATTAATTATTATTATTATTTCCATAGAAACTACCTTTTACATATATTGTTTTACATGGAAACATTATTTACAAAGAATTACATAAAAAAAAAATATATGATGAACAAAACACAAGGATTATAATAGGCGTGCCCATGTAGAATTAAATTTTTCGAGGGATTTATTCTGAAATGATATTTCTCTTATTATAATTATGTCATTTTTCAACTGTAATAAAAAGCTGTCAAAGTCCAAAAAGCCGTTGCACATGCTGGTAGCGAAAATATGATATTTTGCAATAAGAAGAGCATAGTTGAGTAGATAGTTATATGGTGTGTTTTGATGCCAGCCATACAAAATTATATATTCATTTAAATTTACATTTTGGTTAAATTTCTGGTACCACCATTTAACAAAAGAATCCCAAAATGTGTTGGATTTGATGCAATTGGATAACATGTGAGTGGTTGTTTGTTTTTCACAGTTGCAAAGCGGGCAGGTGTCGTTATCAGCTTTTCCGGCGTGAAGGTTGATAATAGCAAAGTTTCATTTGTTTTCCTTTGCTTTCATTGCCATTAGTTGCGGTGGGATACATTATCGTGAACTATTTTCTTTGCCTTATGAATAAATGGTTGTAACTCTGGCTTGATCCCAGTTAACCAGGCTCACCAGGCCCCCGGGGGAACTCCCATATAAAAATAATGGGCTTGATCGTCGTGGTGGTACCCCTGGCTCGACCTGGGTTTAACCAGGCTCACCAGGCCCTCACGGAGGGGGGGGGAGGACTCTCATATAAAAATAACGAAGGTACCGTTTAGGATGCTTCAATCTAAAATGACCACTGTGAGAATTATCGCGAAACCTTTTAGGATATGGAGCCAATATAACATGTAATTCTTAAGAATTGGTTTTTCTAAGGGTGAAGATGTATTTGAGCCACGCCCACGAAATGAGAGTCTCAGGCGTCCCATTACAATTTTCCTGCAAGAGTCAAATGTAGGTCGATCGACCTTAAACCGCCAATCCGGTTCCGGGCGTTATCACGAACTTATCATTTTGACCACCACTCCTTACAGAGATTTCAATCAAGTCATTTTGTTACCTGGATCAAAAAGGAAAAAAAGGCAGAATGATATTCAGCCAGTCATTCACGATCAAGTGTAATTGAAAGTTTAAAATTCGTTTAATATTTCATGAAGTTCACACTTGTTATATACACATGGCCAACGCTTGTAAAATAGCCAACTGAATTCTTAAGTTGTAATGTTTCATTTGCAATATTTGTTTTAATGTTGTACTTTATTCTTATTTATGCTAAGTTCGCATATTATTTCTTATATTTATTAAAGCATTACTATGCAAGTTTCAATGTAACTCAAAACTGGTCAATACTGGCTAAATATAGCCGTCTAAAGGCTATGGCCGGGTTCGTCTCCCCAATTTTAAGCAATAATTTTCTGTGCTTTATTTTCGAGGTGTTGTCGATTGAAATGTCTAGGAGCTTAGCTTGATCAAATCTTTAAGTTTTTTTTCTAACTAACAATGATGGACTATTATATTTAACTTAATTGCAGAAAGCCTGTAAAATCAATCGAGAAATCCACATGAAGAGTATTTTTATTCTTTAGTCTCTTATGTCTCTATGGGTATTTTGCGGTCAACATCTTATTTTCCCTTCTCGCAAATAAAAGGCAGCTGTCTTCCACAACTTGTATCGGCCCAGTCGCCTCCATCAACCGCCATTTCCACGCAGTTCTGATAATTATTCTGGTTATCTGGCTGGCTGGAAGCCCATTTAGTGTAGGTCACATGACTATCATCAGACCAATGGAAAGCACCTTCAGTAGTGACATCATTCAACCCGATCCAGGCTCCACCAAACGGCTCGATATTTGGATCTGCAAAATTAAATGCAGATACCATTAAACCCTCCATTTTGGTGGTCTGATTTTAGACCCTTTTCCTTCAGCACCATATTTTATTCCCGAATTAGTCACAATAACCATTTAGAATGAGTAGAAATGTTTTGTCAATAATATATCTTGTGGGGTTGTTCACTGTGTGTTTGGTTGTTTGTTTCACTCAGTTTGAAATGGTGCGAAAATTGCTAAATGAGTAGGGATTTTTGAATAAACCCTACATGATGGCTATTACAATAAGCTATTCATTGGGAGCTCCGCTTTTAGGCTAGCCTGTCTAAATATATTATTCAATTGAATTTACCTGTTATATTACCCAGCTTTTGGCTGGTGACAGCCGTTCCAATAATCATCAAATCTCTTAAATACCCCTTTAAGGTATCTCCACCATCCCTCTTCAGCCCGACATCATACATTGTGTGGGAATTGACCCTAAGGTACGAGCCACTCTCCTGAGCCTCGGTTCCAACCTTCTGACCCTCAAGGAATATGTAAGCCTCGTTTGCATTTTGGTCCCAGACCGCCGCCATATGAAACCACGTGTCAACAGGAGGTGACCTAGAGAAAAGGTTAAATGTCTTGTTACCGCTTTTTGCCCTTGGGGTTTTTGAGTAAATTCTCCAGGCAACGCATGCGCACAGGGCAATAGATTTTGTAAATTTGAAGCTCGGTAATAAAATGGAATGAGCCTGGGATCCAACTTTCTGCCCGTCCAGAAATATGTAAGTCTCGTTTGCGTTTTGTTCCCAGGTGGCCGCCATATGAAACCACGTGTCAAATGGGGGGTGGGGGGAGGAGGAGGAGGGGAGGGCTAAAAAAAAAGAACATTTGTGTTGGCACTGCTTTGTAAAACATTTCTTTGAACACAATTATTTGGGATTATTACGCTTCATAGAGGGATAGTATAATAAGTTATGTGTTACTCAAGCAAACTTATGCCATCTTGGAATTTCATAATGTTAGAAAAACGCCACAATTGTGTCAAAATTAATCAAAACCAAAGAAAAATGCAAAAAAAATTATCTCACAATGTAAAATATCAAATTTATTACAAGAAAACTAATTTTTATTAAAGCTGAAAATTCAAAGAAAAACCTATCAACACCTAATATAACACCTTAGGGAATTTTTTCATTTTCGTTTTTCAGTATATTTAATAATCAGTGTAAATATGTAACTACTGTAATATTCACAAACATGCCCTGATGAGAATCCTTAGAAGTTAAAAGTTCTTGGCACAATCTATAACTTTTTAGAGGTTCCAAACTGTTGTGAAAATAAAAATCTAGAAGAAGATAAAAATTCAAATTTTGGTACAAGCTTGTCAAAATATGCTTGCCCTGGAAAAGTCACATGTCATGGCAAACATCTGTTAAATCAAAATGTTGAAGATACATTTTAGTAAACGTCACTAAGTTTGGTGGGTATTGGTTAAATGCTTCTTATGTTATAAACGTTCAAAGTCAGCGAGGGAACATCCCCCCCGGCTGCGGTGTGAATAGGGTTAAAAGGCTAACCAAGCAATCGAGAAATTAGTTTCGATACTCAATTGAAAAGGCACTCTATAGAGGAGCACCATCCAGGATACTCCTTTAGCCTTACCCTCCAGAAAACCATGGTTTGTAATCCAAAAGGTTATTGTAACCTGAAAAAAAAACTTCGCCAGACTCCAGAGCGTAGATAACAAATTTAATTGAATCGTAATCAGACCAATCGGACAAAATCGGTTGCCGATGATTAACTGGGCTCTGTAGTTTTACCCAGCTGGCAATGGTAAAACTTGAAAGTCCAAAGTCCACGGCTGGGGCTGTTGCGTATGCACCTGATCCATTGAGGTATAATGATTTTACACCGTCTTCTTCTTTGTATGTTGCTCCATTTGTAAGACTGTTGAAACAATAAAAAATGCACAACGTTAGGAGTCAAGGCAATTAACTATAAATTATAAGTATCAAAGTTGAGCCACCTCGTGTGAACTGAAGCGATAAGTGGCGAAGACCACTAGAAGTCTAAAAACAGTGTGGTAAGTAAAATATGTCAAACACGAGGAAGAGTGTTTCATCGGAATTTCCAAACACCCAGAAGTGGGTTGAGAAAACGAGGCACAGCCGAGATTTTTTAGCCGACTTCGAGGTATTTACTTAAATCTTACTTTTTTAGCGAACGTTTTAAACTTAACTTTGTAGATTTTTATTTGTAACGTTTTTAGCTTTTTAGAACATCTTACTTGTTAATAATGTATTGTTTTTTACACGAGCTTTTTAACTTAATTTTGTAGATTTTTAGATTATATTTTTAGTGCATTTTGAATGTAATTAGCGCCTTTGAATCGTCGAGAAAAGGCGCTATAGAAATGTATTATTATTATTATTATTATTATTATTATTAAATACCCGAGGAAACGCTCTTTGGAGTGTTCGATAAAGCTTTTGAAACTGATAATTAAAAACTGAGAAAACTATGGCGTACCGTTGCGGACAAAATGTCCAATTAAATCGTAAAATGAGAAGTCCAGAATCAAAAAGATAATCCAAACCAGAAAATGAGCCGAGATGTACAAGATATGAAGTCGAAAAAAAAAAATCGAAGTCGAAAAAAAGAAAATCGAAGTCGAAACTAGGAGTAGACGCTGACCAGCTGTATCTTCAGTTTGTGGTCTCATTCTTCGCAGCCTTTTGCGGGTAATGGCGGAACGTTGGTTCAATACCCAACGTATCGGAGATTTTTCCTCACTTGTTAAACTTCCCAGAGGACGTCGGTGCAGCCTCGTTTGACAACACATAATTCCTATTTCGCCGCCTTGATGAATATGAGAGGACGCTCTCAACTTTATTATCAAGATTCGTCGAGACTTACGGCGGTGTACCTGCACAGCAAAATACATAGTATTATAAAAGTGACAGGCCAAACACGACTCCTCCTAGTCGCAAAATGTATAAAAAAAAACCTTTAGAATAGCTTTCCCAAGTAGGTCTACGAGATATTTGTTCCCCCTTTCGATCAACAATAGGATGTGACAAGTCACAACAACAACAACAACAACAACAATCTTTATTGTGCTCTTAACACAGAAGTACAGAAATCATTAAAAGGGAAAAACTGTGAGAGAAAAAGAGCACAGCCACTCAGAAATACACAAGCGAATAAACAAAAAATCTTGTGTTTTACATGCTCGATAGGATTACGTGACCCTTTGATCTTTGGGATATAAATCAGTATATGCTAGCTCTTTCTGGCATATGTTAGGGTTTCTTTGGCTCACTTGTGCTGCAAGATAAATAGTGATCGGCTGCGGTTTTTGTAATTGCTATGAAAATGCTAGGATCAGTCAATCTTTTGGCCCGTGATTTAGTGTCTTAGTCTGCTGTTTGCAAGACTTGTGAGAAAGTGAATCTTTAGTCACGGATGTAAGCGACTGAGATCCCTGAAGCTGCTGTGTCTCTATTGGAAACAAGACTTCTTGCAGTTAGTATGTTTTAGCTCCTTGTTTAATTCTGTTTTTGAGTAGTGTTTCTTTGAGCTAGAAGAACCTCCGTTCATCGTGGTGTTACTGCATCAAACGTGTCTGTTTTGAAAATCTCACGGATGCTAGTGATTACTTACGTACTTTCTTACTTAATAATTTTATATTATTCTACGAGACATTCGCTTATGGGAGAAACTGATGAGGTTCACCTTTATAGAACCGAAACTCGAGTCAAGTCTCGATGAATCTTGATAATAAAGTTGAGAGCGTCCTCTCATATTCATCAAGGCGGCGAAATAGGAATTATGTGTTGTCAAACGAGGCTGCACCGACGTCCTCTAGAAGTTAAACAAGTGAGGAAACCGGAAAAAACTCCGATACGTTGGGTCTTAAACCAACGTTCCGCCATTACCCGCAAAAGGCTGCGAAGAATGTGACCACAAACTGAAGATACGGCTGGTCAGCGTCTACTCCTGGTTTCGACTTCGATTTTTTTTTCGACTTCGAATTTTTTTTTTCGACTTCGATTTTTTTTTCGACTTTGATTTTTTTTTTCGACTTCGATTTTCTTTTTTTCGACTTCGATTTTTTTTTCGACTTCAAAACTTGTACATCTCGTCTCATTTTCTAGTTTTGGATTATCTTTTCGATTCTGCACTTCTCATTTTACGATTTGGACATTTTGTCCGCAACGGAACGCCATACTTAGTTAAAGAACTCACTTTACATCGGAATCAGTTCCATCTAGCGTCCAGTGTGCCATAATTTGACTTGAATTATAATCTTTAATAAAAAAGTCATAAATTAAAATAATGTTAGATTACTTACAGTTTTAGATTATTTACAGTTACTTGTAAAAACATTTCAAACCTCCTACAAGGAACACTTTAGAAGGAAAGCGCAATTGTCACGTATAACAGTGGTCTGACTAGCTTTTTTACTATTACTTAACCCTATTCGGCCTGGGCTTCGTAACTTCAAGAACATTAAGGCTATGACAATGAAACCTAGAGGGTACATAGTACGTCCAAAACTGTCTCCTTTGCGGTCCGCACAATGGAAGGATGACGTCATATGACGAAGTTATTAGGTAATTAGTTATACGGCCGCCATCTTGGATCCGCCATCTTGGATTTCTGAACTTTTTTAAAACCTCTTAAAAACCGTCCAAATTGACGCAAAATTAATCAAAACCAATAAATAAACGCTAAATGACGTAAAAATACAAAAGTTATACCAATAAACATTGTTTTTCGTCATTCAAAGGTATAAATATGCAAATTTCCAAAAACATGGCTGTCAAAATCTTGTTGCCATGGAAACGTCAAGTCACGTGATCAAAAAATTGTCATATGAAATTGTTGCCAGATAAATTTTAGGAAAAGTCACAAAGTTTGATGGCGTTTGAATACATATTAAAGAAGTTATGAATGTTGAAAGTTAGCGCGGGCACTTTGTGCCCCCCCCCCCCCCCCCAGGCCGAATAGGGTTAAAAAGTGACATCGATTTGAAAGTGTTCCAACAGGTTTTCTATTTCATTTGATTTAGTCCCAAAGTGACGTGCTGAATTAGCCCTGTGTCCTCGAAGGCAACCGTTTTATGCGGCCAACTAAGGCCTTGTTTTTAACTATTTTGGACTAAAGGACCATTTCATCTCTATTAAATTAGTTGGCCCAATATGGCGTCATTTTAACTCCATAGAGACCAGGCTTTTCTTGGCCTTCTTGGAACAGGGGGAAGCGGATTCCGCCCCCCCCCCCCCCCCCCCCCCCCCCCCGGTAACATCACGAATACTTTTTCTCAAGCTATGAGTACGAAACTTGGAGGGTTTATAGTACATCCAAACCTCTCTAAGGTAAGGTATGTGTAAAGTGACATGAAAACATCATACGACGAAGAAATTGCGTCATTATTCAGCATGACTGCCATCTTGCCATCTTGGATCCTTTATCTTGGATTTTTATAACGTTGGAATAGCGCAAATATTGATCTGAGTCAAAATTACTCAAAACAAAAATGATGTCAAAATGTAAAATTTACTATAAGAAAGTTATATATTTTCCGTTTAAACGTCAATTTGAGCAAAATATGGTTGTCATGGAAACGTCATATGTCATAGAGGAAAATATGTCAGAAAAATGTTCTGAGATCAGATAAATTTCAGAAAAAGTTACAGCTGGTTTATTAAATTATCAGCTAGATTTAATAACCTTTTGACAACAAGGCGGCCATTGCAATTAAATGCATATGTTTCATTTCATGGTTTACATAATTTAATTTAGTGAACATGTCGTTACTTAAAATATCGTCTAACCTGCAGTCGCATTTGTTAACAATCGGTCAAGTAAATGAGAAATAAACTCGTTTTTGTCCTCGCTGTTAATAGACACCAGTTCTCCGCCAATCGACTGACAGTGTTTTCTTGCTCGTCCCCAGGTCTTTCTCTCGGGAAAAATCTTCAACCTTTTGGAATCAAAGATAAACCATCCATCGGGCAGGGCTGAAAAATATTTGGAGTAGATAATTTCATTACCTGAAGAAAAATTTATTGAAGAAAATTTACAATCTGTTTGAAAAGGAACAAATATCAGACCTAAAATGGAGGCTCTCTTACCATCTTTGTAGATACATCGATCCACTGTGCAATGTTTAACTTCCTAAATTACAGATGAACCAAAAACGTCAAATTTGTCGTGAAGTCAGTAGTTCCACACCTCATTGCTTTTATTTGCATAATACAATATTGAAGATGAACACGATGATGATGATGATGAAGATGATGATGGTGATGATGATGATGGTGATGAAGATGATGGTGATAATGATGACGATGAAGGTGATGATGATGATTAAGGTGATGATGATGATGAAAAATTAATTTATAATACATTTATTCATGACTTGAAAACATATACTACACTTACCGCCATCTGATGGTACCGATATCCTGCCTTCGGTACTAAATCATGTGGGTCAGCGGTCTGGCTTGAATTATTAAGGTCACACGTGACCCAGCCTGATGGTAGCTTTTGCGCATGAACATTAATAGAGAAGCATAATGGTGTGTCCAGGCAACCCTGTTGACATTTGACTGGACGATCGGCAGTCACAACCTTTATTACGTGATTCTCAAGGGCTACATCTTCCTGTTTGGCGAATTTAGTCATTCTACAGCCGGCAATTAACCGTACAACACAAAGCAGAGTTATTAACTGCATTCTGAAATGAGAAATTGTGAAGAGGAATGTAAGTGTCATTCATGACTCCCAACCTTAAACACGGACCCGCGCTATAAAAGGAACCTTGGCCTGGCCATTTCACACTTGACACCGAACTGTCAACATCACGTGCATCTCTCGCCAATGGAGAACCGTTACCGGCGCGAAATTCAAATTTGGCAAGCTAAAATATTATATTCATGCTAAAAGGCGCATAAATGCAAATAATGTTTTTAGTTTTATTTTCGTGAAAGATAAATCCTATACAAGATTGAACTGGTGAAGGTAGAATTAGACCTATTTTTTGGGGCAACGGTCTTCCTCCGTGTTGCTCGCAGTGTCAGCCATCTTTGATTAGCCGTTGAAGCAGTGATGGTGTGACAAAGAGGGGGCGGAGCTATCCCTTTTACAGCGCGGTTCCGTGTTTAAAGTGGTACTATATGATCAAAATTGTGCTTCTCTTCTTAGCATGGCGCTGCGACATAAATTGCGTGACAGTTGGGATGCGCATAAACAATTAGCGCGAACGTCCTTTTTCGGCGAAAAAACGTATAAAAAGGCTACCAAAAGCGGGGAAGATGTTTAACTGTATCATATTTTACAACTTTTTGCATTTTTCCGATAAACATTTTGCATTTTTCCGATAAAGTTGAATTTTTTGTAAAATGCAAGATGGCGGCCATCTTGGCGGGCATTTTGGATGATGTCACGAACCCCAGCCTTCAGAGATAAAATATTCCTGCATGTACCGGTACTCATTGTCTTCTATTGTTTGTGAGGTATTGTATTTTTGGTCTTGTTTTGCATTTGTATTATTGTCGTTCTTTGTTCCTTTTGTTTTACGTCATCTGTGCTCCGGTACACACAGAAACAACTGAAAATCAAAACAAACTGGTCCGTGTCACTCAAGAGTTAATGGCCCAACAATGTGTGTGAGGCGTTTTCGATATTTTCATTGGTTCCCGAGTAAATCCACTTTAAAGTTGGACAATGCAAAATAGACAAATTCGGCTAACGCATTGTTGTACCCAATTCAAACCTTCTGGGAATAAGATTCTTTGTTCACAATATTTCCATATGAGTTCCATGTCAATGCTTCATTGATATGGAAATATGACGAACAAAGAGTTCTTATCCCAAAAGATTTGAATTGGGTACAACAATGCATTAGCCGAATTTGTCTATTGTTCTATGCGCGCCCCACTTCACACTTTGGGGCACCACGAGAAAAGTATTTGGAATTTCGTAAAAGCCCCACACACGTTGGTGCATTAAGGCTACCGTGTACCTTCAGATCGAAAATTTATTGAATTTTTTTTTTTGGCGTCAAAATAAAGTTTACAGAATGAACTTTCATCCAAAACAAATTATCGAAAAATAGTGAAAATTGACGGAGAAATGGCGGTATAACTTTTGTGGGCGGAGTTTGTTTATGAAGCGATATGTTTTTTTTAAGCGTTGTTTTCTCAAAGTTAATTTTTCGCTTGTAGGGGGGCTTCAACTCAAAGGGAATTTGTTCGGCGAATTTCTTATTTCCGAAAACGTTTTCGTCAAGAGCCATTTCCGTGCGATCACTCCAATTTTTTTTCTCCCTTTTTCGAAAATATTCTGTAACTTTTCACTGCAATTGAATATGGGAAATCGCCGACACGTTTTGTTTAGCGCTTCGTGTCCGGAAACCCTAGAACAAATTAAATTAGCAAAATACAATAATCGCTTTGAGTTATAGCGTTTTAAAGCTGATTCGGACGTTCGAATTTAGACGTCGTAAAAAAATTCGACAATTCATTTTATTACCAAATGGTTTCCATATTTAGATAGCCAGCTCTATAAGCTTTAATTTGATATCTGGGTTTAGGTCATGATATTAAGCGTAATCTTAAGACGCTAGAGCTTTTATACTGGAGACACCCCCGAAGGTACACGGTAACCTTAATATCCACTAGCAAACATACTGGCCAGGTTTCGTGAAAATCTGACAAATCTACATACCCTAATATATATAGATAGGCTGAGCCTAACAGCGTCGCTCCCTGAACAGAAAGCCGATAAGCTTAACTAAGGTAAAAGGTTGGACCCGACTATTCTCAAAAACAGAATTACGCGACCGTCTGCACAGTACATTAAGACCGTACAAAAGCTCACAAAAACAACTTTTTCTGGGTCTAGAATAACTAGTAGGACTAATTTCCGAATAAAATACACCTGTTACGTATCAAAAATTGCCCGAGAAACTGATTTGGAAATCAACATTGCAAAAAATACACAAACATATTTGCATAAGGCGACGCGAGTGAAGTTAGAACAGTTACTATAAAATCCAATTCTTGTTTTGTTTACATAAAATCGCTTTTCAACCTATGTAATGAATGAACGAACACATAAAATAGCACAACACAATCTTCTTTCGAAAAATTTTATTCAAATCTCAATAATATGTTTAAAAGCAAAACGCGTACCATTTATAGCGCATCGAGGCCAAGCTGTCTTCGATGAAATTCAAGAAATCAATGCAACTGAATTTAAGCACGTTTTATAAACAATTCTCCAAAATTAACGAGAACACAAAGAAAAGTCAATCACAGATTGATATCAACATAAATTCCAATCGAAAAATGATATTGTTTTACTTTTAAGTCCCTCGCTTGCTTGGAAATTCTATAAATCTTCGCTTCTTTGGTTGTGAAAACCGTAATGAAAACAAACATCTCGGATGTTGTGTGGCGTCATACGCGCATGTTTTGCCAACACGGGTGGGCACACACGCGCCCATGAAAAATTCCGCTAGCCATGACCATGAAAAACGACGGGGAAAGGTTTAGTTCTATAGGTGGTTTTCATGTTACGTCATCGCCGCCATGCTGGTGGACATGAACAATAGTTCTCTCATTAGCTCCTTTTGTTCGTCCACCAGCATTTGTTCGTTTCACTATTGTTATCTATGTCTCTAGAGATTGATTGCTAACCACCTATAAGTATGGGGCTCCGCGCGGGCCTTCGGCCCGCAGAGCTCCGCTATTAATTCATTTGAACAGAGGCCATTCTCGCAAAAACAAACCTCGAGTTTTTAGCCTTGAAAGCTTTTCACCGTTTTCACACCTCATTAAAGGAGGGTCTGGATGAGAGGATTCAAATGTCAGTTGTCGACAGTTAAAATTTAAGTATTGTTCCACATAAGAACGATAGCAAACTTCATTGTTCTGCGGCATTAGCTCTTTTACACATAGAATATCTTTGATTTTAAGAATAGAGGAGGAGCTGATGGTTAATAATTATATTTCATTATAAAAATAAAGAAAATCCATTTGCGTCAAATAAATTTTAGGAAATGTTCGTGCTTAACCAATCAGAATGCAGAAGACAATAGCTAATAATTTTGCTTCTTTGATGAAGTTCCCCAAATACAATTTCTTTTAAAAATTGTATGTTGTGCGATTGGGTCTAAAATTACTTGAAACCTTAAAAAAATTAGACAAAATGCACCTTGAACTTTAACTTTTTAGCGGTTTTTGAGTCTAGGCCAATGAGATCACTAGTTGTAACAATGAAAAATCTTGACATTCCATCGTGTCTGACATTCCATTGCCGTTCAGCGCTATCCTTCTAATGCGGATCATTACTTTTAAGTACCTTTAAAAAGGTTATTTGTCACTTGTCAGTTATATTTTGTGTCATTTGTCAGTTGTCAGTTAAATGACTGTTAATAATTAACTTAGACCTGAAATAACTGTTTTGGCGCATTTTAGACTCCCTATAATCATTAAAAATACATATAATAGTATTCAACATAATCGTCTTTGTAGAAATTATTTGTTTCAATTTTGCCTGTTATTATAAAGCTGAGCACGGGTTGTTATAATTTAACTTGTACGCACGAGAATAATGTTGAATATATTGATTGACAATAAGCAAACTGACTAAAGTTAATTGGGATTATTAGACTAAGCTGAAAGAAGACTTGGATCAAACTTATTTTTTAATACGTAATCACCAGCCCTTCTATTTTCTATGAAATTGCGCCGAAGAAACCTTCTAAGGGAATTCGAATTTTGGTGGTAAAATCACGACGTTATTTTGCCATTGTGTGTTTATCGATCATGCTGATGATACTTACCGTTAACGCTCTATTAAGACATTTCTGACATTTTGTATATATTATACAGCGTTCTCATATTAGAAATGTAAATTTTTTGGTTATTCAGTGTTTCAAAGGTGCAGGTGTCTAATAATACATAATAAGTTGTTCTAATAATACATAAGTTGTTCTCGTTTATGTTAGTAAAATTTTCCTTTTCCTAGATAGAATTCAACATCATCGGCTCTGTAGCGATTATTTGTTTGAATAAAACTTCAGGGCATGAGAAAAAAGTTGAATGCGTTGATTGATTATACGCAAACGAAACTTTAGCTTTTTAATGTTTTACTACTACTGAGGCGAAAATGACTGATTCTAATTTCAGACCTTTTCATATACTGCATATAACATGTTTAACGACCAATCTGATATAACCCTGCTCCTAAAAACAGCCCGAAAACGAAGAAAAGGGGCGGTGTGTATCTTGGAACTTCCCTTGAAATTCATCCAAAAAAAGAAATTAATATATTTTTATTGCAACCAATACTTTTAAAACAATCCACTCCCCTAGTGCGTCAGTTTTGTCTGTTAGAACAGAATAATATCGAAATGAAAAAAAAATGCATAATTTCGAAAATGCTGTTGTCTGAATTCTGGATAAACGTATTACAATAAACCGGCCGATGGCCTTCGTCCTTAAGGTAATGAAATTACAAGCGATCGACTAACGAACACAACAAAAAGCGCACAGGTTCCTCTTACTGTACTATCGGATAAAAAATATTGGAACTCGTGGACAAACATGGTTTGGCAAGTTTTTAAAACGGCGTTCTCATGATCATAAACATAACCAAGGATGAAAAGGCTGCTGGCTTTACATTCGAATTTCGCACTCATGCCAAGAATTGCATTCACGTATCAGTATATGATCTAGTATTTTTCGGTTTCTATTTTCTGAACTTTGGATAGAAAATTTGTTTCAAACGTAAACAAAATGAGTAAAGTGTTTTACACCTAAAACCAAAGAACTTCATCTTTTTTTTTTGTCCTGTTTTCGGAGCAACATTATCTTTGGGTGGGCTGATGCACTTGCTTGTTTATGTTCTTGTTGGTTTTTTAAAAGTAGATTTCAGGAGAATCTGTTTGTTTTTGAAATCCATCAATTGTATCATGACTGTTTTTCTTTTGTTTTCGGTTTCTATTTTCTGAACTTTGGATAGAAAATTTGTTTCAAACGTAAACAAAATGAGTAAAGTGTTTTACACCTAAAACCAAAGAACTTCATCTTTTTTTTTTGTCCTGTTTTCGGAGCAACATTATCTTTGGGTGGGCTGATGCACTTGCTTGTTTATGTTCTTGTTGGTTTTTTAAAAGTAGATTTCAGGAGAATCTGTTTGTTTTTGAAATCCATCAATTGTATCATGACTGTTTTTCTTTTGTTTTCGGTTTCTATTTTCTGAACTTTGGATAGAAAATTTGTTTCAAACGTAAACAAAATGAGTAAAGTGTTTTACACCTAAAACCAAAGAACTTCATCTTTTTTTTTTGTCCTGTTTTCGGAGCAACATTATCTTTGGGTGGGCTGATGCACTTGCTTGTTTATGTTCTTGTTGGTTTTTTAAAAGTAGATTTCAGGAGAATCTGTTTGTTTTTGAAATCCATCAATTGTATCATGACTGTTTTTCTTTTGTTTAAATTTGACTGTTTAAGGTGAACAGGTTATGATATAAACTCGCACTAACAAAAATAAAACGTTTAATACTGTATATTTAAAACCCAAATGGTCTGCTACTAAAATCTGAATTCTTAGACCTACCTTTATAGTGTAACAATGTTAACTTTTAGTAACTTCAAACCAGCTCAAACGTTTCTTTAATATGAAACTAGCATTCAACACTCCGGCTTCCTTTTTGACTGCGTTGAAGACACTAATTAAAGGTCAGTTAAATGCCGAAAATGTGTGGCCAAAGTTCACCTGCTGTACGTCAAGCGTCAATTTCGTATTTCATTGGAACTTTGACATCAGAAGGTTAGAGAGCTCTCAAAACAAAAAAAAGGATTTTTCTTTACAAGTCGAGATCTCGATTTATAAGTCGAGTTCTCGAGGTGAAAGTCGGGCTCTCACATGATAAGTCGAGATCTCGTTTTATAAGTCGAGATCTCGAGTTATATGACGTGATCTCAAGTTGTTAGTCGAGATCTCGCGTTATAAGTCGGATCTTAAGTTATATTATTATATATTGAGAATGTTATCACGTGTCATTTAACCCTGGTACAAATGTCAGTTGTCAGTAAAATTTAAGCTTATTTGTCAGTTATCAGTTAAAATTTTAGCCATTTGTCAGTTGTCCGTAAACCCCATCCAGACCCTCTTAAAGCGGCTGTCATCGTAGTCGTGCTGCCAACCAATGAAATAAAACATAGAACCCTCTGAAGAGTATCATCACGTGAATCGATTAACGGCCGATTAGTGAAGTTATTCAAAGAGGAAAACCATGGAATAAACGGCGAAGTTTCGGCGCAACTGCAAACCCAAATGAGCGGAAAGAACGTAACGAAAACGCAGCACAATTTTCGTGGAAACAAACGAGCGAAAAGGGCCAGTGAGAGTTTTCAAAGAAATGAAAACAATGTTATATCTTTAAAGAGATTAAAAAATCTAAAATTATGCAAAATGGTACCAAAAAAGGTTCACAGTACCCTTAAAGTAAATGGCACGAGTCCTGATTCACGACCTATTTTTTTCAAGACAATTTCCACACTTTCTACAGACTAAATTCTGCAAAGCTGACACTTTAAACGTTAAAAACACTGAACCTTTAAATATTTTGTTCTTTTAAGACGTCAAATTGATGGAAATTGGCCGAAGAAGATCAGACAAGGCGATCATAAAGGTCGCATGTGACACCTCTTTTCGACAATGGCGGCAAATTTATTATTTATCTTTATGCATTTTTATTAGCTCTCTTTGCCTCATTTTAGCTAGAAAATTCTCTTGCATTTTGCACATGCTGACAAGGCAAATTTACATGGATATAAAAGAATAATAGAATGACCGATATTTTGCACTAAGGTGTATTTATTTCCAATCCGAAGACGGCACCTGTTTTAGGACCTATTTGACTCACTCTGTATGCCTAGAAATGACGATATGTATCGTCCGTACTTATTTATTTCGCTAATTTCGGGGTAACAATTTAAACAATTATAATGAGTTATATCAAATTGAAGACCTTCTTGTTGTGGAGGAATGAATAACTTGTTAGTGCCTGGGTATTTCAGCCCCTTTATACTGACATCATAATAATGGCTGTTTTTATGCTAGAGACGTTTAAGTCGTCTAGACGCATTTATCGTCTCAGACGCAATGCGTCAGGTATAAAACAGGGTAATTAAAGAAGACGGCCAAACAAAACAACACAAGATTTTCTAAATAAAAAAGCTATTCTCGGAAGTGACTGGACACGACTAAACTCGTCGCCAAATAAATTTCAAGAGAGCAAATATATATACAAATAGGACTAAATTCGTCCCAGTTAAGGCCGTCCCGTTTTTATGCAAGACATATTGAACGTCCGCGACATCAAAGTCGTTTGTGAGGTGCGTCTAAATTAAACGACGCACTTAAAAACGTTTAAGGCGTCAGACGATGAATCCGTCTGGCATATTTTCCGTTTTTATACTAGACGTCTGAAGGTCGACTCGAGACGACTTAAACGTCTCCAGCATAAAAACGGCCAATATTGCTGGTGCGTGGGTATTTCAGCCACGATATCACAGAACAATCTTACATTTTTACAACCTACCTCCCTTTAATAAAACCTGATTGATTGTTGTTTGAATTCGTTTGGGGACTGTTTTAGTCGAAAATTTGTTGTTCCTATTAAAAAATGTAATTGGCTACCAATAAAACAGTTCATAAAAATAGAATGTTCTTTGGGGAGCAAGGTTTTAGGATAATTAAATCGTTTACTTACTTTTTAGCTTGCCAAAGACGTCTTTTCCATCATTTTTTCTGTTTCGTTCAAGGCCTCAAGGTTTTCAATTATGACAGTTAAGTGAAAACACCTGCTTAATTGTTATGGGTAAAAAGTAGAAATTGCTCTAACAAAGAAACCTTTTAAAGTCCTGCCGTGTAGTTAAAATGTTTTAATTCGAAAATCAAATATATCAGTAAGATTAGTCAAATGAAAGCTTTCCGCGGTACTTAAGATTTCCTATCAATTGCTTTTTTGGACTTGGTTTAATTCAGTTTAGAATCTCTGGGAAGTGAAGAGTTATCTAGCCATGGTTACTTGAAAAACTTTCCAAATAAGAAAACAACTACAGCGAGTTAACGACAGGCTATCTCATGGGCTATTGCCAAATCACTGAGTGACCACTATTCGCTTTCGGTTTATCGATTCTGTTGATTTGCATTTTAAATCTAAAAGGCATTCATTTTCTCTTCGTTTTTTTTTTTTTACAATCACGTTGGCGCCGGCGTTTCTATTTCTATTTTTACAATCACAATGGAGTTTCTATTCACACTGTTACAAAAAAGTGGGGGTTTCTCTTCGCATTTTGACAATCAAAGCGGCATTTCTATAAATATATTTTGGGGGTTCTGTGGCTCTTTGATGCCTAGACTACCGCGATTTCCGGTTTCTGAACAAATCCATTATAGCATTAGACGGCAATAGTCGCTCAGCTATATACGCTTAATTTTAAGAGTGCCATTAAAAACAGTAATGTAATTAAAAACACTGCATGGTGTCTTTATTGCAAGACCTTGCACACACCAAAAATATCATTTCTGTAAAAGAATTAAAAAATTCACTGACCTATATCTTCGCTACTAATTAAAATACATATACAACGCTCAAATTGTATGGTCTTGCAAATTTTAAGGTGCTGGTTCTGGCAGTATCCATGGTTTTTCTGCCCGAGCCAAAATTACAAATTAAGAAAAACTACGAGGCGGTCTATTTAATTTGTTCGGTTCAACGATGATAACTGACGTTCATAAAACATTTATTTGTGGCAAGTGCAAATATTCAACTTATTAAAATATACAAGGATTTATTTCTCAAAGGGATAAGCTGGGCTATTTTCGTTGGGCGAACGAAGTACGCAAAGAACTAAGATAGCTAAACGTGCAGACGATATTTAATTGGCTCAGAATTCCAGACTAGTTCTAGATAGTGATCGCCACATAGCACTTGTAAGTGATATACATGCTATATACATGATCTTATAAAACCTATAAATGATGTAATATTACAAACATTTTACGTGTAGACTGCCCTGACTGAAAAAAATAGCCAAATTTGTTTATGCAGTTGTTTGAAAAACATGCAGCACCAAACAGTATTGATTACAGCTTTTGCTATAAATGGTCCGGCACAAAAGTCTTAATCGATAGACTTATTATAAAGCTTGATGGAACATACACCAGGTTTCTCGTGAGGGTGCAGAATATCTCATGGCGTGAGCACAAGACGAAAAAACAGATTTACTGAGAGATTCCACCTATCTCTGCTACTGAAGCTTAACGTACAGTACGCTTTACTGGCCACTGCTGTCGTGCTGAAGATCAGGTCATACCCGATGTCCTATGTTGGAGAGTCCTGTGCCCTAATCAAGGACGTGATTGGAAGGGACACGCAATATAAAACAGAGGACCTTCCAAACATAATGAGGGATAATGGAATCTCGGTTGCGATCGCTAGAAAATGATGATTACAAAGCTAAAGTGCATCTTTATAACCTACAATAGGTATATCATGTAGTGGAAGAAAAAAAGGGTCATCACTTACGTTTTATCTTTAGTTCCCAATGAGTCTTCTCACTTATGCGTCTTTTGCGTTTACTAAAAACCCTTCACGCCATAATTTCCAAGTCTGCATGTAATTAAAAAAAACACCTGCCACCGTTTAATTAACAGTTGTTGTTATTCGCTGGATAGGTTGCCATAGTTGGATCAACGCAACGTTACTGCTTTCACCCCCACCCCCCCCCCCCCCCCCCCCCCACCCCCAGTAACAAACCTTGAGTCTTGCCATATAGTTCTAACTTGTAAGTTCGTGGATGAAACTCCATGATGTGACCTTGCAAATGAAAGATCTTCAGAAATGCTTTTCTATGGTACTGTTTGTTTTTCAATTTTTTTTAAATGATTTTTTATATATTTTTTTCTTTAATAATTTAACTCTAGGCGCAATTGGGGAGTAGGGGTACAGCAGGTTCCACATTTGTGGCCATGGCTACTTGTTTGAAAATAGCAACTCACAGTTAACGGCGAGTTATTCAATTGTTTTGCCATCGTCTGACTGGCTAAGTTTTGTTTCGCCAAATTCTAAACATTACTATTTTTTGTTACTGATTCTAGCTGTTAGTCCCACTGTTATGCTTTTGGTCTTTTTTCTGCGTTCACTAAAATATTGCGATACAGATAGATTTAGCTGTAGACAATACCATTTAATTGGATATTTGTTGATATACACTGTACTTGCTAGCATATATAAACAAATGTATGTTGCAGGATATTGCATGCACTGCCGAACACAGTCTCGTATTAAAAGGCAGGAAAATTGAAAACCAGCGAACACAGATGCATCTTTTTTAAAGAAGAAATTGACATTAGTTATTGGGTATCAATTTGAGCAAACTATATTTTTATTTTATTTTATTTAGCCTAGCATATTTTGGCATCTGGTTGAATAATTTATTGGCAAGAACTCAAGTACAATCATAATAAAATGGCGTCCCAAAGATATTACTTAGTTATTCAAATGTTTTCGTTTTAAAAAGAGAGGACTGATGTAATGACATAAACTCTTATTTTACAAAAATGACGTTTCTGACCTAAAATGAAAGTTGTTACATTATGGTGTCCTTTCTGAACTTTTACTTTTATGAATAAAGACTGAAATGCTAACCCTTTAAATCCCAGAGTCAATTAAGGCCTGGCCAAACGAACGCAACATCTTGCAATATCGTTGCGCACAACGTTTGGCCACCCTGTTGCAACATGTTGGCTGGTGTTGGATCAAGTTTGAAACTGGTCAAATTTTTGTTGCAACATTTTTGGATTTTGCATGATGTTGTACTCGTTTAGCTACGTTCACGCAACATTGTTGCACTAGGGCATGCGCGCTAGGTCGATATGCTGTTTCAAAGCGCCAGAGGTATTATGAGTTTTCGTCTTTAAACATGGCGGACAATAATGCCCAAATTGAACAATCTAAAAAAACACCAAGGAAGTGGACAGTATCCCTTCTCTTGTCTTCTCTTAATCCATTGCCGCGTTTAACCTCTTTTGCCTCCTCTTTCATCATCATCCGCCAGAAGTAGCGCCAGTGAAAAAGCTAAAATTCGACGACGCCGATGTCGATTCCATTCAAAGTCCCCCATATTCAATATGGCGTTTACGTCCGAGCGTGCCAGGAGTCTGGGACACATAGACATCGACAAACTCAAAGATATTGCGCGCATTTGTCCAGCTCCTTCACAACACGATTCAACAATGTTGCAAGATGTTGCGTTGAAATGTTGCGTTCATTTGGCCGGGCCTTTTTCAAAAACAGTTTGAAATGTTTAAAATTTTCTTCTGAAGAATACTTCGTAAATTTTCCTTTACAACTAGATACACCATCCCTCGAATCAGTGTAAAAAATTAATTGAATGATGGAGAAAAGAAAACCTTAAACATTTCAACCTTGTTTTGGCGCTATTTGGCAATTTTCATCTGTGATGATTATTCACAACTTGAGTCCTGAATAAAAAATAACTACAACGACAGCAAAACCTTCACAAAAATTCAGCAAAAATTGAGCAAAAATAGAACTTTAAAAGGCAAGATGCAATTGCGTCTGTGAGAGTAAACGCTTGGTTCATTGCATGTAGCACTTGTCTCTTATTCAAATTTATCCATCATATAATGTTTTTATTTATTTATTTAACTAAGGCACTTTAACCCTTTAACTCCCAAGAGCGCTAAAACTCAAAATTCAAGAATAATCCAGAATTTTATTTTCCAAATTATTGAAAAACAAATGGTACCATACGTAAATACTGCGGAAGAGGTTTCATTTGAATGGTCACACCATAGGATTTCGTTCACAGACTCAAAAGTTAGAACTACGTTACATGTCTCCATAATTGACTCTGGGAGTGAAAGGGTTGAAAGTGGAACGAACTAAATTAAATTAGGCAGGTGTTTTTTTTTTCTATAAATAATTAATTGTAGACTTAGAAACCCAGCGACTGTTAAGAAAATACAACTGCTCGAGAAGAGTCTTTGGCAAACTAAAACGTAAGCCAGCAAAAACGTCTTATCCTTTTTCTTCCAGGGTCTGAAAACTTTGAGTCTACAATATATGTATAGCTCTTGCTTCTTTATCTGTGGATGAAAACCGTTACATTGAAAGGGTTAAGTAAGATTATGATGATTTTGTAAATAAAGGGTGAACAATGCAACTATTATTACCAAAAGGCCAGAATTTAAAGCAAAACTGCTAAAGTAAAACGTAACGGAATTATTTTCTTCCCGGGTCTGAAAACTTTGAGTCATACAATGTATGTATAGCTCTTGCTTCTTTATCTGTAGACGAAAACCTCAATTAAGGGCACTCTTTGCATTAAAAGAGTTAAGTAAGATTATGATTCCATTTTCTAAATAAACGGTGAACATTGCAGCTAATATTACCAAAAGTTAAATTTTGTAAACAAGGCCACTGATAGTAAAAAAAGTAAAACGTTACGGAGTTATTTTAATAATACAAAAAATAACCTATTTTAGCGAATTCAACCTCGTATGTACAAACATCACAGCTGAGGGTCGCAGCCCTTGTATACGAAGCCCTTGTATACATAGTCCTATAGTGCATCAGGGTTATCATGGAAACCCAAGAAAAAAAAAACATATAAAACGCTACCAACGCATTTTTTTATTTAAATCATATTTCACAAGTCTAGCAAAAAAATATATAAAATGTCCGCATTTTCCCGATAAATTAGAATTTTTAGTAAAATCCAAGATGGCGGCCGCCCCACGGTTGGAATATAAGTTTGCGTGTATGTACGATGGTTAAATGACTTTCTTTTTCTTTTAGGTTACAGTTTTCTATGACAAAATGATTCTTCGTTTTCTGATGCTTCACATTTCGGCGGTATATTCCTGTGGAAGGTTTTTCTATATAGGTGAAAAAAACGTTGCCTTACAATTGTTTGGACATGGCATCAAAAACATAACAACCCATCGGCAAATCACGTGTCTTCATGAGTGCTTGGAGACCTCACAGTGCATGTCAATCAACAAACTTAGAAAAAAAAAACTAAAAATTTACCTCCTCAAAACTCTTTAATAATTCATGACGTTTGAACAAAGAAAATCATAAGCGTGAAACACGATATTAATTAGCATATATTAAAAATTAGCAAAATTAGCATAGATTAATAATTAGCATATATTAATAATTAGCATAGATTAACAATTCGCATAGATTAATAATTAGCATAGATTAATAATTAGCATAGATTAATAATTAGCATAGATTTTGGAGATATTATTCCTTCGTTTTCTCTTTATTTAATGATCAGTTTGAGAAGCTGTATCAACACTCGAAAGAGTGTTTCATCAGATATCCAAACACCTCGAAGTGGGTTAAAAATAACTCGGCTGCACCTCGTTTTTTAACCCACGTCTCGATGTTTGGAAATCTTGATGAAACACTCTTCCTCGTGTTTGATATATTACTTTGACCCTCGTCGACTCCTGTTCTTATTTTCTTTCTTCCTTTTGCAGATCCGTACAGTGTGATTGCCCATTGGAAACTGGATGGCACCGACACGGATATTACGTAATACTGTTTGTAGACTGGGAGCACTCCACTATCTTTTAACCCTTTCAGTCTGTAGACAAAGTCCTATGGTGTGACCATTCAAATGAATCCTTTTCACTAGTACTTTTGCATGGTACTATTTGTTTTTTAATATTTTACAAAATTTAATTTGGGATTTTTTTTAATAACGATTTTTGGCACTCTTGAGAGATCGAGAGTGCAAGCCCGAGAATGTCTTTCTTTTAATCAGGCTTGCGCTTACTTAATAACAGACTCGCAACATAGGCTGCAAGCGCGAAAGCAGAAGCCCAAGAAAAACCCTTGTTTCTCCCTCCTTTGCTTCGCGCGCTTACTACTCCACTATCTTCGAAGAAAGATTAGAGACCGCTCGCAATAAATAAAAATTAAACCACTCTTAAGGTGGCTGAACACAGTTTTACTGTACCTATGCATCATTCATTGTCATTTTAAAACCACTTACGACTGGGCGTCCAAAACTGGCGAGGCATAAGATTAAGCAACAAGCTTTATATTTTGATATTTTTGTTGAGCTTTTAGGGTGTTGCCACCGCAATACGGTGGATTGGACAGCCTGCAATATTTGGTTTCGTTTATTTTCAGAAAATCTAGTCATTAGATTTTGTCCATCATTTGTCTCTAGTAAACTCGTAAAAATATTCGCATGTTAACACTAGTCTCGTGTAATTTTGACAGAGGGATCTTCCATAATTTGTTGTTTAATATGATTGCGTTTGGAAAAATCTCCTCTGTTAGATTTCAAATTTTTGGTGGCAGTTGAGTTCGGCATATTCGGAACTATTATTGTGCCAAATTTCGTGAAATTCTAATGAGTGGTTCCGTAGAAATCAGCACGTTTCCGAGGAAAGTCGCTAAAACATCCAGTCACAATTTTTTGGTCAACTGCGCATGCGTTGCATTTGACTGGGTTCTCGATCCAAAGACAAAAACGACCAAAAAGGCAGTGTATTTCTTTATTGGTTCTATATATTATCTATTGATTCAACAAACATTTTTACAAACAACAAACTGTTTCATTTTAAGACGAAAAACAACACTTTCGCGATCCACGCTGAGCAAAATAAAATGATTTTCTCAAAACTTTGCGCGCGCTGACTCGCGTAAGCAGCTGAAATTGAAGAGCGCGCGCAAACTGTGTTCAGCCACCTTAAAGGCCGCGACGGATTTACACGACACAACTTTGTCGCATGCGATTTTTTTGTAGCACGCGCTGCTTGCGTCAGGCGAAAATTGTATACAACTCGCATCATATAACATTGTATGTGGCTACGATTGTCGTAGGGTTTTAAAAACATGTTTCAAAATCCTGCAACTTTTTTCTTGTTGCATGCAACAGTTGTGAGCGAGTTGTAGGCTGATTTAGACGACATATTTGGTGTTGTATGTATGGCGTGAGCAGGTTGTATGCAATAGTTGTAGGCAAACGTTGTGCTAGCCTGCGTGGCAGGCGTTCTAAGGGAAGGGGGAAGGGGAAGGGGGAAGGGGAAGGGGGAGAATTCGGGCGCGCGAGAACGCGGAGAACGCCTACCACGCAGGCTAACGTTGTGCCGTCTAAATCAGCCTTTAAACAAAATTTCGCTTACCTTATTTCCACGTTATATTGTCAAATGCCACCAAATATACAACTTAACTAGATAAAAAGATTCTATAGAGCAAAACAGAAGCAGTAGTTTGCATATTGCAAAGATGGAAGCTCATCAAATTCGATTTCGTGAAATCAAAATTGCCTTTCGTAACCGTTATTTTATCTCTTCGCTTTTGGCGATTTTTTCTTCCAATTAAAACAAGATCCGTCCCCTGATTTTAACCCTCTAACTCCCAGAATCAATTATGGAGGCATGTGGGGGGGGGGGGGGGGGGGGGGGGGGGCAAGGGTGGTGTATTGGTGAGAGCACTCGACTCCCACCAATGTGGCCCGGGTTCGATTCCCGGCCCTGGCGTCATATGTGGATTGATTGTTGTTGGTTCTCTTCTTGCTCCGAGAGGTTTTTCTCCGGGTACTCCGGTTTCCCCCTCTCCTCAAAAACCAGTATTCTCAAATAAAAAAATTCCAATTCGATCTGGAAAGAGGAGCTGCATAAAAACCAGCTACGGCTGATGCGGCTTTCCTCTCGCCACCAATGTGGCCCGGGTTCGATTCCCGGCCTCGGAATCATATGTGGGTTGAGTTTGTTGTTGGTTCTCTCCTTGCTCCGAGAGGTTTTTCTCCGGGTACTTCGGTTTTCCCCTCTCCTCAAAAACCAGAATTATCAAATAAAAAAACTCCAATTCGATCTGGAAAGAGGAGCTGCATAAAAACCAGCTACGGCTGATGCGGCTTTCCTCTCGCCACCAATGTGGCCCGGGTTTGATTCCCGACGCCTCGGAATCATATGTGAGTTGAGTTTGTTGTTGGTTCTCTCCTTGCTCCGAGAGGTTTTTCTCCGGGTACTTCGGTTTTCCCCTCTCCTCAAAAACCAGTATTATCAAATAAAAAAACTCCAATTCGATCTGGAAAGAGGAGCTGCATAAAAAAACAGCTACGGCTGATGCGGCTTTCCTCTCGCCACCAATGTGGCCCGGGTTCGATTCCCGACCCCGGAATCATATGTGAGTTGAGTTTGTTGTTGGTTCTCTCCTTGCTCCGAGAGGTTTTTCTCCGGGTACTTCGGTTTTCCCCTCTCCTCAAAAACCAGTATTCTAAAATAAAAAAATTCCAATTCGATCTGGAAAGAGGAGCTGCATGAAAACCAGCTATGGCTGATGCGGCTTTCCTCTCTAAATAAAGTTATTTTTTGTTATTTTTTGTTTATTTTATGTAATTTAGTTCTAACGTTTGAGTCTGTCGACGAAATCCTGTGTTGTGACCATTCAAATGAAACCTCTTTTGCAGTTCTTTTGCATGGTACCATTTGTTTTTTAATGTTTTCATATTTCCATATTTCTGACTCCCGCGAGAGTGGTCGGATTCCACTCATTTCCTCTTTGATGACACAGGTTAGTTAATGGTGCAAAATATCAGCAAGAGGACGGAAAGAATCACTTGTACCTCAACAGCCAGACAGGAGCATACGCTACTACTCCAGCCCGAAATTTTCGCGATGGAAGCTTTACGATCGCCAGCTGGGTGAAGCTTCTCGATCCAGTGTCTCTACACAGCTCGATATATTCCATCTGGCCGCAAAACTCCAAGCAATTTTTGTTTATGGTCTACGCGGAAGTAGGAAAAATGGCATTTGCAGCTTTTAATTCTGTTAATGGCTACCATCCCCTTTTCCACGCAGGGTAATTATTTTCCGATAATCTTTCTTTATGGTTAATTCTATGTTTATCCACTGCAGGACAAGCCCTCTACCCGGGGGCATGCTCATCGGAATATTTGAAGCGTGGCTCCTATTTTCGGGAGTGAACCACCATTAAGGACGTTCGCGCTAATTGTTTATGCGCATCGTTACTGCGCACGCAATTAATGTCGGAACTTCATGCACGAGCGCGCGCGCAAGAAAAGAAATATACTGCGTCCTCGTCGGCGATATCACGCAAGCTTGATCGCAATAATAGTTTTATAATTCAACACATTGACAACAAAGCACAGTTTGAAGAAAAAATATCGAGGCCGGTCCGTCATTTTTGCATTCTCTTGTCAAAATGCGAAATTTACCTCCATCGTTGAATATACGTCATGTATATCGATAACGTTTTGACCATATTTAGGCAGTGTATCAATGTGTTGAATTATAAAGGGCTGATAGTCGTTGCGTCAAAGGCTGGTTCATATTATGCACTTATTGACTGAGTGGGAGGGCCGGACGGTAAATATTTGGCTCGAGGTCATGGCGTACGGACCTCGCTGCGCTCGGTCCGTACGCCATGACCGAGAGCCAAATATTTTCCCGTCCGGCCCGACCTAACTCAGTCAATAAGTATTTTATAATATGACTAGAAAGTACAAGAATAGTCGTGCAGTGCGAGGTCGCTTGAACTCGAACGGAGCCGGACGGCTTTTTCCGGACCAGCTCACGTCAACCCGTCCGGCCCCGCTCACGTCACCTTGCGATTCTATTTTCTGTAGGATTGCGTCAGCGGGGCCGTACGGTCATATTATAAATAATCGTTCCGGTAGGCCCGGTCGTCCGAGTCGTTTCAAAAGTTTTTTTGCAAACGACTCAGACGATCGAGACAACTCAAGCGATTTGGGTTCTCGTATCATATCGTCCCGGCCGGTCGTCCCGAATGTTTAAACTGGGTCCGACAACATGTTTTAGGCGCGAGAATCGTAAAAAAAAATGGCGGCTGTTAAAGCAGAGTTAAACTCCGAAGTTGTCGCCATTTTGGAACAGGTAGAGCTATGAACACTGGGAAGTAATAGTGCATTCTGGGGTAGATTTGGGTCGCTTCGATCGCCTCAGTCTTCCCGGTCGCCGGAGAGTTCTCATATGTCGTCCCCGAATTTTTACAATTGTCCCATAGAACACAGTTCTATCCAAGCGATCGCGATCGTCCCAGTCGTCCGGGTCGTTTGCGATCGTCCCGGGTCGTCTCAGGAAGTGTTCTCATATAATCTTCCCGGTCGTCCGTGCACTTTTTGAAACGACTCGGACGACCGGGACGACTGGTACGATTATATGAGAACCAGCCTTTTTTGCTGCCTTTAGGTTTAACTCGCTTGGATGGTCGGTGACCCCCATTTATTTTTTGATAGATAATTTCTTTTCCAATTCTCGACAGATTATGAAAAAATGAATGTAGGAAATTTAAAATGTTCCCATTTTTCTACCCACGGGTCTCGAACCCTTCCAACTTGTGGCTGTCAGAGTTTGCATATGCTGTCGTTTAAAGATTAGATTCCCTTGAATGAATTTGCTTAACAGACCTACTCGTATACAATTTGGCATAGAAAGTTACATTTTAGAGATTCATTTACAATATTTTGGGGGCAGCCCGGCAAAATTACAAGTAAAATGTATGGAACAGAACCTCGATCACGATATAACGAAATCCTCGTTATAACGAACACAATCCGGCAGCCCAAACGTAAAATCTACACCGAAATAACGAATAAATGTTAACACGCGACAAAAGATGAATGCGGAACAGACCAACAGTGTGTGCTATAGTGCAAATGTATAACCTGTACAGTTTTCCAGTGCCATAGTTATGTTTACAGTGTACTGTAGCTTCATACAGGCATTAAAGTGCAAATGTTATTTGTTAAGATCCGGAAATACGTAACACCGTTACAAAACAATTATTAACTACACCTCGATATAACGAATATTTTGGTTGTTTTTTCCGCAAATTCGTTATAACGAGGTTTTCGATACAACGAACCCTCGATATAATGAACCGGCAATTTCCCCAGTCCCTTGGCACTTCGTTAAATCGAGGTTCCACGTAGCGACTGAGTTTTTAAAATGTCTTTGTAGAACACCTCCAATTGGTACATGGTTTCACGCGGCTGTGGTCTGGGACCGAACAACAAATGAAGTTTACATTTGCTTAAACGGCACAAAAGTGGGGTCTGAAGGTGTGCAAGGGAGCTTGTACCTAGCCGCCAGATCTCACTCGGTCCATCACATTGGTCTAAAGCAAGATGACGGATATACGCTCAATGGCTATCTAGGAGATTTAATGGTGCTTAGCGAAGCGCTTAATGAAGATGATCTTAAAAGAATATTAGGTAAGCTTTAGCCATGCGAGTCCTAATCAGTATTGGCCAACTTACCGTTAAAAATTAAACAAAAGAACTACGTTTTGTAAAATATTGAAAAATTGACAGCACCGTAAGAACCGTAAGAAAGTACAATTCGGCAGCTTTCATTAGAATGGTTACATGCACTAGGATTTCACCCACAAACTCCAAAGTTAGAACCACCTTGTACCTCTAATTTACACACACGACGCCACAAGCTTTGTAGCTGTAAATAAACAGGACCACAGAAAAGTACTGCTTAATAGTTTCATTTAGGAGTTCATCCGCAGACACAAAAGCTAAAACCGCCTTGTACAGCATATTAAACAGTACCACAGGAAAGTAAGTGTTTCCACAAAGCTTATAAAAGCGACACTCTCAAAGATTTACCCACAAATCCAAAGAAGAGAACAGCACGACAAGCAGTACTAGGGTTGTGCCTAAATCATACCGTCAAGAAGGACGCCGGACACTTTATTAGACTTATATAACGTAATGTCGACACTTAGAATTTTATTTTCAACAAATTTTTAACTCAGGATTGAGCCCGTGACTTCAGCTAGTCTTAGACTTACATAGCCTACCGTACCACTGTACCACGTGTGCTAGCTTCTCGGGTTGTTTAGTCCTAAATTTAACTATATAAACTGCTGCCCCCAACCTCGACTGAAAGCTGACCAGTTACTCCGTTATATAAGTCTCAATAAGGTGTCCGACGTCCTACTGGACGGTATGATGTGGGCTTGACCAACTACCAGAGGAAAGTACTTATGATTAGCTTCTTTTGAATGGGCATGCATATGGTCACACTCTATTTAACATACTTGAAATATGGAACCACATTACAACATTTGAATTTGGTGGCCAATTGTAGATTTTGTTTGTCTTTGTTCTTCTATTTTTTCTAGATGACTATCAGAAGGACAGAGGAGTCTGGATCGGATTAAATGACGTCACAGGAACAGGATCATATCAGTGGAGTGACAGGACGAGCCTGGTTTACAGCAACTGGGCATCCGGGCAACCTGATCGGCGTTACAATAATCAGGATTGCGTGACAATAATGGATGATGATTCTGGGCACTGGGAAGACATTAACTGTGGTCACCTACTGCCATTCGTTTGTCAGAAAAATGCATAAAGACTGCACAGAAATTTCACTCTACTTGAAATGCAGCCTTGTTTCATGTGTTATTAGAATAATTTTGATTGAAGGATTAAGGGAACAAAACTTAAGGTGGCTCACTATGAGTTTTGAGAGGCTTTGGTCGGTTAATACTTCGCCAAATCTACCACAGATTGTGCAAAGTTTCCAAAGAAGTTTGATGCAACAACACTGCACAGAAATTTCACTCCACTTGCAATAATTATAGTCTTGGTATATATCGTACAACAAAAATCAGTATTGCGTGAAAATAAATAGACTGAGGTTTTCAGCGAAAAGTTGTGTAATACAGCTGTGTGTTTTTACGAGTCATTTTTTTCGAGCTTTTTTCGCCTTTTCCTCCGAAAATTCAAGAATTAAAGCTATGGCTATGAAACTTCGAGGATTTATAGTACGTCCTAAACTGTACAGGTACATCTTGCACGTGAAGAAGGCTGATTTGGTCAGCATGAAATATGTACAAAACAAAATATACGCTGTTTCCAACTTTGCTTTAAAGTTACACTTTTCTTGTTCACTTTCAATGAAACCCAAATTCAAAATAAATCAAAGGGTTCTATGAGCCAACTCGTGAATACAAAACAACCTCCGCACCCTCCCCTCTCCTAGGCGTTTTGCTCCACCGACCCCCCTCCCTCCAAGCCCCTACGTCCAACTCCCCATCCTCCCCTCCCTCCAACACCGTCTCCATGGTTAAGGCAGGTTACCATTACCTATCGCATTTAGAACGGGCAAAATATATGTACATACCTAATACATTGGTCAATGGAATAACCAAGAAAAGTTTACAGCTGAGTGATGGAGAGAGTAAAACTTTTCCGTATTTATGAGTTAAAAACGAAAACTAGAATTTATTTCGAAATATTTCATTCACAGAAAAATCACCACTGAGTGTAGCTTACCCTATAGAGACAAGGCGCTAAATTTGAACGTTTTAAACTTTTAACCAATAACCACCAAACCTCGTGATTTTTCTGAAATTTTCAACATGTAACACATTCTTGTTCACGATATGTGACGTTTCCACGGCAACAATATTTTGACAAGAATGTTTACCCAAATTTTTAATTTCTGCTTAGACGAAAAAAATGTAAATTTCTTGCAGTAAAATTTTACAATTTAAGATAATTTTAATTAGCATTTTTTTGTTGACTTTGATTAGTTTTGACTTAATTTTACCGTGAAAAAAAAAGGTGGAAATCCAACATGGCGGAACTAAGGTGGCGGCCATTGGGAATGATGACGCAAGTTTCGCAGCCACAGCTTTCATATTAAAAGAAAAACCGCAAAGTTTGACAACAACAGGTCAAGAATCGACGAGTAACCATAAACCATTAAAAGACCTTTTGTTGACAAACGTTGCGGATTCAGACTCAATTCACTTGCCCTGCCTCGCGGCCGCGCAAAATAGGAAACTTCACCGTTTAGTGCCGTTAAGCAATAATGTGTCTTTTACCTTTTTGAGCATAAGTTCAAGGCAGTGCACAAAAAGCGTTCCAAATGAAAAGATTTCAAAACGAACAGCACAAGCGAGAAGTACTGCTCATAGATTTAATTTGAATGATGACAATATGGGATTTCATCCACTCAGACTACTTTGTTCAGGATAAACTCGACCGGGATTAAAACTGGTTTTTGTATTCAAATGTTAATGGTTAGCCAGCATGTCTGCAATTGTAATTCAATTAACACCTGTGAAGATGTTAATAGTTTAACACTTTAAGCACGTTCATCATTTTATTTCTCACTTATGATTCTGAAATAGAACTGAAATCCCTTTTAGTTGGAAGAAATCAAACTGACTAAGATTCGAGAAAATACAGAGACGGTTGCAGTTTTGTGTTCTGAACCACGAAATAGAAAGCTTTTATCATCACTGATATACGGCCTGTTTGTCATAATTTATCCGAGAAAAAAGTATAAATATATTATAGGAAACTCGTGGAACATTTCTTAAGCAATATAATTAAACCATGTACATGTTTTTTTTTTATTGTAAAAAATTCTACATTAAAATAATTTTAAGCGAACTTTCTAAAATCCTTCGGGCATTTATGTAAAACATAGTTTTGATATGTTATGAGCGATCGATAAGCCCTTTCAAGCAAAATGTTGCATCACGGGAATTGGGTAAACCATGAGGAAAATTCAAAGGTTTCCGTTGGAATTCAAGGTTAGAAATCTCGTCTGTTTATTTAATTTAAAGAAATGTTTTGATAGTCAAACTTAAGAAACGTGTTCAAAGTTATTAATATGTTAAGATTTGGGGGCTTCAGTTTTGCAGTAGAAGCTGGAAATAATTTTATTTTCTCGTCATACGTTTACGGCGATCGATCGCATTAAAATTTGTGGCGACATATGGCGTAAACATATTTTTTACAAGCATCGTGCAGGACAACTATCAAACAATATTTTAAATTTCCCAGCGAAGAAAGGTTTTGTAACGAAAGCAGTGGGTCAACTTCAACTTAAAATTGTCTTATAACTGCTAATATACCTTTGTATTCCCACCATGTATGTGCCCAATACTTCGGCTTGAAAAGGCTTATTCTGTCCCTAAAACATTATCGTTTCATAACCTGACGTTTTCACACATCACCCGAGTAACCGGCTGACATTTTATTAACCAGACTATGAATATTTCGTGAATAAATTAAAATCAAAGAATAAACTGGTTGTTTACTAATTCGTTTCTCCCTTACAGTCTCGCATACTAAATTGCACGATAAAAAACAATTTTTTTCAAGGGACCATCGACTTCACTTCCAACGGAAATGTAAAATGCATCAAGTCCATCAAAATCGTACCCCTTGGTCGCGACGGTCAGGTAAGAATGGTGCTTGAAGCGTTGTCTCAGTTAGTATGAAATAATATTCTCGCAGGGAAAATAACCCACAAATAGGGCAGATTATTAGGTAGTGTGTAACTAGTAAACATAAATTGTAAAAAAGTCGCGCCCTTATTAAAAGAACCCTACGTATAGCCGGCCCTAAGGATCTGTCATTGATTTCGATTGATTAAATTTCCGACTTAGTAAAATGTTCAATATTTCATTTTACAAAATTTTGAACAACAGAATGTCAGCCCCAAAAGAAAGGACGGCTTGATTAGCTTTTATTTAAATGGTCGCACTTGGATTTCCATCCACCGACTACGAATAAAGAACAAAAAATAAGTGACTTAATAAGTGACTCAACTTTAAGGAGTGAACCGGGTTAAAAATTCCATATTCGTATGTGTAACAGGATACGAATTGTTTATATTGCATTAAGCCGGCGTCATTTTGAATATTTAATAAGCTTTTGGTCAAAGAGGTTTCAATACTATAGATATTTTTTTCTTACGACGAAGTCAAACTGATTTCGATGGAAAACTGACATTCACCATGCTGGGTTTGCGTACACTACAAATTGATTAATCCTGCGATATTTAAACGTACATGAATAGGGAAATCTCCAGGATGGTGAGTTTAATGTGACGAACTGTGGGCTTCCACTAAAGCCGCAATTATACTTGTGTTTGTATGGTACAACACAGGTTCATAAATGCATGAAATTATGAATATATCGTGATACATGAAAAGGACCGAGGACACAATGACGATTCTACAGGATACCAGAAATTGTTTTCTTTGATTTGTTTGTTTGTACTTGATGCAGAATTAGTTTTGCTGAGATGAAAAGGCGTTTATTTCAACGCTTTTGTTCTCCAGCATTTTATTATAACAATGGAATATTCATAGTTGGTCAAATGCGCTTTAATGATTTATTACTCCCGGCTCAGTCTAGTGAATTCCCGAGAGGTTTGAACCATAAAAGCGTATGGGCTCTCTCCTTCATTCTACTGAAGCACCTAAAGTTCTTATGTTAAATGACTGAGCTGGGTTTTGATCACACATCTTATACAGCTAATGGTGAATTAATACTGATCTTTCCTTGATGCGGCGGAGTGAAAGTAACGCAATTACGGCTAAACAGACCGCGGACAAGGGGAATGGGACTTCTCACTATTGAGTAAGGTATCCGTTGCTTTACTGCCGAAACTAAAGCTTTTTTTTCTACACGAGACCGGCTCGCGTTTTCAAAGTTAGCGCGCTTATGTTTACATCAGATAATCAGTCTAGAACGATAGAACCCTTTATTTATTTTGTCACGTCTGAATGCAATAAGTATATATTTTTTTCTATAATACTGGCATATCTAAACAATCTACAAAGATGCAATAACGGATACGTACTCTTGGCAAATAAAAAATATATAGCAACCCTATTTTAATTGACCAAAATGATTTTGTCGATGGATAATCGGTTAATTTGTTGCACTGCGTGGAATGGACGAAGCGCCAATGGTATGACAAGCACGGATAAGTAAACTAGTTTGAAGTTACAACAGCTTTGTGTCGAAGTCTATAAAACTTGTAAATGCTGTATGTTGTTGTGAAGTTAACAATGACCTTATTTTGATAATATAATATAAGTATTCTAATTATCGGTGTGAATGGTATGAATGCGACTGGATTTACTGTCATTTACATCGGCAAAATCAAATTAAAATTGTGCGAAGGTTACGTGACATACAGTGTTAATCGCGAGAAGTGTAAATCATGAACACTGGCCAACCTTTCAATCGTAACTGACTGAAAACAAAACAGGTAAGTATAATACATGTCTTTACAGATATTCGATGAATCTCCGAAAGTTTGTTGGAGATATTTCAATGCAAAACTATCGACCACGTTCAATAATCATAGGAAGTCTTCGAACTGTATTCCAAAATCTTCGCAAGGAAACCTTCGGAATCGTCGGAAGCCTTCGAGAAACCTTCTATAACATTTTTGGAAATATCTCTGACTATCGGAATGTCTTGTGAAGACAGTTCTTGTCAACACTATACTAACATTTTTTTTTCATTTTTATTTCTGCCTTGTAAACGTCACGTAATCAGACATAATGGGGTTAAGTACCCTTAATCTTGGCTTTTTAACTTTCATAGACTTTACAGCGACAAATAGACTCTCAGTTATCCACTATACATTCTTACTAGTGCTTGAAGTAATACTTTTTCGTTTTAACCTTACGTTTATCAGGAGCTGAACCGTACATGTTATGTGACAAACTGGAAATAGCTGTGCAAGTTACAGAAATCAAAGGAAACAGAAATGACAGTTCACAAAGCTACAGGGAGAGAACAAGAAATGCAAAACGTTGTCGAAGGAAAACTCATGATCAACATGTCTGGCACGTGCACAGATAAAGGTGATCGCACGATGCCCAAAAGTGGTAATGACAATAACCAGAATGCGCAAGAAAGCTCGGACAATTCTACAGTTGAAGATGTGATATCACAATACGAGGTTCAACTAGAGCATCGTGCAAGGGGACACCTTCTCTCCCATCTAGACCTGCCTGATTGGTTACGGGATAACCCCTTTTTATCGCACTACCACAGACCTCCCATGCCGTGTTTTGGGTCTTGTTTCAAAAGCATTTTTAAAATACACACCGAAACTGGAAATATATGGACGCATTTGGTTGGGTTTATTGCTTTTGTTGGCATCACAATGTACATGTTTTTGCGACCAGTCACCACTTCCAGTCCATTTCCCAAAGACTGGCAGGAGAGGCTGATATTTGGGGCATTCTTCGCTTGCGGTATCATATGTTTGGGTTTCTCATGGATTTTTCACACTGTCCATTGTCACTCTAACATGGTGTCCAAGATTTTTCGCAGGTAACTAATTTATGTGCTTGGTTACGTGTTTGGGGTTTGGAAATGGGCTCTCGGTTGATGGTTATCCTCACCCTGACCCGCAACAACCACTTGCAGTTTTTAATAATGCAATAAAATTGAATTAATGTTGACCTTGGACAAAATTATGGATATGTAGCCTCATCTGCACACAGCTGTGCGAACTGGGGCAATGGACAAACGGAGTTGGGAGGGGTTGGGTGAGGTGTAGTAAGGTGCAGGTGAGGGCGAAAGACGAGCGGAGTTACATTTCCCATCCACCCAACCCGTCTTTCGGTCCCACTCCACGCTCAATTTTTCTCCCACTCTACCCTCTAACAAGTCCTCTTTTTCCCTTTTCTTATTTTGTCCAAAAGAGTTGTCTAAGGTTAAGGCTAATGCATATTTTCTCAGACACAATTACAACTAAGAATTTAAGAATGAATGAAAACACCGTCTTAACCCTATTTAAACCTTTCACCCCTACAGCCAGTATTGGCTCGTGTCAGGCCGTTCTATATCTAATGTTTTAGTCTGCGTGCAGACGTCTCCTATTCCGAATCGTGTTCACGTATCCTGCTAGGCTGTTCTCGATTAATATTGCATAAATTCTCATGACCGACTCGTGTTGTGAAATGATATTTGACCTTCACCTTATCTCTCGCCAGGATCTCTCGCTGTGATGTTTTGAAGACCCGTTCCCTAGCTATATTCCCTCGCTTTTCTGGCTCAGTGGTATATATATTCCGTTTTCGCGAATAGATTTCTGTTCCTAAAAATAGAGTAGATTATTCTTTCATAGCGTTATAGCATCAACTACTGATATAAATTCACTATGATCACTGTATTGTTTATAGCCTGAAAGATATCTATCTACATATCCCGCACTGATTACACCCATACTACAGTTTGACCATTCAAATGAAAGCTATCGAGCACTACTTTCCTGTGGTACTGTTTATTATGCCGTACGAGGTGGTTTAAACTTTTGAGTCTGTGGACGAAATCCCAGTACGAAATCCTACAGTGTGACCATTCGAATGAAAGCTATTGAGCAGTACTTTCACGTTGTGCTGTTTATAATGTTGTGCAAGGTGGCTCTAACATTTGAGTATGTGGATGAAATCCCACAGTGTGACCATTTAAATGCAAGCTACTGAGCAGTACTTTCCTGTGGTGCTGTTTATTATGCTGTACAAGGTGGTTCTAACTTTTAAGTCTGTGGATGAAATCCTACAGTGTGACCATTCAAATGAAAGCTATTGAGCAGTACTTTCCTGTGGTGCTGTTTATTATTATGCTGTACAAGGTGGTTCTAACTTTTGAGTCTGTGGATGAAATCCTACAGTGTGACCATTCAAATGAAAGGTTCTTGAGCAATACTTTCCTGTGGTGCTGTTTATTATGCTGTACAAGGTGGTTCTAACTTTTAAGTCTGTGGATGAAATCCTAAAGTGTGACCATTCAAATGAAAGCTATTGAGCAATACTTTTCTGTGGTGTTGTTTATTATGCTGTACAAGGTGGTTCTAACTTTTTAAGTCTGTGAATGAAATCCTAAAGTGTGACCATTCAAATGAAAGCTATTGAGCAATACTTTTCTGTGGTGCTGTTTATTATGCTGTACAAGGTGGTTCTAACTTTTAAGTCTGTGGATGAAATCCTAAAGTGTGACCATTCAAATGAAAGCTATTGAGCAATACCTTCCTGTGGTGCTGTTAACAATGTTGTGCAAGGTCATGCAAGGTGGCTCTAAATTTTGAGTATGTGAATGATACGCTACACTATGACTATTCAAATGAAAGCTCTTCGACTTACACTACTGTAATTCGTTGGTGCTGTTTTTATTTTAATCACTCTTGGCAGTAAAATTGCTAAAAATTTGAAAGTTCATTGTCAACAACAACAGTTCTTTTCAGAACTACACTAACCCAGACGATCACGACAAATGTATGATTTCTTCAACAGGCTTGACTACGCAGGTATCGTGCTGTTTATTATGGGCTCATTCGTCCCTCCTCTTTATTACGCGTTCTACTGCTCAAGGGTTCTAAAGATTGTATACATGTCGCTAACCTGTTCTCTTGGGGTCACGTGCATCATTGTTTCCTTGTGGAGCAAGTTCAACAAACCCAAGTACAGAATACTCAGAGCAGGTAAGACCAGGGAGGGGAGGGGAGGGGGGGGGGGGGGGGGGGGGTAAGACCGGACAGGAGGTGAGACCTGGGAGAGGGGGAGTAAGGTGTGGGAGGTACTTCTCAAACGTTTGGTGGGGGTGTGAGTCCTGCTTCTTGAAACTAACATCCGTTTTCAAACTTAAATATACGACTTTTCCTAACCATTTAGAAGTAGCCATTCAAACTATATACCCAAACATCTGACTGACTGACTGACTGAACTGATTTCCCGATCCAAATAGACCTTTTTACCTGGGCCTGTTTCATTTTTTGACCTTGGTGTGTTTGTTTTTTTTACCTTGGGTGTGTTTTGTTTTACTTTGGCGTGTTTTTTTTTTACCTGACCGTTTTTGTTTTTTGACCTTGGCGTGATTGTTTACCCATTTCAGATCATGCGATGTTACTCTAAAGACACTATAGTGACAACAAAGGAATTATAGCTTGTTTTATTCCTAGTATAACTTAATTTATGTTTTATTGTATCTGCTAACTATAATTTGTATAAAAGCCATTTAAAATGCAAGGATATTACAACGGAAGTTTAGGGCAGGTTTAATGGCCAATATTTCGACTAGTAGAACTAGTCTTCTACAGGGCCAGAGTTGGAGTAAAAATTATATATAACGGCTCTTAAATTTGAATATAGATAACAAGTACATGATTGACAAATATAAGATTACATGAAAAATATCTAACTAAGTTGTAACAAGATATCGTAAATCATCTACTTCAATGTTCATCGCGTCTGTTTAGGCCATTAGGTGTTAGTGTTTTGCCTTTTTGAATGAGATAGGCATCTCTTGCTTTGCGGCGGGAGGTGAGTTGAGCGGTCCTCTGCATTTAAACGTTTTATAATTTGTATATATTGAAGTAGAAGAGCCACTATGCATGTGGAACCGTAATTATTAAACCTTTATCATTATTACTATTATTAGAGAGTTGGTTCTTACAAATTTTATCATATGTCACGTGAATATGAATGCATATTTTTAAAAAAAAAATAAAGGAACAATCATCTAGAGATCACATGATCTGAAATTGGCAAAAAACACCTTCAGGTAAAAAGGTCAAATTCTATACCAATTTTCAGACCAAACACGGCACAAAAACCACACCATTTGGGGCGGCACATTCCTTCCTTACCGAGGGAGTGCTCCCTCGGCCTGTAAGGAAGACTCCAGACGACTTCCACTCTCAAATAGTAACATGTATTTAACATATATTTCAGGTCTACTGGTTGCATTCGGATGGTCAGGTATTATCCCCGCTATCCATCTCATATCAGTATACGAAGCCACTCTGGTTATGCGACAAGTGGCAGTGGAATGGCTTGTTCTGATGTGCATCCTGTACACTGCAAGCGCTATAACTTATGCTACAAGGATACCTGAGAGGTTTTTTCCTGGAAAGTGTGACATATGGGTAGGCGCAGAAACCTTATCCTCGATTATGTTAAACTTAGTTATAGGTATCTTTGAGAAATAAGCTGATTTCAACGCCTTCAGAATTTTCTGTGTATTTTTTTACTAATTTATAATTTTAACTTTATAGAGCGCCACCCTAATTAACTGAAGCCCCATTCACACCAACGGTCAAACATGTTTAAATGTTGTTTAGTTTAACTACGCTTTTAGCCTCCATCTTAAACGTTTTTAACTATGTATATGACTCAAACTACTTGGAATGTTAATAAAAGATTTTACTCCGATCCAAATATTATGGGAGGTTTAAGAGGTTTAGCGTGTTAATCACGCTAGGGTGTTAAAATTAAATAGTTATTGTTGTTTTATTTGTTTTATTCTTTATTAAGGCTTTTTACAAATTATGCGAATTAAGAATTCTGTTTGTGCAAATATGTTTAATAAAAAATCAAGCAAGGTTGACTGTACAACTGGAATTTCAACGGCATACTCTGTCCAATATTTCGTCAGGCACGGCCTGACTTCTTCAGGAAATAAATCATGCAAAGAAAGAAAAGAAAAATAAAGGACACATTTCGGCCTCTGAGCCATTGTTTTATCTGAAATCGAGTAATAAAGACTCGTGAAAGATCCGCTAAGAAGGATAGCGCTGAACGGCAATGGAATGTCAAACACGATGGAATGTCAAGATTTTTCATTGTTACAACTAGTGATCTCATTGGCCTAAACTCAAAAACCGCTAAAAAGTTAAGGTTCAAGGTGCATTTTGTCTAACTTTTTTAAAGTTTCAAGTAATTTGAGACCCAATCGCACAACATACAATTTTTAAAAGAAATTGTATTTCGGGAACTTCATCAAAGAAGCAAAATTATTAGCTATTGTCTTCTGCTATTCTGATTGGTTAAGCATGAACATTTCCTAAAATTTATTTGACGCAAATGGATTTTCTTTATTTTTATAATGAAATATAATTATTAACCATCAGCTCCTCCTCTATTCTTAAAATCAAAGATATATTATGTGGGAAAGAGCTAATGCCGCAGAACAAAAGTTTGCTATCGTTCTTATGTGGAACAATACTTAAATAACTACATTCGAACAGACACCAAAACATTTCTCTCATGGGGTACTGGGTTCTACTACAACCTCGTTGCCAATTTAAAAAAGGGAAAAGCCCTGGGAACGAGGTTGGGTTCTACCACAAAATACCGTTTATTTTCAACATATTAAAATGTTTTTAACAATTTCCAAACACGATCACGTTGTTATGACAAAACCTTCAGAAGAGAAATCACCCTTCCTTTGGATGAAATTAGGGCTTTTAACACAGGATTTTTTTTTCTAAGTTCTTTAAAAGTAATAAAATTCTCTCATAGAAACGTTTCCCGTTTTCTTTCCTTTTAGTTCCAAAGCCATCAAATTTTCCACGTGCTAGTGCTAATTGCAGCCTTTGTCCATTTGTACGGCATATGTCAAATGGCGTACTATAGATTTGAACAGGGGTCGTCGTGTGAAAAATGACTTCAAGTGAAAACATGCGAGAATTACATACGCGAGGCCGCACGCTGAGGGCAGCTACGGTCATCCCATGCAGTTACAGAACTGCCTACTTTGATGGCAGAGGAAAAGGCTGTTTTAGTGGGAGGCGAAATAAACTGCACCGGAGAACAGTGATTTGACCAGAAATCGTCGTGTGTAAATTGACTTCAAGTGAAAACATCGAGAAAAGGTTTACATATGTGAAGCCGTACGCTGGGTACAGCTGTAATCATTCCATTTACGTACAAAGTTATCTACCATGGAGGGAGGGCAAAAATGAAAAGACCAAATCCGTCTGTCTGTTTTAGTGGAAGTCTACAATGGAAAACAGGAAGGCTAAGGTTTATCTGTGTGTCTTGAAGAGGTGTTCATGTCATAGAAAGATAGAGCAATGGACTCATGTACAGCAGCTACCGACTTCACATGTCTCTCTTGTAAATATGTGGTCGGTTTGAAGGACCGCGCAAGATGAGTTAATTACAGGACAGGAGTATAGTACGGCCGGGATCCCTCCGTGTGGTGTGCCACAGGGATTGTGCATTTCTGAGTCAGTTATTTTCATTAAATGAAGACGGGTCACAACGACCACTTCGATATTTACGCCCCGGGTGTGGCACTCCCATATTTAAGTGACGGGGTTGATAACCTTTTACGGGTTGTAATTCGTGGTTTATTAGTGCTAACGGTGTTTGAATCGAAAATGAGCACTGTCTGAGTTATTCCGATATCTTTAGGATATTTAGCTACAAATATATGCTGGCAGGACCAACTTCTGAAAAAGAATTTCTTTGGGGTGAAAATTAATGTGAGCCACACCCACAAAACAGGTGTCTAGTACCCCCTTTAAATGTTTCTTTCAAAATTTCCTACCATCATCCCCGTCAATTTTATATTGGAGTCCCCGCCCCCACAGGGGATTCACGTCTCGGTGAGAAGTACCAGTTGAGTTGTAAGAAGATAACTAGCTTCTGCCAATCAAAACTATCTGTAAATGTCACCTGAGGTTTAATAGCGCTCCGCCCAGATTCTAAAAATAGAAAACTCGCGCAGCATCATGGGATTGAAATGCGTACAAACATTCAAGAACTATGCAGGAAGCTACGAAAAAAGCAGGTGCTACGAAGAACTGTTCTTGGGTACAACTCGACAATTATCCTCAACATGTACAGGAATCGCAAAAACTGGTGTTTCCGAGGCAGCCATTTTGAAATATTTGTCCGCATTTCGATCCCACAATGCAATGCTGCCAAATATGACGTCACCTGGGCGGAACGCTATTCTGCTCACAGGGACACCCAACGAGGAATAGTGTTTAAGAAAACGCTTGGATGGCGTTTTACTGTTTTCCATATTATTTTAATGCCTTTAAAGGAAACTATGTAAAATCTAATACAGTCTCATATTTTTCGGAGTTTTTAGCTGAATATTTCAGCGGTAAAAAAATTTAGGGAAAGGCACCTTATTCCCTGAATTTCCCGACCGAAAAAAAAGACGTCAAATTTTCGAGGTTTTTTAGCTGAATATTTCAGTGGCACAAAATTTTAGGGAAAGGGCGGATCTTATCGGCGAATTAACTAACTTCTTTCTCCTTTCCGAAAATCTCACGGCCTGACCTTATTTCGTTCCCAACACCACATTTGTATCCCTCCCGAAAGCAAAAGGCGTTAAATTTTCGGGTTTTTTTAGCTGAATATTTCAGTGGCACAAAATTTTAGGGAAGGAAATCTTATTGCGCGAATTAACTAGCTTCTTTCTCCTTTCCAAAAATCTTAGCTGATTTTATTTCGTACCCAAGACAACATTTATCCCTCCAAAAACAAAAGACGTTAAATTGTCCGATGTTACGTAAGTTTGAGGTGACATTTAACTAAACATCTCCAGTTTTCTAGTCTAATAAATTACGACTTCAGGGGTGTAGCTAGGATTTTTCAAAGGGAGGGTCACACTGTGTCACACCCAGGGTACTTACCAGATTGTCATGTCGACATCTACGCTGGGGGGGGGGGGGGGGGGGGGGGGGGGGGGGGCACGGGCACCCCAGGACCCCACTAGCTACGCCCCAGGAATTTTTAAGATGACTAACGCCTTCCGAACAGATTTATCAATGAAATGATCCGTTTAGTGCTCTTATGCTGTTGATGTTTGCTTCGAATTTCAACAAGCAAAATGACTTAAATTTCAAGAGTAAATTATTTTTCTTTATCAGCCGTAATTTTCATATACAATATAATAATAATAATAATCATTTGGTTCAGATGCAATGCATTTTGTCAATATTTGACTGAATTTTACTGGTTATTAAACGGCACTGTTTTATTGTAAGGTAGTATTTCATCTTTAATTTCCCCTAACAAACAAAGCTACTAATCAGTAAATTGTCACTAAATTTTAACGGTTTCTTTTTATGAAATCACAAGTTATCATCAAATATGTCTTGCTAGAAGCCTGCATGCAGGAAATTGATCAAACACCTGCATGTACGTATATACATGTAACCCTTATTTGTGTTTTAAATTACGCGCATAATGGTCATTTAACGGCTTATAAAATCGAGGTTAGTTTTATTATCTTCCTTTTTTCACGGAGATATATTAAGGTGAAATTCAAACGGTAACTCTTTGTCGGAAATGAAGTTGTGGGCTTATTTAATTATTGGAAAAAGTAGATTTTTTGCCGAGGACAAAATTCTTGTCGGTTGAAACACTAAAGGCTGTCCCCCTTTTTTTTTCTCCGTTTACCGTCGTCCGACCGACCCATATTTTTGCGTTTTCAAAAAAAAAAGTTATGAGGAAGGTATAAGATTAAATGACCTAGTGAAACATTTTTTCACTTTTAATCTAAAATATCAAAGACTTGCTGTTCCAACAGTTGCTGGGAAGTCATGGATGCTGGCAGATCGCAAAGAAGTGTTGGAGGTTCATCTTTTTTTCGCTTTTCTCGGCTGAGTTTCACCACGACATCGATCTTTTTTTCCTCCATTGCCGCCATGTTGATTTTGTAACCACGTCTCGTTGTTTCCAGGCTCCACGGCAATGATGCTTGGGTACCGGGCCTTCTGGTTCCAGATTGCTACTGATATTTTTTTTGACTGAACCAAAATTAGGAAACACATTCGACGGTAAAAGGAGAAAAAAAGGGGACAGCCTCAGCTAATACATTTTGGAGACGGAAACCGGGATTTGTTATTCCCATTTTAACACACGAAGGATACGCAAAAGGAAACGAAATGCGGTATTTGTATTACAAAAAATTGGAATAATCTGAATCAGAAGCTTATCTTCTGTCTGAATCAAATGTCAATAATTTACATAAAATTTGAAAATGAAATTGTAAACTTGAGACGCAAGGTAAAATATTTCTCCGCTCAATTAAATTTCAAGTGAGAAATGTAAGCTTCATATATGGGCTACAAAGCTTGTAATCTTGTTTTATTTTTCCACAAATTTGTCAGTGAAACCTGAAAGGCGGCGAGAAGAATTCGCAAACAAAAAGCTTAAAACATATCATTCTGTAACTACTATATGCTTTTTTTTAAATCATTTTCTTGTTATCTTTAGCCCTCAATTTTTTATCGGCTTATGTGAAATTTGTTTCGTGGTGAATTAAAGAAAAAACAACATGCATCAATAAGCACATTCTAACGCAACGACTCGTCGGGCGACCTCGACACAATACTTTTGCAGTAACACATAATAATGTCTAGGAATATTGCCATTAAATGTTGAATATACACTATATATTGCCGAAGGCCCATTAGTGTGTGAGCCAATGAAATGCACGCATTCATACGACAAATTAGTACTAATGATTGCTAATTTAAATTTTGCTTTCACAACCCCTTGGACTCAGTTCTAATCTGCATAAAAACTTCCAAATAACTGCAGGTACATAAGCTGGTGTTTCTTTTCTCTCCACTCAGCGGGAGAGCAAGGTTAGCATAATTACTTATCAAACTAAAACAAATTGCTCTCCTTTATACACCTTCCTTTCCCCATAAAGAGAGCTTGCTGACGCAGTCCAGTCACATCTAATGCAGTTAAGTTCTTTCGAAAGCACCCTTACTATTTACAAATAGCATTTCACTAATGATGAGCATTCTTATTTATGTTAGAATAATTATAGCCATGTTAAAACCCAACGATCTCCATAGGGGATAACTGTTCCTCATGTTTGCATGACAAATGTTATCGGTAAAGTCTTTAAATAATGTATAATACCATAACTGATAAAACTATAAGTCACCTTGTGTGGCGCGAGCTGTGTGCCGGAATACCAAATAGTATTTCATGAGAATCGTTCTAGAATGTTTTAACCCATATTCTTAACACTCAAACCAACGATATCACTCCCAACAGTCATATTATTCGACGAAATTCTACAGTATATCGCTAAAGAATGGAAACTGAATAGAAACACAAACATTGTCAACTAAAGCCGGAATGTTTCGAGACAACACTTCATACATGTAAGTCGTTTCAGACATTTTTATGTCATACTGTTATTTGTTATTCAAAATCTTTTAAAAAATATTTTCAAAATCTGAGGTAACACGCAGACAATCTTTCTAATTTACTGATAGTAATAAACTTTGTCGTATTTTAAGGCTTCTTTGCGCTATTTTATTAGTACATTTAAATGCATTATGCCAGCGCTCTTTGTCACTCTTCGTTCGAAATACGTATTTTTATTTGTTTTGCATTGTGTCATGGCGCTGCCGTGTTTTTAAGAAAAGTAACTTCACAGCTTTCACGAGCCATTCACCTTTTAGACCCAAAAGCGAAAACGATGAGAAGTAGAGAAATTACCAGAATTCACATTCATGATGGCAAAATATTTACAAATAAACAGCACGAAATAAATGACTGCTCAAGCGGCTTCCATTTGAATGCTCGCGCTTTAAGAATTCATCCACAGATCATTCAATAGAAAACAGCACCACAGAAAAGTAATTAAATGCATGATCCAGAGCTTTCATTTAAATGATCCGCTTTGAGGTTTTAACCATAGACAAGGTTAGATAATGAGATCAAAAGGATGACTGAAGAAACAGGATAAATGTCGTAACGGTCAATTCGTTCACATATATCAGCCAAGTTTTTAACAATTTCTTTTTGCACGCTTCATTATACTATGAACGTTCAAGGCTACCTTTTCTTTCTGTTTACGTTTCGTTTTAATATCTACTAGGAATCATTGTCTTTACTTGGATTTTAATTTAAAACCTCTGTCGTAATCGGTAAAACAATTATTAAAAGTTATCCACGATGTGATCGAAAACATTTTTCCTAAAAACAGCGGGAATTAAAAAATCACCCTTAATTGGTTTCCTGCATCTTGGCTTTCACCTTCTAAAAAAGTACAACGACAACATTTTAAAAACTAAAAAAAAAAAAAAAAAGCAACAGTATTCTCCAGTAGTTTTCCTTTAACCCGTTCCAGCTTCTCAGATAGTTGGGGCGACCGAAATAGAAAACGCGAGATCGATGATAAAGACGGGGATACTGAAGTCTCCGTGTTATCTTCTCTCGTGCATAATGATCTAAGTTATCTGTACCCTGTTATCTGAAAGCCTGGGACTATCTTCCTTCCTTTCCTCAGAAACTAAAGCCACCTGACGGAAAAACTGACGTTAGGAAAATTCTGAACCGGTTTTAAATATTCTTCAGGAGCTTATTTCGGTAGATAAAGCCCATTATGAAAATTGTTAAAGTGTATATGACAGTGATTTTTTTATTTGCTTGATCGAATCTACATGATGTTCTGATAAGAAAATGGAAAAATAATTTTCGATATCGATTTTCCTTCTCCGCGTTTTGGCCTTCTAAAAACGTGAAATTTCACTTCCGGTGTGTTACGAAACCGCGCAAGAAGAAGGACTGGAAATAGTCCGCTGTGACGTCAATACAAGAATGCCAGTGTCGCGATTTCTCAGTTCCTCCATTTTTTGGTGCGTGTTGCTACAACCATAGACAACACACCTTAATAGAATCATGTTTCTTCCTCAGGGCGCATCAAAAAATGTGAGGAACTGAGAAACCTCGACACCGGCATTCCTGTATTGACGTCACAGCGGACTATTTCCAGTCTTTTTCTGCGCGGTTTTGTAACACACCGGAAGTGAAATTTTACGTTTTTAGACGGCTACAACGCAGAGAAGAAGAATCGATATCGAAATTTTTTTTATTTTCTTATCAGAACATCATGTAGATTCGATCAAGAAAATAAAAAAATCACTGTCATATACACTTTAAGTATCATTTTAAATTGGTATTTTAACTTCACTATTTAGAAAGGTAGTAACTCAAGTATTTTATCAACACTTACTCAGTAATATGACTCAAATGATTCGTTGCTGACAAATTTAAGTTTAAGAAGTAAATGTCATGCGCCGGGACGCATGACGTGAATTGTTAGCACTATCATAACATCTTTCTTTTCATGCACGTTTCGTATATGTTATCGTTAACTGCGTGTTATACCAATCAACCTAATAAGACGAGTTTCCGCCGAAAACAACGATAAATTTGGTTTGTTTGCAGCGACTAAATGGCATTATATTTTAGTTTTTTCTTAATTTCTATCAAAGACGAAAATATGACTTAAAATTTTTACAGCGGTAACCTCATGTGGCTATATGAATTCATGTGCTTAAAGCAATGAACACATGCCATCTTTCTATTTAAATGAAGGTCAATAAACAGTATTATTTAGTGGTGCTATTTATTATGCAGCATCTATATAATTGTTCTTATCGCTTAGAGTCTGTGGATAAAAACCTAAAGTGTGACCATTCAAATATTCAATGCTATTAAGCAGTACTTTCACGTGGCACAGTTTATTATACTGTACAAGGTGGTTCTAACTTTTGAGTCTGTGGATGAAATCCTAATGTGTGATCATTCAAATGAAAGCTACTGAGCAGTACTTTCCTGTGGTACTGTTTATTATGCTGTACAAGGTGGTTCTAACTTTTGAGTCTGTGGATGAAATCCTAATGTGTGATCATTCAAATGAAAGCTACTGAGCAGTACTTTCTCGTGACACTGTTTATTATACTGTACAAGGTGGTTCTAACTTTTGAGTCTGTGGATGAAATCCTAAAGTGTGACCATTCAAATGAAAGCTACTGAGCATTACTTTCCTGTGGTACTGTTTCTTACGCTGTATAAGGTGGTTCTAACGTTTGAGTACGTGGATGAAAATCCTAAAGTGTGACTATTTAAATGAAAGCTATTGTCTTGAGCAGTACTTTCCTGTGGTACTGCTTATATGCTGTACAAGTCAACTGAAGATGGTTCTAACTTTTGAGTCTGTGGATGAAATCCCAAAGTGTGACCATTCAAATGAAAGCTACTGAGCAGTACTTTCCTGTGGTACTGTTTATTATGCTGTACAAGGTGGTTCTAACTATTGAGTCTGTGAATGAAATTCTAAAGTGTGACCATTCAAATGAAAGCTATTGAGCAGTACTTTCCTGTGGTACTGTTTATTATGCTGTACAAGGTGGTTCTAACTATTGAGTCTGTGAATGAAATTCTAAAGTGTGACCATTCAGATAAAAGCTACTGAGCAGTACTTTCGTGTGGTACTGTTTATTATGCTGTACAAGGTGGTTCTAACTATTGAGTCTGTGGATGAAATCCTAAAGTGTGACCATTCAAATGAAAGCTATTGAGCAGTACTTTCGTGTGGTACTGTTTATTATGCGGTATAAGGTGGTTCTTTCTTTTGGGTCTGTGGGTGAAATTCTAAAGTGCGACCATTCTAACCAACAATTGAAAGCTACTGAGCAGTACTTTACTGTGGCGCTATTATGTTGTACCACAGGAAAGCACTACTGCATAAGGTCATTGTATAACGTTTGATTCTAAAGATGAAATCCTATATTGTGACAATTCAAATAAAGAATACTCAATCACATGTAGTAGCAATTTGTGAAATTGGTGTTGCATGTTTCACGGCAATATATTTGGTGCACTTAGAAAGGAAAGGTTAAAACTCCAATACATGATTACTTACAAATTGACTTACAGTTCCAGAATGTTCCTGCAGACAGTCATCACGGTGGTCCTTTTTGCGACCGCGATGTCATTGGCCAGCGAACAGTGCAAAGGCGGGTCCGTCAACCAACACCTGTGCCAAAAGACTTGTAACATCAGCCATTGTTCCTGCATAATGACCGAGACAACTCCATTCACCAGTTGCACACAAAAGTGTAATATTCTCTCTTCTTGCCCCAAAATGGATTGTTCTGGTAAGTTGAAATTGGTCTTCCAATGCGTATACAGTTAACTCTCTCTCTAATGGACACCTCAAAAAGACGGGACATCTGGTGTTGGTCCCTGCCGTTTCTCAGTCATTTTACTGTAACTTGACTCTCCGTGATAAGACGGACACCTCTCTACGACGGTCAACGGGCACTTTGAAACCGTCAACGGACACTTGAGAAGTGCTTTTCTTGGTGAAATGTATTTCAAAACAGAAATGTAGATGCTGAATATAAACAAATGAGTCCACTTTTCTAATATTATTTTTGTTCCAGTTTGTAGGTTTTGCTTAAGTTAACGACTTTAAACAGACTTAAAACACACGTGTATTCATTGTGCATAGGTTCAGAATTATCTCAGAATTACTGGTGTCACATTGCCTCGACTCTCTATAAGCCGGACACCTCTCTAAGACGGATAGTTGGGGCTGGTCCCGACGGTGTCCGTCTTAGAGAGATCGTAGAGAGTTAACTGTATTTTATTTGAAATATTCTTTTTCAGCAGAAGCTCATGGGCTCCAATCTTCGGGTATGGAGAATTTTATGAATGAGCAAGAGTAATAGCCCTTTTTGCGGTTAACATAAAAATCAGCATGGTTGCGAGGCAATTTCGGGTAATTTTGTAGTTTCTTCCCGAAATTGCCTCGCAATCATGTTGAATTTTATTGTAATGCAAATGAGAAAGGTTAACCGCCAAAAGGGCTATTGCACCAGCATAATCCCCCATGACATACTCATTTTTACCTGTTTTCATCAGGCAGAAACGCTTGTTCCCAGAAGTGCTTTTTCGGTATGTGTAACATGAAGTGTGGTTCCAGTAAGTTCTGTTCCCAGTCATGCGTATGGAAAGCCAAATGTGGTCACATCACGTGCTCATCGTCCAATTGCAACCAGGTCTGTGCAAACTGTACCATGGAGTGTTCCAGGGGGGTGGAGAGGTGTGATCAAATGTGCTTAGGGGGGGAGTGTCATATGAAGTGCTTTGCCCAACACTGCAAGAGACAATGTTTCAATGGCGGAAAATGTAACCTCATCCACATCGGTGATTCACAAAGCGAGGCGCCGATTACGCAAAGCGGATCCTGGATTCTTGTGACTGCTTTAATAACAATGCAAGAGGCACTTTATTTTCCTGCGTAGCTTACAAACGGACTTCTCAAACTCATTAGGTTGAGCAAAGAAAATCATAAGCGTACATGTGGTTTGGAAAACCGACCTTACTTAGCATAGATTTGGGAGATGTTTTTTACTTCGTTTTCTTTCATTTAATGATCAGTTTAAGAAGCTATAATATTAAACACTCGGAACAGTGTTTCATCAGGTATCCAAACACCTCGTTGAAAAAGTCTGTTAAAAAACTCGTCTGCGCCCAAAGGGAGCCCAGGCTCACAACAAGAATCCTCAACGACAAAAATATAAGGATTTGTATGGGATTTTATCGTGAGTTTGATAAAATATCAAAATTATATATAAACAACCATTAAAGTGTTCATACCTCATTAAATAATGTCTATCTGTTGTTTCTTGGCGGCTTTATGGTTTCTAAACGGCATTTTAGCGAGTTTTGTTTTTTCCGCGGTTTGGAAATCCTGATCAAGGAAACACTCTTCCTCGTGTTTGATACTAGTCAATCCTCCGTAGGAAAAAAGATGGCGACTGGTACATTTACCCATAATTCTTAGCGCACAAAAACCTTAACAACGCTCATAAAAATGTAAAGAAAAGTTATAAAATCTTCAAACCTAGTCTTCACATTGTCCTTAGCACTGGAACAAATATTGTAAAAATTTGGCTTTCTTTGTGCCTTATGTGCTGTTAGGTCCGCAAGGTATTGTGGTAAAATCCTACGGTGGATTGTAGCAAGCCTTAAAAATTGAAAACAAAAAATACCAAACCATGCATGCGCAGGTAAGGTTAGCTTATACTATGTATTATATTTCATAGCAAATGCACTTGTTATTTATACGTAAGATTGCCCATGTTTTAAAGTAGTGAAAACAACGCAATGACAGCGTGCAAACATTTGCTGATGAACACTTTGGAAATATCTGCAAGGGCCAACGGACAATGCAAAAACGTGGGATACTGGTGGATCTAGTCAGCAAATTTTATATAAATAGGAAATAACTAATCAAGCAAGGCTGACTGTACTCATATTCACATGTATTTTGCGCTTTATAAATATTATTTACTGAAAGTTATTACTATTATTATTATTATTATTATTATTATTATTATTATTATCTGAGATTATGTATACTCTATCCAATATTTCGTCAGGCACGGCCTAATTTCTTTATTCCCTAAAGAAGTCAGGCCGCGCCTGAATATTGGACAGAATATACCGTTGAAATTCCAGTTGTACAGTCAGCCTTGCTTGAAGTGCACAAACAGAATTCTTAATTTGCATAATTTGTAGAAAGCCTTGATAAAAAAAAAATGTCGAAGACAGGCGAGCGAAAAGGGGTTTTTTCTCTCCTGCCGTCCCTCACTCTACGTACTCAGTCAGTGTTTTGTCCTCTCACTTAGCCCTTTACTAGTTCTCATTATTCGCGCTCAAACCAAGGCTCAAACTAAGGCAACCAAGGCAACGCATTTATATTCACAAATACGAAACCTACTAAACCTAAATTTTAAATGTTGCGGTTTCTTTTCTTTTCAGTTTCTTTTCGGTTTTCTTTTCTTGGCCGCATGCCTGTGGTTATATATTTATATATGGCGATAAATTGTGATGTCTGAAACGGCGACACGTGTTCATCACATGCACACACGTCAGGTTACTTTGACGGGATTACCCCGCTTACGAACATTCAAACCACTCAATAAAATACGGTAAACAACCTTACTCTCGAATCATTCGTTGAAGAAATTACCGAGGCTTGGTTCAGGAACATTCAGCCCGGAAACAGTAAGTCTTTGATATGCCTTATAGCATAGCAACATGCATTATAGCATAGTAATATAGACTCAATATAAAAATGCTGCTTTGATACTTTCAAAAGGGCTTAACTGCAAAATACCCGGCCACTCGAGAACACTTCTAGAAACAGTGGCTACACGGCTACTTAGATACTTCAGCCCCGTAGCTGCGTAGCCACGTAGCCGCGTAGCGACGTAGCCGCGAAGCCACGTCAGTAGCCACCTAGACGCGTAGCCACCTAGCCACGCAGCTGCGTAGTCACCTAGCCACCTAGTCGCGTAGCCGCTGTCCTCTGGAATAGACATACAAGACATCATACAATATGTAAGCTTATATTTCTCGTTCTTTAAACGTGAAAAAAGAATAAGCGTGGGGAAAGAATGACTGCGTAGCCACGACTCTCGACCGATATATCGACCGACACATCGGTGATCCAACAAACACAATGACCCGGGAGGGGGGGGGACTCCAATACGAAAATGACGGGGGTGCTCTTCGTACCTTTTAGGGGTCAAAATTTGGTACCGCTTAGGGTGCTGTAATCTAAAATGACTACGGTTAAAATTATCGCGGTACCTTTTAGGGTATTGAACCGAAAAATATGATAGAATATGTCTTGTGTTGTTTAAAAATGGTACCTCTTAGGGGTAAAAATATATTTGAGCTACGCCTATCAAACGAGATTCCGGTACCTTTTAGGTGTTTTTCGAAAATTTCCGACGAGCACCCTTGTCATTTTTATATGGGAGTTCCCCCCCCCCCCCCCCCCCCCCCCCCCCCCCCCCCCCCCCCCCCCCCCACCCCCCCCCCCCCCCCCCCCCCCCCCCCCCCCCCCCCCCCCCCCCCCCCCCCCCCCCCCCCCCCCCCCCCCCCCCCCCCCCCCCCCCCCGGGCACAATGACAGCGTGCAAACGTTTACTGATAAACACTTTGGAAATATCTGCAAGGGTTAACGGACAATGCAAAGGCGTCGGATCCTGGTGGATCTAGTCAGCAAATTTTGTAGAAATAGGAAATAACTAATCAAGCAAGGCTGACTGTACCACTGGGATTCTGTATATTCTGTCCCAATATTTCGTCAGGCACGGCCTGGTTTCTTTATTCCCTGAAGAAGTCAGGCCGTGCCTGACGAAATATTGGACAGAATATACCGCTGAAATTCCAGTTGTACAGCCAGCCTTGCTTGATTGTTTATTAAACATATTTGCATAAACAGAATTCTTAATTTGCATTAGCCTGTGAACAGGCTCTCTGTTGGGATATAGGGCGAAAAAAAAAACGACGAACGGGGAGGGGGTGGGTAAAAGAAAACGGGATGGCGAGAGCCTGTCGACAAATTATTGAAGCCGCCGTTCCACCCCTTTGTAATTAACCTGTCGATTATCTGTCAACAAGATCATTATCAGTGGTTGGTTGCATTGGAATGTAAATAGTCGCGCACGTGAAAATGACAAGTCGCGGGAACGAATAATCACGGCATGAGAAATTAACGATCCTTACACTTTCAAAGCGATAACAAACTTTAGCCGATTAGTATTTATCTTGCAACAAAAGTGAGCCAGAGAAACCACAGTGTATGCAAATTAGAGCTAGCACAAAACAACGGCATAAAGAAATATAATTCTAACGGCTCTGTACAATTTCAGAGATATTCCGCCGAAATCAAAAAGATCAATATCATCGAAGAGAACCTAACTGTGATCTAATAGCGCATTTCTCTCTTAAGTCTTACTGGAAAAGCTTTATGCTTTTTAAATACTTTTTAGCGATGAGTGATACTAGTTTTTAGCCTGTCTATTTTTACAGAGAGTCGCTTAAAGACATGCAGTGAAGGCTTAAAACAATACAATGGTCACACAACAGGAGTCGCGCGTGTAGGTCTGTCTACCCCTTTTAGTTTTATAACCATGCGCATAGTTCTTTCTCAGCTTCTTCTTCCCCTAAACCAATAGCAAATGCTTTGAGTCCCAAACGTGTCATCTCCTCGACTTGATCCTTCATAATGGAAACTAGTGGCGTTACAACAATAACGGTCGTTCTTTCCAACTTCCACAGCTCTTTCAGGACACGAGGGAGAATTTGAAAGATTGAACTTTTTCCAAATCCAGTCGGAAGAATGCCAAATACATTTTTTTTCTCCGCTAAAGACTTCAGGAGCGTTTCTGCTCTTCTTTTAAAACCGGTAATATGAGGGAAATCCCTCAGAGACTCAGATAATGGCCCAATGCTTTTTCAAACTGATCGATTGAGAACCGGCCGTCAGACATCAGACATGTTTCTATTTTGCAGTGCGATATGCAAATTTTGATCGCATGTCGGCGGATATCATGTCAACAGAATGTCAACAGAATGTGTCAACAGTCGGTGATCTGACCAATCAGCATTTGCACTAGAATCTAGTGCACAGTTGGTGATCTGGAACGGCGGCATCAATGGTTTGTCTACAGGCCTCCCCGCCTCTTCCCCTCTCCCCAGTTTTCCCGCGGCTCGCTTCGCTCGCCGAGTTTTCCTCGCGAGTTTTCTTTTCGCCGCTATCTACTTTCGTCATACCCCCACAAGGAGGCCTGTTCACAGGCTAAATTTGCATAATTTGTAGAAAGCCTTGATAAAAAAATGTCGAAGAATGGCGTGCAAAAAGCGGTTATTTTCTCTCTTCCCGTCCCCCACTCTACTTAGTCAGAGTTTTGTCCTCTTCACCAGTCTCTCACTTGGTCATTTACTCGTTCTCATTATTCGCGCTCAAAGAGTTGTTTGTGAGGAGGCTAACAAATAGCAACCAAGGCAACGTATTTATATTCACAAATCTGAAACGAAACCTAAACTGACTAAGTGTTGCGGTTTCTTGGCCACATGCCTGTGGTTATATATGGCGATTTAAATAAATTGTGATGTCTGAAACGGCGACACGTGTTCTTCACATGCACACACGTCAGGTTGCCAAGATCAGACATGCCTTAATATTTCTGGCAATCGTTCATTTTTTCTGGCAGCGCTTCAATATTTTGAGGTAATTCAAGTCGTCTTCCGTACACGCGGGGATTACCCCGTTTACGACCACTCAAACCACTCAATAAAATACGGTAAACAACTATACTTTCGAATCATTCGTTGAAGAAACAAACTACCGAGGCTTGGTTCAGGAAAATTCAGCCCGGAAACGGTAAGTCTTTGATATGCCTTATACTTATAGCATAGTGACATGACTTATAGCATAGTAATATAAAAATGCTGCTTTGATACTTTCAAAACAGCTCTAGAGCTGATTGATGCCATGCGAAAGTGTTGACTTCAGCAAGTTTCCAAGTCTAAATTATTTTTAACTAGTTTGAACCTCAAAAAGCTGCAAGAAAGTCTATCGTGGCCTCTATTCAAAATAAGAGAACCATAAGTGATCCTGTAGTGTATGTAAAACTGTGCCTATGTCCTAATACTGTATTGCATTTTGTATTCAGCAACTCGCCGATATATTTCACCGCCTCTTGGCAATTTGTGGCGAGGTCAAAAAAGTTTACCCATACAGTGGACTTCCTATATAACGAAGTGCCAAGAGACTGGGAAAATATGTTTGATATAACGGGGGTTCGGCACATTGGGGCTCTTTTCCATACATTTTACTATAACTGGGCTGAGGAATATCGTTCGTTATACCGGGGTTTCACTCTGTAGAAGGTTTTTTTTGCAACAAAATTATGTGGGTTTCAGCTAGATTAGAGGTCTCAGTGTAAAGCGTAGCTCGGATAGGCAGAAAGTTCATGACAGTGGAAACGGGAGAAATTTTTGCGAAAAATTGAAAACGTCTGTTCGTTTTCAAGCGGGCGAAAGCCTGCAGGCCCGTTTTTGCACACTATCTAAACTGGTGGTTAAATGTCAGCCTGAATAGTCATGGTTTTCCTGAGATGAACTCTCCTGTGTGGTTATTGATTATAGCCGGATTATCGTTTTTAAACAACATACCACGATGTTCACTGACGCTGTTTATGTTGCCGACTATGAGTGAGAACATTTATTTAAAAATAACGACAAGTTTATAAGGGAATGCTTAATAATTGCAGATAACGACATCTGAGTGATATTGAGTGACGTGGCACTCCTTCAGCGGATAAAAAAGTGCTTTTTGATGCACATTCCTGGCTTTCACCTGTGTAACAAATATACTTTCACTCTCCTTTTGTACGCTTGCCATGCAGGCTAATTCTTGGAATGACAATTTGTTTGTTCAATATTTTCAGTTTCATGCTCCACAAAAAAGTCCCTTAACAACGGTATTTGTCCCTTTACTTTCAGTTTAGCAGCCCTTAATTGACAAATCCGGCGGAGCAATAACAAGGTCATGCGCCCAACAAAGCCATTAGACGAAACCAAATATCCTTTCAACTGTCGTTCGCTTTTATTCGTTTATAATTGCATTATTGTGTTAAATGTTTTATTGTCTTCATAGAGGACATGCTTGCACGTTGGAATCGTCCACTTTTTTTCGGAGGGTCTCTTGAACTTTGGAAGCACGAAAAGGGCTCGGAAGGGAGGAGGGGGAAAGGGGTTGGGGTTCTCCTCAATTTTTTTGGAAGGGGAAGTACGCGGTTCGCTTCTTGAAGCCTCGACCCATTTTTCAAGTCAAAATACCCATTCTCAGACCATAACGGCTAAATAGCCAAACTCTTTAGAGCGGCACATACCTAGTATGTAATTTATATAGGGGAGTACCTCTCCCCCCGGGTTTGAGAGCAACTGTATGCAGAACAACCCCGGGGGGACTCCCATATAAAAATGACGGGGATGCTCGTCGTACCTTTTAGGGGTCAAAATTTGTAGATTGGTCATATGTAAATGACCACCGTTAGAATTATCGCGGTAACTTTTAGGGTATTGAGCCGAAAAATATGACAGAATATGTTGTGTTGTTTTAGAATTGGTACTTCTTCTTTTGAGCCACGCCCATCAAACGAGATTCTGGTACCTTTTAGGGTGTTTTTCGAAAATTTTCTACGAGCACCCCGCTATTCCCCCCCCCCCCCGGGAGAATAGCCTTGGAAACACTAGAGATCACAATTAAATAATCTCCTTTGCAGCCGTTTACTATTTAAAGAAGCAAGATCCAATTTGTCTTCTTTCAAAACAACTAAAACCCTCCTTTCATCCATGGAAGGTCGTGGGAAACATGTTGATAACAGGAAGCTTGACATTGCTGCCTGAACGAACAAAGGGAAGTGTCAGTGTGCTTGAGTGACAGATGACAATATCGTGTGTTCTCGTTACACATTTTTCTGGCTTTTCAGCCTAGTGTTCTAGAATGGTTCCTTTACAACGGCCTTTATTCCTTTTCTTGCAGATCATGAACAGCTTTTTAAAGCTGTAAAAACTGATTATTCCGGCGAAATACGTTAGGTTTGTATGCGCTTCTGACAAAAACATTAGACGAAACATTATCTCTTATTGACTTTTGATTGCTTTTTGATTTTATTTGTTAATTGTCTTAAAAATTGAAAGCACGTACAATAATTGTTTGTTACTCTGTTTTCGAAGCGATTCATCGAACTTTGGAAGCAAGAAAGGAACTTTAATTAATTTGTTTTAATGCCATCCACGATTATGTTGGTACTACAAATAACCATAGCAACTTAGCCAAATACATTTGCATGCTATAAATAAAGAAATTACTCAATGTACTTCTGCACTGAAACTTAAAATGACTGTGGCTACGGAGGTCTACGGACGGCCAGCCTAGATTGCAACTTGGCCACGATTTTCTGGTCTCCTCAAACTCATAAAAACTGATATTAAAGGGTTTGTTCCTCCTTCTAGATTTTAACAGGATTATGTGTAAGAACAAAGGGTTTAATTTTAGCACATTTTTAACCCCAAAACATAAAAAAAAAACATCACGACATAGCCCTTTCAACAACGACGCCAGATCTAAGCCGAGAACAATCCGTGGGATCATAAACGTCTGGAGGGAGGGGAGAGGGGGCCTTCGATACAAACCACATGTGAAACTGATGTGGATTATCTTTTAGGGTGTTTAGTTCCCATATGTGCTCCCTATTGCGGTATTAACTTTTAGTTCAGGGTATAAATAAGGCAGAGATTGTGCAACTATTTGACATTCTGGAGCACCATTTAAAAAGTTCCGATCCAAATTTCTAACGAGCAGCCCCGTCAGCCGGCAGAATGAAGGCCAGAGGGTGTTAAACGACCACTTGAAATTGAGAAATTTTGGTTGCTGGTAAATGGCCAAAATGTTCAGTATATACTAACTGCAACTGAGAATACGATGTGTTTTTTTTTTTAAGTTGAAAATTTGAAACCCCTGCTCGCATCGGCCATGTTGGTGGTTAGAACAATGACATTTCCATCTTTTGGGAATACAACTCTATTTTTATGCAAACGATTTCTATAAGTTTCCCACCACCAACGCATCACCGCCATAAAAAAACCTACATATACAGCTGAAACAGATTTGAATTCAGTCGTAATCTCTTTCTATCTTGTCCAGAGTTTTGCCAACGGGCTTCTATATTGTTAACAATGATGAAATCTGGCTACATCACAAACAAAGATGACCTAGGATTTCGAGACAGCTTGGCTTCCGTCTGAACAATAGCCTGAGAGCCAAATTGAATTACGATTTTCGCAAACCGTTTAAATCTTGCCCATTTTCTGGCCAATGAGTTGTTTTTCTCTCTTTAATTTTGTTTCACGCTTTCAAACCATTTTTTAGAAAATGAATTTCATTTCAAGAGAATTTCATCATTCGTTGTGCAGTAGATTTGGCTCTTAAAAATAGCGTGACCTTTGTCTTATTTGACACTCGTATTTACGCCCTGTCGGATCTGAGATATAACAATAAGTGCTCGTATTACACGACTGAGGCACGCGAAGGAGCATTCCAGAGTTTACAAAAGCTATTGTTCGAGGTTTAAATACGAACAAGTGTCGATCTCTTCGCCTTGACTCTCGCTAACCCAGGTTGGAGGCTTAGGAATCGATCCCAGCAAAGGTAATTGTCCGTTTTATATCACTTTTCGCTCATCCTTTAGATTTTTTTCAATGCAAGCGTCGTTTTCATAAAGCATACTCGGTGTAAAACGTCTAAAACTAAATGACAAGATTCCCAACTGCTACGCCATGGGTAACAAAATACCTATTGTCTTTGAAAAATTTTTTTTTTGACCACAACAATAGCTAAACTTTTGATACGCGCGAATACGCCTTTCCAATCACATCTCGGGAAAGCAATTACCAGTTCTGTTCTTTTTGCCTGTGAAACCACGGACTGCAAAGGGTGGCAAAATGTCTTCTGGAAAACGTGTATTCGTAATCCAAAATATCAAGAATGGCAGTGAAGCTAAGTCTCTCTTTATGTTTCGAGTTTCACACGTTTTCGGCACATTGTCGGGCGTTTTAGGGGGGTTTCATGATTCAAGTTCTTGCTTTTTCTGGCGGACAGAAAAGATGCATTTTGTCGGCCGGGTAGCGGTTGAGGGTTTCATCCACTGGACTCTGAATGTTAAACCTATTATGTAAAGGCTGGAAATTCTATTGGCGATTTGAATACATTTTTTTGATTAGCTTTGATGTGTTACGGCCCTTGAAGGCCTGTAAGAAAAGGAAAATAAATCTCTCAGTTACCAGTTGGCAGTTATATTTAGGCCATTTCTGGCATTTGTCGCTTGGCGCTTACACGGTCTTTAGTTACGGTTGTTTTAAACCTGAGCATGTTCTTCGCGAATCGTCCTTGCTGACAAACACTTGCCATGTTTTAAATGCTTCGCTGTGATTTATCTTCGTCTTTTACCTACGTTTTGGAACACATTTTGCAGAAGTTTACTTTGAACTCAGTTTGTAGCAATTGTTTTAAGACAATTATAAAACAATACGATATTCTTCTCGATTGTTCAAGTAACTCAGTAAATTTCCTTACAAATTTTTTGCTTATTAGTTTGTTTATCTTACATTGCTGAAACAGTGACTTCCAGTTAACAGCTTTGCCGGAAATTTGTGTTCATTTATCACCCCAACGATCAATGTCACGAGTTGTGTAATTTCCCGGTTAGTTCACCGGCCTGAACTGATGAATTGGCTGATTAGTGAGTGTAAATACGGGAAGTTTCCAAGGGATTAACAAGCCACATATTATTGTACTCACCCACAAAATTCAAGTACCCTATTGAGACATCCTTCTCTCTAATGGATTGAAGGATTATTTGACCCTATTCTTGGGGTGAAATGTTGCTGACTAGAAGTTATGATCTGACCGAAAGCGAAAACAAAAGAAAGGATATATACAGTAGATAGATAAGTACTTCCCCGCAACTTGAAACCACAAAGACTACTGAATGAATAGCATGCTTTCAATTTCGATTTCGATATATCAATCCCACATTCGCCGACACAAACAAGTTTTTCATTTTAGGCTGTATGCGAAAACTGTTTGTCAGTTTTAAGCTTCATTTATATCCATATTTTTTTTCAACGTTCGACTAACAAATTAAAAGGTTACGAGAATGAGGAACAAAGGATCAAACACCAACATCTCCCTACGCCAATTATACAATCTTTAAGAAGAATTCCGCGTACTCGGAACGGTCTCACTTTTTCATTCATAGGCTCATTCGAATTTATTACACTTTAGGAATTTATTATCTGTGTGACAGGCATAAAGGGGGGAAGATAAGGGGACGTGTCCCTTTGTTTTCCTAGCCTTCCTGTCTAGGATTTCAACCAGACCCAAGTTATAATCAGAAAAATTCCGAGTAACATGCATGATTCTGTAATTCTGTCTAACTTCAAAGAATCTGACCTTTTTTTCATACAGCTGTCTTTGTTTGTTTATAAAACAAAATATCTTTATTGAGATACAATTCTGCAACTTGAACATGACCTCAGAGACAAATGACAATGGCAAAAATATCTGTATACACTCATACTGAGCATCAAAAATCAAAATTCAAGAAAAATTCAAAATCTCGTTTTGCAAAATAACCGAAAAACAAATGGTACCATGCAAAAGTACTGCCGAAGAGGTTTCATTTGAATGGTCACACCATAGGATTTCGTCCAAAGACTCAAAAGTTAGAACTACACTACTGACTACATGTCCCATAATTGACTCAAGGAGTGAAAGGGTTAATTTAATGGAATAGGGCGCGCGATTGATAATGATTTAGGGGTTTTATATGGATATTTGCAAATAAACTCCCTCAGCGGCTAATTCAGGCACTGATACAGGCTTTTCTGCTAGTAGTGTATAATTGGATAGTATTATAGTATTAACAAGAGAAAATGATCTGTAATTAGCCAATCAGGGCGCGCTATTGCTCGTATTCAGAGGCTGTGTATATGATATTTGCAAATAATCTCCTTCAGGTGGCTGCAGGTGTGCCGGTTTAAATTTATTGTATTGTATTGTATTGTATTGTATTGTATTGTATTGTATTGTATTGTATTGTATTGTATTGTATTGTATTGTATTGTATTGTATTGTATTGTATTGTATTGTATTGTATTGTATTGTATTGTATTGTATTTCTTTTAGGAAGATTTGAGCATGTAGCCTTGTAGTAGTTAAGTGGGATTGTTCATATCCAAGAGATGTCTACATAAGAAATCATCGCAATAATACAGTAACTCATGTCTATTGTATTTTTCTTTCAGACACCATTGTAACATGTCGCCGATAATCTTCATTATCTGTGCTGTGTGTCTTGTCAATACTGAAGCCAGGACTCCATCTACAAACAAATGCAGCTCGGTATTAGCTGACACCTGTTTGCAAACATGCAACAGTACTGCATGTAATTGTGCATCAAGTGACGCCTACACCGAATGTAACCAAGCCTGTGAAAGTACAGGGTGCAGAACACTGACATGTTCATCCGGGATTTGTTACCAGCAGTGTCATAACTGCCACATGGAATGCACTAGCGACGTCGATTATTGCAATCAGCAGTGTCTGTCGGAAGCATGCTCATTTAAATGTACTGCCAAGCGGTGTGTCCAGGAGTGCGATGGCAGGAAATGTAGCAATCTGCCTTCAGATCACGAGGAGTCCTTCATTCCCCGCCTCTACCTGGTAATACTGGCAGGTCTTTTTGCAGCGACTACAGTGCTGACATGCTTGGCACTTGTTTTATCCTGCAGTCAGATGGGATGCTGCAGAAGAAGAAGAATAAGAACAAGAAGGGCTGTTTTGCTAGAATGTCAGGATCTTGGTAGCAGTATCAAAAGCCTTCCAATGAAATCAGACATTGTGTAGTGGGCCGGGGTGCACTTACAAGAACACAGGAAATCCATGTGTGGGTCACACGTGGAGACTGGATTGAGGGAAACAAGAATAGTTTGTTGTTCCAAAAAGGAGTGTTTTTAATCTGGAAACAAATTATCTGCCATGTTGGATTTACAAAATACTTTATGCTTACGTTATGTAAGAAGGACATGTACAGAGGTTGAAAACTTCCAAGAAGTAAAGAAACACATTTAATACTGTTTATAGCATTGGATTCACAATGCTGCTTTTAGCATAAATGTGACATTTGTTTTTCAGTTTAAATAGATACTATACCGGATATTTAATTAAACTTAATACTACTGGTGTGGCAGTAAAAGGAAAGCCATTATTAGGAAGAGAAACATGTATTTAAAAGAAAGGAAACCGAAGTCAAACTGTGAGAGCATAAACCGTGAATTAAAATATTCGTTGTGTTGTTAGCTGCGATGATCCGTTTATTTTCCATCGTTAGGATTTTAACTCACAGCCTCCCTCTTCCCCTTTTGGAAACAAACTTGTAATAAGCCCTCCTCTCAACTGCCCCCCCCCCCCCCTCCCCCCCCCCCCCCCCCCCCCCGCCCCTCCTCCTTTCCTTTCCATTTAGTGATTAGAATTAAAACACTTTTTCACATGCTAAAAAAACTAGGAAAGACTAACACAAATCAGTTCTTGCTTTGTTTCAATAAGCGGTTTTGTAGCGTCGAAAATATACAATTATATTTGATTTTTTTTTTTCCAAACTATAAACATTCCCTGCACCTCTTGAGGCCTAATATTAAATAAGCACCGGGAACTGAATGTCACCTGGTCTTAATACTGTTCCCAAACACGAAATGTTTTGATTGTACGGCGAATGACGTGTTTTGTTGGCAAATTCTCAATTCTGAAAATTCGGGTGAAACTTCATGGACATGCAGCATTTAAAGTTGACGAGTAACCTTGTGGTTACCACTTGACCCAGCATTACCGTCAGATTAGGAATTGCACAAGTTTTGTTTTCTGTAAAGGCTTTTCAATTATGGAGACACGAAGTGTAGGTCTAACTTTTTAGTTTGTCGACGAAATCCTATGTTGTGACCATTCAAATGAATCCTCTTTGGCGGTACTTTTAGTAATACATGGTACCTTTCCTTTTTTCAATACTTTACAAAATGAAATTTGGCCGGATTTTTGTTGAATTTTGATTTTGCCACCCTTGCATTTTGAGAGTCAAGGGTTAAAAATGTTGTAATCTCAATCCTCCACACAGGATGATACCGGGGGGCCAACTTGAATAGACTGAACCGGCAAATAATATTATTGAATAAATTATTTAATTCCAGTAGTGAATCATACTTTCTAACCAGATTGTTCAATAAAGAAAGCTGCATTGGAAGGTAGATGGCATGTCATAGTGGGGCAGTACCAGTGATGTATACCTCGTCCTATCATGTGTCATCATCAGAAACCCATAAGCGGGTTGAAACGTGTAACGCACATTCACAGCTTCCGACTTTTTTGCTTAGTACCATATTTGGAAACCTCTCTGTCCATCCAGATTGGAAGCAAGTTGTTCTAGCGAATTGATTGATTAATATTTTTATCTTGATTTTCCAAATATGGCTGTAACAATTTCTTAGCAAATTGAATAATCGAACGCTTGCCCGAAGCGTACAAGAGACAGTTGCATGTTTCCAACCCACTTATGGGTTTCTGGTCGGTATCAGCTATTTAGGCATGTTTTGCCCCGGTGGGTTTGGTTTTTGAGCCGTTTTCATCGACATAAATGCTAGACTTGGATGATCTGCTGCAGAAGATAGGATATTGTTATCATCCATTCTGATTGGCTGCTACTCCTTCCCCGGGAATCGACCCCATCCAACCCCACTGCATTTCAAACAAATTACAGGCATAAGTGATCATAAATACGTGTTTTTCCTGATAAGAAACAAATGGGGTCAACATCAGCTAAATGTGTTGTTTTTATAGTTCGGCCCCTTTTCCAAGGCCATCAAACAATCGTGGCTACGGGCCAGCGATGAACATGTAGGCTCGATAAACAGTCCGAGAACTTCAAAAACACACTAAACGTGCATTTAACATGACATATGTGTCCGTTGCTGTCACATCTGAAATGAATGGAATTATTTTAAATGATTCGTCCGATCCGTTTTACTGCCAAGATCAGACATCTTCTGCCAAATCACGCGGTTTATTAATACTTTTTAGTCTACGGGAGAAGTTTGAGAATTCAAGTAAAAACTACTGAGCAGTACGTTTCTGTGGTGCTGTTTATTATGCTATAAAGGTGGTTTTAACTTTTGTGACCATGTAAATAAAAGCTACTGAGCAATACTTTCCTCCCGGGGGGTACTCCCTTATATGACCTATACGGGGACGTGCCGCTGGACAGGGTATGGTTTTTGGCATTTTTGTCCTGAACAGGGTATATAATTTAACGTGAATCTGTCCTAAACAGGGTATGGTTCCATTTAACTTAGCGCTTGTGGTGACTTCCCTTGTCGTGATTAGTATATTCATGCAAAGGCGAAGTCGTTTTCTTTTCAAATGATGCATCTGCATCTACCATTTTTTTTTAAGCTCAGCCACCACGCACGAGCCGTGTCCTAGACAGGGTCCTAAAATAGAGGGTGTTGTCCTATACAGGGTAGGTATTTTCGTTTAGTTTTGTCCTAAACAGGATCAGGGTCTCAGACCCTCAGCGGCACCCCTATGCCCAAATATTAGTCAAGTACCCCCCCCCCCCCCCGGGTAATGCTGTTTATGACGCTACACCGGGTGTTCTTACTTTTGAGTGTGTGGATGAAATCCTAAAAGTGTGACCATTCAGGGTGGTTCTAAACTCTGTTGATGAAATCCTAATATGTGACCATTCAAATGAAAGCTTCTGAACAGTACTTTATTTCCAGTGGTACTGTTTATTACTGTACAAGTGATCCAACGTTTTAGGCTTATCCTGAAAGATGACCATTAAAACAAAGGTTTTGTTTTTCAGTAAATTGCAAACTATGGAATTGGTAAGTCTTGGGAGAAGAGGGGCAAATTTATTCGATACGTGCATTGTTCGGAACAACGAAAATATTTTCTTTTGCAAGCGACATCAACACAATCTACAAAAAAAAAACTAAGCAGGTCATGACCCCCCGGATTAATAAGAAATCAAAGAAAAGCGACACAATTCTGATCATTATTTCGCCACATGAGGCGATCTCTGAACGTGATCTAATGCATTCAGTTGCTTCTATTTACGTAGAAAAGTAAATACTGCAGACCATGGGTAGAAAAAGAACAAAACGGCGTCGTGCTGTAGCTTGAAGAGCAGGTGGGATGGACGGAGAGAAACTCCTGCCTTGCTTTGCGGTTTTGTGAGGAAGTTGAAAGATGATTAGTTAAGGAAATCATTGGATTGTTTGGCAGAAGACAAAAAATAGAGTTCAATATTACACAGGGTGACTGGTAGCTCACTTATCCAAACAAAGCCAACAGAAAAAGCTCATTTTAACCTAAATACAAACAAATTCCTTACTTATTCAGGACATGATGGCTGCGTTGCATTTGCGTGACCAAAAAAGACCAAGAGAACAAAAAAAAATGAACTAACTGATAATTCTAGTGGCTTCCACAGTACGACAAATGTCTTTATATTTTCTCTTCTTAATCTCTTAAGCTGTAATCTGGACCCAGATAAAAGGAAATTGAAAAAACTCGAATTAATCAGGCCAATGTCAGAGGAAAACAATAACCTAGAAAGGCAACGAACGGTTTAAGACCTAGTTTTGCATCTTTCATAATGCTATTGTGTTTCACAATACTATAGTGTTTATCTTGGCCATGCCTAACTAAGTGGTACTATTACGGGGGATTTCGAGAAAGAAAATCCATTTTTTATGTCAGTCAATATAGCTCAGGAGTTGGTAGTTCAAGGTGAGACTTGTAAAAAGCTTATGAAACATAACATTGTTTACAGTAACCCTCTTCTCGACATTGTCAAGGGACCTGACAGCTGGCCACCTTACATCTTTGTATTCGCAAGCCACAATAATTATTGGAAGAAGGAATTTCAGGTCAGTAAAGTTCCACAATTGCGAGTCGTACGCTTTTACTCCAACGGTCAAACTTGGAGGGGCGAAACGTTGTTCTTACTTTTTAGTGTTTGGATGAAATCCTACACATTGTTACCATTTAACCCTTTAACTCTCAAGAGTGCCAAATACCACTGAAAATTCAACAAAACTGATCCCAAATTTTATTTTGCAAAATATTCAAAATGGTACCATGCAAAAGTGCTGCCGAAGAGGTTTCATTTGAATGGTTACACCATAGGATTTCATCAACACACTGAAAAGTTAGAACTACACATTGCGGTCACCATAACTTACTCCGGGAGTGAAAGAGAATGAATGCTATTGAGCAGTACTTTTCTGTGGTGCTGCTCGTTTGTTTAGTACAGTCAACCCTCGCTGTAGCGGACACCACAATTTGGTGTTCGTAATAGAGAGAGTCCGTAATATCGGGAGTTATATCCAGTAAATCTTATATTCGTCGAGACTTGAACTCCTGTCAGTAATAACTGGGTGTTATTTATAGCGCGGTGTTCGCATTTCAGGAGTTGACTGTCATAAAAAACAAAATTTGGGATCTTTCTTCCGTTCAATTTGATTTGGCAGCTCGATCCTAGGAGTAGCATAAAAGGGTTAAATAGTGAAACTCTTTTATGGTCGCTAGTTTTGAGTTATTATGGAGGCTTCTCATAACTGAAAAACATACCATTTGTTTCATCTACAGAGGGGCGGTACTTTGAGAAAGACACGACAATCGCTAAGATCCGGTAACTCTTCACACGGGGCAAAGTAATGATGAAAGTAAGTTTATTCATAACCATTTAGTAACGGCTGAATTCGTTTTTACAAGTTTTAACAAATACTTGCTAGGCGGGGCGTCATTTAACACAGGAGGCTCGAAAACACTAAGGAATGAACCATAGTCAGTACCGCCGCAGGATGCGTTTATTCAAAATCACCATCCTCCCCACCCCTCAGAAATATAATTTTATTATTCGCCCCCTAAACCTCTTAAACTGCAAGCAATTTTATATTTACGTCTACCAGGTTTAAGCAAAACACGCTGAAACCTTCCTGGCTATTCTATTTTCTATTATGTTTCCATTGTCTCAGATTTACTAAGATAACAAGAGCAACAGAGTATATTTCCATACAAAGCCTTCCTTGTGTTCGGAATTTCAATTATTTTTAACTTAAAAAAAAACAAGATTCAAGAGACTGTAAAATATGATTTAAGATAAGGCTTCGTTCAATTTTGAAATCTTTAATTTGTAAATTACCACAGCTCGAAAGAAACTCAGAAATGAGGTACAAAATGCATGAAAACGAAGTTCCAATACTGCACAAGGTCCACGACTGAGGACGAATCAGAAACAAAGAGAGCTCAAAAGAAGCAGGCGTGAATAACAAGACCAAGATAACTTGCTTTATTATCTTGAAATAAAAAAATCGCGTGCGAACAAAATAGCTGAGCCTCCAATTGCAAAAGCCCGACTTATTGTGCTTCGTCTTTTCGCCAAAAAGATTCCCGCATCGATGCAGCTAAATGAAAAAAAAAATGTCGAGCACAGACAAGATCACCCCCATTAACCTGGGTCAAGTAGAAACCACGAAGTTATGCGCGTTAGATGCTGCATGTCCATGAAATTTCACCCAAAAATATCTTTAGCGTTTTTCAGGATTGAGAATTGTCCAATTTAAGGATCCTTCAAATGCAGTAAAACATGTCATTCGCCGTACAATCAAAACTACATTTCGTGTTTGGAAACAGTACGCTTTTAAATCCTCCAGAGTCCACATAATGATAAAAATATGGAAAAGACATTCAGTTCTGCCTGTATGGTTTTCCAATGATATTAACTCTTCAACTTCCAAGAGTGCCAAAAATCAAAATTTCAAGAAAAATTCCAAATTTCATTTTGTAATGAAAAACAAATAGTACCATGCAAACGTACAGCTGAAGAGCTTCCATTTGAATGGTCACACTGTAGGGTTTTATCCACAGACTAAAAAGTAACTACATTACAGTGGAACTCGAACCTCGATTTAACGAACCACTATATATCCTAACGAAGTCCTCGGTATAACGAACGATATTCTTCAGCCCGGCAATATTACAAGGAAAATGTATGGAACAGAACCTCGATATACATTTGTAACGAACCTCGATCATGATAACGAAATCCTCGTTTAATATAACGAACACAATCCGGTCGCCCAAACTTAAAATCTATCCCGATGTAACGAATAAATGTCAACGCGCAACAAAAGATGAATGCTGAACAGATCAACAGTGTGTGCTGTAGGGCAATGGTATAACCTGTACAGTTTTCCAGTGCCGTAGTTATATGTACAGTGTACTGTAGCTTCATACAGGCATTAAAGTGCAAATGTTATTTGTTAAGATCCGGAAATACGTAACACCGTTACAAAACAATTATGGCTCGATTGTAACCGTCTAAGTCTTAATGTCCTCAAGACTAAATGTCTGTTTACAGGCACGAGGCAGAAAATCTCTTTGCTCCCTAGTGAACCACACATATGCCTTGACGGGCATTCAATTGAAAGAGTCAATAGTTACAAATGCCTAGGCGTTCAGGTTGATGAAACACTCTCGTGGGAGGCTCACATCTTAGAACTTGTTGGTAAAGTTGCTAAAGTACTTGCTTCCCTGAGGAGGCTAAGACATATATGTCCCCAGAGTACCCTTGTCACAATTTACAAGTCATTGATTCTTCCGCATCTTGATTATTGCAGCGCTGTCTGGGGCTGTATCGGTAATGGCCTCAGCCAAAAACTAGAGAAACTACAAAACAGGGCTGCACGCATATATAATAACAGGGTCTAGTTGGGATGCCAGATCTGCCCCGATTCTTCATGCCCTTAAATGGAATAGCCTCGCTGACAGACGTGCAAAACAACTGAAATCTCTAATGTTCAAAACTGTAAATCACCTTGTACCTGAATACCTGTCTGATAAATTCGCCAGCGTTAATACCATTTACAGACATAATCTTCGAGGTGCACAACATAACCTGTTTATTCCGCGACCGAACACTGAGGCCCACAAGAAAAGTTTTCGTTATAGGGGTGCAGTAACATGGAACAGTCTGTCAGCGGAGGTTAAGCAGGCCACTACTTTAAATAGTTTTTATTCCGCTATTGTATATTAGAATTTTCTTAACTTAGTTTCGTACTTATTATAGGATTTCTTTTTTAATAATGTTTGTAATTTTTAAGTCTTAGCTTTTTTGTACTAGGTTTAATGCGCACGGCTCTTTAGAAGACCACTTTTTAGTGATAAGGATCCCGTGGATAAATAAATAAAGTTAAGTTAATTAACTATACCGCGATATAACGAACATTAAAGTAAAGTAAAGTAAAACTTTATTTCAGCAGGGTGGCCCATTCAGCTCGAAGGCTGGAATCCACAGGGGCAAATTCGCAAATTCGATATAACGAGGTTTTCGATATAACGAACCATTTTCCCCAGTCCCTTGGCACTTCGCGCGTTAAATCGAGGTTCCACTGTACATTTCTCCATAGACTTTGGAACCGGAAGTGAAAGGGTTAAAAATCGAATGGAAGTCTGTCAGCAACCGCCGCGCTATCAACGATGATATGCGATCTCAGCTCACCCATGCCCAGCCTCCCATAGGAAAAATAATCACCATGGTAATGTTTCAAACAATACACGTGCATGCATATCATCATGATCTAATAGAATCCCAGGGAACTTGTTCTAGATAACAGGAAATATAACAGGATATCACTATACACTCTCGAGAAATCAGACGCCCTTTTAATACACTCAACTCTATAGCTAGTCCAAAGAAGTTTGTAACGTTTCAAACAGTACACGTGCATGCATATCATCACGATCTAATAGAATTCCAGGGAACTAGCTTGCTCAAGACAGCAGGAAATAAAACAGGATATCACTCTACATGACTCTCGAGAAATTAGACGCCCTAAACACGCAACTCCAGTCCAAAGAAGGAAGTGTCTTTATCTAAATAATCGATGGCCATTAATTACTTGCACAAAAATAATAACCCAAGAGGATATTTTAGGATTATTTATTGGATTTGAAACAACTCAAAAACAGTACCCATTGTTTAAAAGAGCCAGCAAATGATGTTCAACATGTTTTCCGAAAGTTCAAAAACAAACTACTTTAATCATAATGAAAACCACAGGAAGTTACCTAGTCAAACCATGGCGAGGAAAGAAATGGAACTCGATACGTAAAGGAAAATTAAAAACGTGAGGCTCACGTATTTCAAGTCCTGACGAATCTTGCGGCATGGAAATTCTTAGAATGTCTCCTCTTAACCGATATCTGGCGTTACTAATACACGATGTGGACGTGGAAGCATCTAATTTTAAAAAACGCGAGGCTGGTATTTAATTTCTTATCAAGCCCTGTTGCAGCAGGGAATTTTTTTAGAATGTCTCTTCTCTGGTTAAATACCAGGTGTGGAAGTTGCTAAGGTCAGATAAGAATTTAATCAAGAATGATATCAACAAAGAAATATTTTTTCTTTGGCTTTTATTTGAATGGTCACACAGTTATGGATGTCATCCACAGCCCCAGAAGTTAAAACCACGTTGAAGAACGTAGTAAACAGTATTACAGGAAAGTGCTGCTCAGTCAGCTTTTATTTTAATGGCCAAACTCAGTACGGATTTCATAGTTAGAACCACCTTGTACAGCATAATACTGAAACAGCACCACACAGGAAAAAAATTAATGACTACATTTTGCCTCTAGGAATGAAAAAAAAAAATAGAGACGTGATTTGTGCCACGAATATGTCAATCACTTTCCAAAAAATTCCTAAGGCTGCGTTACTATCTGTAACATATTTTCTTTAAGTATTTCATAAATATATAACAGATATATTTTCTTTTAATGTTTCATTAAAGAAAACGGAAATTTTTCGAAACAATGTTGAAAATTTTACGTTTTAGGTAAAACGTGAATTTTATATCAACGGAATGTTTAATGTACACTTCCGTTTCATTCTTGTTTGTTCAAGTTTAAAAATAAATTTGTTTGTCAGTCAAGAGGGTTTATTTAGGTCGCAATATAATAGCACGATGTTTTTCAATTTCTCGACAGAAACTGTCATTTGTGGTTTCAGTACATACAAAGGTACGTGAGGCTATCAAGAAATATTTCTCAAATAACAAATCAAAAAGTTATGTGGGAGGCTGATGAATAAAAAATAGAAGCAAGGTCTTGCCACACGGCATAAAAGAAAAAACTGTCACGAACTTTAATCCTTCCAATTAATCGCAAGCACTTCTTAATTACTTTGACGTATACAGTCAGCCTTTTGAAAAATCTTGCGCGGTTAAAATTTCATTGAGTTGACCTCGGTGAAAAGTGTTAGGTCATCACTTTTTTCAGAAACTTCAAACAACACTAACCGACATGATAGAAGGAAGGACGTAACAACGCCCATGACTCCATGTATCCTGTAACACAAACGTTTCGTATCAGTTCAATTTTGAACTCTGTTGGAAGAAGAAACTTTGTCCTTACGTGCCTTGTGAAACTTCGAACTACGGTTGGTACGAATTATTTTTTTCAGAATTCTTTCAATTGGCAGTTTTGTGTTTTACTGAGAATATCATCGGAAAATAGTAAAAGATACACGGTTTGTTTAACAGCTCCTACTTTGCTTAAAACATATAAACGGGCTACAAAAGTGTTTCCATCAGCAAATGAAAAATATTGAGTATGAAAAGTTTTTTTTTCTTTTTCTCAGTTGAATATTTTAAAACAATTATCAAAACTTTGCTGGTACAGGCACTCAACGAAGTTAATAGGTTAAAGAACTCATGAAATATGCCTCTTTATTAAACGGGTAACATTTTCTCGCGATGTTAGTTATATTCGCGGAGTTAAAGCCAGATGAAACGTGCATTTAAGCAATATTTTAAAACCATGCATAGGTTTATAATACACCTTTCGGCAGTGAGTAGTTGTGGTGGTGTAAGCAAAGCTTCAAATGATAGTTAAAACTGACCGCGTGAACGACAGTTTTACATTTAGTTCTCCCCCGTTCTATACGGTCGTTTATTTTATTCTTGGCCTGATTTTCGGCTTCTGGCCTTTATGGGTGTCTGGGCGAGGTTGGAAGTGCATGGGGATATGCTTGTTACTTTCTTGTTAGTAAAACGTTCCAGAACAAAGTTAGACTGGATCATCATTCTCAATGATTTACTGCCATTGAGCTGAACTTGGCGGCCACGATCAGTCATGATCTCGTGGGAAAAAAATAACTTCCTGGCTGATTACCAACGGCATTAAACTGATTAATTTGATGATAGCATAAACGTGTTTCTCCATATAATATAAAAATAACCGTTTGATTGATATTTTTCTTAATCTCCACAGATATAAAGATGCTTTGTTTCGTCGTGGGATTTATCACTGAATTTCTGTTGGTGGCTGAAATTGTTGCGTCATCAGAAGAAAATTGTAACGCAATGGTATCCAATACTTGCATACAACACTGTAATGAAACGTCATGCAAGTGTGGCGTTACATACGGAGAATCCAAATATCTAATATGTAACCAGGCCTGCCAAGCCCCGAAATGCAAGAGAATCACGTGTTCATCTGACAGTTGTCATCAAAAATGTCACAGCTGCCACATGGAGTGTACAAGTGACGTCGGTTATTGTAGTCAGCAGTGTCTTTCTGGAGCATGCTCGTTTAAATGCAATGCAAGACGCTGCAAGCAGGAATGTAATGGAAAGGAATGCAACTTTCCTGTGACTCCTGTCACGTGTCGAACCATTTATCCGCGTTTTTATCTGGTCATATTAGCAGGTCTTTTCGCAGCAACAAGCATTTTGTCTTTCCTGTTATTGGTCATGTCTTGCAGAGAAATGGAACCACATGATTGGCATAGAGGAGTCAAATTTATTAAAGGCACCAAATACGTGAAGATTCATAGCGTTAGTAGTAGCATCGAGAGTCTTAATTCACTTGCGTGACAAATATAGTAAACTGCAGCAGCTCACAGGATGATAACAGCTTTGTTATAATGAGAGGTTCCGTGAACAGCAAAGAACTGCGTGACAGACAACAACTTGTGACCAGAAGATATTAATTTCGTGACAGTATTTATGTAGTAGTGGTAACAGCTTTATACGGTTGTGTGACATGTACTGCGAGCAGCGCTGTTAAAGGAGATAACAACGTTTCTGTGGATTGCTTAAAGACAGAGGAGACAGCTGCTGTAAAGGCAGTAAACAGACTTTACCGCAAATGCAACAGTTAACTGCCTGAGTTTCGATACAGACAAAATCCAAAAAAATTGAACGCCTCGTGACAGACACTATAGTTTTGAATTCCGTCACACTAGCCTGCCCCGTGACATTCAATGCATGTATCTTTGTAATATTTAAAGTTGCGGGAAGGCATTGTTTGATTGATCATTTGAAACGTCCTTCGCGCTCAGCAGCTACGACAAACTGGAGGTCGTTATGATATAAAACCTTCTCTAAAGAATAAACGGAATACTAGCGATGAAAACTAAAACAAAGCACTTAGTCATAAATGAACAATGAACTACGAGCATGCAAATTGAGGTCACTGTTCGTAAACAAGAATAAAGAAAGCGATTTTGGAGCTATGAACGTTTAATTTAGACGTGTACGTACGTCCATCTGAAAATATTAAAGCAAACATTGTGTTCTGTAATTCTTTAATATACCGTGAAAACAAACACTGCACGTAAATAAAAATAGTACTTTGTGCCTATATGTAAAACAAATATTATAGTCCCGACCTCACCTGTTATTTGAAGTCCCTTCTCGCTATTTTTATCCTGTTTCAGTCAATTTGTCTACCAGAGCTGTTATCCTCGAGTCGTGTAGCCCGCCATTTTTTATCAGAAAACTGCTGGAATTGCCCGTTAGCGCCTGGTAACGAAATGACCCCTCAATGACCCCCAATGCAAAAGCGAGTAAGCGACCCTCCGAAAGGAGCGATAAAATGTGACGGTTTTTATTAATTCCGGGAAGTAGCGACCATCCAAAAGTAACGATCCCCTGATAGAAATGAACCCAAAAGTAAATTGAACCTCTGCAAAAAAGCGGAACCTGAGCAAAAATCGCAGGAGCGATTCCAACAATTCACTCGTATGGACCCGGGGGGTACTCGGGTATATTTTGAGTGGGTATGTGCCGCCCGGGTCTCCAAATTTGGACCTCGTTTTAGAAAGAATTTTTACTCAAAATGATGCCCCGTTCTAGAAATAGGTCAATTTTTAATACATGTACCCCGTTCTAGAAAAAATAACTGCTGATAATTTGAAGCTTACGTGCATTCAAAATATTATACCCCGTTCTAGGAAACGTCTCTAAAATGGATACCCCGTTCTAAATCAGGAGTCCCAAAATCACGACCCCGTTGGGCGGCACATACCCGTATAGGTATTTTGGGGGAGTACCCCCCCCCCCCCCCCCTTCCCCCGGGCGTATGGATTACAATACAATCTAAGAGAGCTCGCCAAAGAATTGAACCCTTTACAGATGTCTTTTATAGCATAAATAATAGATAGATGCAAAGGACCGAGACTTGTCTGTTCGAAGTTCCTTAATAATAACCTTTTTAAATAAAAATTCTTTCGCGATTTTACAAAGGCGAATATATATGGTAAGTTTTTTTGCTACCTGAAAGCCCGGAGGGGGGGGGGGGGGGGGGGGGGGTACTCAACAATGTTTTGTACAGGGATGCTCCGCCCCAAGGTCCAAACCCTTACCTTTTCATATACCGTTTTTGACAGAAACGTTACCCCTTTCATATACCTTTCATTGAAAATTGTACCCCTTTCATATACCTTTCAATGAAAATGGTACCCCTTTCATATAGCATTTACGTGCCTCTGTTTGATATATTTTGAAAGGCGCTTTTTATAATACTTAAATGGCAGTTTTCCATACCCTTTTTTATACTGCAACTTGTGTTTTCCCTACCCTTTCCTATAATTCGTGAAATCCCTACCCTTTCATATACTTCAACTCGTGAAATCCCTACCCTTTCATATACTGCCAGCCTCAAAAAGGCAAAAACTTGTTTAACTGCAAAAACCGTGGACAAAGATCCTGCTGGTTTTTCGTTGGATCTCACAGGAGGAGACCTAATCAGCTAAAATGAATCAATATACTAACGAGAAGTCCAAGGACTACTGCAAAGCTGATACAACAAGTAAATATATTTCAAACAATATTTCGGCTGGCCAGACCAGCCTTCTTCAGGTTATAAGATGTTACTCAATTATAAAATGAAAATACAACATTATATAAAGGAGAATGTCGCAATACATATTTAAAAAAAAGAGGAGGGGCGGAAATGACCTACAAGATAGTAAAAACTAAAGATTAGGTTAGCATAAGGTACCCCTTTCGGGCGGAGCATCCCCGTATAGCCCATTATAGGGAGTACCCCCCCCCCCCCCCCGGGTCTGAAAGTAACGAACCTAAAACAAAAATATGGGACAGCTCGCAGTCTACGACCCTCCGACAGCTGGCATGGGTGTAACACTGACACGGAGTAAGGAAGACATTCCTGGGCCATGTGCCATGTGCCATGCCACAATCCCTAGGCAAAATTATTCTCTCAGTTTCTCCCTACTTCTCCCCTTAATTGAAGCCTATGCAGCCGGAGAGAGTTTTGCGTTTTTTCCAACCTTGACTATAAATGCAGTTGAAACGTCGACTAAATGATTTTTCAGCTGAGAACTTTAGTTAGCAACTAGCGTTAACTGCGATGTGCGATTCTGTTGTAGTCTGTGACAGCCACCTCCTCCCCTCAGAAAAAATGTGAGGGAAGGAGGCGGCTGTCACAGGCTATTCTGTTGTTACTAGTGGTGATTTGTACGACCCCGTGTGTTGTACGTGCGTTTGACTTCACCGGTTTAGCCTGCAGAACGGGCGTTATTTTTTTTAAGCGCGGCAGGCGAGCGCGAAGCAAACAACTGTGATCACAGGCGGTAAAGATGTTGATGGCGCAACAATGGGTTAAAATTTTGACATGTTGATATTGACCAGTCAAAAACAAAAGGTTTTCTGTCCAACAACTGCACAGAAACCGGTGGCTATTTTTGGTTGTCTGCGCTATTCTAAGTTGCATTACATAAATCGACGTTTGACTGAAGAAAGGGGTGAAATGCTTAAATCTGGACGTGCCAGACATAGCCAGTTGTTCATGTTTATGTGCATGAATTTTGCGAATACAAAAACAAAGTAAAATGTGATTTCCAGCCGTCGGGAAGATTTGCTCGCAGCTTGATCTAGCATTTACATGTAATCAGATATTTCGCAATAACATCACGTACCCTTCAATCTTGGTTATATTTAGATAACCATTGTATTCTTTTATGTAAACAAGTGTTGCTATAATTTGAAGTTTGCAGTGAACATATTTTTCTCGGTCACGTTTAGTATTGGTAGTCTATCTCATTTTCTCTTCGCACCGACACGAACACTTACATTTGAGAAGACTTTCCAGATTTCAGTCCTATATCAGCGACTATTGGAGGTAAAGAACCTATAGACTAAATACTCTTTAAACCCTCTTCAGTTTGAATAGTTGTATAATTCAAAGTGTAAAAATATTGTAAGTGTTGGTTAAGGTTAGGGAAATTTGAAAAAAACAAACGGCACAAGAAAGTTCTGCACTCGACTGTTTTCATTTGAATGGTCACACTTTAGGTGATTCAAAAGTTAAAACCACCTTGTACTGTAAGAGCATACTATAAACAGTAGAACAAGAAGGTACTACTCGGCAGTAGCTTTAATCGAAAAATGACTCTTTTATGATGTCACATGCATTTTAGGATTTTATTGAATGATAATAGATGACATTAAATTGTAACATTTTATGTTTTCCTTTAAAAATATGAGGGTTAAATGAATCCTTGATAAAAGCGGAATACAGGGCTCAACTGACTCAAGGCAATTGGTTTCATGAATCCTCTCAGAAGCACAACTGAAAACAAATATCGATCACAAAAGAATAAACGACAAGAGGGTCTGTTAAAATATTCACTTCACTGAAATTAGAAAACTGACAGCGTCACATAAAAGTCCCACTCAATAGCTTTCATTTAAATCAGTGACCACGCCTTAGAATTTAACATGCAAAGGAAAGTTGATCTGCTTCGCGGCATTTATTTGAATCAGGAACGCTAGGGATCGATTTCATCTTTCAATAGCCACGTTTATTAATAAATGTCTGCAAAACAGAGGTAATTATATATCCTTCTATGAAATCAGATTTTATTCTTCTCACACATTTTTCATTTCATGTTCACTGCAGTTTCCGATCACGCCTTTACCCTTTCACTCCCAGAGTCATTATTTACGAAGACATGTAGTTCTAACTTTTAAGTCTGTGGACAAAATGCTATGGTGTAACCATTCAAATGAAACCTCTTCAGCAGCACTTTAGCATGGTACCATTTGTTTTGCAATATTTTGCAAAATTAAATTAGAGATTTTTCTTGAATTTTGATGTTTGGCACTCTTGGGAGTAGTTGAAGGGTTCTAAATCAAGAGTACGAATGTCTCAGGAAGAACTGACTGTATAAAATCCGTAAAAATACAAAAACTCTTAATATAAAACCTTAAATTAATGCCTGAGCGGATTAAACCTTGTTAACTGATACATGAAAGTTTGGCTGTTACTTTTGGTCATGAAATTTGAAATTGTGACCATTTAAATGAAAGCTAGTGAGTAAAATACTTTCTTCAGGTGCTGTTTATTATGATGTATAAGTTGGTTCTAACTTTAGTGTCATTATGCATTTACGTCATGGAGTCTTCCTAGCTTTTTTGTCTCTTGTTATAAATTTGTCAAATTCAACAATAATCCTGTTTATGGAGTTAAGCCCAAGAGAATCTGATGAAAAGATGTGTGTTTTTTTTGCACTCTAGTTCTCGTATGTGAGTTCAAGGCCACCATAAAACCTGTGCAAAAATGCACGTTTTCAGTTTGTTCTCACGTTGTTTTTTACTTTATTTATCGTCTTACCGATAAATTACCTACAAATCTGGCTGAGCACAAGACTCCTGCTGAGCAGGAAATCATATGGCTCTAACGCCTGATAGAAATTCTCCTCGCAATTCAATGCTTCGTTTCAATCCGCGGCTACCTGTTTTGCCTTTATCTGGTGCAAAAGAACGATTTTTTAGCCACTTTAGGGACTTTTGGATACGTGAACTAGTTTTGCGATGATTTTACATAAAAGAGGTCAAACACTCAGTACAACCACTTTATTGTTTTAAACCCCCTGTGTGAAATTCTCTATTTCGCAACCACTTGTCTGATTGTCAATTTCAGTCGATCACAAAAAATATTCAGACCTTTCATTAAACGACCACTTCACTTTTCCTGGGTGGTCCTTTGTGAGAGGTTATCGATCAATGCTTGCACGTGACAGTCGCATCAGAGTGTGTTGCGTGACTTGCCAAACGCGCCTTTTTGAGAAGTGCCTCTTTGCTGCAGAAAATTGTTGCGGACGCAAAAGTTTCCCATTTTAACGACATTAGAAGAAACAAATGTTTCCGCAACAGTGTTTCCTTGTTAAGCCACATTAGAAGAAACAATGTCATTCCGCAACAATGCTTCCCAGTTTAGCCAGACAAAAGCCCAATTTCGATATACATTTAAATTCAACTTGAAACAAAAAACATCACTTCGAGGCTTAGGGGAATAAACCATATAAATCCCTACTATCATTCCCATGAGCGTCCTAGTGATGTCTTTTGTTTCAAGTTGAATTTATTTAAGGATGCGTTTTTTTGGGAAAATCCAAATCCGGATTTCTGAATCCAAAAACGGATTTTGCGTTTTTTTGGGCAAATCCAAAAACGGATCATGAATCCATAAAACCCACACTCAGGGTGGATTCTTCGGATCAAATCCAAATCCGGATTTTTAGATTCGTGATCTGAGCGTTTTTTTGGGAATGGTTTCGAAAAAAGTACATCTGACAAGCGGTCTTTCGTGCAAATTTACTCGTTTCGTTCGCTGTTTTGTTTCTTCCGCGATTTCATATCATGGGTAATTCAGGTAAGATTTTATTGCTTATATTTTAAAAACTATTTGTCGAGCAGGCTGATTAACACAAGCGAGTCAAAATAGGTTCATTTGCATACCAACGTTTTTTTTTACGTTAAATGATCCGTTTTAGGATTTTTCGTTTTTTTGGTCATGAAAAATCCATATGATCCGAGATCACAAATCCAATTTCGGATTCTCCCAAAAAAACGCAGCCCCACACTCAGGGTGGATTCTTCTGATCAAATCCAAATCCGGATTTTTAGATTCGTGATCAGAGCGTTTTTTTGGGAATGGATTCGAAAAAAGTACATCTGACAAGCGGTCTTTCGTGCAAATTTACTCGTTCCGTTCGCTGTTTTGTTTCTTCCGCGATTTCATATCATGGGCAATTCAGCTAAGATTTTATTGCTTATATTTTGAAAACTATTTGTCGAGCAGGCTGATAAACACAAGCGAGTCAAAATAGGTTCATTTGCATACCAACGGTTTTTTTTACGTTAAATGATCCGTTTTAGGATTTTTCGTTTTTTTGGTCATGAAAAATCCATATGATCCGAGATCACAAATCCAATTTCGGATTCTCCCAAAAAAACGCAGCCTAAGGTTACAGTGTACCTTCGGGGGTGTCTCCAGTATAACAGCTCTAGCGTCTTAAGATTACACTTAATATACCTAAACCCAGATATCAAATTAAAGCTTATAGAGCTGGCTATCTAAATATGGAAACTATTTGGTAATAAAATGAATTATCGAATTTTTTACGACGTCTAAATTCGAACGTCCGAATCAGCTTTAAAACGCTATAACTCAAAGCGATTATTGTATTTTGCTAATTTGATTTATTCTCGGGTTTTCGGACACGAAGCGCTAAAAAAAACGTGTCGGCGATTCCCCATATTCAATTGCAGTGAAAAGTTACAGAATATTTTCGAAAAAGGGAGAAAAAAAATTGGAGTGATCGCACGGAAATGGCTCTTGACGAAAAAGTTTTCGGAAATAAGAAATTTATTGATTATATGTTAGCCTAGCTTCTGTCCAAATTTGAGGGAAATCGAACGAATTCCCTTTGAGTTGTAGCTCTTTGAAGTGTCCCCTACAAGCGAAAAATTAACTTTGAGAAAACAGCGCTTAGAAAAACATATCGCTATATAAACAAACTCCGCCCACAAAAGTTATACCGTCATTTCGCAGTCAATTTTCACTATTTTTCGGTAATTTTTTTTGGATGAAAGTTCATTCTGTAAACTTTATTTTGACGCCAAAAAAAAAAATTCAATAAATTTTCGATCTGAAGGTACACTGTAACCTTAATATATCTAAATTGGGCTATTGATATAAACACCATCCCCCCACCAATGAAAAGATATTCGAAATAGTCGGCACTGGTTTCAAGGACAATGAATTGTTCAAAATTATTTAAGTTTCGAACAGCCAAATAGTAAATTTCGAATAGTCTGCGAACAAGCTGGCTAAAATGATTTCGACTGAAATTTGAAAGGGAAAGCCGACAATTAATGGCCGAAGAAGATTCTCTCCTTGTTACAATAATAGTCAAGACCATTCTTGGCCGGTTTCCACCTCGATCCAGTAACATCTCAGGAAAATATCTTGTCAGGCATTTAGCAAGCTGCAGTATTCCCTTAAATTCTCCATAATAACGAGAAGATCAAGAAACAAAATTCATTAGCTATAGACAAATAAGCTACTGCAACCTACCTGAAAATGTATACTAATAAAAGAAAAAAAAAGCTTTATTTTTAAAGACCGTCAAAAGTGATAAAATCAAAGTGCTTTTCAAAGAAAACCCTTTTCCCGATGTGCTTCCGTTGGACTGAGCAGAACTTTCCTCTGGCACTGGTCAAGCCGTGATTCTAACTTTTGCACCCGGTAATGTCATTCAAATGAAAGCTTTTGAGCAGTAGTGTTTGGAGGGTAGTGTTCTGTGGTACTGTTTACTATGCTGGCCTATGCTGCACTTTGAAGGTGCATGATTCTAACTTTTGAGTCTGTGGATGAAATCCTAAAGTGTGACCATTCAAATGAAAGCTACTGAGCAGTACTTTCCTGTGGTACTGTTTATTATGCTGTACAAGGTGGTTCTAACTTTTGAGTCTGTGGATGAAATCCTAAAGTGTGACCATTCAAATGAAAGCTACTGAGCAGTACTTTCCTGTGGTACTGTTTATTATGCTGTACAAGGTGGTTCTAACTTTTGAGTCTGTGGATGAAATCCTAAAGTGTGACCATTCAAATGAAAGCTATTGAGCAGTACTTTCCTGTGGTACTGTTTATTATGCTGTACAAGGTGGTTCTAACTTTTGAGTCTGTGGATGAAGTCCTAAAGTGTGACCATCATTCAACTGTAAAGACTACCGACCAGTACACTCATCATGTACTGTTTATTATGCTGTACACTCATCATGTACTGCCATTTTTTTATCTAATCGTGCTGATGTAACCTTTTGAAACCTGTGAGTTTCAGGCCGGGCCCCGAAGGCTAAGATAAACGAGCTGTTCCTGGAACAAGAATGAAGTCACAGGCCAAGACACATGCCTGGGGAGGGGGAGGGGGGGGGGGGGGGGGGGGGGGTGGTGGGTATTATAAGGGAGTACCCCCCGGGGACACATGACTGTCATATGATTTGTTTTGTTTTATTTCAATTTAGTTTCCACTTTGCTTCAGTTCCGAATTATCCAGAGACATAACATGACATGACAATTGAGTTTTCGCAGACCAGATTATTAGAACTTTAAAATAGCTTTAATCAGTCTTTAATTTCATGATGCAGTGACCTCGAGCTGTCATCATCTGGCAGACATATTTCCTTTCTCAATAATCACGAGAAGGTCATGTAGATAAAAAAATAAATTAATAGCAAACAGGCCGATAACTCTTTTATAATGCTCGCGATGTACAGACGTAGTACATGCATAATCAATTCAAAATCAATTCCTTTGATAAAATCGATCGAAGTTCCTTCTTTTCGAAGAAAACCTTACTTTCCGCTTACGCAGCAGATCATGGGACGATGACGTCATGTGGGAGTTTCCTTGGCCGACGTCATCACTCTTTAAAAGCCTTACGAAGCACTTGGTCGGACAGTCTTATTTATTGGACGTCTGTTTGCTTTATCTTCACAAGGCATAGAAACGTGAATTCAAGATAAAATTTTAAGCTTTGGCTGTCGCTCGATATTCATACAGGAACTATTCGGGAAAAAGACGGCCAATACACGATTTTATGCAGGTTAGTACATTGTCGTTAGTTTCGCAATTTGGAAAATTTTCTTTATGTCCTTTATCGGTTCCAGCTAGTCAGTGCAATCTAATTCAAGTCAAGATACGTGCATTAGAATTGTACGTAGTTTTAAGACTAAATATTCAGTCACCGTCCTCAGGAACGGATAATCGAGGATCAGGATGTAATTCAAAAACTTGTTTAAATTCCAGCAGAAACAACGTCTAACAAAGCTTGCTTATATTTTTACTTCTTTGTTTTTTTCTCCGACATAAAGAAAGCATTCGGATTAAACAGTTAACTACTAAGAATCCAAAGCGAAGGGTATCTAAAGTTTTCATCGCAATTCAGAAATCTGAGATATGGGGCAGACTACAACTAGCGTGGATATAAATGGCTATATGATGATTCATTTGGAATACAAAAAAAATCTGAACTGAGCATCGTGCCTAAGCATGCACATAGCTGTCAAATAAAAAAGATGTTTTGTAATAAAATAACCCAGTTGCGTCAAAAACGCCATTTTTATTCCGTCGTCCCATTTGCGCATGAAATAGTTTCTATCGTCAGTTATGGGTAGCAAAGACATTATACCATGCCGCCAAGGCTGATGAATCGATTAAGTTACAACAGAATCACGTGGTATAAAGTCCACTGTCTAAAGGTTCAGATAAGAAATCTTTCGCAAGAGATTTCTTGGAATTTTTTTTTGTTGACGTGGCCTCACGTTTGCGATGCCAAGTTTCAAGGTCCTATTCTCGGAAATTTTGTACTATCTAGACTAAAATCTCCAAGAACGGAAATGCCCAGAACATTTTTTTGACCGGTCTATGGACAACAATACTAGGAGGTGACTTTTTAAATACTGTAAACGCTAAGCAGTACTCGGATTATTGCCCTGTACTTGTGAAGCTGTTTATTTGCTTTTTTATGCTATACAAGGAAGTTTAACTTGAATTGTTGGGTTTTTAATATGAAATCATTTTCTAAAGTATGGCCAGAGCAGGCACTTTCATTTTGATATAAGCTGACTGTACTACAGTAATTGCAAGGTGGTTCAAACCGTAGTTGCTAACCTTTGCGTTTATGGAAAAAAAAATATCCCAAACAAAATTCTTGGTAGTTTATTTTTCAATAAAGATGTGGTTTTTTTATTTCACGTTTGAACTTGACCGATTAGAAAGTTCGATAAATTGCACCCACACAACAGCTCAGTCTTTACCCTTCCCACTCGCTATCTCTACTGCAAAACCAACAAACACTTCATCTTAATCAGCTTAAACATCATCGTCGCATCGATCCATGTAACCTAAAGCCTATTAAATATCGCCTACGATACATCAAAAATAAACCTTAATCCTTCCGGGTTGTTAAGCAGGTATTACATTTCCCTTTACCCCGAGTCAGTGTGGAATGTATAGCATCCTACGCAAATATTCTTTAGACCCTCACTCAGGCTTTTTTCCTCCCACACGTTTTTCACGTCTGTAGACACGTGAAAAGCACAAAGGCCACTTCAATTGAAAAAAATCAACGAACTGTTGCTTATAACCGAAAATAATATTAAACGAAAAAAGGATATGTTGTTCCGGATCAAACGAATCCGAGTTTGACGACCAAACTAAAGAAGGAACTCTTTAAATACTATCTTCATCTCATTGCAGACTGTTTTTCTGGTGGACTCGCTCCAAGCTTTTAATTAAAACGTGATGGCAGGATGTGCTGTTAACTTTTTTGGTATTCTCTATTTTCGAATTGCCCATAATACACTTTGTTTGCCCTCCAAATTTTGCAATAACTATTGTTTTAAAATGCTCTTGGGAATATGCAGTCCTTCCAAGAGCATTTCAAAACACTAGTTTATGCAAAATGTGGGGGACAAACAAAGTGTATGATAGGCAATTCAAGAATAGAGAATACTTCACTGTGAAACGTTTCTTTTTACCCTTTGTTTTTGCGCTTTGGGAGTTCGGTGCTTACCCAAAAAGATTGCGACGGCTATGTAGTGTCCAGCTTTCTAAAACAATGTTATGTTTCTTTTGAATGACGTGGGACTCTACTGTATACTGTTTTACCCAAACATCATTGCAGGTTCCATCATACGCCATTTAATTTGCCGTCAATTTATTTTTAGAGTGAAATTCGTTTTATCTTATAATTGTTGCAAAATTTTCTTGCAAACAGGTACACAATTTAAAATTGGATGACAGCGCCTTAAACGAGTGTTTATACTTTTTTACCTTTCAGAAAAGATGCTTCGACAGATATTGATCTTCACAGCACTTCTTGTTGCAAAGTCGATGGCGGAAAGAATCTCGATGATAGTCGCCCCAGAGACACGCTTTCAACGATGCAATAGCACTTCCTGTGATTGCGGCGCTGGAGGAAGTAACAACGCCTTTGTGAAATGTATCCAAGCCTGTCCAGATGCCAAATGCAAGACACTCACGTGTTCATCCGGGACATGCCACCAAGAATGTCACAACTGTCACATGAAGTGCACAAGCGACGTAGATTATTGTACACAGCGGTGTCTGTCCGGATCATGCTCATTCACGTGCAACGCTAGACACTGTGAGCATTACTGTAGTGGTGGAAACTGCAACGGCACGTCCCCAACGGATGTCGTTTATAAACTGAATTTGCCACGTGAATATTTAATCACATTAGCTGTACTCTTCGCACTGACTGCCATTCTATCGTTTTTGCTTCTTGTATTGCTTCTTTGCAAAGGGGATTGTTGTAGGAGACAAGGAACCTACTACAAACTGAAAAATTTCAGCAGTAGCCTCGAAAGCGTGGAGTCCCTACCAACATTTGTATAGTAGATTAACAGCAAAACACGAAACGTTAAAAAAAAAACTACAAGGTACATTCAAGTTAAAGAACCGCAAGTTTGTTTCTCGGTACTTACGATGTAGACTTTGTATATCAGGACCTCAACGCCCTATCGCGATTGAGATTGGTTAAAAACCAGTATGTCTCATGCATGCTATTTATAGATATTTTTAAAGTGTATATGACAGTGATTTTTTTATTTCCTTGATCGAATCTACATGATGTTCTGATAAGAAAATGGAAAAAAATTTCGATATCGATTTTCCTTCTCCGCGTTTTGGCCGTCAAAAAACGTGAAATTTCACTTCCAGTGTGTTACAAAACCGCGCAAGAAGAAAGACTGGAAATAGTCCGCTGTGACGTGTCGCGATTTCTCAGTTCTCCGTGTCGCGATTTCTCAGTTCCTCCGTTTTCTGGTGCGTGTTGCTACAACCATAGACAACACACCTTAATAGAACCATGTTTCTTCCTCAGGGTGCATCAAAAAATGCGAGGAACTGAGAGACTTCGACACCGGCATTCTTGTATTGACGTCACAGCGGACTATTTCCAGTCTTTCTTCTTGCGCGGTTTTCTAACACACCGGAAGTGAAATTTCACGTTTTTAGACGGCTACAACGCAGAGAAGAAAAATCGATATCGAAATTTTTTTTCCATTTCTTATCAGAACATCATGTAGATTTGATCAAGCAAATAAAAAAATCACTGTCATGAGTACAAGACAAGAAAGTGTACAGTTGAAAGTGCAACCTCTTCACCACGGTCCCTCTGGGGTTGTTTAAACTAACGTGAACGACTGAAACATTAATTTCTTTGTCTACGATATTAATTTAATTAACTTTATTTATTTTGAAAAAGAAAACCTACCCTTTTATGGTTAAGAAGCAAAGTTTGTTTGCTAAGTAAAAATTTGACATAACACAAAACTTTTAAAAATCCTTTATTATTTATTTGAGATGATTGACTACTACAATGTAGATAACGTATAATTATTTTCTTGGAATATATAAAGGTAGTATTCGTGTTGGCCATAGTTAATAGAATAAACTGGTTATGAAACTCAGTCAGTCTTTTGTTATATGTTTTTGTTCTCCATTTCTTTTGTTCGTTTGCCTTGACCCTGCACAAAACACAAAAGGTATTGAAATGCATATGAGCAACTGACCAGTAGAAACATTTGGGCTAACACGTTAAACAAAACAATGTGCAGGGTCACGGTTCGTTCAACATAAAACAAAGCAGCTTTGTACACTCTTTTTGAAATTTGTTTAGCTTCATAACCAGTTTGTTCTATTAACTATGTGTTGGCTTTTTATCGAGTTTGCTAAGCTCTGAAATTATTGGTGATTTGGTTGACGTGACCCTTAATTTAATATTTAACGCTGGCAGGTAAAACATGGAAAGTTTAATTTTATAAGGTAAATTAGCCGCCGTAAAAAAATCAAAGCTGACGTTTCGAGTACTAGCCCTTTGTCAGAGCGAATCATCACCTGCAGTTCCGTTTCCAGTTCCCCTTGGCGAGTTAACTACACTGCACAGTTTAACCCCGATATCTCGAGCCATCAGGTATTCACAAACTGTTCGAGATACCGAGATTTTTACAATACAGTATATTTAAACTGCAGGCCCTTTAGAGCGGTTTTAATTAGAAGTCATTTCGCAATAGCCCATTTTTGTATTTCTGTACTATAAAAGAATCCTACAAAGCACGATTTACGGAATATCGAGCAATCGAGTAAATTTTAACCAGAATCCGAGCATGCGAGCAATTGCAAAATTTTGCGAGCACGAGCAAGCGAGCACTCGTATAAATTTTGCGAGCAAATCGAGCAAAGGCCACATTTTGCGAGCACATGAAAATTTTAAGGGACCATTCGATGCTTTGTTTTTCTATCACTGCATGTCACGAGATTTCACGTCAGCTTGCGATGCGAGCCATGAGATGAACGAAAAACTTTCACACGGTCAGAGGTCTCAGGTTTAGACGTTTTAAACTTCTTGTTTAGGGGTCTCTGATAGAAAAAAATTACCTCTCGCTTCAGTTCTCGTATCATAAACTATTCGACTCGCACAATGTGGTATCGATCAACTTTCAATCTGTGCGAGAAATCACATAAATGCAATTTAGCCGTTATCGGCTTACTGATCCAGTTTAATGGCTATTGAACTGTACTTTTTTGTGGTTCTGTTCGTTTTAATTGTACAATGTAAGCTTTTTTTAAAAGTCTAAGCACTTTGGCTTATCCGACTTAAAACTGAGAAACACATTTCAACCGCACAGACGTTAAAGTGAACCGACGTCAGATTCATTGTTTTTGTTGCGTCTAGGGTCTCGCGAATCCACGAGTGTTCTGACGCATCCAAGATTTGTTTCGCGTCGATTCGCTTCGCTTCTCTTCCAACTAGAAACTTTCTAACTTAGTGTGGTCAAATGCGGACCAATGAAAAGAATTATCTCAAGTGGTTGCCTATATAGCTTAAATGGACGTCCGTTCTCACTTTTCGAGACGAGGCAAAGTGCGCACGGAGAGCGAGCTGCATATGAACATCCATGATCCCGGAATATCTTAGATCGATTCTGTTGCGAAGGCGTTTTGTTGGCCGCATTTAAAGTAACTCCGTAAGTAATTTTTACTTTTCTTATTGTAAAAATATGGAATTGGGAGTTTCTTTTCTCATGTAGAGCACTTTTCCTCGCATTTATTTACCAAGCAATCACAATCGAACATTTTCGTGTTACCACCTCTCTCGAGACACCTTGTTCAGTATCGATTTTTGTCAGACAACTTAAATCAAATATTTGAGGCCTCTCGTAAGCGATCGGCTCTCCAAAGCTACCAACTTTCCGTTGCCTAAAACTCTGTCTTATCAATTGAGTTAATAAGGTAAATTGGCCACCGTAACTAAATTCAAAAGTTTACGATTCGTGCGAAGGGCTAGAGCTCGCGGAAACGTCCGCTTTTGAACCTCTTTTCGATGGCCAATTTCCTTTGTTAACTCAGTTGATAACACAAAGTTTTCTTCTTTCTTCCTTCACCGACATAGCACCAGTTTCTTTAGAAACTACGTAACCCCTTTTTTCCGTTTCCTCAACTGTCGGTGTATTGCCTTTTAGCGTCAGAGCCGGCTCTCCAGGTGTTTTCGTGTGAACAGTCACGTCGAAGATTCCTGACTTCCCATAGAGAAATTAAGGAGATTTGGTTTCGGCGATATAATGCGTTTTTAATATTTTGGATATTAAAATTAAAAACCGCCGTGCGTCTATAATTTTTAAAGAGGCTTCAGCTGCATGCATCTATAATTTTTGGAGAGGCGTCAGATATCGAGAATATGATCGTAATCCCAAAATTATTTCGGCGCTCTTTTACCTCATAAAATATGTCTTACCACCAGAAATATAAATTGTAAAAACTGAAAAGTACCAATTTTATTCATGCTGCAAAATATTTAAAATGAACTACACCACAGGAAATTAGCGATCAACACCTGGATCAAGAACTTTCATTTGAATTGTCACACTTCAGTTAGGAAGTTAGAATCTCGCCCAAAGAGTCTCCCGGGGGAGGTACTCAACAAAGTTTTGTACGGGGATGCTCCGCCCCGAGGTCCAAACCCTTACCCTTTTACATACCGTTTTTGACAGAAAAGGTACCCCTTTCATATACCTTTCATTGAAAATGGTACCCCTTTCATATACCTTTCGTTGAAAATGGTACCCCTTTCATATAGCCTTTGCGTGCGTCTGTTTGATATATTTTCAAAGGCCCTTTTTATAATACTTAAATTGCAGTTTTCCCTACCTTTTTTATGCTTCAACTCGTGTTTTCGCTACCATTTCCTATTCTTCGTGAAATCCCTACCCTTTCACATACTTCAACTCGTGAAATCCCGACCCTTTCATATACCTGCAGCCTCAAAAAGGTACCCCTTTCGGGCGGAGCATCCCCGTTATAGCTCATTATAGGGTGTACCCCCCCCCCCCCCCCCCCCCCCCCACCGGGAAGAGTCTACAGTTACAGCGACAAGGGTCTGATTCTCAGGCGTATGTAAGAGTTCATAAAAAGAACACAGTAAATGATTTCTAACAAGATGAATTGTTCCGTGGTAAATGTCTATTGGCTCATTCGCTCATTCTGTTTCGTTCTTCCGTTTGTCGACACCATTCTACTAGCGAGAACATATGCTATTCTTATTTAATTTATTGTTACCATTGATGATTTATACTTATAATGTTTTAAACTCGATTGAACAGTTTTAAAATTCTGGAAATTTCTTTCACGGGTTTGTCTCTCTTTTGTATCAAAACTATTTTTTTGTGCAAGTAACCGTGTGAAAATTGACCATCGTCTGGAACTTTACGCCAACATGAGACCCTTCCGGGGCGTGACTCAAGTACATTGATGTGTATTTACTGTTAATCTTTTTTTAACGGATCAAGGCCTCAACTTTTCATCAAAGAATAATAGTGCCAGTGTTTTTTGGAAAAACATCAAATCTCACGAAAATGGCAGTTTCTCTCCTCTATGATCCGGCTTATCTCGCCATTGGCATCGTCTCAGTGATAAAGTCGATTCTTTCTTTATTTCTTGGTAACTGTCTTTATTGAAAGAAATACCATGGTTTGTATGAGTACTGTTGACGGACCTCCTTGTTCCGTTTTTGCGTTATATAATTCTTATAAGGTGTCCGAGATGATGCAGGCGGATGTTATCAAAACGGGCTAAGCTAACCCAAATTTACGAACTTGGGTCTTTCTCAATTTACCAAAATGCTAGCAGGCTATCAGTAAATCAGCAAGTTTGAAGGGACTCTATCACCGGATTGTAGTATAACTTTGAAAAGCCAAAAGACATGTATCAAAGGAAATTTAAACATAATGGTCCACCGAAAACGCGGCGTAATAGATTGTGTAATAAATTAACTCGCTAAATTGACTTATCATTAAACTAAACAAGAACTTGATTAGCTACTACACGGTTTCTTCATTTAGCAATCTTTGTCACGGAAATCGGGTTATTTTGGAAGATTCTCTTAGTCAGTATGTTCCGATATTGTCTCGTTGTTTGGTCATTAGAAGAGGCCTTATCATGGATACTGACGTCGTATAGCCCAGCTCTGGTCGTAGCCTAAAATCAGTTCACCGTTAAGAGAAATTGCAAGAAATTCCTTTACAAACCTTTCACTTGTTCACAATGTTTTTTCTTGCTGAGAAAGCCGTCACAACTTAACACTTCGAGACCAAGGGTTCGGGTGAAATTCCAGAGGACATTGAAATGAGTAAGGTTAATTAAAATACAGAGTTGGCGGCAAACCATTTATAATTTTGCCAGATAGTAAGTGTTAGTTAAGGTTAGGGAAATTTGAAAAACAAGCATTACCACAAGAAAGTTCTACACTCAACTGTTTTCATTTGAATGGTCATACTTTTATAGGTGATTCAAAAGTTAGAACCACCTTGTACTGTAAGAGCATACTATAAACAGTAGAACAAGATAATGATTTCACATGCATTTTAGGATTTTATTGAATGACAATAGATGACATTAAATTGCAGGATTTTATGTTTTCTTTTAGGAATAAGAGGGTTAAATCAATCCTTGATAAAAGCGGATACTGGACAGGGCTCAACTGACTCAAGGCAATTGGTTTCTTTAATCCTCTCAGAAGCACAACTGAAAACAAATATCGATCACAAAAGTATAAACGACACCCGGGGAGGGGGGGGGGGGGGGGGGGGGCAACGCGCAAAACGAAAAAGGTATGGTCTGTAAAAAATATACTACACGCCTTGGCTTTGGGCCTTAAAAAGGGTATCAAATCTCGATTTTCTACCTTTAAATAGCGTCAGGGTTTGAGAACCTTGGCGGCATACAGCTATCCTTAATTGTCGGGAGTACCTCCCCCCCCCCCCCCCCCCCCCCCCCCCCCCCATTTAAATGACCACATCTTAAAATTTTACCAAAGGAAAGTTGATCTAATCCACGGGCGATTTATTTGAATCAGGAACTCTTCAATTTCATATTTCTCTAGCCACGGTTTATTAATGAATGTCTGCAAAACAGAGGTAATTATGTATCCTTCTATGAAATCAGATTTTATTCTTCTCACACGTTTTTCATTTCATGCTCACCGCAGTTTCCGATGTGACACCTTTACCCTTTCACTCCAAAAGTGAATTATGAAGACATGTAGTTCTAACTTTTGAGTCTGTCTACGAAATCCTATGGTGTGACCATTCAATTGAAACCTCTTCAGCAGTACTTTTGCATGGTACCATTTGTTCAAACTTTTGAGTCGGTGAACGAAATCTTGAAACCTCTTCCTCAGTACTTTTGCTTGGTACCATTTGTTTTGCAATATTTTGCAAAATGAAATTTGAGATTTTTCTTGAATTTTGATTTTTGGCACTCTTGGGAGTTGAAGGGAGTACAAATGTCTCAGGAAGAACTAACTGCATAAAATCCGTAAAAATACAAACTTTTATTTCATGCCTGAACGGATTAAACCTTGTTGAAAATAGAATAGTTTGATAATGGTAATTGAACTGAGTGGAGTGCAATTTGGTCTGAAATCATACGCGTGATTTGTGGTTTGTGATTTGTGGGGCCTGAGCATGCACAAAGCTGTCAAATAAAAATAGGTCCGCAATGCGTACATGAGTGAGCTTACGATGAAAATTTGCACGGAAATATCTAGAGACGGAATTTGTGATGTCCAAAATGTTACTGTCAAAGATATTAAGCTAAATGAGAAATACACCATAGGCTGTCTGCCCCTGATTTTTCATAAAAACTATTTAACGATATAATGTGGTACTGTCACAGGTATGGAAACACAACTTAAAAAATGGTTCATTGACTGTATAACTGGTGCAAGTGTTCCAAGTCCAAGAGATGTGATAAAAACACATGTCCACCAAGCACCATTGTGGCTTGCAACTTAACGTCTCAAGAGCTTCTGTATTGGAAAAGTATCTTGGTTTGTCGAGGATGATTTTTTGTCAGTTTGTTGGACTGGAAGATCGTTCGTTAATTTGGTATCGTTTTTGTCACTCTATGTAATGTCACTACAAGGACCGAGTTATCATCATTGTCATCATCAAAGTTATCATATTAGCAAATTTCTAAAAAAAAATGTAAATCATATACAGCAGTCCCTCTGTTAAGCTGAAACCCTCAGGACCTTGAGAACCATTTCCAGTAAAGGACTGGTGAATACATATTTTGGGTTTTTGAGAAATGACCACTTAATAGAAGAAGTACTGTAACTGTGAACATGAACAAAATTCTAGATCAACCGCACATGGATTTACACAAGGATGGGTGCCTATTTGAAATAGGTGTTTATTTGAAACAGTGTCTGACAAACAAACGTGGTCGGGTTTCACATGTAAGGAGTGGTAAAACCCCATACTGACAGTAAAGATTGACACCATTTTACTCAAGGCAGGCAATGTTATCTTTTAACCAAAATATATAAATTTAAAGATCAATTTAATAAAACTTTTACGCTTGTAGCTATTGTTTCAGAGGTCTGAAACAATAACTACACTTGTAAATTACAGCTGTAAAAGTTTTATGAAATTGAGCCCTGGTTGGTGCTTATAGCATGTAGCTGTTTGCATACAATATCAGCATTGCCAACAATAACAGTAAAACATTAACATTTATTTTCAAGTTTTTTTGGAATGTAGGTAGCTGTAACAAGTATAGTTAACTTACATTTTAAACTTAGTAACATCAACGTTTTCAAACAAAAACTTTTCAACGTTTTAGTGGAACTGCACTTAACCCAGATTTGTGTCTCTAAAGACATTATTTGTTCTCCGAAGAGAATTCATCGTTTCCCGAAGGAAATATTTTGTTCCCAGAAGGGAATTATATGACCCTGAGACAGGGTTATGGATTGCCAGATGTTGTACATGGAGCAATTCGCAATGCTGGACTGCACAAGTCACTCGGCGGCCATCACAGCTGTCTTTAAAACTACATCTCGGTGATCTAGGGAACCTTTTGTTGGCGAAGATTTTGTCTACACCTTCAAAACATCTGAAAAACTCTTTACGTGAAAACAATAGACACATTGCTTGAATGCTGTGCCTGATTACTGGTGCAATATAACACGAAAACATCGTAAATTTAGAGTCTCTTACCTCTCTTTCTCCAACGGCGAAAAAACGTGGTTGCTTCCACGTTCCGTGTTTTTGATATCGCAAAGACGTCGTTCGTTATCCGGGATGATCCGGGATCAGTTCGCAGCACTTCGTGTTCAACCTCGCTCATATTCGCGTGTTCGTGCTCTCATCGTTCGTACGGAAATAAACAATATCTGTTCGAGACCAGGCGCCGTGATACCGAAGACAACCCGAAGATTGGACTACCACGGACTTACGGACACTTCCCATGACATAGAGTGAGATTACACTTCATGTAAGCTCACTCAAAAAGAGACGTTTTGTAATAAAATAACCCAGATTGCATAAAAAACGCCATTTTCCGTCGTCCCCGCATTTGCACGTAAAATATTTTTTATCGTCAGTTATGGATAGCAAAGACATATATTCCGAATAATGCCGCCAAAATGTAAGTTACAACATCACCTGGAATGAAGTCCACTGTCTTAAGGTTCAGATAAGAAATCTTTCTCAAGAGATTTCTTGGAATTTTCTTGTTGACGTGGCCTCACGTTTTCGATACCAAGTTCCAAGTTCCTATTCTCGGAAATTTTGTATTATCTAGACTAAAATCTCCACGAACGGAAATGCCCAGAACATTCTTGTTGACCGGTCCATGGACAAAATACTAGGAGGTGACTATTTAAATACGTACTGTAAACGCTACCGTGTAGGAGTTTAATTTTGTGGGAGTTAATTTTTGCGGATTTCCTTCGATCCACAAAAAAAAACTCCCGCAGAAAAAAACTCCCGAAAAATTTTCCGCCGCAGAAATAAACTCCCGCCGAAAAATTAGTAAATCTTGTTTTAATGGTTTATATCGGCTTAACAGGAACTTTTTAACAGTGAACAGTGCTCTCATAACTCCGAGGCGACCTGCACAACAGTCATCTGTATTCCCAATTCAACTCCAGACACGTCCTCAAAAGAACCAGAGACTGTTTATATCATAATCGACTAATACGTTTTTACAAGAACGTACAATAATTCACTCAGTTTTCAGGGGCGTAGCCAGGACTTTTTCAGGGGTACGCACAATTACTGTTTTCAAACACTCCCCCTACCTTCTCCCCCCACCCTCAAGTCCCAAATCTTTCTTTTTTTTTCACTTTTTCAGGTACGCACGTGCGTACGTGCGTACAGGTAGCTACGCCCCTGGGTTTTCTCGTTGTTAATGTTCATGTTGGCTCTAGAACAGCAACCATAACTATGGAAACTATAGAAAATTCCGGTTAGGAAGTAAAATTACAATTTAATACCGATACTGCCTTGAATTCTATTTATACTTGACCATAAATCCGCAAAAATTTCCTCCCGGCAGAAATTTTAGTTGTCTCGATCCGCAAAACTTTCCTCCCGCAAAACAAATTGAGTGGGCAATCCGCAAATTTTCTTTCCGCAAAAATTTTACTCGTACACGGTACTTAGTCTATGCTATACAAAGAAGTTTAAATTGTTGGGTTTTATGAAGTTCTAAAGTATGGGCACTTTCATTTTGATATAAGCTTACTGCACTAATATACTGCAATTGCAAGGTGATTTCAACCGTAGTTTCTAACCTAAACAATATCCTAAACAAAATTAGTGGTAGTTTATCGCCTACGATATCGATACATCTAAAATAAACCTTAATACTTCCGAGTTGTTAAGCAGGCATTCATGATATTTCCGTCTACCTCAGTCCTACGCATTCTTTTTTTTTTCCACACGTTTTTCACGTCTGTGGACATGTGAAAGGCACAAAGCCACTTCAAATGAAAAAAAATCAACGCGAACTGTTGCTTATAACCGAGAATAATATTAAACGAAAAAAGGATATGTTGTTCCGGATCAAACGAATCCTAGTTTGACGACCAAACTAAAGAAGGAACTCTTTAAATACTACCTTCATTTCACTTCAGACTGTTTTAGCGGTGGACTCGCTACAAACTTTTAATTAAAACGTGACAGGATGTGCTGTTAACTTTTTCGGTATACTTCACTGTGAAACGTTTCTTTTTCCCCTTTGTGTGCGTGCGTACCTGGAAAAGTCGAAAAAATAAGTAAAAATTAAAAAAGTATACGACCTAGTTAAAAATTTATGTGAAGATTTGGTGATTGTGCGTACCTCTGAAAAAGTCCTGGCTACGCCTATGCAAAAAGATTGTGACGGTTATGCGTGTCCAGCTTTCTAAAACGATGTTTTATTTCTTTTGAATGTCTGGAATGTTCGTGACGTGAGACTGTTTTTACCCAAACATCATTGCAGGTTCCATCATGTACACGCCATTTAATTTGCCGTCAATTTATTTTTAGAGTGAAGTTCATTTTATCTTATAATTGTTGGAAAATTTTCTTGCAAACAGGTACATGATTCAAAATTAGATGACAGCGCCTTAAACTGAGTGTTTATACTTTTTTTACCTTTCAGAAAAAATGTTTCGACAGATATTGATCTTCACAGCACTTCTAGTTGCAAAGTCGATGGAGGAAAGAATCCAGATGATAGTCGCCCCAGAGACACGCTTTCAACGATGCAATAGCACTTCCTGTGATTGCGGCGCTGGAGGAAGTAACAATGCCTTCGTGAAATGTAACCAGGCCTGTCCAGATGCCAAATGCAAGGCACTCACCTGTTCATCCGGGACATGCCACCAAGAATGTCACAACTGTCACATGAAGTGCACAAGCGACGTCGATTATTGTACACAGCGGTGTCTGTCCGGATCATGCTCATTCACGTGCAACGCTAGAAAGTGTGAGCATTACTGTAATGGTGGAAACTGCTATAGCACGTCCCCAACGCATGTCGTTTACAAACTGAATTTGCCACGTGAATATTTAATCACATTAGCTGTACTCTTCGCACTGACTGCCATTCTATCGTTTTTACTTCTTGTATTGTTTCTTTGCAAAGGGGATTGTTGTAGGAGACGAGGAACCTACTACATAAACTGAAAATTTTCAGCAATTAGCCTCGAAAGCGTGGAGTCCCTACCAACTATTGTATAGTAGTTAACAACGAAACACGAAGCGTTAAAATAAACTACGAGAAGGTACATTCAAGTTAAAGAACCGCAAGTTTTTTTCTCGGTACTTAAGATGTAGACTTTGTAGTCAGAACCTCAACGGCCTACCGCGAGTTAGATTGATTTTGATTTGATTTTGATTTAGATTGATTTAGACGATTAACTCCAGCTATTTGCAGGTTGCTACTATATTTTGTTTTATTGTTTGAAAAATAAATTATTGTTGTTGTTGTTGTTGTAGATTGGTTGAAAACCAGTATGACTCATGCATGCTATTTATAGATTTTTTTAAGGATACAAGACAAGAAAGTGTACAGTTGAAAGTGCAACCTCTTTACCACGGTCCCTCTGGGGTTGTTTAAACTAACGTGAACGACTGAAACATTAATTTGTTTGTCTACGATATTAATTTAATTAACTTTATTTATTTTGAAAAAGAAAACCTACTACTTTATGGTTAAGAAGCAAGGTTTGTTTGCTAAGTAAAAATTTGACATAACACAAAACTTTTAAAACTCTTTTATTATTTATTTGAGATGATTGACATACTACAGTGTAGAAAATGTATAATTATTTTCTTGGAATATATAAAGGAAGTATTCGTGTTGGCTTTTTGTTGAGTTTGCTAAGCTCGAAATTGTTGGTGATTTGGTTGACGTGACCCTTAATTTAATAGTTAACGCTGGCTGGTAAAACATGAAAAGTTTGGTTTTATAAGGTAAATTGGCCGCCGTAAAAAAATCAAAGCTGACGTTTCGAGTACTAACCCTTTGTCAGAGCGAATCATCACCTGCAGTTCCGTTTCCAGTTCCCCTTGGCGCGTTAACTACACTGCACAGTTTAACCCCGATATCTCAAGCCATCAGGAACTCACAAACTGTTCGAGATACCGAGATTCTTACAATACAGTATATTTAAACTACAGGCCCTTTAGAGCGGCTTTTAATTGAAAGTAATTTCGCAATTGCTTTGGTTTTGCATTGCTACGGTTCGTGATTGGCTAAAAAATCTCGCGCCACTTTCTCAACCAATCAGAAGTAAAACCAAAACCAATCGTGACTTGCCTGTACGCGTTTTCCCGCGCTTGGCGCCGGCTATATGTATTTGTTTCGAGCTCTGATTGGTTCATTGGATTGTTTACGACTGCTGTGATTGGTCACAGTAATTACTTTGGTTTTGGTTTTACTACACTCAACTGAAGACTGCACTAAACTGCAAACCATTCCCTGTTTGGGTCGCTCGTACATTCGAGTTATATTCGAGTACACAGGAACACTGAAAAATTGGTTTGATCGACTCTACCAAAAAGTCGTTTTCTCAATCATTTTTCTTCACAATAGAAAGATACAATCACAGATCGAAGTGAATTCGTTGTTCCAGATCATAAGCTGCATCGCATTGTTTTCCCATTTTATGTTTTTTTTCCTGTTTGCTTTGTAAAAGCAAGCCCATGATTTAATCTACAGCTTGGATTTTCCAGCTTTGGGTTGAATCTCCCTCAGTTTCATCGCTAGCCCCATGTTTCCTTTGATCTTGAGCTTGCCTTTGAAGAACGCCTGACGGGAAAAACGTAACTGTTACAATCACCAGCACTCGAAATACGTCTTGCACGTTAGCCTGTTCCGGGCGTTCAGATAGTGGGTAGCCTGTTTCAGGCGTTCGGATAGTGGGAAGTGAAGGAGAGGCGGCGCGCGAAGAAAAAAATGCTGCGAGTGCTGACGGAGGGGGATTAGCGCGAAAGAGAGCGAGGCGAGGGAACCTTACCTCGTCCCTCTCCCCAGTCTCCCCTCGGTTTTTAGCTGCTCCCCGGCCCCACAATCGTAACTCCTGGAACAGGCCACTTGCACGCATAGTCTCAATGATTTGCGCCCGCGAGCTTTGATGCGAAAGGTTGCTAAGCAACATCGTGCTACGCTGACAGATTTTTTTAGGGGAAACTCCCCTCCCCTTAGAATTAGGAAGCTTCCTTTGAGCCTCTGTGGGCCAGCGGTTAATGAGAATAATCTCACTGTGCATGCAAACGATTATCTAGTTGAACTTGGAAGGTACATACCGTCTGTGGATTCAACTTGCCGCTCATAAGCTGAACAAAATCTTCATCACTTATGGTCACTGTACAGTCAGCTTTGTCTGAAAAATAATTAAAGGGTTGTTAGCACAAGGTGTCATAAAAGCTACAGTTACCATGACAACAAAGAGCGTAACAGAGACAAGGACTTGAGTCACCTATCCTTCCAGTTTCAAGCTTTTCATCTTTTCACAAGGTACGGAAAAACAACAACAACAATCCAAGGCTCCTACAAGCCAAGTCGAGGAAACGAAACAACCTTCGGACCCTCCCCTTCCCTGCGCGTTTTGCTACACCATCCCCCCACCCCACCCTCCCCTCCCTCCAACACCGTCCCCATGGGTAAGGCAGGTGACCATTACCTATCACATTGGAACTTGCAAAATATATGCGCCAGCCTTATGCACTGGTCAGCAGAATTACCAAGAAAAGTTTACAGACGATAGATGGAAGGAAGAAGTGAAAATGTCCATATTTGTCCTCGTATGATAACTCGTTCAGCGCTTCGCGTATTCACGAGATGAAAAACAAACAAAAAGGTCTAAAGCAACGTCTTTGAAATCAACAGTTCAGTTATTATTACCTGACGCCATAAATTTTAGAGCACCGTCTCCATGTTTGGCATCCACAATCCACCAAGCTTCCTTCCCATTACCGTGTTTGATTATGAATTTAAAAACCCCTTTGATCTTCTTAACTAGCTTAGCGCCCTCCTAGGGTGTTAACAAAAGAATGGAAAAAATTAACAAACTGTGAACTTGGTAAGTTAGCAAGCTTTCTAAGATAAATTTTCCCAATAATTCTAGATTCAAGATGTGGACAAAAATAAATACATTATATGCAAGGGCCTTACAAAATGCTTTGGAATTTGTAAGTAAAACTCTAGTGGAACAAAAGATAAAAACAAGCAAACAAACAAACAAAACGACAAACTGAAAGTTAAAAAATAGTTTTCTGTACACCTCACCCCTTTAAATGTTTTCTCCATCTCATCAAATATGGCTGCGGCCTTGAAATCTTCTTTTGAAACCGCTGAGGTGTACGAAGGAACTGGACAATACCTAAACTCAAGTTGATGAAAGAAATATCCTTTCAATTCAAACAAAAAATCGTGACAGTTGCTATCGGCTACATGTATTTGACTTAGTTCTGATTGGATCATTGGACTCCTTGCCTCTGTTGTGATTGGCCCGAGTGATTACTGTGGTTTTCGTTTAAAGCAGTTTTCAATAGGCCATTTGCACGATGGCGTCATTTGACTACAACTACCAGAATTCATTTTGTTTTTCCTTTCTTATTCAAATTTTGTAATCCCAGTGCGGTTTAAATAACAATAGCCCTAATTTGCACTACAAAACAAAAAACTGAAGGATTCTGGTAGTTGTAGTCATATGACGTCATCGTGCAAATGGCCTATTGAGTATCGGAAGTAATTTCATAATTGCTTTGGTTTTGCATTGCTACGCTTTGTGATTGGCTAAAAAAAACTCGCGCCATTTTCTCAACCAATCAGAAGTAAAACTAAAACCAATCGTGATTTGCTCGCACGCGTTTTCCCGCGCTTGGTGCCGGCTGCATGTATTTGCTTCGAGTTCCAATTGGTTCATCGGATCGTCTGCGAGTTCTGTGATTGGTCAGAGTAATTACTTTAGTTTTGGTTTTACGACACAATTGAAAACTGCTCTAAGGAGACTCAATTGAAAACGGCTTTATTACTGACAGTAAGGGGGTGTTTTGTAAAGGGTATAAATGTGCCAAGACAGAAATAACGAAGTGTCTGTGTAAAGTAGGGTTCAACGGTATTTGCCATGATGTGCTAACATTACTTTTTTAATATGAATATGAGTATGTTACCTTCTCTGATTAGGAAATCCTAATCGATACAAGGCCACAACAACAGCCCCGCCCAGTCCCAAGTTATGTTGAAGAGCCACCCTAGCCCCTGGGACCTGCCTCCTACCACATTCACCACGAAGCTGGCGACAAAGCTCAGTGCACTGTGCGATTCCTGACATGAAAAATAAGTAAGAAAAAAATTATGAGTTCAAACAAAGAGACAAATAGGAGTTCTTGTCTAACGTTATTGAGCAGTACTTCGCTGTGATACGAAGAAACGTATCAATAATTCATGAAGTTTGAACAAACAAAATCACAAGTGTGACGGTGGTTTGGATACCTGATCTTAATTAACATAGGTTTTGGCAACTTTATTCCTTCGTTTACTCTGTATTTAATGATCAGTTTGAGAAGATATATCAAATACTCGAAAGAGTGTTTCATCAGGCATCCAAACACCTCGAACTTGGTTAAAAAACTCGGCTGTTTAAAACAGATTGCAAGTTTTGATTAATAAACGATTCATTCATTCATTCAAACCTGATGAAACACCATGCACGTAGCCCGCTCTTAAGCTGAGCGAACTGACCACGTTAAATAAAGGATTAATAGATTGCTTGATTGATTGATTGATTGATTGATTGATTGATTGATTGATTGATTGATTGATTGATTGATTGCACAAGGTGGTTCTAACTTTTGAGTCTGTGGATGAAATCCTAAAGTGTGACCATTCAAATGAAAGCTACTGAGCAGTACTTTCCTGTGGTGCTGTTTATTATGCTGTACAAGGTGGTTTTAACTTTTGAGTCTGTGAATGAAATCATAAAGTGTGAACATTGAAAAGAAAGCTGCTGAGCAGTTGTCATTTGTGATGCTGTTTATAATGTACATGACACGGACAGTTCTAACCAAAGTGTATGTGAATTTTTAAGTGGTTTTTGTTTTTAAAATTCTATTGCAACATGAAATTTGAGATTTTTCAGTTTTTGAACTTAGCCATAACAGTTAAGTTGACTACCTGTTGCTCCTAGAGGGTGCCCTTTGGAAATAAGTCCCCCGCTGGGATTTACAACCCACTTGCCACCATAAGTGGTGTCACCCCTGTCTACTAATTGCCCTCCTTGTCCTGCAATTAAAAAAAAAAAGAGTAATGACTTTAATGCCTCACATTTTCACACGGGTGTTGATTTTGTTATTTTCACAAATCATTAAAGGAGCTATGTCATGGTGATTTTGAGATTTTTGGGTCAAAACTGCCCTAAATTAATTCGTCTTACACAAAGTGCTTTTAGAACACTAAGAGGAAGATATCAAGTGAATTTTCGAAACAGAATAAACCATAATCATAGTTTCAGTGAGTTTTCCAAGACACAAGGCATTCAGTGATGATCCGCTTAAGAAGCATAGTGCTGAACGGCAATGCACGATGGAATGTGTCAACTTTTTTCATTGTTACAACTAGTGATCTCATTAGCCTAGACTCAAAAACCGCTAAAAAGTTAAGGTTCAAGGTGTACAAGTCTAATTTTTTTAAGGTTTCAAGTATTTTGAGACCCAATTGCACAACATGCAATTTTTCAAAGATATTGTATTTGGGAAACTGCATCAAAGAAGCAAAATTAGTAGCTATTGTCTTCTGCTATTCTGATTGGTTAAGCACGAACATTTCCTAAAATATATTTGACGCAAATGGATTTTCTGTATTTTTATAATGAAATATAATTATAAACCATCAGCCCCTCCTCTATTCTTGAAATAAAAGATATTCTATGTGGGAAAGAGCCAATGCCGCAGAACAATGAAGGTTACTATAGTTCTTATGTCAAGCATTACTTAAGCTTGAAGTAAAATTGGCCCAATTTTTTCAAGTTGCAATCCATTTCCATCCTGGCCATCTGCAGCCCAAGACAGTTATGTTTACTCTTAGAGTATTTGTAGAATAGTATGATATTGTTGCTGTTATTGATTATTGATTTGTTACCTCATACATTTGTCATACGTTTGTCTGTGGGTTAGTAGCGGTTGATGATAATTAGAATAATTTGAAACAAAACTGGACCATTATTTTTGAGTTTCCACTGATTTAAATATGTCTTTTGGATTTTTGAAGTAACACTACAAATGGTGACATGGGCCCTTTAAATGTTTTTCTCTGCTTTCTATAGTTAATACACACTTCAAATACATACTAAGTTATTTAACAGTTGTAGTGCGAAAGCGAAGCGCTGTATCGCCGGATACTTAGCCGACGAGGCCATAGGCCGAGTCGGCTAAAATCTGGCGATATTGCGCAAGCTTGAGCAATAGTTTACGCACTTTCTCGCCCAAAAACACGAAATTGCAGGCAGCAGTCATTTTCACTTTCCTACAAAATGCGAAATTTACCGCTTTACCACTTTACCGTGGACTCACGAGGCGCAGCCGAGTGAGTCAGCAACAAATTTTGACCATGTGATGACATAAATCGTGGTAAATAAGAGTCCACACCACTGAAAACCGGTGTAAATTTGTTTTTTACAACAATATTTAGAAAAAAATACAAGGAAACATCGAAGTCTTGTTACAAAACGTGACAGCAAAGAAAGAGCAAGCGTTGTCTATAACTTTCTCGCAATCTGATTGGTTTTTTTCGAGCGCGCGTGCTGTTAGCGTCAGCACCGTTGTCTGGACTCTCATTTACCACTCACGTCGACCAATCAGATTGCGAGTTTAGCGGCAATTGTGGTAAAAAATAGTTTTATAATTCCACACATTGATAACAAAGCACAGTTTGAAGAAAAAATATTGAGGCCGGTCCGTCATTTTTGCATTCTCTTGTCAAAATGCGAAATTTACCTCCATCGTTGGATATACGTCATGTAGACATAGCATATATCGATAACTTTTTGACCATATTTGGGCAGTGTATCAATGTGTTGAATTATAATATATGTTACATGCATAGCAGGGGCCCTCTGGATACCAGCCACATTGCCGAATAGGCCACCCTGCCTAAATATGAACTATGAGACCGAATGGGATTTTGGGTAGACAGCATTGGCAAGCTAGTAATATTCCATTTCTTGATAATCAATATGTTTTCTTTATTCAAGATATTTAAGAGCATGGAATTAAGCATTCTGCGTTAATAAAATGTTTATTCTGTGAGAGACAAAAAATCCTCTTGGTGTGCAATCAGAAAACTCTCACTGATAAACCGTTAAAATAATACGGTTAATTTGGATCTAGACTTTGCAATAGCCTGTCGATTGCATCTGGCCGTCGGGCTTACGTAGAAGACGCGAAAAAAAGTATAAAGCCAAGGTGTCATTGCGTGACCATCTCCAACCCTTACTCAAAGGTGTAAAGGCTGTTTTTTTTTTAATACAGACTGTATTCAAAGATAATGAAAACTTGCCTTCGGCACACAAACCAAGCCCTTCGTAAGTGAGAAGCTCATTGACAGAGAAGCAGTCGTGCAGCTCAACTACTTGAACATCTCTAGGTGACATACCTTGATAAATAAAATACATGTAGTGCAAACAAAAGAAATTCATGTGAAGTGAAAACAAACATGACACAGGCACAAAAAAAGGAACAATTTTGATCCCTGCACTGATGTGCTTGCACTTATGTCCTAGTACTTTAATATGCTTAAGCCTGGTTTTCATATGTCAAGCTCATATGTCAAGAAAATTCCATGGTCCAGACGATCGGGTATGTCGTTATTTCTCAACCGTCCCAGATTTTGTCGACTTATGAAACCATGAAATTGTAGACATCCCAGATCATCTGGGATGGTCGGGGACAAATAGGGAAAATCGGGAGCGTTTCTTTTTTCCTGACGCATCCCAGATTTCTGTGATGATTGGTGATTTTCTCAACAATTTTAACGGCAAAATCTGGGACAGTCAGGAAGCAGCAAAATCCCCAATCATCTGGGATTTTCCCAACATATGAAAACCAGGCTTTATGCTTGTGCTTGGACCAAGACCATTTTCACATTGACATAACTGAACTGTAAGTGCAGTAATGCATGTAATTGGCTTACATACAATCTGTAAGCAAAACCCAGGCTTAAGGGGCTATGGCAATCAAACAGAGAAAAGTTACTCAGTTTCTGTTGGACTTTTAAATTTGCTAAATAAATATTTAAAAATGTAAAGTGACTGTCCCAGGTCTGCCAGCTACAACTGTCTTTGATTCCAAGTAAATAAACTACATATTAAATTCCTACATATTAACCCACCAGTCTTCTGATACAGTTTCCTTGCAGCAGTCTTTGTCATGTCATAACCAACCTGCAATTAAAGGTACCGGTAATCAAAATATTAACTGCCCTAGCACCTGCAGAGTCAAACCTCCACTTATGTGAATGTGGTTCTGTTCTGCTGGGCAGTATATTCCTATGGTACACTATGGAATTTAGAAGTGTCGGTAGACTGCTACATTGTTTCTGTAACTGTCCCTTTTCAGTCAGACGAGTGGGTGAGCAGATAACAAAAACAAGTCAGCAAAATTGGAGAATGCTTTAATGTACAAGGTACATGGCTAGTTAACACACACAATTCAACTTAAGGGCAACAAAAATTGCATGAAAAGTGTGACAAAAATTGCACAAAAAATCACCTGAGCGTGTTAAAATGGGCCAACAACACTTACCAACTTAATAGAACTGTTCTCATTAAATGTGCTGCCGAGGTCTGTTGCCATTTCCATACCAACAATTTCTACAGCTTTATCTTCCAGTCCGTGCTTCTTGACAAACTCTTCATTGGCCAGAACAGCTGCAGCACTGCCATCTGATGTAGGACTGAAATTGTACATTTATCGGGAAAGAATTAAGCTATTGTCAGGATGAAAATTAAGCTGTGAATAAGAACAACCTTTGGACCCTCCTCTCTGCTAGGTGTTTGGCTCCACCGACCCTCCACCCCCTGCATCCAACTCCCCAACCTCCCCTCCCTTTCAACTTCACACCCATGGGTGAGGCAGGTTACCATTACCTATAGGGAAGATATCAATGACGTCACCAATTGTTATTAATGTGCCAACCAGAGCCTTATTGGCTGCCGAAACAAAGGGTTCTTTTGTTCCAGTGGCTGGCACATTTGAATAACAAAAAGAATGTTTGTAAACAACAGATATCATCCCTATAACTGCATTTGGATGGACAAAAGATTGACTATCTGTTTAATGCCCATTTTGTTAAAATTAACACACTAAGCGTACTCTAGTCTCTGTATGAAGTGTTGAGGCATGACACAGATATATTGAAATGACAAGTACTGTACTGTAGATGATAAACTTAAAAGTTTATTATCTGCACAATCCCTTATTATAAACTTCCATGATTAATATTATTACTGAACAATATTATATCAATTTTAGGGATCATCACGTTTGTTTATTTATTAATTAATAGTAATTTAATGGGATTGCCCTCAATAACTCCGGCGGGTGTACAGCTTGGACAGCCACCTACTTCCAATCTTATTGAAAGCCCTGAAGATATGTACAAGCCTTATGTACTGGTCAGTGGAATAACCAAGAAAAGTATTGTATTGGTATTGTATTGTATTGGTAGTTTAAAATGAATAATTTCAAACTTGTTTTAATTTAAGTTTTTATTTTATTTTATTCCAGATTTATTACCATAATCCTACAAAGAAAAGTATTCATATCTTGTATTTCAAAAAAGGAAAATCAAACTACATGTAGTAAGAAATCATTTTAAACTACAACAAATGTTTTCAGCCAATAGATGGAATGAAGGAAGGACGAAAGACTGACTGACTGACTGACTGAAGGAGTGAAAATTTGCATACATGCATTTTGTTCCTGTCAGCTATAACGTGTTCAACGCTTCATGTATTCATGAGTTAAAAAATACTGCATAGGACAAGCAAATTAAAGAAAGATGTAGTACATTATCACTGTACATGTATAATAACTAGGGTGTCACGAAAACTCAGACCAGGAAAACTCAGACACCTCGAAATTACAAAAGAAATAAACTTCACTCATGATCAATTCTTGTCACCTCGCATAAAATGTTTTATTATCACGCACTCACCCACGAGTGCAGATTCACTTTGATTCAATATGCTGCCAGAACAATTGAACTGTAATTTAGTCATCGACAGAACGCACTTCCTGTTTATTGGCAACTGAAATAACAAGATCACTAGAATACAGCGAGATATTTATCTTCCCCGGTTCATCGCTGTCGATTAAACAGGGAAAAACTAACAGGGTTTAAAATAGCAGCCGGCATGGAAAACTCAGACCCGGAAAACTCAGACCCCTCAAAATTACAAAAGAAATACACTTCACTTATGATCAATTCTTGTCACCTCGCGTAAAATGTTTTATTTGAGTTTTGATTTGAGTCTGATCAAACAGGGAAAAACTAACAGGGTTTAAAATAGCAAACAAACAAAGAAGCAAGGCTGACACTACAAAAACTTTGCAAGACATCAACATGACACGAGATACTGTAGAACCCAACACAGTAGGATCGTAACCGTAGACAGCTGTTTTGTTCTTATTAGAACTCATCAGTACAGCATAATGATGGATAAAAAATGACCCGTTCACTCTGTTGAGCCCTAAATATGGACGCATGCCCGCCGAATCACGCCACATCACGTGCTCCGGAAAGGAAAGTCCAAAGTGTCGTGTTGATGTCTCGCAAAGCCAAATACATGTACATGTAGGATGGACACAACCAACCTTTGTCAAAAACACAGCATATCGGATCTATAAAGACCTACGGTCCCAAAAAACATAAGTAACAATAGAATACGCACAGGACCATGAACGAAAATGCTGCTAGTGAACGTAGGATCTGTAAAAGATCTACATGTAATCAGCAAAAAATAGCAGCTAGCACTTCGATCACTTTTCACTGAAAAAATAGTAAAAAAAAGTAGCAAAAATGTTATTCAAATCAAGTCTGTTTTCATAGTGCTAGCCCGAACGGCTTTCCCGTATGAGTGAAGTTTATTTCGCTTGTAATTTCGAGGGGTCTGAGTTTTCCAGGTCTGAGTTTTCCGGGTCTGAGTTTTTGTGACACCCATAATAACTACTAACAACATTTTTGCAACAACTGTAAGTGTACATACTGTACATGTAAGCTTACAAGCAGAAATATTAAAGCAAAAGTAAAATTTAATTATAAATAAATAAATTTCTTGTTTATGTACTTACCAACATTGAAGTTTAGTCAGTGGATCAAATACCATTTTAGAGTTTTTTATTTCCTCCAAAGTGTACTTCGTTCTAAACTGGGATAAGCTAAGATAAAAATTGATATCCATCCATTAAAGGGCACGTTGCAACAAAAGATGAACACAACACGATTTTGTGTGCACAACAACTCATATAATAATAAATTTCAGGTTCATCTCCAGTTATTTATGGTACAGAGTTGTAATAAGGCCAAAATAAAAGGATAACAGATCCATGGCAACGGCATTGAAATGGTCATAGCAATGGTGGTGATGCTGATGATGATGGCGGTAGTGGTAGTGGTAGTGGTAGCGATGGCAATTGGCAATGATGATCATAATAATGATGATGATGACAATTATGATGGTGATGGCAATAGCAATGGCTATTAGGAGGAGGATGACGTCAAACCTAATGCCACTGCTTCTGATGACGCTAGCAAGGATGATGATGATGATGATGATGATGATGATGACAATGATTATTATTATTAATTTTTATTAGATTATTGAGAGCAGGGAACTACAGTTTTCACTTACGGGTTGTCTACAGAGTGTAGATGGTTCTTGTAAGCAATCTTGGCAAAGTGGTCTGGTCTGGTTCCTGTTTTAATATGGAGAAAGATCATTTGATGAAAAACAAAACATGAATTAATCAATGTCTTGCTGTACCAAAAGTACTTTAAAAAATATTTTGACTCTGTCTGGAACTTGACACATAATTTTATGTACATTAAAAAAATGGACCGGTATTTCTTGGAGTTGTGGAAAATATTGTGGGTTAGCTTTTATATTGTGGCGGGTATAGAGAGGCTCAGTGACAAAGTAAGGAGTCATAGATGGAAATTTGTTGGGCACAGCTTTAGACAGGAACCAAACAACAACTGTGTTATGGTTCTAACTTGAGCTTCAGTAGGGAAAAGCAGGAGTTTCAATAAAAATTTAATTGAGAGTAAGTGGCAATATTTGTAAACTACTAGATGGCAGTGGCAACAAAGGGGCCACAAGGCCCCTTTCCTCTAGGGGGGTCTGCAGGCATGTCCCCCCCCCACCCCCTCCAGAAAATTTTAAAATCTTGGACCTCGGAAATGGCATTTCCAGCATTCCTGGTATCAACTGCAGTGAAATTAATTGAAAAGTACTGGTAGGTGGCGATAAGTTAGGAAGTAGCCGGCGAAATTCACCAGTTGCCATCTTCTAATGAAACCTCTGGAAAAGGAAGAGAGGGAGAGCAAACACAAAACAGTAAGAGACGGTAGAGAGAGAGGTCCAGAGCAGACGGGAAAACATGGGACAAGGTGCATTCTCCAGCACAAGACAAGAGAATTTGGAAGATGAGTGTGGATGCCTTTTGTGCCAAATGGCACAAAAGGTAACAGGTGGGTATTGTTTAGTGTCTTTGAATCTTTTGCGTTACTGTATTTGGTAATCGCAACATCTGCAACACCAAGTCACTGCCAAAAAGTAAATAAAAAACAAATTATGTGCAAATATCTCACCATATTTTTTCATGTGCTCTTTGCCAGCATTTCCAAACATCTGTGGAGTTAGTGGTGCAGCAGCCACGCCTTCCTTGTTAGCCATCAGTTCCACATGTTTGCCCATTGGTGAAGTGCGGTCCCCATACTAAACAAACATGTCAATAATGAATGAATGCCAGTCAACAAAACAGGGGGGACTCCCATGTAAAATTTATGCCGTCAAGATTGGTACTGCTTATAGGGTGCTAAAATCTAAATGAATCACCATTAGAATTATAATAATTGCAGTACATTTTAAGGTATTGAGAGCCAAAAAAATATGACAGAATATGATGTGTTATTTTATTTTATTGGTACCTCTTAAGGGTAAAAATTCATTTAAGCCACTCCCATCAAACAAGATTCTGGTGCCTTTAAAGGCAAGCACCCCTGCCATTTTTATATGGGAGTCCCCCCGCCCTGCTGGGCCCCTGGCCATGGGCCCCTTCATGCAGATCTGGCACTGTTAACAGCTGTAAAAGTGCAAGTCTTATACCTTTGATCCCAAAGATCCTCTCTCCATTTTCTCGAATCCCAAGGCCAGAACACAGTCTGATATACCTGTAAATTTAATCAACAGATATGTCCTACAGCTGTACATGTTACTGAAGAAAAGGAAATGTTTATACTTTTTACTAATAATTTATAAATAAATAAAAAGCATTCCACTGTAATTAGCATATTGGTATTACAAATATATGATTATCAGGCATGCGGTTGCTTTTAAATACACTGCAAAACAAACTACTGCCCTTGGATGTATTTCCCATGCCCCGGCCAGGTATTGCCTAAAATAATTATTAATATTTATAATAATAATAATAATAATAATATTAATAATAACAATCTTTATACAGGGAGCTCACTTCACTATTATTAATAGTGGTATTCAAGCCCAAGCCTCTTTATAAGACACCAACCAACAAAGTTTACAAATATACCAATCCCGGGGGGGGGGGGGGGGGGGGGGGTACTCCCGTACTCCCCCAAAATACCTATATGGGTATGTGCCGCCCAATGGGGTCGTGATTTTGGGACTCCTGATCTAGAACAGGGTGTCCATTTTAGAGACGTTTCCTAGAACGGGGTATAATATTTCGAACGCACGAAAGCTTCATATTATCAGCAGCCATTTTTTCTAGAACGGGGTATTAAAAATTGACCTATTTCTAAAATGAGGTATCATTTTGAGTGCAAATTCTTTCTAGAACAGGGTCCAAATTTGGAGACCAGGGCGGCACATACCCATCCAAAATATACCCCCCCCCCCCCTCCCCGGATACCAATTAATACACATTCAAATGACTTTATATTTTATATTTACCTCCTTCAATCATCTGCTTTGCCAAATACAATGCACTGGAACCTGTAGCACAGTTATTATTCACCTGAAATAAGTTACAAAAATTAATGCATAGCTAGCTACTGTATTAATTTTACAAAGTAAAATCATGCAGTTAAAATAATTTTTATATACATGTATAACTAACATTAATGAAACATCTGGCACCGTGACCTGACTGCAGACATGAAGAGGGCTGGCTGCACATGGAGAGAGTTGGAATGACTGGCCCAGCTAGGACCGTGATACAGTGTAGCTGGAGGGATTTGATTGGTGGCCTACATGTATGTCCCAGACTGGGTTGCAGGCAATGATGATGATGAATATTAATAATTTGAGTTACCAACAGATACATGTACTAAAAACATTCCATTTTAACAGTTGTACTGGGCTGATAATGGAATCTTTGCTGATGTCATTGGCTGTAGTCACATCTGGGCTACTAACTGTAGTTAAGACGGGGATAACTATAGTTAGCTATTTCGGTAATGTGACCGCTTCTCTGTTCGCTCTAACTATTGTTAGAAAATTGATGCCTCGGTGATCCAAAACAATACAGACTAACTATAGTTATACCCAAGTAGGGTTCATGGGTTAGTCTTAAGTTTACAAACAAACAACCAATCAGAATGTGACAATTCTTTTCGCACATGCGAGATGAGCATATATTAATATGCAAAATAAAAACCAAGCGTGAAGTGAGGGGGAAACCAAAAGCAACAAACAAAAAATTTACATACAACAAGGTAGCAACACGTGTACCCCGGGCGTTGAGCATCCGTTAAAATTCTCAGCTTATTTCTCATTTTTCTCCGATGGTTTGCCGCACGAAAAAAATAAATAAGAAGAAAAACTAGACACACTTTACGTCGGTCAACCATGTTGACATTTTACAGATCAACAATAAGGGCCGTCACGAACCTCTTTTAATTCTGACGTCATCCATAGGCTAATTAGAACTAATTGTAGTTATAACTGCATGGTGTGACCGCAAAGTCGACCAAAAGCACTAACTACAGTTAGGCATGACGTCACTTAACTTGAGACTAACTTAAGTTAAACTTTAGTTACGTCATAGATGTGACCGCAGCCATTGTTTTCATTTTGCTTTTGATATTAGCAATTATTAACTCTTAATTGATATTAGCATAATATTAACTCTTAACTACTAACAACTACGTGAAATTATAGCCGAGAATGACTCAACTGGCCCATATGCTAGCCTGGAAATTATGCTACATTTGTTCAGTTAATCAGGCAGATTTATTTATTGATAAGTGGAGGGTAATCTCAAACATACAACTGTATTATTTAATTAATAATAAATTGGCTTACATTGTAAATTGGGATTCCTGTTAAGCCAAGTTGATATAGAGCTCTCTGACCACAAGTAGAGTCACCTGTCAATAAAGATAACTCAATCACCAATACACTGCAGATGAGCTTAGGGAAGGTGCCTTTAGGTATGACGGGGCAACGTGTAATATGAACAGGGTGTGCAGGTATCCATGGCAACCCGGAGAGCAGCAACCGCCAGGCACTGCACTGTCACACTGCTACATTGTATCTATCATCAGCATGGCTCAGATTATCAACCCAAATACTTACATTGTACGTAAACCAATAGCTGGGTAAGATGGGAGGGATGGGAGTAGCACAGCACAAGACGAGCATGATCGAAGCTAAACACAAACTGCACATTCACACATGGCAAAAACACAACACATAACACCCCTGTAAAATTAAAACCCTGTATGCAACCCAAAGTGCGATAACTTACTTACTAATGGCTACAGTGACCAGCATTGGCTTGAGTCTTAAACTTTAAAGTCTAAATTTCATTTAGCCACATTTAATTCTAAAACTACATTGCTTGAAGTGTTTCCAAACTCCCTCTCTTGTTAACATACTGTTAAATCCTCTATCAAGACCCCCAGGGGGTTTATTTATTTCAAGTGTATAGGAGGGGAGAGTTAACCCTTTAAACCCTAATATTAAATTTAAACTCTCATTTCCAGTCCTATACATTTCCCATAGAAGTAGTGGATATCAAGAGAACTGACATCATGTGTAATCATGTCCTTAATTCTCATGACCTTTTCGATTAATAAGGCATTAATACCGATGTACATGTATTACGAGGAGAAATTTGATGCTGATCACTCTTAGGGCTTAAAGGGTTAATAGAGAGGGGGCTTATTAATAAATTTCTTGCTCCAAAAAAGGGGGGAGGGCGGCGGGGTAATTATTTTAGAGGGGGGCTTAACTTTTTCACTCCCATTGTCTGAATTATGTAGACATGCAGTGTAGTACTAACTTTTGAGTCTGTTGACGAAATCCTATGGTGTGACCATTCAAATGAAATCTCTTCAGCAGTACTTTTGCATCATCATGGTACCATTAGTTCTAACTTTTGAGAATGTTGATGAAATCCTATGGTGTGACCATTCAAATAAATAGCTCTTCAGCAGTACTTTTGCATGGTACAAAAATGTACCTTTTGTTTTTCAATAATTTACAACATGAAATTTGGGTTTTTCTTGAATTTTGACTTTTGGCATTCTTGGGAATTAAAGGGTTAATAGGGGATTACTTGTTAAGAGGTGATGGAAGTTCTATCTAGGCCACTTTCTATATTTCATATGGTCTTACCATAACAGTACCCAACAACAGCTTGCTCTATGTTGCTGTAATCAACACCAGCGTCCTTAAGGGCTTGTGTTCCTAAAATAGAAAAATGCATGCATGTTAGAAGTACATGTATTAATCATCACTGAAATAAAAACTCAATTTGAAACTATAGTGTGAATACCCTCCAGCCCTATATCTACCCTGCAAACTTTTTACATTAATTTTAAAATATTCTTTGTACATGTAGTAATAATTTATCGCAATTCGCCTTTTTAGCGCGATGATTTTTACGAATAAATGCTTTTAAGTGTGGTAGTACAGACCCTGTAATATCTGTAATATCTGTAAGCTGTTATTTAGGATCCTAAATAGGATTACAATTATTTCAACCTGGTGTTCAGGAAGATAATAACAACCTGTTAAAAGGTTCAAATACATGTAATGCGCCAATCAATTCAAAGCTAAAACAAATCCAAACCCTCCCTCCTGGGCAATACATGTACATGTACCTCGGGTATTTGACAAATTTTTGTAGTGGGGAATTTGAACCAGTAGTGTCAAGTTTAAAATATTTTTTCCGTGTCAGATGGAATCCACATTGTTGTTGTTGAGGGGTTTATAAAGTTTAGTTGAAGAGTAAATCCACAATCACAATTCACAAAAAAATATGTGTTTTTAAACGTGATTCTCTCTCAGACTACCGGAATAGCCAAATAAAAGTGACAATGCCATACACCATAACAAAATTAATGCAAAAATAATGTCTTTTTTTCTTGTGATTCCCACTGTTTAATTAAACATTTCATATTCAAAATCCATCATTAGGGTTGGGCATTTCAATGAAATTTTGGCCCGTGGGGGGTTGGGGAGGGATTTGAACAGTTTCAAATAAAGTTCAGATGCCTGGGGGTTGCCCCAGCGGGAGGATGGGGGGGGGGGGGGGGGGGGGGGGGTTTGGCGGTATTGAAGTTTTAACAACTAGGCTGATGAGAACTATAGCCTGCAATGCTCACTGACTAAATTACAGGGTTCTTTCTGTGTATACCTGAGCACAGATGACGGTACACATAAATTATTACAGTATACAATAAATTATTACTATTATTACTATTTCATGTACATTTGTACTATTACTACATGCAGAAAGACCCAAAATAACAGCCTGTACATGAACTGAATGAAATAAATTCTTAAAGAATTTTCTAAAGACATTCAAAGTGTGAATTCTGACAAAGAAATAAACAAACCTGCTTCATTGGCCATATCAGGATAATCAAAATCTTCACGTCGACCAGGTTTTTCAAACTGGAAAAAATATAGTTTTAGTTTACGTTAATGTATACTTCCAAGAATAAGCAACCCACAACTTATACAGTAATAGCCCACGTAAAAGAACCTGAATTTTTCAATTAAGCCTAAATAGGTTGTTAATATATAAATGCAAATTTAGGCCAACAAGGTTCTTAAAATAGGTTCTTATATTTTCATATGAATTTCATTTAAATATATTATTGTTTATTATAAATATCATCTCATAATACAATATAAATCATTTATTTGTACCATACAGCAATGCCTATAGGCAGTTCAGCACAGATACAGTATACAGTATGTCCTTAACAAATACATAACAAACTCATGATGATACTACCTATACACTTTTACAGCAACCCTACAGTAACTTACAATTTTAGCCTTAAAAGGTTCTTATGTGGAGGGGGCTTAAAATGAAAATTTTAACCTTACAGGTTCTTAAAACCCAGGTTCTTATAGGTGGGCTATAAGTATTACTGTATTCGAATAAGCCCTCCGATCCAACATTACAGTACAGTAGAGACAGATCAGAATTCCCTTGTGTTATATTGTCATGTTCGGAAATCAGCAACCCATATTTACACAAACCATTTACTATGAAACGTTTCACTGATAAACTGGCCATAAAATTTAGTATTGACCAAATACAGAATTATGCAAATTCAAGTTTACTTCCAAAGATCTTGTGACAAGATGGTTGCGAAAAAAGTTTACTTATTGAGAAATATCAGAAGCTAAAACTTCAAAGTCTTCAAACTGTCACTGATTTGAATACCAGAAATTATCTCATCACTGACCTTTGTCATACCCACTCCAACAACGTAAACTTTTCTCCCTGGCATGGTTAAAAAAGCGAGGAAAAACTCCCTCAAAACACAACTGGAATTGGTGAAATTACACTGAAGAAAAGGATCGACCCAGGTTCTTTGACCGTGTTTATCGCGTGATAGTCCTGGACCAGGGTCAATCAAGGTCACAGAGTAAGTAGGGGGTAGGGGGTAGGGAGCATTCGGTACGTCACGCTATATACCGCGCCTTTGAGAGTGTTATGTCTAAAAATACTTCACAATAAACTGAGTTGAGTTTACTCAATAAGCTCCTGGTTTACGCCAGCTTTAAAAAATAAAGCTTTGTTAAATAAGCGTCTCAATTCTTTCAACCTATAAAGCACTTATAACCATTTATTCGTTGAAGTGTGGCTCTTTTGTGCAGCTCCAATGGCCTTTCTTTTTTTTGTTTTTATTATTATTATAATTATTATTATTATTATTTTCTTTTTCGTTTTTTTTTAAATTTTATTGTTAGTTGCCATGAATTGTAATAAATAAATAAATAAATTAGGACAACAAGAATGCTGCAAGAAAAAAAGTCGTCAAACCAAATGCGAAAATAAAAAAACAAATATCGAGCATTGTTTATTCGTCACCTGACGGTTCATCATCATCATCATCATCATCATCATCATCATCATAGCTTTATTTAAAAACACGGTATCCCATCATTAGTTACAAAATGCTCTTCCAGAGAGCCGTGTATACTAAATATTCTCTATAAAGACCTAAACATGTTAAAAATTTCTAATTAAAATTACAATACTAATGAATTTTTCTATGTTTACCTAAGATTAAAACTACTATAAGGCGGCTTTAAAGGATGCGATAGATGGCTCAGCTTTGATTTCATTTGATAGGCCTTCCAAAGAACAGTGCCCCGATAGTTAAAGCTACACTTTCCCGCTTCCTTTCGGGGTCTATGAACAAACAAATTGTTCAAGTTGTTTCTCAGTTTATAAGAATGAACATTCGTTATTGGTCGAAAAAGATTTTTTAGACCCTTAGAAGAAAGATTATTTTTAGCTTTATAGACACTAACCGCTAATTGCTTTGAGCGCCTACGCTCAAGAGTGTCCCAGCCAAGGTCTTCCAAAATATCAGCAGACCGAATGTCATAATTAGAATAGGTAATTATTCTTGCTGCCCTATTTTGCAATTTAAGGGTCCAAGAATGGATCCTTGAGGAACACCACAGGCGATAGGTAGAGAATTTGAGAGAGTACTATTTACATATGTCTTTTGTTGGCGTCCCGAAAGATACGAAGTGAACCATTGGAGAGCATGAGGGTCTACTCCATTGAGTTCGAGCTTTTTTAGTAAAATGTTATGGTCCACTGTATCGAAAGCTTTTTTTAAGTCCAAAAAGAGGACTCCATTTAACAGGTCGTTATCAATACGGTTGGTATTGATAACGCATTTTTTTCGCATTTGTGGCTTCAAGAAGAGCTGTTAAGGTTGAATGTTTTGGCCTAAACCCATGTTGAGAGTCTGCAAGCAAATCATTTTCAACCAGAAAGGAGAAGAGTTGGTTAAAAACGATCCTTTCTATTAGTTTACTTACAATCGGTAAAACAGATATTGGTCTGGTAATTTTACGGTTGGTTGGACGCCAATCATGATTTCAACAAATCACAAATTGAGGAATTGGCAAAAATATTTGCTTAGAGATGAAAGGTGGGTTACTGTATGAGCATTGTTCATTAATCGACGAGGTAGGACGGTTGGTTTATTTTTAGGGGGGAGGGGGGAGGGGGGTTGGGCAATTACCAAAATAATTCCTGCACAGCAAAAAGTAGACCCAACTAAAAACGTATTAAACAATCAAAAAAGAAAATTCTTCCACAGCCTCAAGACGGAAATAATATTTCGCGCTCACAAAAATTGTCCACCCCCAAAAATTTGCAGAGAGTAACCCCCCCCCCCTCCACCGTAGGAGAAAAATAGACTGCAAGGAGTCCATCTCTGGATAGAGCATTTTCACTTGACGTCATAGCCGCCATATTGGTGTTCCCGTACAAAAGAATTTTAATTAACTTCTTTTGTTAGGAACACCAACATGGCTGTCATGGCCTTTGTCATTTGAGTCCCACGGGACTGAAGGTCACGTGAGTGAAAACGCTCTATAGTCGAGCGGGCGAGCTAATAATCACGTGATTGGCGACCGAATGAGCGAAAAAAATGCGAGTCGAGGGGAGTCTTCAGTCTCGCCGAGCTTGTTTTTGTGATTGGCACACCCGCTTACTTGAACGAAAAAGAACAGCTAACAGTCTAGGGGAAAAGGGAAGACATCTATAAAGGCAAATGCTTTTGTTTAAAGAGAATGTAACATTAAATGTTGACAATGACCTGAATGAAGGCATAGCATTTATTCGCTTATTATTACACAGACGCATTAAATGTCCTTCCTTTACATGGATATATCAATCATTATAAGTTACACTCTTTCGAAATTCTCATTTTAAAATATGTGAGGACAGTCTCTTGACAGTCTCTCTCTCTTACGAAGCTTAACCTGCGCACAGACGTCTCCTTTGCGTCACTGTTTCTTTGCTCTGTGTAGTTTGTTTAATCACAAATTCATTGAACATGGCCTAGATTGTAAGAGCAAAAACCCGATTTTTCAGTTAGGCAAGAGGAAAACAAACTGACTTCCCGCGCTTGGTACAGTTGAATGTTTTCCCGCGCTTGACACTGGTTGCATGTATTCCCGCCCTTTACACCGGTTGCATGTTTTCCCGCGCTTGACGCCGGTTGCATGTTTTCCCGCGCTTCACACCCGTTGCATGTTTTCCCGCGCTTGACACCGGTTGCATGTTTTCCCGCGCTTGACGCCGGTTGCATGTTTTCCCGCGCTTCACACTGGTTGCATGTTTTCCCGCGCTTGACGCCGGTTGCATGTTTTCCCGCGCTTCACACCCGTTGCATGTTTTCCCGCGCTTCACACTGGTTGCATGTTTTCCCGCGCTTGACGCCGGTTGCATGTTTTCCCGCGCTTCACACCCGTTGCATGTTTTCCCGCGCTTTACACCGGTTGCATGTTTTCCCGCGCTTGACGCCGGTTGCATGTTTTCCCGCGCTTGACACCCGTTGCATGTTTTCCCGCGCTTCACACTTGTTGCATGTTTTCCCGCGCTTGACGCCGGTTGCATGTTTTCCCGCGCTTCACACTGGTTGCATGTTTTCCCGCGCTTGACGCCGGTTGCATGTTTTCCCGCGCTTCACACCCGTTGCATGTTTTCCCGCGCTTCACACTGGTTGCATGTTTTCCCGCGCTTGACGCCGGTTGCATGTTTTCCCGCGCTTCACACTGGTTGCATGTTTTCCCGCGCTTCACACCCGTTGCATGTTTTCCCGCGCTTCACACCCGTTGCATGTTTTCCCGCGCTTCACACCCGTTGCATGTTTTCCCGCGCGTGACGCCGGTTGCATGTGTTCCCGCACTTAACGCCGATGGCATGTTTTCAGCATTTAAAACCAATTGCATGTATACCGCTCTTTATGCTTGCATGTTTTCCCGCACTTAGCAGTGTTTGCATATTTTCAAATAAAGTATTTGAGTTTCTTGCGATTGGAGTCTCATAAATCTGTTGAACTATAACAGCAATCGCCCTCTATTTACCAAAACTATCCCCACTATCGTCCGATCTGCTGAATATTATAGCAAAAATGTTTTTTCTCCGTATCTGCTCAGGATCAATAGAACTCTCGATCTGTGTTTCTGCCATCGATCCATACCCCCTTCGCGTGGGATATCTCTTCGGACGTTTGAGTCTCTTCTTAACAAACCCCGCAGCTTTATAAATAGTCAAGGCCACAAAGTGAACCGTAGTGGCTATCAACAGCACGAAGCAAACTATGTTTGCGATGTTCTTCTCTTCTAATACTTGCATGATTGCCATGGTACAGAGAATATAGAGGTACAGTGTTTCTACCACGTTAACTCGTTTCTTTCTGTACGGTTGGAATATACTGTGAGCAGCAAGAACAAGTGCACACATCAGAATCATGACGATCTGAAAGAAAATGACAGTCTAGGTTATAAAGGAGTGGTGTGCTGTGCATGCGTATCGGTTTATAAAACTAGCCTTACTAAAGACGAAATAACAGTTCGATTAGACTCAACTTTCGAAAATATCGCTTCCACGAGCCACAAATCGCCAAAATAGACACAGAAAAATAAAGTTAAACAAGTTAGAGTTCTTATTTCATTGAAAATGTATTGAAAATTCCCGTTTTTGATTCATATTTGTTTGATGTGACAGGCAGAGTTATAAACTCCAAATACAGATATCGTATACCTGTTCTTTTGACTTTGTTTCATTCATTCGATCACTGTGGGCTTTGCTGATTTACATTTTACTTCTTTAATGCGAATTTGTGTTCTTAAACCTAAAAACTTGGCTTTCCGTGACACGCAGAACGCCGTGAGTTGTCCCGGGTAGGCGAGCCAAAGTGATAAAAGGAAAAAAAGTTGTCCCGCCTGCCAGGGTTACCCTACCTGCCGAGGCGAGACAACTCACCCAACCTAGTTGTCACGCCCCCCGAGACAAGTTCTCGATTCTCATGTAAACGGTTAATTGAATTTTTCAAAGAAATAAGTGAAAAGTTAACTCGGCCAAGGGAGGGTTATTTCGCCCGAGACCATATAAACAGACCCTATTCGCACGCGCTCACGTTTATTCTCTCCTTACCTGTTTTGTGGTCCAGTGTGGAATGAAAGCATACGTTGCCATTAGCAACACTCTCCGCAACAAATCCACTGACCACCACCACGAGCATTGTGGGCTCAGACCGTTTGTCAATGTATTGACATACTGTGGATCAACTTTCCAGTATCCCTTAGTCAGGACAAGTACAATGATAGGCAGAGGAATAACCAGCACCAACAGAACAAAAAACGCCAAAAGCGCCATGCCTAGATGTTCTCCTTCAAAGCACTGGACGTTTCCATCATAGTAGAAAACGAGCTCTCCACCAACTTTAGGGCAGTGAAGTAACATGAAAGTTGTCACTGTGAGGTAATTGTACACGAACAGCGTCATCAGCCAAAATGACTGCAGGCTCGAGTTTTTGCGAAATTTAAATTTCACGAGGTAGAAGTTCGCGCTCAGGACGTACGATATTAGGAAGACTAGAAGAGTGACAAATGGCATAAGGTATCCCATGGCAACGGCGAACAAATTATTCATCCCTTCTACTACGCAGCTGTGCAGAAAAAATACAAATGGTCCACCAAAGTTGAGTAAGTCAGCCACAGAGAGTACACTTTCACCAATAACATTGTTTGGTTCAAAGATAAAGGGGAGCATTTGGAAGAAAAACAGGGGCCCTCGAAGCTCGCTGGACATGCTGGGATTGAGAATGATGATCATCACGCATATGATGACGACAATAATGACGACAGCAGCGATTATCCATGCTGCTCCAGCGCCTTCACAGTCGAGGCATTCTTGCAATCTGGAAGATGACATTTAAAAATAGAATAAGAGGTGCAGTCGAACTTCCAGGTTCGATTAGTTTTATTAACCCTTTTAAAGCCCTAACATAAAATTTAAATTCTCATTTCTAGTCCTATGCATTTCCTATAGAGGTAATGGGGAGAAATTGTTTGGATATCAAGAGAACTCATCTTGTCTGATCATGTCTTTAATTCTCATGACGTTTTTGATTGATAAGGCATTAATATTACTAGGAGAAATTTGATGTTGATCACTCTTAGGGCTTAAAGGGTTAAAGGGACATTGTTCCGCCTGAAGAACGAAATTTTGCTTAGTTTATTGTCATGTTATATCGCCCAGTGCCAAAAATATACAACTAAATCGGATAAAAAGATTCTATAGAGCAAACAGATGCAGTAGTTTGCAGATGCAGGATTACAAGGATGGATGTGGACTACAATGTTTTTATCAAATTTGATTTCGTGACAGGCGTCCAATAAATCAAAATTGCACGATATATGTCTGGCCCTGGTTGTTCAAAAGATAGGTAGCGCTATCCACCAGACAAATCACTATCCAGTGGACAGGCATTAGCAAAACCTATTGTCTTATCCACTGGATAGGGATTTATCCGGTGGATGGCGCTATCCACCTTTTGAACAACCGGGTACTGCTATAGCGTTCCGCCCAGGTGACGTCATATTTGGCAGCATTGCATTGTGGGATCGAAATGTGGACAAATATTTCAAAATGGCTGCCTCGGAAACACCAGTTTTTTGCGATTCCTGTACATGTTGAGGATAATTGTCAAGTTGTACCCAAGAACAGTGCTTTGTAGCATCTGCTTTTTTCGTAGCTTTCTGCTTAGTTCTTGAATGTCTGTACGCATTTCAATCCCATGATGCTGCGCGAGTTTTCTATTTTTAGAATCTGGGCGGAACGCTATTTAGAGCGATATTCGCAGGATATATTATATTAAAGAGAACCTTCATTGTCAGAACAAATTGACGTTAAATTGTTGGAAATAAAGTCGAAATTTAATATTTTTAAAAGAACAGGTGTAAATATAATTTTATTGTACAAATAAAATGGATAAAGATATCGCTTTTTTTTAATTTCCCGCGCGACGCCATTTTGAATATTTATGACGTGTTACGGTTGCCGCTATTGTTAAGAATCGAAGTTCTTTTGTATGCAACAATTAGACAACCGTAACACGTCATAAATATTTAAAATGGCGGGGCGCGGGAAATTTAAAAGCGAAAATAGGCGATACTCATATCCATTTTTTGTACACTAAAATAATATTTGCACCTGTTTTTTTTTTTTTAAAAAAAAAAAAATTAATTTAGACTTTATTTCCAACAATTTAACGTCAATTTGTTATAACAATGAAGGTTCCCTTTAACATTGTACTGACCTCAACCCCACACTTAAACCTGGCTTGCATTCACCACACAGCACACCCGTGCGGTTATGATCACACTGATTATCCACGTGATCCGCGTTAAATTCGCATCCGGGCAAGTCTCCATCTCGCACACACTTGCAGTAGTGAGAAGGACAAAAGTACGTTACTAGGCGACCATCCACTACTCCGCCCCAGTACCCATCCTTTAGAAAAACTGTTCGTGAGTCGTCACTGCATCTTCAAGTGAAAAGGATTTTTCAAGTTAAAGAGAGACTATCCAGCCGAAATAACAAAATGTCGCTGTCTTATATCCATGTTTTATCTCCAAATATCACCAAATAGAGCAGTTTTCAATTGAGTGTCGTAAAACCAAAACCAAAGTAATTACTCTGACCAATCACAGCAGTCGTAAACAATCCAATGAACCAATCAGAGCTTGAAGTAATTACATGTCGGCGGCGCCAAGCGCGGGAAAACGCGTGCCAGCAAGTCACGATTGGTTTTGGTTTTACTTCTGATTGGTCGGGAAAGTGGCGCGAGATTTTTTAGCCAATCACAAAGCGTAGCATTGCAAAACCAAAGCAATTGTGTAATTACCTTCGACACAATTGAAAACTGCTCTATACAACGTAATTGGATAATAAGATTCTTTGGAGCAAAATCGAGGAGATAAAGTGCAGGATGGCAAGGATGGAAGTGGATTACAGTTCATCAAATTTGATTTCATGACAGGCGGTCAAGAAATCAAAATTGTCATTCTTGTGGAATTTTGACTTTTACAGCAGTTATTTTGTCTCTTTGGTTTATATTTCTTTGCTTTCATCACTTTTTCCGATTCTTTCTTTTTATTTTAAAATAATAAACCAAGCTTAAAGCAAGCTCCTGGCCATAATCATGACAACACGATATCTCAGCCGGGACGACGGCGTCCCTTTAAGCCTGAAACAAACAAAGATGAGAGTGTCCGCGAGTTGTTGAGAGTTCGTCCATTTAAAAATTTAGCAACTCTCGTTCTCTCTCGTCGTCTCTCTTGCATTTGAATTTGCTGGATTTGTCAAAAACTTACGAGAATTCTAACTCTCGCCGGCTCACCCTTGATTGCCAACTCTCATGCGGCGACTATCGCGCTCCAGTGAGTTACGCAATGCTATGCTTTGTGAATGGCCAAAAATCTCGCGACAAATCTCAACCAATCAGATGTACAACCCAAGCCAATCGAGACTTGCCTACACATGCCTTCCCGAGCTTGGCGCCGGCTACATTTATTACTTCGAGTTCTGATTGAATTATTGGATTGTCAATAATTGGTCAGAGTTATTAATTTGGTTTTGGTTTTACTGCACTCAATTGAAAACTGCACTCAACTGAAAATCGCTATAACTCAGTTTATGTTACCTCAAGACGCCTTCGATAGTTTTGTCACAGGAACAAACAGTGCCTTTAAACTTGTATCCTGGTCTGCAAGGGATGACTGTCACGTTAAACCGATATCTGTTCTTTAGTACGGAAAAAATATCCTCCAATTGAAAGCGGTGCACTGTACGATTAGTCAGTTCTTCGTAGAAAGTTTCATTAGCCAAACGATACGAAAACGGAAAAGCAATTTGTTTGTTCACTGGGGACAATAAACGCATTGTATTGTCAAGGTGGAGTCTCTTGTTCACGTCATCGGGCTCACTTGTTTCAGACAGAGTGGCAATGGTGAAGATTGTGTGGTTGAGTTGATCGTAACCTTGAATATCGAGCATAATGTCCTCACCAGGTGACAGCTGTAAGCGGAAAAAAAAACAAAAAATATAAGCTTGCCATCCATCCTATCAGAAAACTTCGGCAACTGAGTTTCGGCACGCGTTCGAATGCTTTTAGATAATCTTCGGACAATTCTCAAACATGTTATAAAATCTTCAGAAAATGAACTAGCATCTTTGGCCCACACCTCAACTTGACGGATAGGCTTCCTTGGTAAATAAATCATTAAGACGTGTAATTTAGTTCTAACTTTTGAGTCTGTCGACGAAATCCCATGGTGTGACCGTTCAACTGAAACCTCTTCAGCAGTACTTTTGTTTGGTATCATTTGTTTTTCAACATTTTACACTAAAATGAAATTTGGCACTTTTGGGAGTTAAAGAGTTAAGAATACATTTTTCAATATTTACCTCTATCGACTTATCATCATGGTCCTTGTCCTCAAAGTGATGAGTGTCAGTTGCAATGTCGTACGCAGGCCCCGTGAGCGGTTTGAAGTTTTTGCCAGGATGAATGAAGTTACTGCTATACTCAAACGTATTATTCCAGCGCAGTGCTTTTTCAACGCTGTAGAAAGGATAATCTTCGTACCACAGACATGCGCTTAGGGACGAAATGTAAATGGCTGCACCTTTAACTTTGGCGCTATTCTTGATAAATGACACTTTAGCCTGGTCAGGAAAAAGGTCAAAATATTAAACAAAGTAGAGTGGAGCTTTCAAATTCTGTACCACCTTTTTGGCTCAACAAATGTTACAACATGTTGACACCATGGCAAATTTTAACATGTTAAATTCCAGAGTCAAACATTATAAATTGGGTTCAGTCAGGTATGAGATTAAATTCTGGAGTGTGACCGCTTCAGTAGAACTTTACCAGTATCCTTTTTCTTGAATTTTGAGCGCTCCGATCATTCTTTTTAATTGATATTGAAATTGCGCTATCTGTTAAATTTAGCCTCTTGACCCCCAGGTTGATGAAAATTTAGTCCTGCACGTATTGGTTCTAGGATGCAAAACAATGCAATGTGTAATTTCTTACATTGTAAATAGACTAGCCTGCAGTGCATTTGTAGGTTACTCGTATGTACTCGTATGTTACTCGTATGTTACTCGTATGTTTCTCGTATGTACTCGTATGTTACTCGTATGTACTCGTATGTTACTCGTATGTACTCGTATGTTACTCGTATGTACTCGTATGTTACTCGTATGTACTCGTATGTTACTCGTATGTACTCGTATGTTTCTCGTATGTACTCGTATGTTACTCGTATGTACTCGTAGGCGTTTTGGTTTTGCACAAAGTCAGGGGCTTACTTCCATCCTGACTCCCACACCCTTGGTCGTGTCTTTTGACTCGCCTCAGTCTGCGGTTTTTAAAACGCAGCGCTCGTTCGCTTTGCAGGCTATAAATATACCTAATTCAATAAAGGTTGCTTTGGTCATTGGTAATTGGGCATTGGGAAGCTATTGTTTGGCGGTCACTCAAGCAAAGCATTGCATTGTGTTCCGTATGCCCAAATGCCAATGCCCAATTACCAATAACCAATTGCCAAAGCAACCTTCGATTAATTAAATTAGGTATATACGTAATGATGGCGATATCTATAATTACTGGACATTTTGAGACAGAAGGGTACCACAACCGAAAGGGAAGCGGGAAAAAATGTAGTGGTGCAAAACCGGGGGGGAGGGTAATCCCATACAAAATTGACGGGGTGGTGGTCATAAATTTTAATACACTTAATCTTAATACACTAAAAGGTATCAGAATATCTCTGACAGTGGTTATTTTCGATTCAAACACCCTTAGGTGTACCAAACCACGAATTTAAACCCCTAAAAAGGAAGGACTATGAATCCCAGGAATAACACCTTACTATCTTGTCTCTGTAGTCTGTATCCCGGGGGGGACTCCCATATAAAATGATGGGGATGCTCGTCAGAACTTTTGGCACCCTAAGTGGTACCAATCTACAAATTCTGATCCCCAAAAGGTAGGACGAGTACCCCCGTCATTTTTATATATGAGTCCTAGTTCCCCCCCTCCCGGTCCGGGCTCCATATGACCTGACCTTACCTTCCATTCTGACGGTTTGGTTCTTTCTTCACTGTACGCCACAAAACAGTCAGGGTTGTATTCATGAATAAACTCATACATCGCGCGGGTCTGAACCATAATCGCTCCGCCAACTCCAGTGGCAACATTCTCAACAAAATTGAGTTCGCTGCCAGGGTGAAGCATGATTTGGCTGGCTCTAAAAAGAACAGCTCCACCATGAGATCCAGTATTCTTGTTAAACTCCAAACTGCCATTTACGTGTATCACTCCCTCTTGGTACTCTATTGCACCCGCGCCGTGGTTCATAGTGAACACATTTCTACCGCTAAATTTCACGTGCACCCTTTGACTCGTGAAAGGCGCTGTGTAAGTGAGATAGGTCGCACCGTGGTTCTTTATGGTGCAGCTAATAAATTCTGGCCTCACAGTGATGTGATAGCCCACAGGAAGGGCTGTGTCTAAACGAACTGCGGCACTGGCGCGACCAGAATTTCCATCTAAAGTGACGTTGTTAAATTTTATGGTCGACACCTCCATTGGAAATATGTTTTGGTAATTCATTAGGAAGACATTCAATCCACCGCCTCTTCTTGACCAGTTGTCACTGATGACGCAATCTTCAACAAGGATATTACCCTCGCTTGAGTCCCATAACGTGATGCCAAGTCCACCGCCGGATTGCGAAGCGCGGTTATTTATAAAACTGCTTCCTTGAATTGTAATTAAATTCCCTTCAGTGTCATGAGCGAATGAATGGAACAGTCCACCACCAAAGGTAGCTTTATTATTAGCGAAAACACTCTTCTGCACCAATGCTCTGTTCGAACTTGCTATGTTAAGAAAGGCCACAAGCAAACCCCCTCCAAGATAGTTTAATTTTGGAACTTTAGAAAGCGAATGAGGAGGGATAAAGTTTTCGGAATCGTTCATTGCCGCTGAATTTCCCGTGAAATTTGTGTTTTTAACGACAGCAGTCAAGCCATTTACGTTTAGAAACACAAGCCCTGCACCCCCGGCAACAGACATAGTCGTCAGGTCTCTGTAATGGGTATGTTGCACATTCGAAGTGTTGTTAGAAAAAAGACATCCGTCGATTGTGACACCGCTATCATACGCATTTAATCCAGATCGTTTGTTGTCTGTAAAAATGCAGTTAGTAAACGAGACATTGACAGCGTTCCACATCAAGACCACAGCGGCAGACCTTGCATTGAATTGCTGAAACTCAATGTTTGATACATGAATGTTGAATGTTGAAATAGTGTCCCCTGTTTGGAAGCCAATGATAATTCCACAGATATCGATACCAGAGCCACAGCGTATAACAGAAGTGAAATTACCTGTTGTTGTTATGAAAATCTGTCTGTCGGGCCGTGGCTGAAAAATCTGAACTTGATTTTGCAAATCGTAGTCCCTGTCTTGAATAAAGAACATAAAGGTCGTTTCGTCGTTAAATAAAACGTCGTTTAAAATTCCCAGTGCATAGTTGATCGATTTGCACGGATGAGTTCCATTAGGGTGAAAGCAACTTGAGTTATCCACGCCAAACGAGTGAGAAATGGAAACGTTAAATGAATGAGCATGTGAAATCCATGCGGCCAGCAAAACACACAAAAACATTGCGAAGATCGATTCTCCAAGTGTGTTTGTGCAATATTTTCTGTCCGATGAATAAATCCTTCGTTAAAAAACAAAAAGGTATCTGATGTCCTTACGTTTGGGCAAAGACCCGTTTTGTGTACAAACGTTGTGAAATATGTCTTATAATTTTTTCTACCCGCCAAAACACATGACTTATATAGACTGATCTAGAATTCTCGTATTTGCATGATTATGCGCCCTGCAGGGGCAGCTTTGTTTATTTTTGCCTTAAGTAATTAATATGTGTTGAAAGACGTAGTGAAGCATGTGATTTCAAGAGGTGTAAATTCCATGTTTTCAATGACGTGACATCATTTGTGAGTTCGGGTTGATTCTGCGTCCATATCAGGTCAAACCGCAACGACAATTAAAGGAAAATGATCTGTGAAATGCGGTGGCTCTGGTAAATTCTACTATTAAATGCGATCACCATCATATCATCGTCATGATTACAAGCTACAGAGCGACAATACTAGTATTAAAGATCTGAAAGAAACTGAACTCGCCGGGACAAGAGTAGCGAAGCGGCCTTTAGCGGCTGGGACTTGTGAGGTGAAGAAAAAGGCAGAAAAAAAAATTCTTCGTGTTCAAGTCAGTTTTCATTTTGAAATACCAAAATCGGCAAAACTTTTGAGATCCCCGTGACAACCGGAGAAGTTCCGCTTTAATTTGAAAATATCCTGCGACCAGGCGCCCTTTAATCGGAGACAAAGTCCCCGGAAGCGTGAAAGGATTTTTCCGAGTTACGCCGACTTTTGCACCGAAGTTTAAGAAAGGTGGTCTGATCGCAGGTTATTTTGAAAACACTAAAATGGACAAAACACAGCTATACAGGATTTAAGGTGCGCCGGATCGCGGATAAGGCCATGTTTAATAAATACGGCGATAAATATTTACGGCCGTGACTCTAACAACATAAACGCGGAAAAAGTTAGAGAAACAGGGAAAACAACATGCATTCCACGTGTTTTATGTTCTTGATTCTTTCGGCAGAACTCTAAAATTGGTAAAACCAGCACAGTCATTCAGCCAGGTGGGCTGTGGATCAGTCTGCTAGCTCAAACCCGCTACAGTGCAACCCCGACACAATGAACCCCTTTATAACGACTGAAGACCCCGGTATAACGAATGATATTCTTCAGCCCATTCAGTAAAATGTATGAATTCTTATACCATACCTAACTATCTTACGTGTTGAAAATAGAGAATACTACATGAAAAGTGCGCGTGTACGGAATTTACGCACGAGTTGCAATTGGTTCGTATCAGAAATTGAACGAGTGAAGCTTCAAAAGAACCCCGATACAACGAACCCCCATTTTCCAATTCCCATGGCACTTAGAGTATGCATCGAGGTCAGTCACTGTAATACAGTTGTTATAATAATAGCGTTAATCAAAGTAAATCGCCATTCCGCGTCTGCTTGAGTCGATTATTTCAAGGCTCTGAAAAAAAGCAAATTCAAAGGTTGGGCCTAGCTTCCAACGCAGCCGTCCTGAGAGCTCGTTACGAGCCCTGATAGACTTTCGCTACTCGATTCCGGCGTGTCTAGAGCCCTAAGGCCCCTAAGGACGGTGGCGTTGGAGGCTAACTAAAGGTGGGCCAGCACTGACTATTTTAAGGCCAGTCAATTGTACCAACAGTTTGGAAAGTAGCGGCCCTCCGTTTCTTTCGGAATTAGCGACCTTTAGATTGGACTACGAGTACGAGATTGAGTACGAGTACGAGTTTTCAAACCAAATTCGCGTGCCTCATTTTATTACTTATCACACCAATCTTATCCCTAACGTTTACTTATGTGTTAGTCAGCAACAGGAAAGAGTTACAGTTCGAGGGATACAATTATCTCGAAATTCCAAAGTCGTACTCGTACTCGATTTCGTACTCGTAGTCAAATCTAAAGGTCGCTAATAGCAGCTCGAAGGGACCGCAACGTTTGGGTGGCCGTTTAGTATTTAATACTGTCGGACGGGACATCAGATAAATTGAAGAACAAAACTGTTAAATACAACCGCAGAATAAGCAAAATGTGAATAAAACCCTCTATCTCAATTCTTCGTCATTTTTGTACACTAAGCTATTCTATCTGCATGGAAACGTAGACTACGAGCAGTCTCTCTTTCCCAGCTTAGTCCGTCGAACGGCTAATGGCCGCGCGAAACTGGGGGCGAGGCAGGTGCCCCCAGTATCCGTTCGCTGATGTTTTTCGTTTCTTGCTCGACGAACTAAGCTGGGAAAGAGAGACTGCTCGTAGTCTAATGGAAACCCGTCAATGGTGTTTTCGATTGGACCGTTAATTTCGGTGGGAGGATGATTCAAAATGAACATGACAGGAGCCAGAATCCAAACTAACAGGAAGCAGACGAGATGGCTTTAAAAAAAAGAAAAAAAGAAAGAGCTCGCCGGAAAGCGCTATCCACCGGATAAATCACTATCCAGTGGATAACACAATTGGTTTTGTTAATGCTTAGCACTATCCACCTTTCGAACAACCGAGGCCAGGTGGTTAAATTGGGAACTGAACCTGGGACATCTATAATTCAAGTGCGGCGCCCTATCCACCCGGCCACAGTGAAAATAAAAGGAAAAGTGAAACAAGTTCATTATGAAAATCCTGTTTATTTTATAAGAAATCAATAATAGTTTCTTCAGATTTCTCTACAACTATAATACAACTATCTATAGATCTATCTATACATCAGTGTTACGTTATTGCACACATTTAGCTTAGTTTTGTCAGTGGGAGCTGGGTGACAATGTAACTGAACTCGATAAATTTTCCTGAAATTTAAATTCTCAAAATTCACTGAACGTTTACAGTACATGTGGTGCACCCTTTTGCAAAAAAGGCAAATGAAGTAGATTTTTTGCACATATTCGTTGAGCGTTTTAATAAACGTAGCCTTGGGGAAAAAGTCTGAAGCGAATGGAAAAAGCGAGCATTTGGAGGCTATATAAGGTGGACCAAACAACTATCTATAGCACACGCGCCTCGCGCGCTTGCCTCGCGTTCTACCGAGTTTCACGCGCGGAAAACACCTGACCTGAAGGCTACCATGACAATATGCCAATAATGCACAATTGACCTCATTGATGATCCATTAGAGGGTTTATTATGGTTTGGTTTCGCTCCAGTTTCTCTTGTGCGTGGGTGGTCGTTGTCACTTTTTCTAGCTCCGTTTATCGGCTTTTGCAGGATTAGATATTTACAATTATTAGAATGTGGGGAATTTTAAATTTTGGATGAAACCATTTCTCATGGATTTATGGCCTTTGATCTTGCATTCCTCAAGAATACCTATCAGAAAGCATATCAGAATAGCTATGAGCAGCTATTCCATTCTGCAATAAGCAGTGAGTTGGCTGCAATTCCACCTCACCCCACCCCTCATAAGTCAGTTGATGAACTCCTTTTCAACTGTAGGGCTTTCTTGACATTCTGCGCATGCTCGCTGATTCTCCTGGCTTGTTTTGCATCACAATAGTTTTCTTTCATTGAATCTCCGCTGGATGGTTGCTTCGTGGGCGAGGGTGATCTATTCGGCTTCCCATCTACAGTGGAATACCCTTTAAGGGGTGTTCTGCAACAAAAAAATAGCAAATTCCCAACATCATAAATAATCTTAAGTTTAAAGATTTCGCTCCTATCAGTGAGCAATAGAAACCAAGCTACCCTTTCACTCCCAGAGTGAGTTATGGAGACATGTGGTGTAGTTCTAACTTTTGAGTCTGTTGATGAAATCCTATGGTGTGACCATTTAAATGAAACCTCTTCAGCAGTACTTTTGCATGGTACCATTTGTTCTAACTTTTGAGTCTGTTGATGAAATCCTATGGTGTGACCATTTAAATGAAACCTCTTCAGCAGTACTTTTGCATGGTACCATTTGTTCTAACTTTTGAGTCTGTTGATGAAATCCTATGGTGTGACCATTCAAATGAAACCTCTTCAGCAGTACTTTTACATGATACAATTTGTTCTAACTTTTGAGTCTGTGGATGAAATCCTATGGTGTGACCATTCAAATGAAACCTCTTCAGCAGTACTTTTGCATGGTACCATTTGTTCTAACTTTTGAGTCTGTTGATGAAATCCTATGGTGTGACCATTCAAATGAAACCTCTTCAGCAGTACTTTTGCATGGTACCATTTGTTCTAACTTTTGAGTCTGTTGATGAAATCCTATGGTGTGACCATTCAAATGAAACCTCTTCAGCAGTACTTTTGCATGGTGCCATTTGTTTTTCAATATTTTACAAAATGAAATTTTGGGATTTCTTTTGGTTTTTGATTTTTGGCACTCTTTAACCCCAACCTAAAGGGTTAAGAACAGTCGCAAAGATTGTTTTTTAAAACGTCGAAAAAGAGTTCACCAAGAAATCTTCCATTTGACACAACCATTTACTAGTCTCATGCCTAAATGTCACGCAACATTTGGTTCGTCATGCAATGCTCCTTCCCAATAAGTTTGTGGGAAAAAAGCGTTTCGTGACGATCCAAATAACGCGTGACGGCTGAGTAGGGGACTAATCATTTACATTCCAACCGAAATTTCCACTGAGAAAGAACCTGTGATATTTCCTTGATTGGAAAACTGAAATACAATACATACATATATTTTTCCCTACATCACTTACTCATTAAATTCATTGATTATCTGAGACTTATCAGTCCTTAATGACAAGGCTGTGTATAAATCGTCCGTGCTCGGGATTTCCACGGGTCCGTCCCGCGGGATTTGTGGAGATACCCTTGACTCGGACAAGAGAAGGCTTCTTGGCGCTGGTGAGAACGACGCGGAACTGAATTGAAGACGAGGAACATCAGGAGCTACGAAGCAAATGCAAAAAAGATTAACACAGACTGAGCAAGTGTTGGACTGACTATCTTAAGTTGCATCTAAAAGTAAAAAGTTTGCGGGAAAACGCGACTGTCGGCCACGAAGCTTTCGCTCGCCTTTCGCGCTCTCGTTCTGTTTGAGATTGCCTCCTTGGGTTCCTTCCCTTCGCCACTTTCATTATTGTAAATAAACACGTTTTGTGGTTTATTAAACGGTGATCATTGAGCTTACATCTTGATTTTCTTGATCCTGTGGAATGCTTTCTTGGTGTCAAAAGCTGCTGCTTGTAAAAAGATGCCCGTTCGTCTTCGAACTTCTTCCTCTGAAGTGACACAAATCAATCAATCAATCAATAAAAACGATAACCACTTTGTACCAACGTCGCACTTTATAATGCCTTTCGTAAACTGTAATAACATAAACAATTGCTACATTTCTAAAAACCTGTATCAAAAGTTATAACAACTTACGTGGGCAATTTGCGACAGTTCTGTTTTTTAGGAAATTTTGATAAGAAAAGGCGTGTTGTAACAAACTGGAACAAGCATTACAACAATTTACGCAGAGGCTTGTTGGACTTCAGATTTGAAGCCCTGGGAGTGGCCAAACAGGAACGCCGTCGACGCAAGTTTTAAAAAATTCAACTGATTTGCGGATAAACTTAAGTTGGGTGGCCAAACTTTCTCGCAAGTTAAAGCAGGTTGTTCACAATAGAGCGGTTTTCAATTGAGTGTCGTAAAACCAAAACCAAAGTAATTACTCTGACCAATCACAGAACTCGTAGACAATCCGATGAACCAATCAGAACTCGAAGCAAATACATGAAGCCGGCGCCAAGCGCGGGAAAACGCGTGCGAGCAAGTCACGATTGGTTTTGGTTTTACTTCTGATTGGTTAATAAAGTGGCGCGAAATTTTTTTAGCGTAGCAATGTAAAACCAAAGCAATTGCGAAATTACTTTCGACACTCAATTGAAAACTGCTCTAAAAAATCCATTTGATTGCAGCCTTGTGCACGCGATCATACCAAAGCAAGCAATACTCAAAACAACTCGTGGTTACTTGCGACAACTTATATGATTGGTAGCCAAACGGAGAAATACTTGAGCCTACTGTTCTTTTCTTCCTGTTAAGTTTGAGCTCGATCAAAGTGCTCGCAAGCCAACGCAAGCCATCGTAAGTGCACGCAAGTCCTGGCCAAACGGAGTAGAAAGTGAACTTGTGATAGCTTGCGTTCCCGTTTGGCCAGAACTTAACCCTTTAACTCCGAAGAGTGCTAGACATCAAAATTCAAGAAAAATCCCAAAATTCATTTTGTAAAATATTGAAAACAAATGATTCCATGCAAAAGTACCGCCAAAGACGTTTCATTTGAATGGTCACACCATCTAAATCTACATCTACATCTACACGATTTACTTGCAAAATCCTAATGGACATACAGCAGGTTTCAGTGCAAAGTGCGAAATGAAAATAATAGTGCAAATAAAAATGATGATAATATTAGTCTAACTCAGGCAAGGAGATAATTATTAAATGCAGTTAAATGCAATTTAACTAAGTTAACAACTAAGAGCGGTTCCAGCACTATCTAGCGGTCAGTGACTCTTGTGTTGGCACATGCTCAGTTGGATCATTGCAAGCACATGGTATCGTGTTTAGCTCATCTCACTTGTAGTCTTGTCAGCGTTCTTCGGGGCGTTTTAGTTGGCTTATTTTGCGTTTATTTGGGGCCAGAGTCGGGGATTCGTTCGTCTGCGTCCTTCGTCGCGTGGTGTGCCTATTTTTTCACTTGTTAAAAAGGTTTGCGATGCGCAGAACCAACAACAGTATGATGGCGTCGTTGGAATCGCCGACCGTCGACCGGGCCGTCGACCCAGCGATCGTCAACCCACCGTCTTCCTCAACTTCTAGCTCTCAAGATCCTCCGCCTTTATCGCAGGCCGATGGAACTACCGCGGTTGATGGTCGGCAACTGGGTGAACTTCTGGCTCAAACTGTTTCAAAGGCGGTGAGCGACTCAATGGCGAGTTTGTTGACGGCGATGCAAAGTCAACACGCCCCTAGTTCGTCGAGCACGAGCGCCACTGCCCCTGTTCCGACGGCGATCGACGCTTCTTCCTCGGCGTCTGTTTTTGGAAACTCGTCCAACCTTCCAGCGACATCTTCAGGTATTACTGTACCGCCTTTTGTCTCAACTTTTAACCCCGTAGCGAATGCTGCTTCTTGTTTCTCGCCTGCGTTGTCGTATGGTGTTGGGGCCGCGCCAAGTGCAAACAGTGGAGTGGTTTCGTCGGTCGCGTCGTCTCCGCTCTTCTCCACGACAGTTTTGGGTCGCGACTTCGTGATTGGCCCTGGTTATTCGCCCATCCCGTGTAAATTGGCGTCCAAAATTACCGGGGGCCTCTTCGTAGAGCTGGCAGATCTCCTCCCGGACAATCTCAAAGCCAAAGAGAACGAATGCCAGACTTTCCTCGAAGGGAAACTCGTGGTGTCCGCCCCAAGAAAGCGTTCCGTGGAGATCACCGATATTCTGACGTGGGTGGAGGCTTTTACTATCTACTCAATGGTACTGTGCGCAACTCACCCGTCCAGATGGAGAGATCTGGCCCACTATAAGTTGCTGATAATCCAAACGGCCAAAAAATTCCCAGGTCGGGCTTGGCAGAACTATGATTCTGCATTTCGCAAGGATGCAGCAGCGCAAGGTTTGAGGGATTGGTCGAGAATGAACGCAGACCTGTACAACTTTCACACAAGAGTGCCATCTTCATCTGCCACCCAGTCCTTGCCCAGCTCTTCTGAGTCAGCGGGCCATCCCAAATCAACACAGTTTTGCCATTCCTGGAATGCTGGCGATTGCCGGTGGCCCTTTGGCCGGTGCCGTTTTCGTCACGCATGCGAAAACTGCAAAGGGGAACACCGCCGTGTGTCGTGTCCTTACCAGGCCACAGGATCTGCTCGTCGTTCCAGGTCCCCCAGCCCTTCAATTTCCAAACGCCGGCGGCGGTAATTGGGGCCCCCAGTCCCCGGTACACAGTTCTGTAAATAGTGTAAATAGTGTTTCGTGTTCCAGTTCATACTCCAATAGTTTGGAGAGTTCCAGTTCTACAAGTGGGGCATCCCACCCTCAGTTAAGCATACCTTCTGTTGAGGCTCCTTATTTTGTTTTGGATCGAGTGATTTGTCCTCTGCGCCCGCCTTCCGTGGTGTCGCCCATCAATGTCGAAAAACTGGCTGCAGAATTGTCTCACTACCCAGATCAGACAAAAGTGGACTTTGTTATCGCTGGCTTGCGTCATGGTTTCCGGGTGGGGTTCAATGCGTCTCTTGTGTCTTTACGAGCGGCTTCGGGGAATATGCCTTCTGCCTTGCTTCAACCATCTGTCATTGACGATTATCTCAGGAACGAACTGGACAAGGGTCGGATCGCAGGCCCATTCAGAACTCCTCCTCTGCCCAATCTCCATGTTAGTCGTTTTGGCGTGATACCCAAAAAACATCAGCCAGGAAAATGGCGGCTAATTCTGGATCTCTCCAGCCCCAGGGGAGCTAGTGTTAATGATGGAATCCCAAAAGAAGATTTCTCAGTTCAGTATATGAAGGTAGATGCTATTATCAATGGGATCATGACTCGCGGACGTGGAACTCTTATGGCTACGTTTGATGTAGAGAGCGCCTATCGCAATGTGGCAATTCACTCAGCCGATCGCCGCCTGTTGGGAATGAAATGGCGCAACCGGTTCTTTATTGATATGGCTCTCCCATTTGGCTTGCGGTCGGCTCCTTACATATTTACGTCAATTGCTGATCTGGTGGAGTGGATCCTCAAGTACAATTACCAAGTTCATTTTCTGGAGCATTATTTAGATGATTTCTTGACTCTGGGTCTTCCTAATTCCCAGCAATGTCTCCATCGCCTTTCTACTTGTGTCCATTTGTTCGCGGAATGGGGTATCCCCCTTCACCCTGAAAAATTGGAGGGTCCGGCCACGCGTTTGACAATTCTTGGCATTGAACTTGACTCCGTGACTCTTCAGGCTCGATTGCCACAGGAAAAATTTGATCGTATTGTTGCATTACTGGAGGAATGGTCGCTCAAACGCCATTGCAAACGTAAGGAACTGGAGTCTCTTATTGGGAATTTGCCAACATGCCTGCAAAGTGGCCCCCCAAGGTCGGACGTTTCTCCGTCGGATGATCAACTTGCTGGCTGCATTTCGGCGGGATGACCACTTCATTCGCCTTAATCAGGACTTTCACCTCGAACTCACTTGGTGGAGGGAGTTCTTTCGCTCATGGAATGGTTTCAACTTTTTCCTTACCTCTCAGTGGGCCCCCTTACCAGATTTGCTTGTTTCATCCGATGCAGCAGGAGCTCTCGGATATGGTGCTATTTGTGGGCGAGAGTGGTTTTCGGGTTCCTGGTCTACAGCCCAGGTGCCACTTTCCATAGCATACAAGGAGTTATTCCCAGTGATCATTGCTGCTTCTCTTTGGGGACATCGTTGGTCGTCATTACGTATAGAGTTTCGTTCTGACAATAGAGCCGTCGTCGACGTTCTGAGATCAGGCACTTCACGGGACCCCAATATGATGGCCCTTCTTCGCCGTCTCTCTTTGTTAGCTGCCATACATTCTTTTTCATTCACAGCCTCCCCAGTGGCTGGTGTATTAAACCCTGTGGCTGATGCTCTCTCCCGTTTCGATTTTAAGAAATTCCACCATCTGGCACCTCAGGCTGCATTGGAAGCAACCCCAATTCCTGGCCCCCTCTTGGAGGAGCTTCAGGTTCTTTGACGGAGAAGTGCCACTATTACCTCACGCAAGGACTGGCTCCGTCTACTAGAAGAGTTTATTCATTGGCTCAACGCCAGTTTATTGAATTCTGTCAACAGGACATGGCTGGGGACAGCAGCGGTTCGATTTTACCAGCGTCTGAGCAGACTTTGATCCGTTTTTGTTCTTTTCTCGCCGATCGTTTACACCATTCATCTATCAAAGTGTACCTATCAGGCGTCCGCTCGTTGCATATCGATCAGGGATTCAAGGACCCTCTTTCTGGTTGCCTGCAGCTGCAACGTGTTCTACGGGGAATTAAGCGCCATCAGGGTTCCCGTCAAAACCCTCGCCAGCCAGTCACTGGAGAGCTCATGACAGTTATCTATCAGTCATTGGATTTCTCTAATTCAGAGCACATGATGCTGTGGGCGGCATGCTGCCTTGGTTTCTTTGGTTTTTTAAGGGCCGGAGAATTTACTGTTAATTCCCCCTTCGATCCAGCTTCTCACCTCTCCCCTGAGGATTTCCAAGTGGACTCCAGGTCTAACCCTACTTGCATGTGTGTGCAAATCAAGTGCTCGAAGACAGATCCCTTTCGCCAAGGTTGCTGCATTTACCTGGGCCGTGGTCATTCTTCCATTTGCCCTATTTCGGCAATCACAGCTTATTTGACTCTCCGTGGTGGCTCCCTGGGCCCCTTCTTCCTTCACGTGGATGGCTCTCCCTTGACTCACCAGACATTGTCATCGTTTTTGCAAGCTACGCTGTCGGCGTCCGGGATCTCGGGGACATTCTCAGGTCAGTTTCCGCATTGGTGCGGCAACCTCAGCAGCTCAACAGGGCATCCCAGATCATCTGATCAAGACCATGGGCCGTTGGTCCAGCAACGCCTACCAGTTGTATATCAGAACTCCCGTGGAGACTGTTCTTAGTGTGTCAAGCCGTTTGCTGTAACAGGTAATTTCTTTGTTTCTGGTTATCAGGTGGCGGTCAGGGAGCTTGGGTGCCTCAGGATTTGGCGGTTTTTTGGGGCTCTGGCTTTCCCCCAGCCATGAGCCCCATGCCTTCGGCCTGAGTGTTCAGTCCGGAGGTCCTTTGGCTTAGCGTGGGGGCTCATGGCTGGGTTGCGGGGATTGCCAGTCATGGGAGCGGTATTTGGTCTAGGGGCTGGCTGGCTTCCAGTGGAAGCCCCTGGACACCCTAGGCACCCATCCTCCATTTAGCGATGCAGTTGTTAACATCTGCCTTAAAATTACTGGTCGAGGTCATGTTTATAATATGTGATGGTAAACTATTCCAATCATTAATTGTTCTGGGCCAAAAGATAAACTTGTATTCGTCACATGATGTTTGCATTTGAATAAATTTCATTGGGTCAGAATATCTAGTTTTCCTTACAGTTTTATGTTTTACATAAGGTGGGACATTTATCGCTGCTTGGTCGTGTAGTGTCTTATCATTAGAGTTAGTCTGGTAACTTTCTTTCTACGTTTCAGTGTTGGCCAATTGAGATGATTCAGTGCGCGAGTAATGCATCCTGTCTAGAATATGTCTTAGTAGCAAACGCACAGCACGTCTCTGTACTTGTTCAAGCCAAATTTCCTGGTACGTCCTATAAGGATCCCATGCGGCACTTCCAAGTTCCAGGATACATGTAGCTTACATGTAAGCATACATGTACTAAGGAAATGTATGCGTGTGCTTTAATTCTCTCTGAGCACGAGTGGAGATTTCTTTTGACACAACCTAACATCTTGTTTACTTTATTCTTCACTTTTAGTATGTGTGTTTTCCAGTTAAGTATTTCTGAGATGGTAATACCTAGGTCAGTAGATGTACAATGTAAGGGTGATGGTCAACAGTCTTGAGGGTTTGACCTAACATAGAGTAATGGTGGTTCTTGACCCTGTGAATTCGAAGGAAATAGCATTTAGTGGTGTGGAAATTCATTTGCCATGTTTGGGCCCAGGTAACAAGTTTATCTACAATGTAGACCTTGTTAGGGCCGATTTACACGGTACAACTTTGTTGCATGCGACACGCTTACGGCATGCTTACGACATGACTTGAGTTGATTTACACGGAGTAATTCATGTTGTAAGCATGCCGTAGGCATGTTTTAAGCGTGTCGCATGCGACAAAGTTGTACCGTGTAAATCGGCCTTTAGAGATAAAGAGCATCATAGCATTTCGTCAACAGACTTAAAAGTTAGAACGACAACATTCATGTCTCCATTAATGACTCTGGGAGTGAAATGGTTAAAGGTAAAAGGTCGGTGTATATTTTTCAAAAACTCCCACCTCATGTCCTAGTTTAATGGCGGCATCAGTCAGTTTTATTCGTTCATTCTCAAGTGCGCCCCGCTGTTCATCTAACAACTGTTTGTCGGTCGTAAACTTCTCCTGCTCGTCGCACAACTGAGAGTCAGTCTTGAAAAATGAAAAAAATACAGAAAAATGAATAAAAAACGTCAATGCCATGTGAATGTAGCTTCGTAGTCCATTCATACAAAATTCCATGAACCGTAAAAAGAAAGTCGCCTATTTTTATAGAAGGCTTGAAAAATGTTCTTCAACCCACTCATATCTTCACTATCTGACAAGTAATGACTTTCAAACTTGGCCAATTTACAAGGTCCTTTTTTCAGCAGTGACGATCAAGTTTCGCTATCTAACCATTATCAAAGGTCACGAAATAACGTCCTTACAAAATCGCAAAATGGCATGACACGAAATGGTTCGCTAAAAAGTTACTTTGAAAACAACAATCTTACCAGAAATGACGAGTCTTTAGCTGGAGTACTTGCTTTCGCCTGTAAAGACTGAAGAAACAAACAATATAAAGTTACACATCGCAATTCTTCTGGCAAATAAATCGTCAATTTTCCAGACTCACTGTAACTATAAATTGGCACGATGACACTCAAACTTGGTCATTTTACTCAATTGAACGGGGCAATGTCACATATAATTTTAGTAACACTTTGACAAGCCAAAAAAACATATTATTTTGTATCTATATTCATTTTTATTATTGCGCCGGAACTGTAAAGAAGTGTCTTTGACTGCGGATCGTCAGGATGGAAATGGATTAAAACTTAAACAAATTGGCCTCGACATGTGTTTTGGTAAAATAGTTCAAAAACCTGTAGTTTGTTCTCCCTTCGAAGCACAATTGAATGCAATATTCTTTTCGGCATTCTATTACTATTTTACACGTATGTTTGAGAAAAGATATTTAGTGGAATATTTAAAAGCTTGGGCCAAAAACCGGCAAAATCACCATGACATTGTCACCCTTCAGGGTGTCCTTTCCAGCAATCCCAATAGATTTAATCGCTTCCAGGCAAATATCAAAATTTTAAAAAAAGTTTAAATAAAAAAGGTGGAAAGGTTTATTGTTTACACTCTCTACCTTGATCAGGTTTTCTTGTTGTTCCACAACATGCCTGTAGTTCTCCAGTTGTCTTTCAAGCCTCTTAATTTCTTCTTCCCAGTCTACCGTTTCCGTTTCCTCCTGTTTCGTGGAACCTGATTGTGTAAAACAAGCAAAGAAAATACATACTGTACCGCTTTAGTGATAAATAAGGAGAAAACAACGCACCTTTAGAAGGCAAGGCTGTGCTCTAAGAATTGTCATAGGGAGCCCAACTATAAAATTTACGGTGCACAGCAGTTAAGCTATGTCGCCCGGAGATAACAGTTAACTTAGTCGCCTATGGTACCCAGGCACTGCTAGAGCACGGCCCTGAGAAGGGTCTGGATACAGAAAGTCCAAAATGAAAACTTACCATTGTTAGATCCTTTGTTTTTTTCTTCTAACCTGGACTTCAAAATTCTCCACTTTTCTCTTAAACTATTCTCGATTCCTAAAAAGCAAAGATTTTTCACTTACATTGTATCAGATTCTAACCAGAGCTTCTAGGAGCAACTACTCTGTCCGAATTACAGTCAATCTCCCAGGCAATTTGCGACCTGTCAGATGACATCTTTAACAAAGTCCCCAAAAAACTTACATACATGTATGCGTATCATACACAAACATTGTCTGCCATTTTAGGATATATTTACTGTACACTATAGAGTCCCCAAAGACCATTTTTTTACATACTAGCCTGTGTTATGGCCTTTTGCGCTCCTTTTTATGCCCTATGCCTTCCTGCCTCCCACCCCCCCAATGCTTTTATGCACCCCAGGAAAAGAAATGACTGGTATGCAACCTTAATCCACATAATTTAACTTAACTATACAACCCAGTGGCGGATCTACATGTAGGATCTGCCCCCTCTCCTGCCTTATTTTTGATAACATTTTTGGTGCATCACATGTGCTGGGATAATCTTCACAGAACATGACATTTGTAGTCAAGCCTTCCAAAGTGGGCCACATCCCCCCCCCCCCCCCCCCCCCCCTTTAGCTGAAGGTCTGGGTTCATCACTCTAACCAAAACTTTATCTCAGAAGCCATACCTTCTCTAACCATGTCATATGGCATGTGAAAATGTCCTGTTGAAAGTTCATCCATTGAGCCGGATTCACTTATCTCACCTCCCTGCAAACGGCAACACAAGCAGAAAGACTACAGTGTATCAGTATTAACAATACCAGCAACAGTGGTAAAGAAATAAAAAAGTTCAGTTATTATACATGTACATGTATACAGTGAACTCTGTTTAAACTGAACACCCTTGTGACGAGCTTAAACTGTCCGCCTTCGTGGTGTCCGCTTTAGAGAGGTGTTCACTCTGAGAGAGTCGACTGAGAGTGTTTATAAATATTATTGTACTGCATAGCTCTTGGCAATATTTACCAGAGCACAGGGGTTTCAATAACATTTGAAGTAGGCAGTGCGTTTGAGTACAGTAACCGACTGTATCAACAAGTTTTAAAATAATTTTTCTTATATTTCTTCAATTTGGTGGGGAAAATAGCTGACTTCTCCAGGCAAAGTACATGTAGCCGACGGTTTTCGTCGGCCGTCGGTGCTTATTGAAAGCCCTGAGAGCATTACAGACACTTCACACTCTTATGCTGTACTGACCTCTGTGTTATTTTCATTCTGATCATAATCATCATTCTGCTGATTCAGCAGATTAATCAGTTCAGCCTGCATGCTTTGAAGTGATTCTCGCAAATCATTGTTTTCAACCATCAGCTCCTGCAACAATACCAAAACAAACAACAATTATAGTCAAAGAATAATTGGAAATTAGTAAATACTGTATAATTAAAACTACACTGTAGAAATACATGTGGGCAATTCCACTGTCGCGGACGTTACATGCAGACTCAGTTTTGAAACTTTAATCTAGCACAGACAAAGGATAAAAAGGGATTGTCCAATTTTCCATTGATGAACATGTTTGTGCCTACTGACATGTTAATTGGGCTATACAGTTTTTCCACTTGACTGATTTCTGTTAACGAAATGGAGCAAAAAAACACTGTCGCGGACGTTACATAAAAAACAACCACATCCAGTGCATTGGCATTAATTCAAAATTCCTGTGAAGTATCAGGGCTTTTTGTATAAACTGTTCCAAATATCTGCAGTTAAGTGGTTGTGTCAACCAAAAAGGTTGATTTCATTTCAACTGACATTCACAATTTTACAAGGGTACTTGAACTTTAACGTCGCGGACGTTACAGCAAATGTTACGGACGTTACACTGTGTGAATCATTGTCAAGTATAGAAGATAAATCAGCTTTTTTGTATTGTTGACTGCAGTATTTAGCTGGTCTGGTCATATAAACCAAGATATTCTAACTAGTATTTAATGTGTTATGAATGAAACTGGTTGGCATTTCATGTAAAAGCCATGAAATATCCCAGGACAGTTTGGGGGACACTACATGGCTTTTACATCAAATACTATCTGCATACTCAGCTTTGAGCATGCTCTTTGCAAATTATCTGAGCCTACAAACATCTACTGGTCACCAGATAATAAGTTCCTTTTCTAGAGCATATGCATGTATATTGTGAGCTTTTTTGAAATCTCAGATCTCAAAAAATGCCTTCAACTGGAGCAGAAAGAACCAAAAATCACAGAAAAAAAATAAAAGAAAATGCAGAGATGTATGCAGCATATAAAGAGAAAGACAGAGTTCGGAAAAGGGAAAGTAGAAAGAAAGCTCTTAGTCCAAGAAAAGCTGCAGTAGAGAGAAGGAAATGCAATGAAAGAGTAAGATTACACAGGCTAAAGAAAAAGTTGTCCATCTCACAAGATGTTGATAACACTGATGTGGAATTTGCATACAAATCTCCCCAAGCATTAGGTAAAGCAGTACACAAAGTTTCCCCTCTACTTCCAAACAGCCCAAGGAAACGAAAAGCAGTTATTGCAAAGATTGCAAAGTCAAGTGGACTTTCTTTGTCAAGTAAACACAAGCAATCAAATGGTAATACAGGCATTGCCAAGTCCACAGTAGATTCTGTTCAAGAATTCTACTGCAAAGATTCTATTTCTCGTCAAGCACCAGGACGTAGAGACTTTGTGATCGTTAAAGAGAATGGGAAAAAGTCTAAACTTCAAAAGAGGCACTTAATGTGGTCATTGAAAGAGACTTTTGGATTGTTTCAGAAGGAGAACCCCCATGTCCAGATAGGCTTCAGTAAATTCTGCTCTTTGAGGCCAAAAAATGTTTTGCTGCAAGCAGCGATGCCATGGCAAGTTTGCCTCTGCCAGTACCATGACAACATGAAGATGCTCTGTGAATGTCTTAGCAAAGAAATAGAAAGTTTTCCTTCATATTCCGGAACATTTGTAGATCACTTTGTCTGTGACAGCACTAAAGAAGAATGCATGATGAACAAATGCGATAAATGCCCCGCATGGCTTGACACTGTCAAGAAAGATGCTCCTCTTGATGAAGTTGTACAGTGGCAACAGTGGGAAAGTGTGTCTCATCCATTTCAGTCCAAACAAGGCAAACCAAAACTGGTGAAGAAGATGGAGAAAGTCACCAAAGAGGGAACTGTTGAAGAAGCATTACATTCTCTTCAAAGTAAAATACCTTCTTTCTTGGAGCATGTTTTCATAAAGAGGAAACAAGCTGCATTTTTTGAAAAGTGCACAGCACAGCTGCAACCAGATGAAGCTGTTGTCCAGGTTGACTTCGCTGAAAACTACACCTGTCAGCACCAAGATGAACCTCAAGCAGCCCATTGGAGTCAACAACAGGTTACGCTCTTTACTGTTGCAATTTGGACTAAAGATTCTGCTAACAACACAACATGCAATTCACACGTTATAGTGAGCGATGACCTCAGCCATGAAAAGAAATCAGTTGCTGTTTTTATGGATACTGTGGTCAACAATTTTGTCAGGAAAAGGTTTCCACAGGTCAGAGTTGTTAACATCTTTTCCGATGGCCCCAGCTCCCAATTTAAAAACAAGTACATGGCTGGCTTCTACCACACTCTTCAGAGCAAGGGGTTAAAAATAAAGTGGCACTTTTTTGCCACTTCCCATGGTAAAGGAGTGGTTGATGGCTTGGGAGGAACTGTTAAAAGGATGGTGTGGACTGCAGTGTCCACCAGGAAAGTGTCAGATGTCCAGGATGCAGTGTCCTTTGCGAAGATCGCAGCACAATTCTGTAAGTCAATCAACATTCAACTATGTCTTAAGAAAGACATTGATGATTACAGCAGTTGTCTAGAACTGGACAAATGCTTTGAACAAGCCACATCTATCCCAGGAATCAGAAAGATCCACTGCATAGAGCCAGCAAAGAGAGGTCAACTACACTGCCGCCTTTACTCAAGTCAGCCATCTGCTCTTCATGAGATTGAACAATCAAGTGATGGTGAAGAAACCTGTGGTGTTACCTCAGTCACTGAAACAACCACATGTCAAGTCAATATAATTGATAATTCCAGTAACAGCAGTGGGGAAGAAGAGAGTAGTGATGATAGCAGCAATGATAGTGTTGTTGTCAATGAGGATCGGGATGACATACCTTTATGTACCGGTACATATGCTACATCACCAGCTGAGACAACTATGACAGATGAAGAAGACAGCAATATCCAGATTCAGTTAGGCTTGCCTCACAACATCGGAGCACTTCTTAATAACCACTGCACTGAATTCCAAGTTCCTCCCTACAGCAGTCTACTAGCAGAGCTGATTGTTAGTAAAGGCATTGATTTTGAGGGTGATCCTTTAATTGACACTAGTGACTTAGAAAGGCTGGATGGAAAAGCCACAAAAGATGAAGCAAAGTGGATTACAAATTTTATTGTTGACTCATATTTAAAGCTAGTCAAGACAGCAAGTGCTCAAAAGGGCCTTTGCATTGAAGTTTTTGGGTGGGAAGAATTTGAAAAGAAGCCCCTGAAAGATCTTCTGACAGGCAAAGGTGACCTATTAAAACAAGATGCAGTATTCTTTCCCTGCAACGATACTCAGAGTGAACATTGGTTCCTTGGAGTGATGTTTCCTCAGGAAATGTGCATTGTAGTGCTTGACAGCTTGCCAGGGCAATTCGTAAAGCCAACTGTGTTAAAAAGAGTGGAAAAGATGGTGTCACTTCTTGTGAAAGTTGACCAGTCGATTGATATCAACCAGTGGTCTTCCTATTCAAACAGGCCTGGTGAGATTCCACAACAGGAAAATACCTATGATTGTGGCATTTACACATGTCTGTATGCAAGATGTGTGGCAACCAGATGTTTGATGATCCCTAAAACCGAAGTTCCAACATACAGGCAATTGATGATCCAAGAATTGCACCAGAAAAGGCTATGCCCAATTCCACCGCCAACTATTCAACCAGGGGAATACTACGCAGTTGATTACATCAAAAACTATTATTTTGGCACAGTAACAGAGAAAACTGGCAGCTTTGTCCAATTCAAGTTCCTGCACAGAGTCGGCGCAACTACCTACCACTGGCCTAGACGAGAAGATGTGGAAAGAGTCCACCTTTCAAACATTTTTTCTGGTCCTGTTACTGTTCCTCACTTTATCAGTGGGCCATTTGAAATTCCAGAACAACCAGCTGTAGAAAAACTTTTCAAAGCCATAAGGAAACATAAAAGGGTTTAAGAGCTGTGAGAAATGACTAGGTTCATCAGAATGGCGGAACCTCTTCTATTCTGTAAACTTCAGAATAGTAACCCTCTTGAAAGCTGTTGTTTAAGTCAAAATGTTTGTTAGGTGAAACTAATGCATATTTAGGAGGACACATGGTCTCGTGGTGTAATGGTTTGGCTTTTTAAAACCATTTCAAATGTTTGAACTTAAGTTCAAGAAGTGTAACGTCCGCGACGTAACGTCCGTAACAAAGTTTTGCTGCTGTTTATTGAAAAATGTTGCAGTTTACCAGAGATTTCTTTTTACCAAAGTGTTTCTGTTGGACATCTAGCTGTTTGGCAAGAATGTCTTTGAAATCTTTCAAATAGTTATTTTAGGAAAGAAATAAGATTGTTTAAATGTCGCGGACGTTACGTAACGTCCGCGACGGAACTTACCTTTGTTATAACTATTTTTAAAAAGAGTTCAGGGTGAAGTTTATATTTCTTATGTGTTAACTGCAGTGAGGGATTTTTTCTGATACAAGTGTTTGTAGTCATTAATAATTTCCAAGTTTGATACAGCAAGTTAAAAATGTGCTTTTTTCCTATTGTTTGCTATAAAAAAAATAAATACTTACTTTGGGGACCCCCCCTGAATACATCGTTGTCACAAGGGAGCTGGAATTTATTTTTCTGTGTACTATAACTTGTCAACAATGTAGCACAGGGTATCATTTCAAGTCCAACTTAATTTTTTAAATCTGAATTCTGACACCACTCGCATGGAATTGCCCATGTAGCCTGTGAGCAATCCCCAGAGCCCTAGAGCTACATGTACATGTAATGCTAGCAAGCAGTTCTCTATACCATTCATAAAAAGGTATTATCTATTTACCTTTTGCCTTTCCTCGTAACTTGTGATTAGCATTCTGTACATCTCCTCTTCATTCCTGCATATACAAATTAATACATAATATCAGGCATGTAATGTATATTCAGTTTTTAACAGGTGGGAATATGGAACTGACAGACGGGTAAAAAAAAAAACAGAAAAAAGTAGTCCTTTTAAAGCTGCACTTGGCTTTTACAGCCGGAAAAATAAAGTTCACAGCCGGGTAATTTCCCCGGTTCCCAGCTATTATCTAACATCCCAGCTGTAATATGCAAAATTAAGGAAAGCACACAGAAAGGTGAGACTTTTGCATTGTGAGAGAAATGCATTTAATTAAGTATCCGGCAGAGTCACTTCCCTCTCCAAAATCCAGAGTTACATGTAGTAGCGAGGGCTGGCCTGATGCACTTCTACATGTGCATGCAGGCTCAGTTTGTTGGTAAACAACTTTCACTTTTACTTAGTAATTAATTAACATGTGGATTTCACCTACTTTCCAGCCCCAGTCTTCCACATTGCACGCTGTCCACTGGGTCGTTTTATCAAATTCAGGATATCTAGCCCTACCCTCTTCTCTTGACTTTTATCAGTTAGAAGTTGGTGAATCCTTTCCTTCAGCTTGGTGAATTCTCGTTCTTTCTTTCTGGCCTCATGGTCATACTGTTTCTGTACATGAAGTGAATTGGCTTTGGTTTTCTTTAACTGTGGAGATATTTAAACGTGTACAAAAAAGCGATAAATGCATGATGGCATTTCCACAAAATTTGTCCCTCAATTCATTGCCTCCCTGGAATAATATTATTATCCCTTTGTGCAAAAGTATTTCAACTTGTCGCCTCCTTCTTCCATTCCATGACAGTAAACCTAGAATATGACGCCAAAGGTGAATTGGTCAGATGAGGTACATGACATATATGTTGTGGTTTAATTTTTGTTTTGGTTTGAAAATTTTCAAACCAGTTTAATTTTTATTTTCCTTTGTCTGAGATTCATTATCATAATCTGGGACAAAGGAAAATGAAAATCAAACTGGTTTGAAAATTTTTAAACCAAAGAAAAAATTGAACCACAACATATATATTGACAATTGAAAACAGATTAAGATATTGACCATTAAGTACTTAACATTAACTTTTTTTAGCTTTTTAACAGTTTATTATAGTAAGGGATCTTGAAGGCTCGACTGTGACGTGTCAAAGTCTGCCCATGGGAGCAATCTTGAAATACAGTAATCCCTCCCTTAATTAATTGCCATCCTTAAGAAGTTGTCCTTTTTTTCGACTGGATAAAATAAATAAAATAGTCTCCTGCTAATGCAAACAAGGAAATAACTTATGGTGAAAAAAAGAATTTAAAACTTCAAGACTAGAAAACATAAAACATGTACCTCCTCTCTTTCTAATTTTAGTTCTTCTTTTGCCTTTAAAAGTTTTGCCTGTAATTGTCTTTCTCTTTCATTACCCATTGCAATTTCTCTCAGAGCAGATTCCAACTGCTCCTGTAAATAAAAAGAGTTACATTAATAAAAGTTTAATAACAATTAATGTCGCAGTTCCTTTATGTTTCATAGAAGGAAACGAGAAAAACAAACGCAATAAACAACACAATATTTGGCGTAAAGGGGAACACCGCTCCGCGATCGGTGTGACAGAACGACTTCCATTGCGTGACCATAAGCCTTTTTTATCTCCCCAGCGCGAATACCCGCGCTGGATCGAACAAGTTTTTAGGCAGGTAAAAAAGCTTATGCGACCAAAAGCCTAACTCTAAACGGCACTACGAGCTGAACCTCCGGCCAGCATCTTGCTAGAGTGTAGGCAGTTGTAACTTGCTCAAGCCTAACTGATGTCCTAGCACTACGAGCCGACACCGCCGGCACGTGCTGGATCAGACAAAAATGCAGGCAGATAAAAGAGCATAAACTATCGCAACTCAAACGAGTGAAAACAAAGCTTGGGGGAGTCGTTGCGAGACTTGACCGCCACTGATACGTGCGGAGCAGGTATCCCCCCAAGCAAACCAATCCCTTTTATTTTTTTTTGGTGTAATCAAGGCAAGGAAACGCTTGCCATTCTCGGCGCAGCAGACAGTAAAACAATTTGAGGTGTTCTGATATAAAGTTGATAGCAGTCGGAAGACCATCTTCCTAAAACCTTAATTAACCCATTCACACCTGAGGATTTTTACGTTTTTGAGTGATTTTCTGCATACACACGCCCCATAGGATTTCGTGACTGCATATTTGGAGTTACCATTGAAAGTGCTGCTGTTCTAAAACATTGAAGGCTCGAGTTTACTGGAAACGTCATTGTGACGATCTCATTTTGCTTGCTTGATTTGCAATAAAGGGTCCAATATGAATTATCTACGATTTTTGGTAAGTTCACAGCCATTTTTCATCTTTAGTAGCTGCCTGGTGAGCATCATTAAGCTTGGAGGTAGTTCAGAGTCCACTTCTCAATGAAGCGAGTTAGTTGTTGTACTTCGTTTGCGAATTTGGCTCGTTGCTCGTTGAACTGGAAAAATGGCCGCCTGGAAACGAAGCAGCTTTGGGACTCGACTCTGGATGAATTTCTCGACCTACCGTGGCATATTTTGGAAGTTGCAACCACAGGAGAATACAACAAGCGCGAAATTTCGGCGGTGGGTCGGAGTGGCTGTGGACTTAGTATAAATATGAAATGTGTGCGGAAAGAAACGAACGCTGTCAAAATTCTTGGCCATTTCCCAGCATGCAGTGCGGTGGTGATATTGAAAATTGAGGCAAGGTCAGTATGCATTAGAACGAGAGGCTAGAGCTCGGCCCGAGCAACGAATAAGAGCAAAAAAATTCACTGCTAAGCTAGGACTAGGACTGAATTTTGCTGTGAATGTTGATTTTTGGGTTTGCCATGATGATTTGAATAAAAAAAACTAAAGGCAAAAACGTGATTTTTGTTGTTTTTCTATGACGTTAAAAACGGTAATTTTTGTTATTGTCCAAATTCAAACGCTGATATTCTGCAAAAATCGCTGACTTTTTTGTGTTTATTGGGTATCTCAATTTGAAAGACTTTCTAGTCAATGCTCACAACTGCTAGTTAAGGCAATGTTCGCACGATTGAGAAAGTTACAATTTTTTAAAGCAGTGGAGTCTTGTACGGGCGGTTACGGGCGGTTCAGGTGTCAATGGGTTAATCAAAAAATCTATTTTTCTTACAGTTGATAGTTTTGGCTCTTAAACCAGTCAAACAAAAAACCCTTAAGACTAGGAACATGTCATCACTATTTAATTTGAAAACAGGCATATGCATCAAGATCTGGGGGGGAGGGTACTAGTTGCTGGCCCATATTTTGTGCAAAGGTGAAAGTTGCATGAAAGCCAACTTCAAGGGGTGGTGATTTTCAAAACTAGACATAAGAGGTGGAGTTAGAACAGCTGGTGACAGTCAGTAGTCGAGGGTCAGTTCATCTTGGGTGATCAAGTTTGATACTATTGCCTATCACATGACCTGGCCAACCCCAAACCTGGGACCTAACCCTAAGTTAGGCCTGGCCCTGAGCCAAGTTACACCTCACCCTAGAAATTGTTCTAACCCTAGAATCTTAACACTAACCCTAGATTTGAACTATCCCTAACCCTAACTTTCGCCGGGGGGTGTCAAAAGCCCTGGTCACGTGACCTTTATTTTTCTTCATTAACCCATTCACACCTGAGGATTTTTACGTTTTTGAGTGATTTTCTGCATACACACGCCCCATAGGATTTCGTGACTGCATATTTGGAGTTACCATTGAAAGTGCTGCTGTTCTAAAACACTGAAGGCTCGAGTTTACTGGAAACGTCATTGTGACGATCTCATTTTGCTTGCTTGATTTGCAATAAAGGGTCCAATATGAATTATCTACGATTTTTGGTAAGTTCACAGCCATTTTTCATCTTTAGTAGCTGCCTGGTGAGCATCATTAAGCTTGGAGGTAGTTCAGAGTCCACTTCTCAATGAAGCGAGTTAGTTGTTGTACTTCGTTTGCGAATTTGGCTCGTTGCTCGTTGAACTGGAAAAATGGCCGCCTGGAAACGAAGCAGCTTTGGGACTCGACTCTGGATGAATTTCTCGACCTACCGCGGCATATTTTGGAAGTTGCGACCACAGGAGAATACAACAAGCGCGAAATTTCGGCGGTGGGTCGGAGTGGCTGTGGACTTAGTATAAATATGAAATGTGTGTGGAAAGAAACGAACGCTGTCAAAATTCTTGGCCATTTCCCAGCATGCAGTGCGGTGGTGATATTGAAAATTGAGGCAAGGTCAGTATGCATTAGAACGAGAGGCTAGAGCTCGACCCGAGCAACGAATAAGAGCAAAAAAATTCACTGCTAAGCTAGGACTAGGACTGAATTTTGCTGTGAATGTTGATTTTTGGGTTTGCCATGATGATTTGAATAAAAAAAACTAAAGGCAATAACGTGATTTTTGTTGTTTTTCTATGACGTTAAAAACGGTAATTTTTGTTATTGTCCAAATTCAAACGCTGATATTCTGCAAAAATCGCTGACTTTTTTGTGTTTATTGGGTATCTCAATTTGAAAGACTTTCTAGTCAATGCTCACAACTGCTAGTTAAGGCAATGTTCGCACGATTGAGAAAGTTACAATTTTTTAAAGCAGTGGAGTCTTGTACGGGCGGTTACGGGCGGTTCAGGTGTCAATGGGTTAACCAATCTGGCAAGCCGGCAGCAGCTGCTGTTGAGGCAGCTCTGATGCGGAAACTGTGGCCCTTGAGTGATTCGTAAGGCAGGCCCGCGCGACGGGCTGCATCCCGAAGGAGGTTAACAACCGCAGACCTGGTAAGAAAGCGGCAGATTGAAAATAAAATAAAGGTCCCTGGGGGTGCGCGGCTAGAAAATATGAACGCATTGCTGTAACTGCACAGACCGGTGAGGGTGAGCATGCAATAACAAGCTTGTGACCCTCCCAAAAAACGTCGGTCTTAGAAGACTTAAGAAGAATTGACATCTGCTGTGGGCAAGCCAGAGAGGGATAAAATGACACACTGTCGGCTGTTAGGTCAAATTGAGGGCGAAATTGAAATGCTCCTGGATAGGTAAACTTATTACAGCGGAGGAAACCAAAGAAAGCTAATGTAAAGGCTGCCCAGATCATGGAAAAATCCTGCTCCTTTAACCAGGAGACAGTAATAAAAGTTTAATCACAATTATATTTACCAGATGCCCTCTCAAAATTTACTGGAAGCCAGTGATTTTGCCACTTAGGGCCTGATTATATGAGCCAGGCTGGACCGGTTTTGCCGAGATCTTGGCATGTGTGAACAACAAACAAAATTAAATTTTGTGATTAGATGACAACCGGGCCAGCCAGGTTAGCCGGAGCAGTAAAAAAAATTGCATCAGAGCAAACCTGCCCGCTTGTAAACTGTCATTATTCTTTCTAAATGATATAAAGAGGAACACAAGACTGCGTAGTTCTAAAACATGGTTTTAGAACCAAAACGCTGAAGAAATCCTTAGTTAAACCATTCTATGCTTTGCCACCATTTTCAAAACAACAACCTCCAGCCAAAAACATTGACTGCGAGCAGTCTCTTTCTTTTCCGAATAATAGCTGCAGGCGAAGCTGCTAGAAATGCAGGTGGTCTTTTTGCTCCTCCTCCCCAATTCCTCCTCGTTTTCAGCCCTAAGCATAATTGTAACACAATCACTTGCACCAACGATCTGGAGCACAAACGACCGACTGCTCGCAGTCTACCAAAAACGTTGGTGCTAAATTTAGTTCTCACCCAGTCTGGCTTGCCCCATGTAATACCAGGCTGAAAGTCATCTTGGCAAACCGGGTCAGCCCAGCTCATACATGGGATTGTATAATCAGGCCCTTTAGCTGACTATTCTCTCCTTATCCCTGTACTTCACTGGACCAGAGTCCCTAACAGATACAGTGTATAAGGGATCAGCCCTTAATTATTTTGCACATGAAACTCGTAGGGGCCATAAAAGCCGCTCTCTCAGGGCTGCCATTAGCAGCTAGCAACTGGCCATACACTGTAATTGTGGCCAACAACTACTGCAAACTAAGATGATTTGCTACAGTAATTAGGTTTTGCTGTTCACAGCAGTGAAATACGATACATACAAAAGACAAAAGTGGTGTAAAATCACTTTAATATTGTTCTACTGTTATTGTTCTGTCTTCAAAAAGTTAATCGTTATTTTCTCAAAATCCATAGTAATTACTAAAATTAAATCCCTATTTGAGTGTCTTGAAACAAAAAAAACCATACTGTCTTGCAACTCAAACCTCAAAACTTTATTCTCAAAGACATCCAGGATCAAGGGTTGAGTTTTGGGTTAAGACAGTCGATATTACTGTATTACATTTTACTGGTACACTATAGAGCAGTTTTCAATTGAGTGTCGAATTTCGACACTCAATTGAAAACTGTTCTATCAAAGTAATTACACAATTGCTTTGGTTTTGCATTGCTACGCTTTGTGATTGGCTAAAATATCTCGCGCCACTTTCTCGACCAATCAGAAGTAAAACCAAAACCAATCGTGACTTGCTCGCATGCGTTTTACCGCGCTTGGCGCCGCCGACATGTAATTGCTTCGAGCTCTGATTGGTTCATTGGATTGTTTACGACTGCTGTGATTGGTCAGAGTAATTACTTTGGTTTTGGTTTTACCACACTCAATTGAAAACTGCTCTATATACCACAAACCACATTATATTCAACAGAAGCTTATCACATACAGTGTAGTCTCTCTTACCAGCTTCTGGTTCAATCATATTTTTAAATAATAAGATTTTATTTTATGTAATTTTATTGAAAAGTATTACTAGCAGTAATCAGAGATTATGGAGAAGTGTTTGAAGGAATTTCCGGCAGAAATGAGCCCCTGAAAAAAGCAGCAGGAGCGGACATTTGGAAGACCAGACACCAAAAAATCTCAAATTTTACTTCATGTAAGGCACAGGGAAACCAACACGAAATTAGGATTGTCAGTATACTGTGTTAAAATGTCTTATAAATTCATATTTTTTCCTTTATTTAAAAAAAGATTGTTATGAAATACCTTCAGTCTTTTCTGCATCTGTATGAGATGGTCATTATCACACTCTGATCGAAGATTCCTTTAAAAGGGAACATCATAAAACTTTGTTATCAGCCTGGCGTGGTTCTCAATACATTCATTTTCTGTCATTAATATTAACTGTGTGTCATTTTTTTACTCGTCGGGCATAACATAGTTTCACAAGGCAAACTAGCCAGATTCACTTGAAATTAATTCAATCATTATTTTACATGGGATGTAAATTTTTGCTATCTATGCATGTAAACTAATAATAAAAATTCCTAATTTAGACTGTAATATACATAATTGACATTCAGCCTTTGTCCAGTACTCACTTCTGCTCTAGGTCTGTTCTTTGCTTTACGTTCCGCTGTTGTTGTTGCAATAGCTCATAAGTACTGTTTATCAGTTTAACAATATCGAATGTGTCTGGGGGCCCAAGTCCATTGCGAGAAGGTGTGAATAATGATGAGAATCCAAGTACACCAAGCTCCTACAAATAAAAAAAACATGAATTGTACACTAAGTTAAAATTTAACCTTTAGTACTTTAACACAAGTACATGTAGGAGTGATAAAAACTCATAGATCAGACAACAAAAAATAGTAGATTTTGCTTTGCAAGAATTACTTTTAATAAAAAATTACTAAAAACAAAACAATAACCACAACTGAAATGGAACATAGTTCTGCATCATTAGTTCTCATTATCACATGAAGAAAATGAAAGTGCAACAATATTGAAAAAGCCCGAAGCCTGATACTACTAAATAAATATAGTCTGTTTCCTTGAAACAAGGATTTCAAGTAATGACAAAGTTCCAAACCCATAAGTAATGAGTAAGTTCCAAACTCATGTAATTCAAAATAATAACAGTGGTGATTCATGTACATAGTTTTGTATTTGAGATATTAAAATGAAACATGAATAAATCAGAATAAAAACTGGCACATTTGAAGACACAAATAAATGAAAATGATTTGCACAATGTTTATTACAGGAAAAAAAATTGTAGTGGCTGATAACCCAGGATCTATCATGTTTTTACTTAATTCAAGATAATTATAAACAGCAGAAAATTAAGCTAAAAAAAACACAGCGAAAAAAACAAATCATCTTTATCAATTTCTTCATCTTCTGACATTATAAATATTTCTATCCTTTCTAACAAAGTCCTAGTTGCAATATAAGCTTTAGTTCTCGAAACAGTAACACATTGTACATTCGAATTTCTATTTTAATTTGTCATTTTGCCAAAGAAATCTTGTATGCAGATGTTCAATGATAGAACACTTTCTGTTTGTAAAATGACAATGGATATGACAATAAACATTCTCATTAGTTATTTAAAATTAAATGTTTGCTGAAGGATTTGAATAGAACGGCTAATCAAAAATCCCGAATCGACACAAACACGAAACAAAAATGATTCTTGATCTTTGAAGTTTACCTTGGGAAATAAACTTATCTACGAAACGATTCAACAACATTTCCAGCCATCGATCACGTTTCTACGGTTGCTAACAACATAAATTTAATATGTCCGGGATGGTAAAAGTTATCCAACCCACGCGAAAAAATGCTGAATAGAAATCGAAGACAAGGTTTAAGCTTATTAAAGATTATAGAACATCACAGAAAACAGGAATGTTTCGCAACCTTGCTAGTCTCAAATAACGGATTAGCGGTTACAGTCGACGCAGGAAGTTGTAATTATTCAAGAAGTGAAAAAAAAATCGCATTGCACGAATACAAAAAAGCAATCATTAGCCGCAGATATCGATGGAACTGAGTAATCTTAACCTTACTATAGAATCGAATTGCAAACAAGGTTGAAGACAAGAAGATTCAGAGAAATTAGCGACCTTACCTGATTCAAGTAAGCTACGCATTGATCAATGTTATCCCTTTTACAGAACTGTTTCTCCGCCGAACTAAACACTGGTGAGATTGTTGAAGGAGTAAGCCTCATATCAACGAAGTCTATTTCTCTTTCCGGGCTAGAATGCCGCGAGGAATGAGAAGTGTAACGGTTTACAAAATCGCCCCAATCTTGCCCTTTTTCATTCATGTTTGGAAGCTTCATTCATGCGGCATTTGGTGCCGATGATCGCAAACCTCCCGGCGGCAGTCGGATCTTCGTTTTTCGTTTTAAGGCTCACCAGAAAATAATCAAGCGGTTGACATCCTAAATTTAGACTACTTCTCGTGCAAATAAATTATTCAACGCGTATTTTTGAAACATCCGGCAAAATCAACCAGGCGTCGATGCGCATGTTTTTAGAAAGCTGACCAAACAGATCGCGGGCTCTAGTGATACCCAGTCACGTCAGAGACGGACTCCCCTCTATAAAAGCGGACATGGTTGGTTGGGCGGATATGGATACCTTTATAAAGGCGGACAGCGGACACTCTCTTTTGTAAAATTCTAGTTAAAAATACCTATAAAGGCAGACACGAAACCTGCAAATTTTTGACCAACCTCAAAATGATTTTATCATTCCAGAACAGGCACTATAACATTGACAAAAATGTCTTTCTTAACGGAACAAAACGCTTCAAACTTGTCAACTTGTTTGGATCGTCATGCCATGCTCCACCTCCCCCTTCTCCACCCCCTCCCCCACCCCCAAGTGAGAAGACGGTCGCGTGACGACCCAAGGAGACTAGTGCCATGCCAAGCGAAACTGAAACCAACTTCATTTCCGGTTTAATACTTCAATTGTCGTATCGTGGCAGCTGCTGCGTATACAAATTCATTCAGCATCTTTCAAAACTCCAGTTCCCCTGTTTTGGGACTACAGTAACAATGCAAATCTCCAGCTTGTATGGATTTATTTTTGTGTTTATTTTGGCGTGGATAAAGTTTTTATCATCTGCTCTTGTGGTAAGAATATCGGAAAAAGGAAGCGACAACACGTCATGTCTGGAACCGAATGCATCATTGCCCTGCGAATCTCTACTCTTCGCTTTGGGAGCTCTAAACAACACCAGATATCAAAATGAAACAGAGTTCACTTTTTTAGTTGAAGGTATTTACCACCTAAGAGACCGCCTCAAGATCGATCAAACTAGTGCATCGAAAAGCGTTTATCTTACCGGATCAAGTAATTCAACTGGCCGAACTGTTATTCGCTGCGTCAAAATGTTGGCTGGAATTGAGATAGGATCGAATTCGAGTAAAACAAGAAATATTAACTTTCAGAATCTTGAATTTCATAACTGTAGTTCTCACTTCGCCGCTGTTGTTTTAATTTGGAATTCGGTGGATGTCAACTTTACGAATTGCGCATTCATACATAACAATCAGGCTGGAATAAACGCCTTTGACAGTCAAGTGGCAATTGAAAGCTGTCATTTCTGCAATAATACTTCCAATGGATATAATTCAAGCCAAAATTACATTGAGGGTGTTACCACTGCCGGAGGAGGAGCGGGATTTTTATTTCAAGACGCTAAAAATCTTTCTTTAATAATCAGAAATTCTATCTTCGAATTCAACGCTGCCGTGACAAACTACACAGACAACTTTGTAGCGCCTTCCTTTTCCGTCTCTCAATTGATTTCTGGTGGTGGGGGCCTTCTTGTCGTGTTCAGAAAAAAGGCACAGCTTTGCTGGGCTTTAATAGAAAACAGTTGCTTTTCAAACAACACTGCAACTTTCGGAGGAGGACTTTATCTCGAGCAATCTAGTACAGCCACGAGAAACAAGTATATAGTCATTAACTCAAGTTTCACAGGGAACACGGCAGGGCAGACCGCAGGTGGAATAAGTTTCACCCACTGGAACACTGCGTCGAGCATTACTACTAACTTTAAAAATTGCATCATCAGCGAAAACCAGTCAAAAAGAGGTGCAGGAATGAATGTATTTTCAATGACCTTTCATGCAGCGCACGAATACTCAGATAGTGTGCTAAGGTTAGACTCACTTGGACAGAGGTATTGTTAGGAGCCCGTGACAACAATCCCGGAAGGGGTGGGAGGGGAGGGGAAGGGGGGGACGTGAAGGTTCTTAAACTCTGACCCCATTTAAAGGTAGAAAATCGGAAATTGACACCAAATTTTTAACTCAGAATTGTGTGAACAGGTCGTTTATATTTCTTTTCTGTACATAGAAAGTTTAGCATCAGGCATAGACGGAGTTTAGTTTCATTAATAAGCCATCATAACCAAATCTTTTTCGTTTAGCTGGATGTTTAGGTGCTGTAATTTAGCTAATACGATTTAAAGGAACCCTAACCAAGGATCACAATACCAAAAAAGGATACCCTACTCCCGGGGGTGGGGGGGGGCCGGGGGGGGGGGGGGGTACTCTGCAAATGTTTGGGTGGGGGTGTGCCGCTGGGACTCTGAGACCCTTAACCTATACTAGACCATTTTAGTTGCATTTTGCAACCCTATTCTAGACTAAACACCGAAAAACCCTATCCTAGACCGATTCCAGACTCGCTATTTTCCAGAAACTCGTTCACTATCACAGCTATTAGTTAACAGGGGTCAGCAAAAATGCCGTACTGCCCGCCGTACCGATTTTTAAATGCCATTTGGCAGTAAACCTTGTCTAGACTAAATTCTTCACGCAATTGATCAGTTTAGCGGAAAATGATACCCTATTCTAGACCAAAAATCTCTGATAACTATACCCTATCCCAGACTAAACTGCCTGAAAACCAAACCCTTCATAGAGGCACATACCTATACTATCTCCTATTACCCACGGGACTAGAATGCATATTTCACTCCGTAGTACAATATACAAAGGTATGACATAAAAGCAAAACTAGAACCCTTAGCCGGATATTGTTGAAAACGGAGATTTTCACACGTAAACGGCGTAAACGTAAACACACGCCGTCCACACGTAAACGGCGGTTTCGAAAACGCTCTCCAGAGTGGATTTTTTTGAAAACGCCGGTTTATCGTTTTCGCGTGGACGGACGAAAACGGAGGTTTTCGAATACGATGACGTGATAGATTGAGTCCAGTCTGTCCCGGTCCGCGTTCTCCCAAGTGAAAAATCAACAAGGCGGACAGACGACTTGTGTCGTTGCTACCTGGGCTTCTTTCAAGCCATATAGCATACATACAGTTGCATTTTACGTTGTTAAATCTTCAAGCTGGCTATGCATGTGAGGAAGCGATTGAACATAATAAGGATGCTATCCCTGTCAGTGTCGAGAGCAAAAGCTGCAAAACGATTGAACAGAAGGCCAGCTACACCACGTAGGTTCTGGGTCAGGCCAGGACGAACGAGTGCATGGTGGGATAACTTTGTTGACCAAATTGTTATACCGGAAGAGTGGGGAAGAATTTTAGAATGAGTCGAGATTCCCTGTACTCGTTAGCGCATGCTCTATAAAGAACGTTATCGTATTTCCATCGTTTTAGCGTTTTCGTGTGGACGGGCGAAAACGATTCGAATACGCTACGTGTGGACGCGTATTTTTTTGAAAACGGAGAAAAAAATCTCCTTTTTCAAAAATATCCGGATACGTGTGGACTGGGCCTTAGATTGTTTTGAATACATGTAGTGTACAGTCTGATTTCTTCTACAGAATCAAAACGTCAAAATCAAGCGTCTCCTGGTCCGAACAAATGAAGCCTCCAAACATTTCTTATGGAAACTTTTTGTACTTACATTTATTCAAATCAACTATTGCATCAATGTAAGTTCTGACGAAGCTTGAAGGCTCTTTTGCACACTGCCTTTTAGCTTCAAGCCTGGTAAGGTTGGTTTCTTTCCAGGAATACCTGGTGACCAAGCTTAAATTACTATATGCTTAACGTGATATTACTATACCACTTAATTGTTTCAGTTTTGACACAGTGACATTTAGTAAGAATCATGGGAGGGCAAGCTCGGCAATTCGCTTCACAACAGCACTACCATACGGCAACAGCGTGGATATGACACCAGAATTTATCAACTGCAACTTCACAGACCACGACATGTCGAATTTTGCCCGAACGAGTCCTTTTACGAGTCAGCGGGTAAACTTGAAGTTTATGGGACAGAACATATTTCAGGGGAACTACGGAGGTAAGTTGGAGAGGGGAAACGGGGGAGGGGAGTAAAAGGGAGGAGGGGTTAAAGGGGGAGTGGGGTAAAAGGGGGAGGGGGTAAAAGGGGGAGGTGGGTAAAACGGGGGAGGGAGGTAAAACGGGGGAGGGAGGTAAAAGGGGGAGGGGAGTAAAAGGGGAGTGGGGTAAAAGTGGGAGGGGGTAAAAGGGGGAGGGAGGTAAAAGGGGGACGGGGGTAAAAGGGGGGAAGCTGTATCTGAACCGCTTAATGACAAATGTTTCCTTTCCACTCCGAGTGCCAGCTTTTGCCTATTTTCTCATTTAGGTTCCTTTTACAAGGAAAGTATCATCATCCTAGCAGCACGACTTTTTCTCCGCTTTCAGTTATCATGTGAAAAGCTGCTACAGCAGTTTTCAATTGAGTATCGAAAGTAATTTCGCGATTGCTTTGGTTTTGCATTGCTACGCTTTGTGATTGGCTTAAAAATCTCGCGCCACTTTCTCAACCAATCAGAAACCAAAACTAATTGTGACTTACTTGCACGCGTTTTCCCGCGCTTGGCGCCGGCTACGTGTATTTGCTTCGAGTTCTGATTGGTTCATTGGATTGTCAGCAACTGTTGTAAAAGGCCAGAGCAATAACTTTGGTTTTTGTCTTGCGACACTCAATTGAAGATTGC
>JAJLRJ010000013.1:2159000-2399074 GCA_024195265.1 Dendrophyllia cribrosa | reverse complement strand
GAGAGGAAGAACAGTTTAAGATGTTTAATGATGGGACAAGCTCTTCAAAGCAAAAAAGGTAATGAGAATGTGTCAATTTACATACGAAGGGAAGGGGGAAATTTATAACACTGCTTGAACATTATCGTAATTACTAAAATAATAAAATGCTGGCAAATGCATTGTTATGATGGGAGAAATATTTTCATAAATAATTAAATTAAATCAACATTGGTGTTTACAAAGCAATTCAAATACTACTAAAGCAGGGCTGTCATTTAGGGCCATCACCCATAGCAGGGTGAGTACACTTGATGGGACCTTAATGTTACAGGTGATCTTGCCTGTGAAATGTTAAATCTACTGACAAAGCAAGTTCTTATGGGTATTAAGATCAGAGCAATGCCTGTCTCGAATCTTAATGACAGCACTGCTGAAGGGTGATTAAGACAGAATAACTTTTCATACAACTGTCTCATGTGACTTTTGTAGATTACGCTTAACCATACCAAACTAAACTCTTCTTTATGGACAGTGAGTGGTATTGTTTCAAAACAAGTTGAAAAACCTCGCATTAATAATTTTTTGTGCCATACACGAGCATGTCATAAATTTGACTTAAACAAAATAATCCATTTTGTAGGTTTGTTCGAGCATGTCATAATTGCGATAAAGGTCTGGTGGTACCTAAACTGCCCCTTATGTTACTATTAGTAATACTTTTAGTTCAACATTTACCATGAAACATACAATACAAGGCCAAAGTGACAAAACAAATTGATTTAATGCAATGTTACATTTTAACAACATACAGGAGAATCCACTCAGAAAACAAAAAACAAACCAAACAATTGACACAAATAAAAGGAAAAACACCAATACACACCACTTCTGAATAAACTGCGGTAACAAAGGAGCCACTTCTTGCGGACAAACTAACCCCAGACGACCAATTGTGATAGCTAAAAACACATTCATTAACAAGAAAAGAAACAAATTCATGCGATCAGAACAATTAAAGCACACAAACATTGCACAACCACTGCCTAGACAAATTTTGTTACATGACTGTGGCTGTTAAAATTACATCAACATGCGCATGTACATGTATCTGTACTTGTTTTAAACATATAAATTATCTTAGTTTGAAGTACACAATTGGTGTGTTAGTGGGGGAAAGGGCAGAGTGACATGACAAAGCTTATGTACATAAAAAAAATCCTTGGTGACTGAATCATACAAGTTTACAGAAGCGTCAAAATTGACTTTAGCAATGCCAATTTTCCAGGGGGAAAGGTGTGTGATAATTAGGCACACAATGCATGGAAAAAAAGTCAATGTTGACAAAATGCAATGATATATTTGCCCTTTCAATTAACCCAGTGGCAGTTCAAAGTGCACGTGGCTGCATTTGCTGTTAAATTACTAGACACAACCCCACAACAAAACGCATGTTAGTTCTTAACATATAAGATGCAGAGTACAGTACAGTGTACAAGTGGATTCCCATTCACTTCTGTCATAGTTAGACACACAATTGACAACCATTTAACACAGTACAATTAACATAACAGGGAACACAGGGAACCAGATAAACACTGCAAAGGACTTCCACAATGGCAGTCAAAGGAACACTGTTGCTTTTTCCCTGAGGATTAATCCTTTAACTCCCGGGAGAAGCAAAAATCAAAATTCAAGAAAAATCCCAAACATCCATTTTGTAAAATATTGAAAAACAAATGGTATCATGCAAAAGAAATGCCAGAGGTTTCATTTAAATGGTCACAACATAGGATATTGTCTACAGACTTTAAAGTTAGAACTACATGTACAGTTACAGTGTACACCACACGTCTCCATAATTGACACTGGGAGTGAAAGGATTAAAACTTCAGAAAACGAACAACAAAATGCAGATGATGTTCAACACAGAAAAAAAATCACCGGGTAAAAACATGTGGCCAAAATGATCAGTACACCATTTACAGTCTTTACTCTTCCATAAAGACTCCAAGACAGATGTTAGTATACACCTTGTAACACTGGTATTTACAGTACCTGTGTTTTCTTGCAGTGTCTTTGGAGTGTGTGGTCTGTTGATTATAGTAATCAGCTGCTGTAAGACTAAGTTGATGTACTGCTTCATGTCAGAACCTAACAAACAACAATCAAATATTATTAGTATTGTTTATTCTGGGCAAACCACAAGGCAAATCGCGAGAAATAGGTCCATCGCAGGAGCATGCATCAGAGACCTACAGCTGTAGAACATTATTTTAAGGAACAATGACAAAATTTAATGTTTTCAATTTATATGTTACATGTACAGTGCACATCTACATGTAGTTCCACCATTAATGTTACAGTTCTTCAATTCAATAAAAATGTACATGTATTATTCGAAGGCAAAATAGATGACTGTGAGTTCAATTTATTCTTAGCATGTTCAACATTATTGATCTTGTGGCCCAAAAAATTTGATCATGTGCTGAACTTTTTTCAAACTGTGGAGTGAAACCCTTGGTGAGTGAAGTGGGCTGATTTATAAGCCATTTCAAAGGCCATGGAGGATCAATAGTATTTTAACTGAGAAATGGTTACAGAGTTAGTTTTTCAAAGAAAAATTGTGACTGAGAAAGGTTGCTTCATGACTTACACTTGGGCTTACCTAATTGTACAGATATTTCTCCAATGGCCCATGTTGCATTATTACAAACAGAAATGAATTCAGGATTGAGATTTTGACCAAGGATAGGCAAGAAGTCGCCTGTCATGAAAACAAACACAAGTATTAGCAGATGCCTTTTTTAACATAAAAGACAAGCAAAAGGAATGTTGAAAGATAGAGTTTTAAACTTACCAATGCAAGGTTTGACATGTTGAAAGCAGGCTTTAGTCAGATCCCCAAGGAGAGCAAAGGAACTCTGTCTCACTTCAGGCATTTTGTCCTAGCACACACACGCGCACAAAAATTAGGCTTATGTTATATAACATGTCACGTATGCTATTAGATTGTGTCTCCAAATTGCAGATGTCCAACCAATTTTGTAACCATAATGGCTATCAAAATGGAGTTTTGAAAGGACATGTGTCCTTCTAAGTAAGTCAAGTTATTTCAAGCACTGTACCTTGGAAAAAAGGAAGTTAATAAACTTGACTGTACATGTACCTGCATACACTGGTAGAGTAGAGTCATGGTATTACTTCTGATAACAAACTGCTCAATCTGTCCCTCCAGTCCCTCAGCCAATCCACTCAACAGATCCAGAGCCACAATCATGAAGTCTTTGTCAGGAGGTTCAAACTGCTCAGGATGTGTCTGAGAGGCCTGATACAAACACAAAAATGTCAGCTTGTCATTCAAGGACAAACCCTAAAAGTGCACCACGAGGCAATGAAACCCAGTGACTGAAATAACTTAAGTCAGTTAAAATTTTGTAGTCTAGTCCACTACTGAAGTACATGTACACTGTATGTAAAAAAAGTATTGTCCCAGGGTTATTGTTGCTAAAAAAATTGTTTTGATCTTTTTGGAGATAGACAAAACAAAACAACCCCCTTCCCTAGAAAAAGAACAAAAAGCAATTACAGGAAAATAAGCTCATGGGATTAACTCGTTTCCCACTGAAATCCTGGAAACATCACAAGTCAAATGACCATGTAGTGATATAAAAAGCAGATATGAAATGCATACATGTAGAATGTGCTTACCACACTCTGAGTTAATGTTTGCTCCACTAACGACACACATCTCTGAAACACAGGTTCGGCATATGGGAGAAAACCTGAACGTAGAGCTGTGGCAACAGAGGACAGACACTCCAGGAGTGGAAAGAGATCTTTGTCTTCATCTTTAAGCTGGTTCCATTTCTGAATAAGTGGTGGCATCAGCATGTTTATGTACTCTGGCTTGTTAAGGTGGTGGCCCACAGAGTCGGCGAGTGTTCCAATGGCGTCGTACAGTATCAGGAGATTTTTGTGCTAAAGAGAGATAAAGCAGTGAGAAAGATCAAATTTCATTGATCAAAATTCTTACACATGAAATGTTGTGGTTCAAATTTTTCTTGGTTTAAAGATTGTTTGATATTTGTTTTCCTTTGTCTGAGATTATGATAATGCATTTGGGACAAAGGGAAATAAAAATTAAACTGGTTTGAACCAACAAAAATTTCAACCACAACATATACAAATTCTACCTAGCTAGTCTAGCAAGCAAGCCAAAGCCTTGTCTACACTGTATATGTTACTCATTTTACAACAATTAAATGGGACTACATGTAGACTTTGTCTGGACAAAATATCAAAATTCTCCTTGCTTAATAACCATGTTATATTGCCAAATGCCGCCAACATTCAACTAAAATTGAAAGGATTCTAAAGAGCAAAACACAACAAGTAGTTTGGGAAAAAAGTATAGGATTGGAAGGATGGAAGTGGATTACAGTTCATCAAATTTGATTTCTTGATAGGTTGTACGTTAATTAAGATAGTCATTCTGGTGAAACCTACATGTATGAGTTTTTTAGCCATTATATTGCATCTAGTTTATATTAACTTTTTTTTCATTTATTCACTTTTTGTTCCTGTTTTAAGACAAAAAAGCAAGCTCCTGGCCATACTCATAGCAGTATACTCATAACAAACCTGATATTTGTTGAAGGCAAACACCAAAGTCTCCAAAATAAAGCCGAGATATGGGACAAGTTCAGTACAAGCTTCCTCTTCCAAAGTTGCAAAGGCACTGTAAGATAATACATGCAATATAATAAATTGGCTAATTTCAAGGAAATACATGTAATAATGCACACACAGCTTACAGTAGTTTGATGATGAATAAATATTATTCTGAAGTCATTCTGAACGTTTAAAGTACATGCAGTAATTCACCTTTCTAACCACAGTACCAGCAAAATGTACATGTAAGTTGAAACTTGAACAACTCGACTCCAACCTCAAGAACTTTATGTCAACTGAATTAAGTTTTGAGTTGATGGTTTTGAGTTTCACAATGAGAAAACAAAAAGCTTAGCAGTCAATTAACTTTTCACAAGGCTGTGATCTGTTAAAAGTATTGTTGGTCTACCAAGATAAAATCAATAGGAAGATACATGTACATGTAATCACGTTCTGAATTCTCATAAGCTGCCTGCTTGGTTATTATTGACATTGTAAGGAGAAATTAGATGTTGGTCATCATCAGTACCTGCATGCTGCTTCCTGAACTCTCTTGTTGCTATCCAAAATCCTTTTGAGAAGCTAAAAAGTTGAAGAAGTAAACAGAACAAGATAAGATAATCATACAAAGCCACATTAGGTTTCCATCCATTGAAGGACTGTAACTGATCAAGGCTGCTGCCAAAGAAAGATTTGAGGAGCCTACAAGGCCAAAAGTTGAAATGTCACTTGTAGGAGCCCAACTTGTGAAATGTTAGGTGGTACAGCAATAACTCTAGGTGCCAAAAACAGTTCCTTGAGTGCCTCAGGGTACTGTGCTCCTTTTATATAACAGCATGCTGATTTTAACCATTTCAAACTTTTGGTTCTGCGATGTGATTCTAACTTTTCAGTCTGTGGACACAATCCTGTGGTGTGACCACTCAAACAAAACCTCTTTCACTGGTCTTTTCTATGGTACTGTTACATGTAGTTGTCTCCAGTTTTTTACAAAATGGAATTGGTTCTGGAATTTTGGCTGCTCTTGTAGTGATGGGGTTAAATTTTCATACTTACCTCTGTCATAAGACGTTGAAGGTACGCCTCATGTGGCTGACTGACAACCCAGTGTGCATAACGACTCAAAGTCCAACAAGTAATAGAACGCACCAATGCCTAAACAGAAAGTAAACAATTATTAGCCTGTCAGTACAAAAAAGGGAAAATGCACTACAGCATGAAATTCACTTCGCTTTAAATTATGATTGCATTTGAAAAATACATTTAGAGACAAGAATAATGAAATACAAGAACAATGTGACAGTTACTGGTCACACTTACCCTTTTCTCAGAAAGTGAGTTGATTAAGAAAGGAATCAGTTCTGCCAAGTGAGGAGCAATCCCAGTTAAACAGCCTGAAACAAAAACAAAATTGAATGTTTTAAACACTTGAGCTTCTCAAATTTAAAATTTCTGATGAGCATCCTTGTTACATGTACATGTAATTTTGTAGAGTTTCTTTTCACAGGGTCTACTTTATCATCGCAACCACCACCACCATTGACATCGTTGTCACCATCATGAACACATCAATCATCTTTGCTCAGGGGTTTCAATAAAACCCGGCTACCGGCGGTGTACTGCCGCCTACTTCGCCTCTTACCGTCGGTTACCAGACCGCCCTAGTGGGATGGAGCCTTACGGCCCCTTATCTGTTACAGCCACCTATTATACCTTGGCCAGCCGCCTACTTCAATTCTTATTGATCATTACTACCACCAACACCATCAATATCATTAATGTTACTCAGTGCTGTCATTAAGCTTGGAAGAAGGAAAGTAGTCAGTCATAAAATAGAGAAAAATCTTCCATGCTTGTTATATTTTAGTCATTTTGGAACTTTTAGTAGCTTGTCATCTTCACCATAGCAGCCAACCATAATAGTTGGTTGCCAGCTTCGTAACAGACCATCATTGTAATCTTCATCATCAGTATCGTCATCACCACCATCGATCACCACTACCATTATCATCACCACCACGAAGTATCAGCACTGTCAGTGCCATCACCATCAAGTTTAACTATGTTATCATATGACCATCATTATCATTGCTACTGCCACCACCATCGTTACTATCGTCAACATCATCATCACCACCACCATTGTCATTGCCACCACCATTGTCATTGCCACCACCATTGTCATTGCTACAACCATTGTCATTGCCACAACTGTCGTCATTGCCACAACCATTGTCATTGCCACCACCAATGTCATTGCCACCACCATTGTCATCGCCACCACCATTGTCATTGCCACCACCACTGTCATTGCCACCACCACTGTCATTGCCACCACCACTGTCATTGCCACCACCATTGTCATTGCCATCACCATTGTCATTGCCACCACCACTGTCATTGCCACCACCACTGTCATTGCCACCACCATTGTCATTGCCACCACCATTGTCATTGCCACCACCATTGTCATTGCCACCACCATTGTCATTGCCACCACCACTGTCATTGCCACCACCATTGTCATTGCCACCACCACTGTCATTGCCACCACCACTGTCATTGCCACCACCATTGTCATTGCCACCACCACTGTCATTGCCACCACCACTGTCATTGCCACCACCACTGTCATTGCCACCACCACTGTCATTGCCACCCACCACTGTCATTGCCACCACCACTGTCATTGCCACCACCATTGTCATTGCCACCACCATTGTCATTGCCACCACCATTGTCATTGCCACCACCATTGTCATTGCCACCACCACTGTCATTGCCACCACCACTGTCATTGCCACCACCATTGTCATTGCCACCACCATTGTCATTGCCACCACCACTGTCATTGCCACCACCATTGTCATTGCCACCACCACTGTCATTGCCACCACCACTGTCATTGCCACCACCACTGTCATTGCCACCACCACTGTCATTGCCACCCACCACTGTCATTGCCACCACCACTGTCATTGCCACCACCATTGTCATTGCCACCACCATTGTCATTGCCACCACCATTGTCATTGCCACCACCACTGTCATTGCCACCACCACTGTCATTGCCACCACCATTGTCATTGCCACCACCATTGTCATTGCCACCACCACTGTCATTGCCACCACCATTGTCATTGCCACCACCATTGTCATTGCCACCACCATTGTCATTGCCACCACCACTGTCATTGCCACCACCATTGTCATTGCCACCACCACTGTCATTGCCACCACCATTGTCATTGCCACCACCACTGTCATTGCCACCACCACTGTCATTGCCACCACCACTGTCATTGCCACCACCATTGTCATCATCACTATAACTACTAACACTGCCAATGTATCATCATCAGGCCTTATTATGTAACATGAGACATGTATCACAACAGACACCTAATGTCAAGCAGTCACTCACCTTCAGCTACAGCACCCAAGACAAGGATTCCAGACTCCTTGGCTTCCCAGTCAGGATGGAAAAGTGTTTCCTTCAAGATAGGCAGTAACACTGGTAACAAGTCATCGCGGAACACACTGGCGAGAACATCTAAGGCAGCTGCAGAGCACTTTCCTATAAGGTAGATAATCAACAAATGTTGAACAGTTTACCCCCGGCTTAATGTCTAATTCTGTCAAACAGTAATCAGAAGAAAGATTAAAAGGAAAGAACTCACTTAAATTCCAGTCTGACAGAGCATCGTCATCCATATCATCATCATCTTCTCCTTCACTATCCCCCTGAAAAAGATTTGTACTCAATTATTATCTTGGTATACTTCAAGAGGAACAATGAGTCAAAGCTGTTACCTGGAGCAGATTTTATTTGCCTGTTAATGCACACATTTTTTGTTTGTTTTGTTTTTGCTTTTACAGAACAAAACAAAAAATCAGTTTCTTGAAAAACCCTTCAATGCACTCATTTCAATAAAAAAATGTCCTAGGTTTTCTACCACTCGATAACAGAACAATCATAATTAATTGGTAACTACATTTGAATTATTATGTTTTGGTCATTCCGAGTATTCTCAGTTGAAACTGTAACCTGTTACAGCTGTTTAGAGTGTCACTAGTAAGGGAACCAACATATCCTTCCCTGATTTTGATTAATGGCACATGAAAGCCTTCTTACATCAATCTCTCCATCTTGCAATTGCTCATGTTGTTGACTGTGTGTCTTAGATTTATGAAATCTTGGCCTAATGTCCTGTTCACTATCTGGGACAGCCTCATCATCTTCATTGTCAGCCTGAAATACAGTGTAAGTAAATAGTCAGTGAATCAACAACCAACCAATGAACTCTCAACAAACTTGGAATGAATGGTGCTTTCCAACAACCAAAATTGTACAGTTGATTGACTTATAAAAAATTGTGAGGTGGTAACAGCAAGTTGCAGTGCATCCTAATGTATTTATATTGTAAAATTGTTAAAATTCAATCACTGTATGAAGTGAAATAAAACAAATAGTTCTATTACTACTTGTATACCTTTAAAAGAATGAGGTCAATCTCTGAATATCTCATTCCATTTACCAGTATTGGAATAAGCCTGCAATGAAAGAAAATTAAAGAATTCTATATTCAACTGCACATACTGAGTAGACCTTCTCTACACAATTACATTGTACATGAAATTTTCTTGAAAAGTCGCATTTTCCAAGCAACCAGATTCAATTCTTGCTGGTTTGGAAAGCTAAACAATAAAATTCTAGGTTGACAAAACAAGTTGGGTTGGTTTGTGGGCTAGACACTACATCACCATGCTATAGATTTTGATTTGAAAATATACCTCCAGGCCTGGAAAGTTATTGGGACTTTGGACAAACAGGACCCTGTCCTGTTCATGTGTAGAGTGGTGCATGCATGTATCTTACCTGTGGAGATGTGAGGTAAGAGCCTCCTTACAGATGGGCTGTTCAGCCAGAGTAAGCCAGAACTCACAAGCTTCAAGTGAAACATTCTCATCTTTGTCTTGTGTTCTCATCAGCATGTACTGCAAAACAGAAACATTGTGGCAAAGTTTTAAGGCTTGGATACAAGTCATGATGCAACATTTGTGTGCAACAAAATCACAGCACACACATGTCCACTTCTAAATATATACTGTTCTTCTGCATTCTACTTTAGAGTTGTTGTCTGCGATGTTGCACGCACCCATTTCCAGGGTGGACACCTTGCATGCAACATTGTGCACAATGTTGCATGCAACCATTTCCAGGGTGGACACCTTGCATGCAACATTGCGCACAATGTTGCACGCAACCATTTCCAGGGTGGACACCTTACATGTAACATTGCGCACAATGTTGCACTGCATCCGGCTCTTTATTATTGCAGCTTGTGAGGTCAAAGGATACGATTGCACTCCAAACATTTAACACCATCGACCACAAAATAGATTTTCAATTGACACTATAAATGGATCAGGTATATATCATGTCCATCAATGCAAAAACAGTAAAAATATTAATTTTATCATCACCTCAACTATGTTATTCATTTGCGGAATCAGCTGATCAGCTCTGACTTCCAGAAGCATCACAAGAGCTCTGCAAACATTCTTCCTTACTTCAGGGTCCTCGTCACCCGCAAGGGCAAACAAATTCTGCAACAAAATAATCATTTGTGTTTTCTAGTTAGATGGATCCACATAAATCTAATAGGAAAGAACAGTAATATAATAATTGTAGTCAAATGAAAATAGACAAAGAAATGATAAATGACAGCTAGCAAAATACATGTACATGCAAATACTGTGTAGATACACATACCTCAATAAATGTTGCTATGTGGACCATAAGTGCCTGTGTTCGCGTCACAATAAACTGGTTAACGCAAGCAATGGCATGGGATCTGTGAAAACGAATTTGTAATGACAAAATATTAGCCAAATACAGTGATACCAAAGATGTCACCAAAGATGGAAAGTGAAGAAAATCCATGTAGAGTAGACAGCCCTAAATAAAGTGAGTTCTATTGAAACACTCCCTTAATTAAAAACACTTTTACTGACCTTATTTTGGGGCTTGCATGTCTGAAGAACTGAAGAAACTTTGGGATAAGGATGTTGAGAGGTCTGCTGAGGGCATCACTGTCGAGCTGTTCAGCTGAATCCTCACAGATCTTTTGTAATGCTCCAAATGCTCCCTATATGTACATGTAACATTGCAATTGCAAGAAGAAGCAATCAGTGCACATTTTTGCTCCCTTGATGTTACATGTAATTGCGAAAGTTATTTCATTAAAGACTTGATAACACTTCACTGAATTAGGGAAATAAGAATAGAAAAGCCCAGACCCCCATTTATGCTCGTTAAAGTCTTTTACACCAGGGCACTGGCTGTTATCTATATTAATAAAGTCATGTTAATCCTACAGGAAGATGTATGCCCTAAATTAATCCATCTGTTGTGTATCACAATTGAATGACAAAAATATTGCTACAACATGTTATGATTGGTGTCATCTTGGAATATGAAGTTTGTTTGTAACATTAACTAGATTTTATTATTTGAGATAGCAGTCTAGAGTGCAAATATGCATCAAAACGAGTACAAATATGACACATTATTACACTCTTCTGACTGCACGCTAGGAAAAGCACTTTCAAAACCTCGAATTCATGAGGAGATACAGTACTGCATGCGTGCATTGCAGCACCTACACGCGCGTAAAATGCATGTTAATTTCTTCCGAACTAAATGATACCAAAGATGGACAAAAGTATTTGACTAGACAAGGCTAGAAAAGTATAAAGCAGTTCGTTTGCTGTAATGTCCATGTTTCGGCCTGCCAACAAAATAGCGCCCAAAACCGCGATAACGTCTTCAGTATTGACAGACTACTTTGAAGTTAATTGTCCCTCGGCAAGAACTCCGTAGCCAGAGAAATTCGAAGATGTTGTTGAAGCTAACAAACATAAGGCGACTGCGATGTTGTCATCCATCCGACTCAAAGTAAATTTCAAATGAGGAGTCAAATAAACAAAGGATCATACAATCTTTTTCGCCTGATCAATTTTTAGTCCATCCAATATCATCCATTACAAACATATAGCTTCAAGATAATATAACTGTAAAACACCTAAAAAGAAGGTGCACTAAGAAAGATTTTTCCATGGTAGATTTTGGTCACGTGCTAGGCAATGAGATCTGCTAACAGATCAAATTTCATTTCAAGCATGAAATACACAATTTCTGATTTCATTCAATATCAAGTCTGCAGATTGTTTACACATTTAAGGATAAATATGCTTTAAAAATTCACTGAAAAACGAAAGCCAATTTTGTGTTTATTTATTTTAGTTTTGAATTCCAAGACAGTCGACGGAACTGCTTGTTTAGCACAACAGGGATACCTTGAGCAGACTTGCATTAACGGAACTTTGTCTATCGGTAAACTGCTTGCCAAAAATTATTGTCCGTGAAATAAATACAGCAACGTTCATGACAGGAAGTACATTGTTAGAAATCGAATTCAAAACGGAGGATTTTAAATACAATGGAGTCGCCATGAAGTATGCAAACGACACGGTAAATGTTTTGTCTGCATTTTACGCACAGTCGACAGCACCGCTTGTTTAGCACAACAGGGATTCATTGAGCAAAGACTATGCATTAGCGAAACTTTTTCTATTGGTAAACCGCTTGCTGAAAATTCATGTCTGTAAAATAAATAAAGCAACGTTCACAACAGATAGTACATTGTAAGAAATCAAATTCTAAACTGAGGATTCAAAATGCAAATGGAGTTGCCATGAAGTATGCGAACGATACAGTCAATGTTTTGTCCACATTTCATGCACACTTGACAGTGCTGCTTGTTTAGCACAACAGGGATACATTGAGCAAAGACATGCGTTAACGAAACTTTATCTATCGGTAAACCGCTTGCCAACAATTTGTGTCTGTAAAATAAATACAGCAACGTTCACGACAGATAGTATATTGTAAGAAATCTAATTCAAAACTGAGGATTCAAAATGCAAACGGAGTCGCCACGAAGTATGCAAATGATACGGTAAATGTTTTGCCCTCTTTTCATGCAATAACAATGAAGTGATTTGCAGTTGAAGGATTTTGTGTAATATTACACGCAATTTCATATCCACTGCATGTAGTTTGTTACACAAAATTTCATATCCACTGTGTGTAGCTTGCGTGTTATGCGCGCATCAAATGCAATTATTATTTTTTGAGCCTTGACTTGTAACATTACTGAGCCGTATTACACAACTGTTCCCTGAATAACCTCTATTTACACAACATGCGTATCACCTGTGTATAGGAATCATTCCAATATGGAGAGTTTGAGAGGGGAGGGGAACACATAAAAATAAAAATATAGAGGGACCATTTTATTTCACACAGATCTGTATAATTCCAACAAGCTCATTCCCAGGGATGTAAATTAGCATTCGCTCACTCGCCAAGGTGAGTGTCAAATCTTCTTGGACAAGTGCAAATTGAATATTTTTTGGTGCAGTTCTGAAGGTCATTCGGCCAAATAGCGGGTGCTTTCAAAATTATGATTCTCCACCTAAAATAAAATGGTTCCTTGGTAATCTACAAAGTACAACGAAAATGCTATATTACAGTTTAGCAAATATTATGCAAAGTGATATTTATCTTGGAAAAAGAAAATTGTGAAGAGGGTTTGCCCCCCAAAAAAATTCTGCAAGTACAATGGGCAAATAAAAAAATTGCATAAGCTGAAAATTCCCTTTCCCCATTACTCTTCTAATGGTCTATCCCTTAGTATTACTGTATTTATCTGTTGGGGGCTTTAGTATGATTTAATAAATTTACTGGTGCTACCATGTCATGTAAGCTTACATGTATAAGAAATCTATCAAATATATAAACATGTATTTTAAAAGCTCAAACCTTTCTTCAGGAACATTTACTATACTATTATAGAAAATCTGGCATATCCTGACCACGACGTACTTAAAAACTAACACAGATGTTTTGTTGATAGAGATAGATAGAGATTGTGCTTATAAACGTTGCGTTTATTAAGTTATAAATGCTGGGTATGTGCCAGACTTTTAACAAGCTAAGCTCGATAATAAGCATTTTTTTACCTCGCACACATTATAGTCCTCGCTGTCCAAAAGCTGGCACAACGTTGGCAAAAGCTGAGGCCAGTTCGTAAGATCACCTTTGGCGGCTATCGTTGTGACCAAGATACCGATTGTAGCTCGTATGAGAGGCGAAGGATCGCCAATGGCTTCAAGACATTCTGACTTTATAAATTCTTTGACTGGGTCCGGAAATGTGTGGTAATGTGATTTGACGTTATTTTTGAGAATCAATCCTGATAACGAACGAGTTGGTTCATCTGAAATGAAACGGAAAAATATACATTGTCAATTTCAAAGGGAATGATTAGACGGGAAAACTTTTTGCGACATGTGATCGTGCAACCGGAACTCAAACTTAGATTTCACAACTAACCAACGTACCTAACAAGTAGAGTGCTTACCTTCGCTCTTTAACTTCGTAAGAACAAATATCAGGTAATTGTTGAAGTCAGGGAATTGGTTCAAGGATTCGAGTTTCTGAAAAGCAATTTCGTTAAGGAATGCAATAAAAACGCACTGCGATTTAGGACAAGTTTGATTTCACATAGCACGTGTGACGCGCGGAATCTCGCTTGTGTAGCGGCCAATATTTCCCAAAACTCATCAGGAAATACAGACTTTAACATCACATCTGTGAGAGTAAAGGATACTTGTTGAACTGCTCGCTGAACTTCGGTATTAGGGCTCTGACTTTCTTTTAAAAGCTGTATAATTTGCTGTAAACCGTCTTGGTCTGGTTGCCACGCCATTTTGGTTTATGCACCGGTTCAAAAACCCCTGCATTTCCCGTCGGACACCCCAACTTGTCGGCAATCTTCGGCTTCGCTCGGATGGCGTCGGCAACGGCACGACGAAAAATTGGTTAACCGGGTGCACATGTGTCAATTTCGTTACGCGTTAGCACTTATTACTCTGGCCAATCACAACAACTATCTTTTAATGTAAAAGTTAAAGAAAATAAGGAGACATTGATTACATTAAAGTAGATTGAATTGCGGGGTATTTGTCGGATTGCTCGAGTTAAAAAATTAATTATCCTCAGAAGCCGGTATGAAATATTTTTCTACGTCTGAAAATTAGCTTCTGAGGGAGGCAATGTGTCTCAATTATGTCTTTGTTGTCAATAATGGCAGTTGCAGCCATGTCTATCAACCTCGTCCCCAGGTTCTGTTTTATTGGGAAGGCAAAAATGAGAGATCCTGGGGACCAGGTCGCATGTCTGTGTACTTTTCTCCGACACCCCCACTTTTTCGCCTCTACATTGGCTTCCCTTTCGAGACTTTTTCCATCACTTTGCTTGACGCAAAAGTTATTGAAGCTGCTTTGAAAAACGTACAGAGCTAGTGTTTAAATTCTGCAATTCTCCAAGCCAAAGAAAAAAATATCGATCATAAACTTAACTCAATGAACTGAAAAGCTAAGAAAATTTATTCTAACTATATCTTCATGTATTAAAACCTCTTTCACATTTCAAGAATTAAATGCATTATGCTTTGGTTGTGGTGTAATACGGCCACGGACTAAATTCATTTTACCTAAAACTCACTTGTTGTAACAATTCTATTACAGAGGCTTTTCTACACTATTACATGAGTTATAGACTGCTAGCTGTCCGCCTCTCTCTGGATATCGAGCGGGCGGGCAAGTACGCGATCGGCGATCGACCGAGCGAGCGAAAGTAATGCGAGTCGAAGGGGCGCTGGGAAGAGGCGATAGAAGCGCTTTCACTGCTAACTTCTGTTCTTCTTTCAAAAATAAACTGCCGAGGCGAAGAGACAAATAGGCTCGACTACCATTCGCTGTTCGGGAGCTCAGAGACCGGTGTACTCGTGGAAGCCATGGTGTCAATGCTGATATGAAACTGGCGATATCAATATTCCAACTTGATGTCAGTGTCAAAATAGTTAGTACTCGTCAAACTTCCGTGACATCTTCCTATTGTCTATTAGCCAATCCGAATTTTTCGTCGCTGGTGCAGCGGGAAATTTGAACGCGTCCGTCACAGAAGTGTTGTACAGAAGAGAGTGCAGTCCCTTTTCCTCCCGCCTCTCCCCCAGTTTCCCCTCGGCTCGTTCGCTCGATCCAGCCTCAGGGACAACTGGCGTTACAGAGAAATGTTACCTATCTTCGCTAAAAGTCTTTGCTTTGTTAATTTTTTTTTAAAAACTCCTTCGGGCTCCATTGAGTAAATCATATGTTAAGGTTTCACGGAGAAGTTTAAAGTGGCAGTATCGCAAACCTAGCCTGTTCCAGGCTCTCAGATAGTGTGGGCGAGCGAAAAATGTTGGAGCGAGCGAAGAAAAAAACGAGGGAGGGGGGCGGGGGAAGGGGCGGAAGGAGAGCCTGTAAGACTTTCTTTAATGGACCACTTCTGGTATACCAGCTCCTGGTATACCCTCTGATTGGTCAATTTTGACAGGTACCGTCAACGCCCGCAAAGCGCGTGATCTGCGCCATTCATCATGGCGAACACGGCGGGTTCTCGCGCGTGATTTCGAGGACTCGAGTTATGTGCTATTTTGAAAGAATATCTCCGGGATTTCCGAGAAGATCGCTTAGGAAGGAGCAAGAAACGTGTCTTGTAAACCTGGCTCGTGGAAAAGATATATCCGCGGTTTTACCGACCGGTTTTAGGAAGAGTTTAATATTTCTGAAATGATCTGTTGAACGTGAATGAATTTCCTGCCAGTTTTACCACAGGCAGCCCAACCGTGGTGTGTGAGTCACATCAAATTACAGATTCGAAGCCGGTACACAGTAATGAGTAATGAAATATAGGTAAAAATACGATTTATCACGGAATTGAGAAGCGATAGAAAAATCGAAAATATTACACAATAAAGACTTCTTACCTTTACTTTATTGTCCCTTGATGTGTCCTGACCGGTTAAAATGCATTTTTACCCCTTTTGTCACTCGCCCCACTATCCACTATATACTTTTATAGTGTAATTTGATGTGACTCAGCACCACGGTTGGGCTGCCTGTGGTTTTACTAGTTTTTTTCACGCTGGGCCCCGAGCTATTAGGTTTCGTCGTTGCAGGATTTTAATTTCACGGTAGATCCGAGCTTATCAGAGAGAGTCGAGCTTTAAAAGGTTATTCAACTTGTAGAGAGTTCAAGTTTGTCTCAGTCAAGGCTGTGATTTTAGCATCCATTCACCTCGCTTTGTTTACAACAGACATACTTCAGGTGATACTTGACCTCTAGTCCGTTGCACGCGGTATTTGAAACGTTTTGTCAGTCAAGACTAGAATCCTCCATAACAAACTAAATGTACAATACCCGTTCAAAACATAGGAGCAAATCGCATTAAAAATCGTGCCTTGTAACCCTGTGGCCAAGTAAAGCGACAACATCGACCCAACTCTCGACCCTAGTAAAAGCCACTAAATCTTTGTGTTTGGTGACACTTAATAACGAAACGCGAGGAACCTTTGTTCCGGTACATGTTACGTTTTTCTTGCAAAATCTGCAGCGCTTTGAAGGATGGACATCGAGATTCAAAGAAACTGTTTTCGGAGTGCGGGAAGACATGGGTTTGCGCGAACTACTCGCGCGGGAAATCCGAGAACGATCTCAGGAAATTGAAAGATGGACATCTCGACAGCCGAAATCCAATTATCTAAGTAAGTGGCAAAAGTGGGCGGAAGAGGGTCGTTAAAAAAAGTCTCACAGGCTCTCCTTCCTCTTCCCTCTCCCCAGTCCCCGCCCCTCCATCCCTCAGTCCCCACTTGTTTTTTCTTCGCTCGCTGCAACTTTTTCACTCGCCCCCACTATCTGAGAGCCTGGAACAGGCTATCGCAAACCACGCTACAATACCTTTACTTATTTACAAAATAATAAAAAGCAATGAACCTATTTTTGAAAGAGGAACGAATCATGGCCCATTTAGAAAACGAAAATGTGAAAAAAGTTAATTTCTCTATTTCGTTGCTCCTTCTGAAAACGTCTCGTTCCACCAACCTTACATCCTTTCCTAAATTAGGAGAAAACTTTTGACACTTATCATGATTGCTTCTCAAAGTAATAATAATAATACTTATATAGCGCCGATATCAATATTGCTATTTTCATCAGCGCTTAAAAATAAAAATATTAAAAAAAATAAAAATAAAATAATAATAATAATAAGTGCATAAAATATACATGCAAAAAGTGCATGAACCTACCAAAAAGAGTAAAACAATTATGTCAACACTAAAACTATAAAAATTACCTAGACTACTTAAATCGTAAAAAACTGCATAAAACCTACTAAAAACGAGATTAAAAAGCACATAAAATCACAAAAAAAGCTTTCTGAAATAAAAATGTCTTGAGTGTCTTTTTTAAAGATGCTACTGAGCGGCTACTCCTAATTGAATAGGGCAATGAATTCCATAGTTGAGGAGCAGCAGCAAAAGATCGATCTCCTAAGTGTTCGTTAGTTACAAATACAAGCTATACCTACGGTAACACTGACGATCTTTCTCATTTATTGCAAAGCTTTACTTTAAATATTGAGTATCGAAAGTAATTAAGCGATTGCCTTGCTCTGCATTGCTACGCTTTGTGATTGGCTAAAAAATCTCGCGCCATTTTCTCAACCAATCAAAAGTAAAACCAAAACCAATCGTGACTTGTTTGTACGCACGCGTTTTCGCGCGAAAAACGTGCGTATTTCCTTCGAGCTCTGATTGGTTCATTGGATTGTCTGCGTCTGTTGTGATTGGCCAGAGTGATTACTTTGGTTTTGGTTTTATGACACTGTGAAAATCGCTCTGTGCACCACACTATTTACCTTTCTTTAAAATTGCCATGCAGATGAGTCGTTTAAGCTCCTTCTTTATGTCTGTCTTGAGAAAAGCATACGCCAAAGGGTTCAAGGCGGAGTTTAAAACTAAAATAGGAATTTTATATTTAGAGTCATTACAGTGTTTTGCATCGCCAAAAAGCTCTATCATAGTACAACGCAAATAAATGCCGTAGCACAAAAGAAACAAGCCTACAACAATTGCCATTATTTTTACTGTAGATTTCTCATAGTTTTGAACCAAAGCACGGTGGTTGAAATTCAACTGTTTTGCCAATAGGCGCGCAGCTCGATGATGCTTGAGTACAACCTGCACCATGGACGCCACGAAAAATATTAACATAAAACATGGACAAAATTCAAAGAATATCATAACCAACCAAGAATAAGTATAGTAGATACGAGGCGCTGAAAAAATAAGCGAGGCCACTGGTAAAGTATTAAGAGAAAATGAGACTGCCCAAGATAAAGAAATCAATTGTATGACGCGTCGTCGAGTCATAAACGTTACGTATTTCAAAGGCTTCACAACGGCAATATAGCGATCAAATACTAAACTGCACAAGTTCGTCACAGATGCGAAACCGAACAGCCATCTTATTATTTTTTCCCAAGACGGCGAAGCTCCAAGAAAAATGTCTTGGCAGCTACTTGTATGATTGCAAAGGAACAAGGAAGGAACCACGGTGAATCCAACACCTAAATCTGCCACTGCGAGAGCGACGACAAACGCGTTAGTTTTGGTGCGAAGCTGCCGTCTGCTGCAGACGAGAATGATTATAAGCCCATTTCCAGTTATCGCCAAGATTGAAAGAAGCCAGCCAAGAATCCAAAACCAGGTTTTCATTTTACATTGAAGGCGCCTTGCTTATTCCTCGAAATTAAGGTTTCCATTTTACAGTGAAGGCGCCTTGCTTATTGATGAACCACATCAGATCCTCGACTAAAACACTTCAACTTTCATTTAAATCAGCATCTGGTTTCGTCTTATAACCTGATTATATTCAATTTTTCTTTACCTGTATGCCCATTTAATACAAACAAAATGGCAGCATAATTGCAGGTTGTTAAGTTAAAATGCAAAGTGTTCGAACCAGAATTGACAGCCGTCAACTTATCATTTTGTTATTTGTTCTTATTTGAGCATTGCAACACGAGTCATTAAAGTTACCAACAAGTAAAGATTCCCCCCCCCCCCCCCCCCCCCCCAAAAAAAAAGGTTTAATAACATCCGCAGATTTCTAGGCGTTAATATTTTTCAACAAACGTTGTGGTTGAAATGTCAACTGTTTTGATAAAGGACCATTAAGCAGGATGAAATATATTTTAGTTGCTTCAAATGTTTCTCTAGCATTTCCGACTGCTCTTAAAATGTTGGATTGTGCTAAGCAGTTTGACATTCGTGGAACAACCATTGGCGCACGCGCAGACAAGGAGACAGGTGCTTGTTCCAATTAACTTATTTTGCAGTTAATTTCTTGAAAATACTGGTTGGATGTTAAAACTGCCCGAACGGCTTCCACACAATTAATACATTATTTTTCGTTTCAACATTTCATCAACATTCGCTTAAAAAATGTTTACAGGATTTGGATCAAATGTTCCGTTATTCAAATTGCATGGGCTTGGCATTTTTACAACATGACGTCAAGCGGAATATAACCCTTTAACTCCCAAGAGTGCCAAACTCAAAATTAAAAAAATCCCAAATTTCATTTTGTAAAATATTGAAAAACAAATTGTACCATGCAAAAGTACTGCCAAAGAGGTTTCATTTCAATGGTCACACCATAGGATTTCGTCCACAGACTCAAAAGTTAGAACTACACTACATGTCTCCATAATTGACTCTGGGAGACATCAAATTATTAAGAGAGGAACTCAAAGATATTAATAGCTAGCCAACAAAAAAATATTCAAGATAACAGATGTTTTTAAACTAAGTGGACTGTTATTAGCCAAGAGAAGAAAATTATTTGGATAAAGCGACGTGTGGTCTTCAACACTGAAATTGTTAAATCTGCACTGCTTGATATATATGGCTTATATTTTCGCATATTATAAATATCAATGATGACAACTTTATGGAAATTGTCATGTTTCCTGACAACTCTCCTATGGAGAGACGGCGATTTGAAATTTAAGCACGTTACAGACGTTTCTATAAAAAGTCTTACAAATAAAAACTTGTGAAGATTTTCCTTGTCAAACTGCACTTGTTCAAAAGCTGGCATGCTAGCTTTGAAGGCAACCTGTCGCAATTAAAAAGAAAAACCTTGATAAACTGCAGAACTTGCTTGTAGGAAAACTTGACAAGTTTTTATTTACACACGAGCAAATAAAACTTTTAAGGCAAAACTTGCTCGTCTGTAACGTGCTTACCTGGTTATAAAGAAAACTTGTCAAAGATAACTTGTTTATTCGTTCACAAGGGCAAATAAAACTAATATCAAGGCAAAACATGTCGCAGAAAACTTGTTCATACACACAAGCGAGTAAACTTGTCACACTTGCCATTGAAAACTTGCTCGTCTGTAACGTGCTTTACGACGGCTCGTACAAGTATGTTCATCCAATATTTCCGGGTTTACCTCGGTGTAAGAACCTGTGACGTTTTCCTTTGTTTTTTTTTACCTTTGTAGTATTGCATTCCCAGTTGACTCTATTGTTTTATGCCTTTTGTTATCTTTGTTTTACGTCACTCATGAGTTTCACAGGTTCTTACACCGAGGATGAGCCATATTTCTCGTCTGTCAATCGACTGTTATTCACAGAAAACCTCTTAAAGATAACCTGCTGTCCCAAGTGCGCATGCTTGGACTTAATTTGTTTAAATTTTTTGTTTTGATTTTGACGATAAGTTACATTCTGTGACTAATTACATGACGTAGATTTCAAGTTTTATCAGAAGCTGAATGTCCGCCATGACGGATGGGAATTTTGCGAAAGTAAGCTTCTATTCTACTGTCGATGAGTTAAAAAGACGCAGTACTGAAAGATCGGGTAGTTAAAGATAAACATCACCAGCAGCACATTCAACGGATGTTTTCTGCAATAAGTGGAATTTAACCTGGCACTCCATCGTGTGAGTCTCAAAACATTGCATACAATATACAGAAGGGACTGCAGGGCACCTTTAATGTGAAATTAAAGTTAATAAGAATACTATTTCAAAAACGTTTGTCACATTTAAGACCTTTCCTCCGCAGGCAATTCCTGGGTCTGGTCGTCTGGAGCAAATGAACAATTACTTCGTCATGAGCAACTCTAACTTTGTAACTACAACTTCCAGTGTGTCTAACTATGTTCAAATCACTAATGTCAGCTCCGTCTCAAGTGAAAGAACCTTTTGGTTGTTTCTCGAGTTTTGGCGCCAATTAACCTACATGTGGCAGTGATCAACTCTAAAGCGTAAGCTACTTTCGTTACTGTGCACATATTGTTTCTCTAAAAATTTGTATCGTCTTCCCTATTAAGAAGGGGGGGTCTACCTGAATGCCATGTTTCCGCCACTTAATATGGCTTTAATGGAAATATCTTGTTCACGTTTCAAGTAATCCAAAAACCCTATGCCTAAAACAGAAACCTATGTTATGGGATGTTTTGAAAATTTTTGGATGATTTTTGGGTATTTTGGGGAGGAAATAGTTTCTCTCAAAGGATTGGTAAAATTTAGAGAAATAAGAAATATTGAAGATTTAGTTAATTTTAAAAATTAGAATTTGTAGTTAATAATTAATAGACGGATACCAAGTTAGTCCACTAGCAACCTGGAGTGCTCTTGCGTGGGTATCGACTGTTCCAAAACTCATTTTCTTTCTCCTATCCCTTCTTAAAACCTCTTAAAATGTCATTAAAATTCAGGTAGACCTCCGCCTTAAAGCAAACTTATTTCCTGTATTTCTACCTAATTTATTTAATTATAAAAAACTGAAACAGGCCCCTCTTGATTAGAGGGAAGCGTGGCTCTGGGGACGAGTTAGAACTAGTGCCTACTTCATTCTCGTTCCAGAGCCGCTTGGCCATCTAAACTGCTGGAGCCTTAGAGAACCAAGTCCTCGTGCTCAGGCTCCGGCGGGTAAGAGGGCCAAATGGCTCTGGGGACGAGTTAGAGCTCGTCTGTAGGGTTTGCCTTGACGCCCACCTCGAGCCCAGTCTCCTCAAACGGCCCTTTACCAGCGGCCATGGTCTCCTGAGTGGCAAGAGCCTCTTCCCCTTCTTTGGAACTGTCAGACTCTACTTTAGAGCTTTCAGTTTCTTGCTTAGGTGGTGTCTCGACAGAATCTTCTAATGGAAGCACGTCCTCGACCTTTCCAATTCCTTCTGTGTTCTCTTCCTCTGTTTCTTGCTCCCGTGTCTCCTGCAGCGCCTTGTCTTTATCGAAGCCAATCTCCTCAAAAGGACTTTTACCAGCGTTCATGGTCTCTTGCGTAGGACGAGGTTCGTCTTTGATAGAACTGTCAGTCGTGTCTTCAGAGCTAGCAGTTTCCTGTAGAGGTTTTCCCTCGGAAAGATCTTCCACTTCTTTGCCAGGCCCCCCTGTTTCTTGCAGTGGCTTCTCTTTATCGAACTCTTCAAAATCTTGCAACGTCTGCTCGCCACTCGTGTCACCTTCGTGTTTGTCTGAAGGCACGTTTTTGGACACGTCTGCTGCCTTCTCGCTCTCCGCTTCTTGACTTTTGCTAGGTTCTCGTGTCTCCTGCAGCGCCTTGTCCTTATCGAGGCCAGTCTCCTCAGAAGTTCCTTTACCAGCACTCATGGTCTCTTGCGTAGGAAGGACCTCTTCTTTGATAGAACTGTCAGTCTTGTCTTCAGAGCAAGCAGTTTCCTGTAGAGGTTTTCCCTCGGAAAGATCTTCCACTTCTTTGTCAGGCCCCCCTGTTTCTTGCAGTGGCTTCTCCTTATCGAACTCTTCAAAATCTTGCAAAGACCGCTCTCCACTCGTGTCGCCTTCGTGTTCGTCTAAAGGCACGTTCTGAGACGCGTATTCCGTTTGTTCCACAGCCCTGTCCCCCTTAACTGCGTCTTCTTGAAGAACATGTTCAGCACTCCCTTCAGGTTGATCGTTAAATTCGTCCTTTCCGATTTTCGCTTCTTTAGTCTCTTGTATTGGCTTCTCTTTCGAGACCTCTTCACTCGTAAGCTCTTGCGGGCTCGAGTCTTCTTTCTCGGGCTTTTTATCCAGGCTGTCCTTTGGGTTCGGTGTTTCTTGAACTGGTCTTTCTTTCAAGTTTTCCGCCTCGCCCGGATCAAGAGATTTCTCCTCTTTTGGAGTTTCTTGGGTAGGTGTTCTTGCGTCCTTGGTAGCAAACCTGGGTGTGCTGGTGTCGAAGATGGGTGTGGAAACCCCCGAATAGCTCGGTGATGGTGACATTGGATCCTGAACAGGTATCTTCCCAGAGGGTGGAGATGTTAGTTGAAAGCCCGAACGAGGTGTGGACGTTGCAACTCCTGTAATACAACAAAAAATGTATTATTTCACTCGCACACACACTTCACTCCAACTTAGTTCCTGGATTAATCACAGGTAGCCAAAGCTTTATACATTATGGATAATCAATACAAGTAATCGCAATTCAAGTTCATTTTCCTCAAGTCTTGCTTTACAAGCTAGATGGAGTGCCTTTACATAGGCGATGATACGCGTTTAAGTTTTTTTGGTCAAAACTTTGCTGAACGCCTTGGTAATAGGCCATTTGCACGATGGCGTCATTTGACTACAACTACCAGAATTCATTTCGTTTTTCCTTTCTTATTTAAATTTTGTAATCCCAGTGCGGTTTAAATAACAATAGCCCTAATTTGCACTACAAAACAAAAAACTGAAGGATTCTGGTAGTTGTAGTCATATGACGTCATCATGAATCCTCATTCTCATTCTCATTCTTTTTAAGCGATTATGTCCGGCCGTGAATTTGTCCTCCTTTATTTTAACGTTGGCTCATTTAAGCATCAGGGTTGCTTTCTCCCTACCCTCCTCCCCTTCAGTGACGTCGGCTATCTCACCAATTTCACTCCTACTAATAATCATAAGCCAGAGAGGGCCTTTCAAATGAATGTGAATTTATTACTCTTTGAACATCAAGAGAACGAGATAATATGAATTCGTAAAGGAAGGAGAAACCACAGGGATTCCTTTCCGACGCAGTGGAAAAACTTCGCGTCGTTCGCCACCATCTAAACGCTTTGAACAGGCTTAAAGCGCACCGCGCGACCATGGATATTGTTTTTATCTTGAGTGAAAATTATACCAACCCGAATCAGTAACGTTGATAGTGTTGACTGAGTTGGGTCCTCCGATGTTAACATTTACTTGATCAGCTTTGGTGATGTTAATTACGTTTCCTGGCGGTCCTGAACGAGAAAAACCATAGGGTTAATAATAGTGTGAACCAAATACAAAATAATGCACTGACGAGTGACTACAAGTGTGAGACGGTTCCTCATTGTTAGACTGCAGAAAGACAATGCAGATTATGGAGAAGGGACATATAGACAATGAGCAGTTCCAAGGATGGTCTAACCTGTGTTGCAGGCGTAAGGGAGAGGGGGCCTGGGGAGAGGGGGGAAAGGACGCCTGCAAAAATAACCCCACTTTGTTAATTCTGCGGACGCTGGCGGCCGAAAAATTCTGATTGGCTTATTCGCGCTAGGCGGAAAACATAGTAAATTCTCGCGTAAAGTCAGTCATGCGTAAAAGCCCAGTTTCTGATTGGCAAACGTATTGACAGTTGACATAATTCGATTACCAAGAAATCGGTGGGTCTCATGCGAATAGCCCGGTTCTTATAGCAGGCGTTCCTTCCCTTTTTCTTTTTCGCGCCCCCTCCCCCCTCCCCCCTCCCCCCTCCCCCCTCCCCCCTCCCCCCTGCCCCCTCCCCCCTCACCGTTCACGCCTGCCACGCAGGCTACGGATGGTCCGAGTAATTCGACGGAGATGCAAATACGAGAGTGAGAGAAATAAACTCCAACAGGGCAACTACATGGAAACTCGTGATCAGCTGGTTCTGGGAGAAGTAAATAAGTTTCTCTCACAGCAGCTGGTCGATATTCGCATCAAGTGATTTGCTTCTCACTCAATTTCGTTGTTAAAGGGACAGATTGGAGTAATATATCAAACTCGAGGAAGACTGTTTCATCAGGATATCCAAACAAAGAGAAGTGGGTTGAAAAAAAACGAAGCGCGGTCGATCTTTTTTTTAACCCACTTGGATGTGCTAGATACCTGATAAAACACTCTTTCGAGTATTTGGTATACATGTAGCTTCTCAAACTGATCATTAAATGCGGAAAAAAGCGAAGGAATAAAATCGCCAAAATCTATGCAAATTAAGACCGGGTATCCAAACCTCCTTCGCGGTAGTGAAAGTCTAAATGAAAGATGGCAAAATAAGTAAACAGAAATTTAAACAACAACAACCCAGGATCATACCCTTCTTGTTTCCCATTTTCTTTTTCACTTACTTGGAACATCACTGACAGAGGGAGTTTCAGCATGTCTTAGTGATTTCTGACAAAATACCAAGAAAAAAAAGAGGCATAGTTAACTAGTTATCTTTTGGGTAACTAAAAAAAAATGCGTTTCATCTTTTACCAGTCTTGACACAAGACTGGTAACTAACAGATGAAACGCATTTTTTAGTCAAATGCGACTATTCAAATTAAATACATTGTGCACTACTTTACCGTGGTACTGTTTAGTACCCTGTACTAGGTGGTTTTAACTTTCCTGATGTGTGACTATTGACTTAAACGCCATTAAGCAGTGCTAGTTGATTTTTTTATGTATATTTTGCAAACTGATACATGTATTTTAGTGCTACTTACCGAGTCTACGCTCAAAAGAAATGGGAATCTCGGGCCAAGATGTCCCTTCTTACGCATGAAATCACTGACAACCTTATGAGAAAAATAAATTGTATTACATAAACTTCAGGAAAAACTATGTACTTATTGACTAAGTTAGGTCGGGCCAGATTGGAAAATATTTGGCTAGAGGTCATGGCGAACGAACCAAGCACAGCGTGGTCCGTGCGCCATGACTGAGAGCCAAATATTTACCCATCCGGCCCGACCTAACTTAGTCAATAAGCAATTTATCATATGAACAAACTAGAGACAAAATTGTTTCAAATTTTAACAGGCGAGGCCATACGCTGTTGTAGTAGGGTCGTACGGCTTTTTTCGGCCCCACGCGCGCAAATGCGTACCGCCCTCATACGGTACTTTCATCAATGGTTTCGGCAAAGAAATGACTCGCAGAGCCGTACGGGTCATATGATAAAGGGATTTCTCCTACCAAGGAAAAATCAAACTGGATAAATGTGAAGATATCAATTTTATCTTGACTGTGAAGAGTGAAGATATGAATATATCTACGTTGGCCACCACGATTACCCTTATAGAGTCGAAAAATCTTCTGGCATTCGTCGGAATCTTCGGCCATCTTCGGCAATTTTTGGAAAATTTCGGAAAGTGATCGGAAACGTTCGTCCAACCTTCGGACAGTATTCGCAGAAAGAAAGAACGAAAGAAGGAGGGAGGGAGGGAGGGAGGGAGGGAGGGAGGGAGGGAAGGGAGGAAGGGAGGAAGGGAGGAAGGGAGGAAGGGAGGAAGGGAGGAAGGGAGGAAGGGAGGAAGGGAGGAAGGGAGGAAGGGAGGAAGGGAGGAAGGGAGGAAGGGAGGAAGGGAGGAAGGGAGGAAGGGAGGAAGGGAGGAAGGGAGGAAGGGAGGAAGGGAGGAAGGGAGGAAGGGAGGAAGGGAGGAAGGGAGGAAGGGAGGAAGGGAGGAAGGGAGGAAGGGAGGAAGGGAGGAAGGGAGGAAGGGAGGAAGGGAGGAAGGGAGGAAGGGAGGAAGGGAGGAAGGGAGGAAGGGAGGAAGGGAGGAAGGGAGGAAGGGAGGAAGGGAGGAAGGGAGGAAGGGAGGAAGGGAGGAAGGGAGGAAGGAAGGAAGGAAGGAAGGAAGGAAGGAAGGAAGGAAGGAAGGAAGGAAGGAAGGAAGGAAGGAAGGAAGGAAGGAAGGAAGGAAGGAAGGAAGGAAGGAAGGAAGGAAGGAAGGAAGGAAGGAAGGAAGGAAGGAAGGAAGGAAGGAAGGAAGTTTGAACTCATAATACTTACCCTCCAGCCTTTACTAGATGCCCTTGACAACTGTACATGATTGCCGAAAAGATACAGACCACAACGCGCCCGAGAGATGGCCACGCACAAGCGATTCATTGACGACAGATAACCAATCTTTCCTTCTCTGTTGCTTCGGACCAGAGAAATGAGGATTATATCATTTTCTTGTCCCTACAGGATGAGAAACAAATACAGTCAAGCGTTCCACCTTCAACTGGAGAATATCTAAGTTAATCTGGTTTAATAAAGGTGAATTTCTGCTGTAGTCAAATACAAAGCTCTGGCTACCTGTGATGAAAAGGACACTACCCTGCCGAAATAACGAAATTGTGTTTACTTTATTTCCATGTTATATCACCAAATCCCACCAAATATATAACTGAATTGAATAAAAAGATTCTATGGAGAAAAACAGAAGCAGTAGTTTGGAGAAAAAGTGCAGGATTACAAGGATGGAAGTGGATTACAGTTCATCAAATTTGATTTTGTGACAGGCGGTTAAGAAATCAAAACTGCCATTCTAGTTGAATTTTGAATGTTTTTGCCGTTATTATGTCTCCTTAGTTCATATTTCTTTGCGTTCATCACTTTTTGTGATCATCTCTTACTAACTCAAGAAAATAAGGCAAGCTTAAAGAAAGCCTCTGGCCATAACCATGAACAGACGATATTTCAGCCGGGAACACAAGACTACAGAGTAACCTTCATAGGCATGGGAAACATTCCCGTTGTGTTTGCACCCACCTGAAAACTGTCGATTGTCGTGACCGTAATGTCTTCGAGGGCAGTAACCTCAGATTTTAGAAAATGGTTCTTTATTTCCTGAACCTGCAAGAGTGAAAAATTAATATGTTTGACCTATAGTGAACACACAATAAATATCGCTCAAGGGTTCACAGTGAAACAATGTCAACCTGTGGTATAAGATTGCAAAGAATGTCCAGTGGTAATACCATAAAATCCCCACTACAATCCCCTTGGTAATAGCAATCTCCCCATACGCCGGCTAACGGAAAAAATCATTCCAATTATAAGTCTCTCCCCTAAATATATATGACTCCCAACTCCCCTCCTGTTCCCTCCCCTCCACGCGCACAGAAAACTTTCCCTTATTTGCTAAATCTGAACGTTCTTACAAAACATCGTTCAATTTGAAATTTATAAAATAAAATCGGGAAGTATAACGCAAGTGTAACAAACGTTCGCCATCTCATCAGGGATGAACAACAGTTACTGAATGCAGTGCCGAGCACAGCATTTCTCTTCAACAAACTCGATAATCCTGTTAGGGAACTTACCTTGTTTGACTGGTTTCGTTACAAGCTCATTCGGTAAAGTTTTTTCGAGGCCAAACAGCTCTCCCTCGGATATAAGCCCTCTCGTTAATAACACCATCCACAACCCTTACGAAGTTGTATAATCCCAGGGTTTTTAACCGGAGCACGGAAACTTGTCAAATGCGTTGATAAGTTTAATTGGCCACCGTAAAGACATTTAAAGCTGACGGGAAATGAATGGGGGGGGGGGGGGGGGGGGGGGGGGGGAGGGCTTGGATTAAAAATGTTAGAGATCAAGATAGCGGGGTGGGGGCGCAGGGGGATTCTCCTAGATCCGTTATTGCTTACGGTATGTAAATAGAACACAGCTATTTCAATTTAGGTTGTCGGATGAGAGCTTCAAGCGTACGCAACGAAACCGCAAGTAACTATGGGTAGTTGTAAATTGGTCTTAGCTTAGTTCGCGGTTTTTGCGTTTGTTAGTGCAATGAGTGAGGTAGATGTTAGCACCATAAATGTTTGCCTTCGCTGTATGGACGAGGTATTTTAAATTGCTTTGGTCAATTTATCGTATACACCTAATTGCAGTAACGTTGTCATAGAAAAATGAAAAAAGCCAAATAGGAAAAAATTAGCTTAATCATCATTCACAGCGACACGCGGCACGATTAAGAGTGCAGCGGCTATTGTTAATTTAAATTAAGCGTGCAGCAGCTATTGTTATTTGTATGTCTAACTAATTCCTATTGGCCTTTTTTCAGTTTTCGTTTTTACATTTTTCATTTCTCTATGACAACGTTATTGCAATAGCCCAATTTCGATATATTAAAATTCAACTTAAAACAAAAGACGAGAATTTAGTTTTATCGACTGAGTCGATAAGGTAAATTGACCACCGTAAAAAGATTCAAATAGCTGACGTTTCGAGCGAGGGCTAGCGCTCGAAACGTCAGCTATTTGAATATTTTTACGGTGGTCAATTTACCTTATCGACTCGGTCGATAAAACTAAATTCTCGTCATGTCTCGTGTTTCATCCCCCCACCAACGCAGCACCACAGTTTCTCTAGAAACTAACCCTATTCATTTGTTAAAACAAAAGACATCACTACGAGGCTTAGGGAAATGATAGTAGGGATTTATGTGGTTTATTCCCCTAATCCTCGTAGTGATGTCTTTTGTTTCAAGTTGAATTTTAATATATCGAAATTGGGCTATTAGGTGTACATAAAAATCCCAAAGTACCTTGCGGTCTCGTTGCGTACGCTTGAAGCTCTCATCCGACAACCTAAATTGAAATAGCTGTATACAATAACATTTACCTGTCCTCGGTAGGAACAAAGAACTGTGATCTTTGATGGATGGACTCTGCCCTCTTGACAGAAGGTTTTTGCAACTTCAGTTATCTCTTGGGCCTCTCGTGAATTTTGCTTGCTGTGTGAAGCTTTGGATTCGCTTTCCCATTTGGTGTGCGTCCAGAAGTACATGCTGGACTCGACACAAGCTGGGGAATCATTGTCTTTGACTAGCTGATGATAAAGTAAAGAAATAAAAACTAATGCTAATACGCAACAATATACCGTTTGCTCGTAGACATCTAAAGCCCAGGTCAAATAGAAACACAAGAACGCAAGACCACGAGCGTTTCAGGCGATTAACTTAATGACGACGATCATTACTTCCTTTAACAGCGCCGATTTAAGTTAGTTACCATTCCCAAACGGTCTTAAACGCGAAGCGCTTATCTGCGCGGTCAAGCGCCCACGGCGATAACTGACGCCAAACAGAGTCGCAAGTTGACTCGCAAGTACACGCAATAGCCCATATCGAGTTGCTCTTAGCCTCCTTTTCAAACCAAGGCCAAGTGCAAAACCAAAGTGTTTTTTTTTAATGTGAAAGAAAATTCATTTTCATATGAATGGTTTTGCACTTGGCCTCGGTTTGAAAAGGGGGCTAAGAGCAACTCGGAAATGGGCTATTATCTTTGGCTGCGGAAGCCCCGGATGGAAATGGATTGTAACTTAAAGGCGAACCTGCGGTATAAAAGGGCAAAGCCCCACGCCGAATCTAATGCAAATGAGCAAGAACAATAAATGTTGCTCATTTGCATGAGTTGGACAGTCCAGCCGCCTTTTATATCGCGGGTTTGGCTTTAAAAAAAGTAGCCAATTTTTCCAATTTCCTTCAAGTTTTGTGCCTCGGAAAAATCGCAAAAACCCCAACTAATTATGGTTTGTTTGGTTTTTTTTCTTGGAGTAATCACTTGATATTTTCGTCTCTGTGTTCTAAGAGCAATTTCATGTTCGAGTAAAGCTACTTAGTTAAAATTTGGTGCAGTTTTGATCAAAACTAAACAAAACGGTTTTAAACCCCCTTGACATTGCGACATTTACACACCACTTTGTTATGGTAAACAAAACCAGCCTTGCAGGTAGAGAATGCCAATAAATAGCAGTTATTCTTTAAATTATTTGTAATATTTCTGTAAGGCTAGAGTACAAATAAAGGTTGTCGTTGTTGCTATTTTTGTTGTTATTGTTGTTGTTAGGTTACTATTATTGTTATTGTTATTGTTGTTGCTATTGTTATTGTTGTTGTTGTTAGGTTATTATTATTATTGTTGTTGTTATTGTTATTGTTGTTGCTATTGTTATTGTTGTTATTGTTATTGTTGTTGTTGTTGCTATTGTTATTGTTGTTGTTGTTGTTGTTGTTGCTATTGTTATTGTTGTTGTTGTTACCTCATGATGCGTCTTTAGCTCACTGTAAATCTTCAGTTCACGAATCAAATCAACAAATTCATCTCTCATTCGACACTGGAAACCAAGTTGCTTATAAGGCAGCTTACAATTGATGAGTCTCTCAAACATGGACAGATCCAAATGATGATGTTTCTTGAGTCGTTGGAAATACACCACAGGCTTCAATTGCTTATGATCTCCAATCATGATTAGATGTTGAACTGAGGGAGGAATAACAGCAACAAGCTGCCCCTCTAGAATTTCTGCAGCCTCCTCCACAATCATCACTGAAGGCTTAATATCAGCTGCAAAAAATCAAAAGTTTTGAAGCTCCTGTTTCATGGGATAATTCTTCTGGCTGACCGGATGTCTATCTGATAGAATGTGGCTGTCAGTCTATCTACCTTCCTTTTCACTCCCAGAGTCAATTATAGAGACATGTAGTGTAGTTCTAACTTTTGAGTCTGTGGACGAAATCCTATGGTGTGACCATTCAAATGAAACCTCTTTGGCGGTACTTTTGCATGGCACCTGATTTGTTCTAACTTTTAAGTCCGTGGACGAAATCCTATGGTGTGACCATTCGAATGAAACCTCTTTGGCAGTATTTTTGCATGGTACCATTTGTTCTAACTTTTGAGTATGTGGACGAAATCCTATGGTGTGACCATTCAAATGAAACCTCTTGGCAGTACTTTTGCATGGTACCATTTGTTCTAACTTTTAAGTCCGTGGACGAAATCCTATGGTGTGACCATTCGAATGAAACCTCTTTGGCAGTACTTTTGCATGGTACCATTTGTTCTAACTTTTGAGTCTGTGGATGAAATCCTATGGTGTGACCATTCAAATGAAACCTCTTTGGCAGTACTTTTGCATGGTACCATTTGTTCTAACTTTTGATTCTGTTGATGAAATCCTATGGTGTGACCATTCGAATGAAACCTCTTTGGCAGTACTTTTGCATGGTACCATTTGTTCTAACTTTTGAGTCTGTGGATGAAATCCTATGGTGTGACCATTCAAATGAAACCTCTTTGGCAGTACTTTTGCATGGTACCATTTGTTCTAACTTTTGATTCTGTTGATGAAATCCTATGGTGTGACCATTCGAATGAAACCTCTTTGGCAGTACTTTTGCATGGTACCATTTGTTCTAACTTTTGAGTCTGTGGATGAAATCCTATGGTGTGACCATTCAAATGAAACCTCTTTGGCAGTACTTTTGCATGGTACCATTTGTTCTAACTTTTGATTCTGTTGATGAAATCCTATGGTGTGACCATTCAAATGAAACCTCTTCAGCAGCACTTTCCTTTGATGCTATTAGTTTTTCAGCATTTTACAAAATGCGATTTGGGATTTATTTACAACTGCAACAAAAGAAATACTTTACCCAATAAGTTTGCCCTCATGGTCGCCCCTGTCACTGTCATGCCGATAACATGGCATTTCTTCATCACTTCAATATCTTGCTGATTTTTCAACTCCTTCAGCCGATGATGCAACTGTGTATAATATTAACAAAACCAAGTTTATTGCTAAAGGTACAAGCCGTTAATACCATAAAATGTACGCCATTTAGATTAGGGGAACGCCAACAATTCTGTCTACACGCTACAACAAGGGTTCATATAATTTTCCTAGTACTCTTCCAAGAGTAATGAAGACTTTCCAGGGCTCCAAATTGGCTCCAAAGTGTATAATTTGTTTACAGTAACATAATTCCTATCCCTTTTCATTTGTCGAGTATTGTTTTACAAAATCAAACCACTATAACAACTATAACATAGGATGTATATACACCTAATTGCAGGAACGTTTGTAAAGGTACAAAAACGAATTTATTGGGTGAATGATGTCAGAGAGAACAAACAAGAATAATTCATAAGAGATATAAAAAAAATAATATTGATTCATTAATTCATTTCTTTGATTGAAATTTGTTTGTAGAATTATCTGTTTAAAAACCAAGTATATGGAAACGAGTATTTTTCGTGCTATCCAATTTTTTTACATGATAAGAACTCCTGCACTATTTTTCGGAAATAGAGCCGAAAAGTATTAAGTCATGCCTTAATAGATTCTCTCAAATTGGACAGGAATGAATGAACAATTTATCTGCTTCCTTTTTTCCCTTTTGTGTTATCGAAATTCTAATTCCATTTTTTTATTTTTTCTAGTTGTTATCTGTTATTTTTTTTATTGGAACGTCCTTTCAATTAGGTGCAACTGTATTTTTTTAATGCGTCAAAATCATGTACCTGCATATATTCTTTGCTCACATCCAAGAACACAGAACTAGCCCTCAAGAAGTACTTGCTTTGAAGAACATACACAAGCTGTACTCTTTCCTTTTCGTTGAGGTCCCAGACTTGGCTGTCATCCAAGAGGTCTGTGAAATCTCTCACCTCTGAAAAGGAGCGTATTAGAGCGGTTTTTAGGTCGTGTTCTATTGGGATCAACCGTTTCAACCTAAACCGGTTTTGGTTGATTTCGTTGAGGCGTTCCAATAGAACACTTTTCAACCATTTCAACCAGGTTCAGAGCTGGTTGTAATGGTTGATCAACCAACCGAAAACGGTTTTTTTCCCAATAGAACACGAAAAAAATCCAACCAACCCAACCAACCGAAAACGGTTGTCCCCAATAGAACACGACCTTAATTGAGTGTCGAAAGTAATTTCGTGATTGCTTTGGTTTTGCATTGCTACGCTTTGTGAGTGGTTAAAAAAAATCCCGTGCTACTTTCTCGACCAATGAGAAACAAAACTAAAATCAATTTACTCGCACGCGTTTTCCCGCGCTTGACGTCGGTTGCTTCGAGTTCTGATTGGTTTATTGGATTGTCTGCGTCTGTTGTGATTGGCCAGTGTAATAATAACTGTGGTTTTGGTTTTACAACACTCACAAGTGAAAACCTCTTACACTCCGTTTTGTCGGACTTGGCATTCGCTAGTTCTGTTAGCCTGGATGTAAGTTCTTTTATACAACTGGGTTCAGGCTTCCTTTTGCGGCCACAACATTTCAATCAACATGCCCAAGTCAACATCTTAAGTGCTGTCATTTACACAAAACAGTACCACTAAAATAAAATAATACTTTACCTTTTTCATCTAAACAAACGAGGTTGCGTAGACACTGTACAGAAGGAGGGTCTTGTGATGGAGTATTCTCTTCCTCTTTTGCGATTTCCTTATCCTCTTCATCAGCAATTTCTTCATCTAAAGCAAGAGTTCGTTCTTTTTGCTCCACTGACGGGTCTCTGAAGTCATTGGGATTTTCTTGTTGATCTCGATCCTCTTTTCTCTTTTTTCGATCACTTTCCGCGGAACTAAAATGAAGAGGGGAAAGAGCACGTCTGGCCACCAATGAAGCTTTGTTCCAGTTACTGAATTTAAGGCTTAGTCATCCCCTATTTATTTGTGGACACTTGGCCATTTATATTTTTCTGTATTTATACTATCAGAGGGAAATGGTTTTCTTGCCGGCTGAGCTTGCGAAAAGAGGCAAGAAATGAAGTTCTCACACACTGAATGGGGGTCTGGTACGAGTCGGGATTTCGGGTGTCACGCTTTGACAAGTGACTCAATTTTTGTTTCCTGCCATACGTGCAACAGTTTTCCCACCCTCCCAGCCCTTGACATGGGTATTTAGGGTCAGTGAAGTTTTTTAGTTTTGTACGAGCCAGGTTTCTGATATACTCTGTAAGACGTTTTGTAATAGAGCAATATAAAAGTGCTGTTGCATTCTGTGGCAGACAAATGACATTCAGTGTGTGAGAACATAGAAACCGTCCACTAATTGAGGTAAGATATTACCTATTTGCAATAGAAAATAACGCCTAGCTACAATAAAAATATAAACGTAAAGAACTGTAGACGAGTAAAATTCTAAACGACTAAAATTCAAGTTGCTACATTGCGTGTTGTCAATATGTTGTAATTACAGACATCAATTATGAAGAACTAGCTAACTAAGGCAAACCAAGTAGCGGACTAAAGGACGGACAGACAGACTTTTGAATAGACTTTCTCAAAGTCCACTGATATTCTGTCCAACAGCACTGATCGACTGATCGATTGAACAACAGGCAGCATACAGACAGGCTGACTGACAGACTAGACACAGTCATTTATCCTACCCGTTCATTTCGAACTTACGTGTTTCCTTGTGAGGATTTTTTCTTTTCAACAATGAAGAGATCAAACATCCCTTGGTTAGGAAGCCAATCTTTCAGAGCATTTTCCACATGTTCTGTTATGTTGTTATAAATAGTTAATAAATAATTAAAATAAATAAAAAAAGTGCTGGCTGAATTTTAACTAACATCTAACAAATGACTTATCGCTAACAGTGACTGCCATTCTAATTTATTTTAAAGGTCCACCTTCACCCAAAATACGGTGCGCGCCGTGATCACTTTCTGTGCTGAGTTTTGTGTAATACGAAATTCACGCTTGAATGCGTGCAACCAATCAGATCACGCGTGTGAACAATGGAGCATTTCAAAACAAAAACAAACGACCGCAACGTCTTTTGGGTGAAGGTGGGCCTTTAAGGCCCTGCACTCTGTTAGTAAAATATAAAATATCAGCAAGACCACAGCGACAAACCGTTAAGTGGTGCCGGATCTCCCAGTTGTAGACCTGGATCAGTACAATAATTACTTGTAGAAAATCAGAAAACGGCAAACTGATCCTTACGGCAAGGCGATGAAGGAGTAAACAAAAGAATAACAAAATATATATATTCAAACAAATTTGCGCAATATTTCGGTTTGAAAACAAACCTTCTTCAGGGGCTAACAGAAAAATGAAGATAAAACTAAGTAAGAGTTTGAAATTATGAAAATAAAAACAATAGATTGTTATTGGTGTAGGAGACTAGGTGTCGTATGACATACGACATATGACATACGACACCTAGTCTCCTACACCAATAACAATCTATTGTTTTTATTTTCATAATTTCAAACTCTTATTTGTAACGAACTTTTAGTTTTATCTTCAATTTTCTGTTAGCCCATGAAGAAGGTTTGTTTTCAAACCGAAATATTGGGCAAACCTGTTTGAATATATATATTTTACAATTTTATTCTTTTGTTTACTCCTTCATCACCTTGCCGTACGGATCAGTTTGCCGTTTTCTGATTTTCTACTCTGTTAGTTCTCGACATCGATTTACTAGTGAAACACTTTTGTCTCTCCGAGTATTGAAAAATAGAAACATGCGATTGTCTTCATAAAAAAATACTCAGAAGAAAAAGGAAGAAAAACTAAATACACGGAATTAGATGATCTGTTTTTCAAAGGTGTCCTTATTATAGAAGTAGAGCGGATTAGATGAATTGGGTGGTCATGATGGTTTGTTAATTTGAGTATTTTTTGGTGTTGCGGGAATTATTGTTGGTTAGCTATTGAGTTGTAGTGTGGGTATTGTTCTTTGTCTTTTGAATATTTTGATTTGTCTTTTGGTGATCAAATCTGCAACACCTAGGGCCTTTGCCGGGTAAACAAGCAAAAGATAAAAAGAAACAACAACAACAACAATGTTAACACGCACACCTCTGAGTTCTGCTTTATTTTTAGGCTGCTCGTTTATCAATGCCTCCACTTCTTCTTCTATAAGTTGTTCCCCCTGCTCGTTGTCGACCACAAGGTACTTCAGCTGGTCGTCAGACGCTTCCTTTACAAACAGATAAGATTCAAACGTTGCTACTGTCAAGAGGCTCCTATGAGACAATCCATGAATACGAAACAACCTTTGGACTCTCCCCTCTCCTAGACGGAGTGCCCAGTAATTTTACAAGTGCCAAGGAAAGTATATTTTTTTGGGCTAAATTTTTATTTTAAGATCGGTAACTTGATTTGATTTAAGGTCACATGACGTGGGTATAACGTCACGATCTCCGAACAAACGCTATTTTGGATGTCTTAATTTATTCTATGACATCTGAAAGTTACTCCAATGTTATCAAAACCAATAGGTGGTTTTCACGTTACGTCACGGCAGCCATGTTGGTGCACATCTACAAAAGAGTTTTAATGAACTTCTTTTGTTATGTGCACCAACATGGCCTCCATGGCCTTTGTCATTTGAGTCCCACAGGACTGAAGGTGACGTGAGTGAAAACCATCTATAAAAGAATACTGAATTGATATTAGAAATGTATACGTTATTTTAAAGTGCCACTACGACGAAACTTTTTGTATTTCTTTTCCGCTTTTTTAATGCAAATGTATCTAATAGGTTTAGACAAATGCGAATTGCTATAAATTAGATTGATATATTCTTGCACAGCCCAGAAATAGCTGGCCGAAACCCAAGAAAATCACGTAAAATTTGTCCGCCATTACTCCGTTCATAAATCCGAGCCCATGTTCTACTGGTTTGCGATCTGGTACACGTGACTTAATTTGTGACGTCAATGACTCAACGCGGTTCCCTCCGGGTCACAGACAACCAAGCCAAAAGGCACGTGTTGAGTCATTGACGTCACAAAATCTTTAGGCCAACTCGATCCAACTCGCAGGGTTCGGTCCCGGTCATTTTTGAATTTAGTAATGGCGGCAAGCCGAATTCGAAATGCAAAGTTAAAATAATGGCACTTCTCGTACGAGTTTTGACTTGAAACTTCGCAAGGTAAGTAACGAGTACTTATATTTTCAAAATATGAAGAGAACAGAAAATGTATGTTTTTTATCATAGTGGCACTTTAAAGGCCCACCTTCACCCAAAATACTGTGCGCGCCGTGAGCTCTTTCTGTGCTGAATTTCGTGTAACACGAAATTCATTCTTGAATGCGTGCAACCAATCAGATCATGAATATGAACAATGGAGCATTTCAAAACAAAAACAAACGACCGCAACGTCTTTTGGGTGAAGGTGGGCCTTTAACAAAGTCTGGTGCAGCACTAGTCAATTGAACAGAAGCTTAACTGTACTTAACATGGAATTGTTTCTAGATAAATTACTTTCACAGCGTTTTTGTTTTGGTGACGGTGTTCCATGACAATGTTTCAAGTTCCTACTTTTACGGTTAAGATATTTCTTTTGTTACATATGCAATAGGCCATTTTACAGTAATGTGAGGCTGGAGTTGACTTTGTTTTTATACAAACCTATCGGCTTATCATATGTAAATCATGTTCAACAAAAACTAGTTATTATTAAAAAAACAACTTGATTTACATATGAAAAGCAGGAAGGTTTGTATCAAAGCAAGGTCAACTTCAGCCTCACTCTCACTCAAAGGCCTGGTCACTAAACAGAGAACTGTAAATTGGGCTATTCCTCTGAGTACATTATACCTTCAACGTGTTACCCTCTTTAAATAAAGTTGACTTACCTACTTAGTTACTTAATTACCTTCAAGAACATGTCTGCACTGAAACGACTGGAAGTTCTAAGTTCCTCAAATGCTTCCCTGACTTTAGGCTGCAATGCCCAGATCTGTCCCAATAGCTTTCTCTTTTGATTGAACAGTCTTTCAGGCCAGTAACGTCCCACCTTTAGGACAAGGAAACACATATTAGTTAAAACATTAACCAGAAAGAAGTCTGGGCATCCACAAGAAAGATGCAAAAAGATCACTTAAGCTTTTACACATTTTATGAGAGGCATGCTTCCAGGTCATCCAGCTTTCAATTTCTGGATAAAAGCCTGAGTTAAAAGAAGAACCAACAGCTAATTATGCTTAGTGCATAAAACTTGCTGCTTCATTCAATTACGCTATAAATAGACAGTACAATTATCTTCGATGAGAGTTTTAAATTGAGTATTGAAAAATAGTTTGTGTTTGATTTGTTTTTATTACAACAATTCGTGGCTGGTTAAAAAAAATTTGTGTCATCTTTTTAACCAACCAAAAGTAAAAAAAAAAACAATCGTGGTGATCTCACGCGTTTTGCCAAGCTTGTAGTTGGCTACCTGTATTTTCTTCGAGTTCTGATTAATTAATTGGTTTGTCTGTGATTGGCTAGAATAAGAATACTATGAAGTAGCCCAAAAATCCAAGGGTAAGATGGCTCGGTAAATTGAATGTAGCAATGTTGCAAAGGTTATTGGTATGGAGACCATCCAACATTCAACAATGTTGATGGCTTGCATGACTTGCGATATACCATGGTAGACCAATTTTTCTTTTCTTTCTTTTCTTGTATGTTTTTGTTTGTTTGTGAGTGTGTGTGTGGGTGTGTAGAGAAAAGAAAAGGGTATTACAATATCTTTCATTTTGCATGTTCTTGGCAAAACTTTGCACAAACCTCTTTCAACAAACATTTCTCCAGTTTTTCATCTGCATTTTCATCCAACCTGCCAACACGCACAATTTTCACATCTGGCGAAGAAACTTTGCTGATACAATCTTTCAAAAAATTGTCTAAAGCATGATTTTTGTATGTCACAACCTATCAACATATTTGAAACAAAGTAGACAAAATTATTATGAAATGTATGCCATTACAGCTGTACATGTACATATAAAGTTATATTGGAAGTTGAAACGCCTTGTTAACTGATCTAAAACCATGCTTAAACAACAAGAGGCTACACGTAGCCTATACTCATGCACATGAGACTCTAAGACGCGCTGATTGAAGCTACCAATTTTTCTGTATTGATTCCCGATCAAATCCACACTCGTCTATAACTTTCCAAGCCGTGAATTATTTCTGTTACATTTGAAAAGACTACTTAAAAAAGCTATGAAGTCAGTAAAAATCGACATTAATATGACACTCATTCATGGTGTGACGCTTCCGTGACGTTGTTTTGGTGGCGTTACTGTTTACGTCATTCCTGAAAACCGGAAGTCAAATATGTAATTTGTTGACCGAGAAAAAACGGAAGCCTGGGAATAATAAATTAAAATATGCGTGCATAAATTTGCATGCAAAATCGTGACAACTAACGGAGGGCATTTTTAACTCATTGCGCTTTGCGCATGAGTAACAATATTTTTTTTGTCCCAACTATTGTAATGTTTGTTCATAGCTTTGGCAAGGTATGAGGAGACTTACTGTTTTTCAATTGCTACCCAAAGATATTAATAGCTTACCACAGTATACGTATAGGCAACCTTAGCAATGTTTCTGGTAACAAATAGCCTGTGATCAGGTCCAAATTTATCAGCCCGAGCCCTCTTATTTCTTTTTATGTGGTTGCTTTACATTCCTCATGGGAATGGTTTATCAAGCGAAAGGAAAAAGAGCCTGATCCAATTACCGTATTTGTTCGATAAGCGCCCTGGGCGCTTATTAAATTTTTGGACCCTGAGAATGGGCGCCTATTAAAGGTGGTCGCTTAATCGAGGCTGGGTGCTTATTACAGCAAGTAGTAAGTTTATTTTGCAACAAAACAATAAATAATACCAAAACGTGAAGAAAATCGGAATCATTGTCCCAGGAGCATTCAAAGCGCGAAAACCCAGCAGAGCTGTTGCCACGAAGTTTGAGCGGGAGATTTTGCAGCTGAAAGAACTTTGCGCCCACACGGACATTGCAGTTGAAACTTTGAGGAAAATTCCAACATTCTCATAGACTGTCAGACAATGAATTCAGATATTGTAAGCCGGTAAAGAAATTCGCCCTTCCGAGGTCGCGTGGGAGATTGGGTCAAGTTACGTGTCGCAAAGCATCATAGGGCTGTTTTGAGGGACGCTTCTCTATAACTCGTCGCATTTAAGGAGTCACAGTCCAAATTTCGAAGGAAGTTGAGTTCTGCACATTCTTTCTTTCCCAGGAAAGGGATCTCCACAAATCCTGGTGTTTTGTGCATCCACCTTCAAATTTTCGTTGCGTATGAGTTTTTTTATACAAACGCCTCGCTTTAGCATCACTCGGCAACGTGTGACATTTAATATCTGGCGATTTCCTCCAGTTATTTGTGCATCCTGACACACAACAGTTAAATTTACCCATTTTACAACAACCAAATTACACAAAGCTACGAGAAATTCAAGAAAATGGCGTCCCCAAAACAGCCCTATGATGCTTTGCGACACGTAACTTGACACAATCTCCCGCGCAACCTCGGAACGGCGAATAATCAATACTTCTCTTGTGCACTTCAGTTTTTTTTTTTTTTGGGGGGGGGGGGGGGGGGGGGGGGGGCGCTTATTCGAGGCTGAGGGCTTATTAACTTTTCCTACATGTACTCACAGGGTGGGTGCTTATTCGAGGTTGGACGCTTAATCGAATAAATACGGTATATAATTATGTAGTATTTTTATCTGGTATCCCACCATACAGTACATCTAGACAGTGTCTGTCTTACCAAAATGGGTCCATGTTCTTGAGGTACGTTCATTGACAAAAGAAGACGAACTAAGGCCACACCCACATAAGATTTTCCAGTTCCTGGTGGTCCCTGTGCACATTGAATGGCACATGTCAATCAAGCTGTATGACTTAAAGAAGACCACACTGCTATCCCGAACCTCAAACTCCCTGCTGGCGAACAATGAATTTCTTTTTAACCTTTTCACTCCTAGAGTCAAATTAATATGGAGACATGTAGTGTAGTTCTAACTTTTGAGTGTGTCAATGAAATCCTATGGTGTGACCCCCCGAGGGGGGGGGGGGGGGGGATTTGTACCGTTTAGGATGCTAAATCTAAAATGATCAACGTTAGAATTGGCGCGGTATCTTTTAGGGTATTGAGCCGAAAAAATCATTATGAAGGAATATGACATGAGTTCAGTTGTTTTAGGATTGGTACCTCTTAGGGGTAGAAATTCGTTTGAGTCACACCCATCAAAAAAGATTCTGGTGCTTGCAAGAAGGCTTTAAAAAATTTCCGATGAGCACAACTGTCATTTATATATTGGAGTCCTACCGGCCCCCCCCCCCTCCCGCCCCCCCCCCCCCCCCCCCACCCCCCCCCCCCCCCCCCCCCCCCCCCCCCCCCCCCCCCCCCCCCCCCCCCCCCCCCCCCCCCCCCCCCCCCCCCCCCCCCCCCCCCCCCCCCCCCCCCCCCCCCCCCCCCCCCCCCCCTCCTCCCTCCATTCAAATGAAACCTCTTTGACAGTACTTTTGCATGGCACTATTTGTTTTTCAATATTTTACAAAACGAAATTTGGGATTTTTCTCGTATATTGATTTTTGGCACTCTTGGGAGTTAAGGGGTTTACTATAATGATATCAATACCTGAATCAAAACCAGCTTGTTCTTTAAAGCCAGCTCAACTGCAGCAAGCTGTGTTTCATCAAGTTTGGCTTTGCAGGAACTATTCAACCGTATACCATCGAAATCCTTCAGAAGGGAGTACTCTGTGGAAGACTCATCTTTGTGACTGCATTCAGAGAGTGATTCTTTTTCAAAGATGATTTTCCAATCTGGCGGACATTTAATTTTGTGTATGTACTCTGGAGGTTCCATACGTTTTGGGTCTGGATTAACCAAGAAGTCCTTAAATGGAACATGATCTGGAAATGACAAAAGGACAACACTGTTTAGTTATGACTGGTTATGATTGTTTGGTTATGTTACAAGCAAAAAATACCTCTGTGTTGCAGAATTTCCATGGCTGCAGCATAGGAAACATAGAAGGTCTGGCTTTCAGCCATGAATGCTCTTTTATCTGGAATTAATGCAAACAAAATGACAGTTGCATGAGTTTTTAATAGCTTCTTTATTAAGCTTACAATACATGTACAGAAAATTTTAGAACCATGTTTTCACAATGAAGAAGAGTTTCATTTTGGGGAAAATAATTGTAACAGGGATTAAGACTTATATTACTAAGTCAAGAATACTATGGTCATGACCTTGGCTCTCTGTATGACTACTAGCTGAACTTGTAGTCCATGAGTGTCAAAAAAAAAAAATCAAAATTGAAGAAAAATCCCAAAATTGATTTTGTGAAATATTGAAAAACAAATGGTACCATGCAAAAGAACTGCGGAAGAGAATGATCACACCATAGGATTTCGTCGACACACTCAAAAAGTAAGAATTACACAACATGTCTCCATATTTGACTCTGGGAGCTGTGAAAGGGTTAACATGGCAGTCCTTAGTCCACTCTTAAACCATACTATGTAAACAGGCAACTGCTATTACAGCCTCCCAACGATTGAAATAATAATTGAAATGTTAATGTTCTGCTGCCACAATGTAAGCTATGTGTACATGTACTTGGTTTACCAGTGTTTCAATTATTTATAAGATGAAAAGAGTATTGGCACAGCTGTAAAAAGAATTTGAGTGAAGTAGTTCACTTTTCATTGGGCATTTACCTAAAGCTCTGCAATATTATCAGGGGAAATTCAACTGAGAGCTCAACTTGATGTTCTGTAATTTGGCCAAATTAAGGTCTTAAATAATTAACAAATATTATGACATCATTTTTGGTGGGGGATTGTGAGGAAAGTTTCATTTAAGAGTTGTATGGTATGACATCTTGAACAGCAGTTGCTAAAGCATGAACAATTGTATGCCGAACCATCTTACTTTTGTTTGTAATCTCCTGCATCTTTACAATAAACTGTGGCTCAGACATGGCATTTGCTTTATCACAAAGGGTAATCCTAACAATCCTGAAATTCAAATATTTAATACAATCAGATTGCACTAAATAGGGGTTACTGAACATCTCCCTGTTTGCTCCAAGCTTAAAACAAAAATAAATTCATATTCTTAGCTTTTATGAAGCACAACAAGTGGATGTCACCCTTTCCATTTATAATACAAAATGTTATTTCCTCCATTAACAGTTTGCTTTTCTCTCTTTCTTCATTCTTCCTTTTTTCTTTTTTTTTTCTTTCCATTTTTTTTTTCATTTCATGTTTAACTCGTGTATATGTGAAATGTTGAATAAGCTATAGCGGAGCTCTCGCGGGTCGAAGGCCCGCTCGCGGAGCTTCATACTCATAGAATCCACGCCCGTCATTTTTCATGGTCATGGCTAGTAGAATGTTTTGCGGACGCGCGTCTGTACATCTGTGTCCGTGCGTTGGGCAGGGCTAATTCGCGTGACAGGGATACTAATTAAGGGATACTCAGTTTTGCCAAATATAGTCTCAAATGCACCAGACCTTTCTCCAGCAATGTGTCTCTCTACTATGGCCCATACAGGTTCCTGAAATGAGCCATCCAATGAGATGCACAAGAGATTTCCATACAGCAGCCACTCTGCATGTCTGGAGAGATAACTCAGATAGATGAGACGAGAGAAGATACTGTAAAATGGATGGAATGGAATAGAATGGGATAAAATGGGAAGGGATAAGGTGAGATAGAATAAAATGAGACTGAAAGTGGGGAGGAAAGGAAGGGGAAGGAATGGCATGGTATAAGAATGGGAATAGATAGCATGCGAGAGGATTGGTGGGATGGTAAGGGATAGGGTGGAATTGAATTGTATGTGATAGGATAGAATGGGAGGGGAAAAGATAGAAAAGAACAACACAGGATGTGGTGGAAGGAGAAGGGATAGCTAGGGGTGTAATGGAAGGGATAGAAGGGGGAGTAAGATGAGACAAAATAGAATAGAACAGAATAAAATTGGGAGACATGGAATTGGATAGAATAGAATGGGATGGATTGAGACGGAATGGTGTGGGATGAAATTAGATGGGATGTAATGGGAAAGAAGGAGATGACATGGAAGGGAATGAGATAACAGATGAGACTGAGATAAAACTAGATGTAATGAGATGAAATGGTATAAGATGGGAAGAGAACTAACCCCCCATTAGAATAACCAGTTTAAGCCCTTAAATGCACATAATAAATTATTACAAGTCTACTTACTCGCACTCACTCCCATCTTGTGACTCTGGCACCTCATACTTCAGTGAAATTAACATAACAGTTGGAGAGTACTCATGATGAGTTGAACATCCAAGCAGAAAAACCCTGCCAAACACAATTCAAAGAAAAAAAAATACTCATAACATATCTTATGACATTATATAATGAACTCAGCCCGGGGCTATCAGAACGACCTGTCTGGCTAATGTATTTTATTGAAGTTTGTCCGCGAGCGAGCAACATTATTTTGCTGCCTTTTTCTCATCATTAAGTTAAGAAAGAAGTATGTGTACCAGACAGTTCCCGAATGAAAGTGAATATTAGGAATGTTTTAAAGGTGAACAATATGACTTTTTGTTTAATTGTAAGTTGAATATAACTGGAAAACAACAACAATAATATAAAAAATTGCCTCCTGGCGATCAGTTCTAAATATTTGGTTGCCAATATTTAATACTCAATTTTTAGTCACACTGGTTACCAGTTGGTCGTAATTGTGTACCCTGAATAAATTATTATTTACTTTTGGGCTACATGTAGCTCCTCAGAGCTCCAGGCTAGTAAGTTAAAGTAACAGCTTATGCGCAAAGTGATTTTTTAATCGGACTGGCTTTTTGCCAAAAGCCAGCGGAAAAAGCGGATTTTGGAGATTTGAGAGTAGATAAATTAATAGGTGGTGTAGGAGAAGTAAAAGGGGATGTGCGTAGGCTAATAAATTAATTAAAAGGTTGTTGGTGTGAAGAGTATTTGTTTATTGGGGTGTGGGAGGAAGGGGTGAAGGGTGAATCGTCTTGTGAGCGTTTAAAGAGGTTTTAAAAGACACATATTTCTAGTAGCTGGTATAGATGGTTTTCACGTTACGTCACGGCGGCCATATTGGTGTACAACTACAAAATAATTTTAATGAACTTCTTTTGTTATGTACACCAACATTGCCGCCATGGCCTTTGTCATTTGAGTCCCACAGGACTGAAGGTCATGAGAATGAAAACCATCTATTAATAGCGGAGCTCTGCGGGCCGAAGTCCCGCGCGGAACCCCATACTCATAGAACCGGGCATAGAACCACGCCGATCATTTTTCATGGTCATGGCTAGCGGAATGTTTCGCGGGCGCGTCCGTACGTCGCGCAGGGTTCAGTAGCTCGGGCTTTGTTTTTCGCGCGGCTACACAGCCCTCAGCTCGGTAAACACTTTTATTATTTAGATCTTTCGCTGGTCAGTGTTTAACGGAGAAGTAAAGTCGTTATTTTATCAGATCTTCTATAGATCCTACGTACTCCAGCAGCATTTTCGTCCGCGGTCCTTTGCTCCTTGTTCTGTTATTTCCCTGCATTTTTCGCGGATTTCTACTCAAGACACTAATTAAGGGATACTCAGAAGCCGCTTTAGTGGAAAAAGAAGAGCTTTCTGGGATAAAATCTTGCTTCGAGCAACTTCATACGTTTTTTGATGCGGGGAGCTGAGGTATGTTTGTTTTTATTGCGGATTTCAGAACCAAAGTAGCGAAGATGAGAATTTATCTTGATATCAATCTGTGATTGACTTTTTTTGTGTGTTCTTGTGTAGTTTTGGAGAATTGTTTTTGAAACTTCAGTTGTATCGATTTCTTGAATTTCATCGAAGGCAGCTTGATGCACTATAAATGGTACGCATTTTGCTTTTAAACATAAACTAATGGAGATTTGAATAAAATTTTTCGAAAGAAGATTGTGTTGTCCATTTTATGTGTTTGTTCATTTATTACATAGATTGAAAAGCGATTTTATGGAAACAAAACAAGACTTAGACTTCACTCGCGTCGCCTTATGCAAATTTGTTTGTGTATTTTTGCAATTTTGATTTCCAAATCAGTTTCTCGGGCAATTTTTGACAAGCAACAAGTGTATTTTATTCGGAAAGTGGTCGTACTAGCTATTCTAGACGGAGAAAAAGTTGTTTTTGTGAACTTTTGTACGGTCTAAATGTACTGTGCAGACGGTCGTGTAATACTGTTTTTGAGAATTGTTAAAATTGAAAAATAGTCTGGTCGTCAATCCTAATTCTTGTGCTTCCTACCTTTCACCTTAGTTAAGTTTCACTTTAGTTAAGCTTATTCACAGAGCGACTCTATTAGGCTCAGCCTATCTATATATACAGTAATTTTAATTAACGTTGTCGGGTGAAAGCTCAAAGCTCAAAGCTCAAAGCTCAAAGCTTTACAAGTCAAGACCGAACGAGTAAACCGAGCGCCTGTTCCAGGCATGCAGATAGTTGGGAGTGGTGAAACGAACAGAAACGGATTGAATGAGCGATACGACGAGCGGGAAAAACGTTTATTTTGCGCCGCTCCCAACTATCTGGGCTTGTAGCTTTGAGCTTTCATCCGACAGCGTTAATTGAAATAGCTGTATATTAGATTAAAAAGGGTAAAACCCGTACGAAAAATTATAACATGACATAGCGAGAATCCGGCCTGATTCTGGCCATAAAGTGATTTTTACGGCGTTCATTGAACGAGACAAAGCGAGACACCAAATTTGTCTCGCTTTACGCATAAAACGAACCATTCTTCTCTGTCTTGTCTCGGCGATAATCTGGCTAGCATTTTTAAATGCTAAATTAAAATTTAGCGTGATCGAGCGAGACTGATTTGATCCGATTTGTGAAACGCAACAAGACATTTGTCAGGCTGTACTCTGGGCGAGAATTGAACGTGACAGAGAGAGACATTTTAGAATGCGTATATTTAGGTTAACTCGAGCACTAACCAAATTCACTGCACGAAAAACGGCAAGCAATTCAAAAAATACATTGGCAAATAATTTTCCACGTCTCCTAATAACTTTCCTAAAAGGGAAAGTTCCTTCTGTAGATCAATAACTTTTAGTATGTTATTGAACATATCTTATGTTCACTTCGTAGCTTAAGTCCCTTTGGACAAAATTGAACCCATTTGTTTACCTTTTGTTTAAGATGTGATTGGTTAGTACGTTCGCGGTGGCATGTTTGAGGTTTTGCGTTATCGGTTACTCTGACTCATCAAAGAGGTCTCGATTCTGCAGAGACGCGGAGAGTTTCTACACTAGATAGAGCAGCGTAAATTAGCTTTCTGCTTTGTAATACATGCAAAATTTGGAAAAGTATTCCCTCGATTTTGTTGGATCATTTTGATCATTTGCAATCTAATATTTCAATGAATTATGCTTATGGAGCTCGAGGCTTCCAATGTGGAACTAAGTGTAGACTTCTGCCGTTAGGATCTCTAGTCTGTTGGGAAAATTGAACTGGTTCTTTAGGACTTACGGTTTATTTGATAACAAAACGCCCCGAAGAGTGAGAAGAGAGAATTTGAGGTGAGCAATTACATTGTACATGGAACATTTTAAAATGAAACGTGATTTATTGTTCATTGTTCTTCATTGATAAGATTTGCTGCTAAAAGCATAACCAATTTTGAATGACGCAGGGTGGAAAACTTTAATTTTAATTAAATGAAAAATAGAACATAATCTTTATGTCAAGAATCAATTTGACCTAGGTCAAGGATGCTTCTCAAACTCATTAATAATTCATGAAGAAAATACAAAAGAAATTAATGTTTAATGAGTGTTTGGAAATCAGATGAAACACTCCTCATTTTTGCATCCTTAATTTCTCCTTCTAAAATCATTTTGTTTGAGAAGTAATATCAAACATTCGACACAGTATTTCATCACAAGATCAAACACCTCGAAGTTCGTCAAAAATACTCCGCTGCGCGTCGTATTTTCAACTCTCTTCTCAGTGTTTGATCTTGTGATGAAACACTGTGTCTCATGTTTGATATGTTACTTATTACTTGGGCGTAGCGACCAAGTATTAAAATGCAGTTTGGTCGTCCACAAATGTGCAGTATTGCGCAACTCTGGGGACGGCGGGATTGTTCAAACCTTCACCGCGGTCACACGTCCAAGGCGTTTTTCGTTTTATTTGGTGGGATTCATTCAGTATTAAGTGGAAACGTGGGCAAGGATGTATAAAATAATTAGTTTGTGTAACTATCTTTTCATCTTTCCGGCTCAAAATAATGAGCTTCTTTTCGATCGTTGAAAACTTATCAAAACGCTTCGTGCCTGAGCAAAATTGTGTTGGCAAAGGACGCCGACAGTTCTGCGGTTCATAGTTTTCAAACGCTTAGAACTTTTTTTTAGTAAACTTTCAAAACGTTTAGTGAGTTGACAGTGTATTGTTAATATATGAAACTTTTAATAAACAGTGAAAATGACAACCTTAACTTCGAAGTACTTTGGTTAACTTTTGCAAATTTCTCTCGTTTGACCGCGGTGGAGTACATACCTGTTGTTTGTTGATGCGAGGCGAACGTCACAAAGTGCGAGTTGTGTTTTCTCTGTTGCATCTAACAGTTTCATATTCAATATGCGTAAGGAAATTACTCAAGAAGACACTGCGAAAGTATTTGACACTCGCGATTAATTCTACGATACCTTCATGACGGAAACCCGCTAAAACATGTTTAAACGAACATGAAGAAGATAATTTAGACGAATACATACATAGCGTTTATTTAATAACTGAAGTGAACAGTGGACAGCGCAGGAAGAAATATAAGTTGGTAGGAATCCCAATTAATTTCACTTCTTTCGGTTGTTTGCCTTTCATTAATTTTTATTTCGTGAAGTTGAAGGAACAGAACAGCCAACTGAAACATTGGGTGCAAAAATTCACCGCCGAGAGAAGATGTAAACAATGCACGCGGTGTCTTGCGATACGTTTCTTGCGAGTTTCGCTTCCGCTAGTGAATGTTTCTCGGGCGAAAATAACCTTAAAGCGATCACTTTTTCATTTAATTTTCTTTTCTGTGTTTCGGATACAGAGGAATAAAAACTGGATATATTTTCGTGTGTCTGATTGCGAGATGTTTTATGAAACAGCTGCGTTAATATGCGTTACTGGAAAGGTTTCAAATTACTTTCACAAAAATTTATGCAAATTGCAACATTTTTACCTCAACTGAAAAAATATATTTCAAAGGGCTAAATTTGTTTCTCTCCTCCTAAATTATCACTTCTGTCGTTAACTTTGATTAAATTTATAAGTTTCATTCAAACTTTATTATAATAACGGCGGGAATACTTCCAGCAAAACTTTCAATTGGAAAAGTTGTTTTGACCTCGGGTCCGGACCAGAATTACATCATGGCTTCGAAAGGCCACTTTGCGGCTACATTTGCATTCACTTCAAAAGTGTCGGAAACACAGACCAGCTAGTTACAAGATTTAGCTAAAACCAATTACAACCATCGGGAAACTCTGACATACGGCCTTTTTTTCAACGGTAAGTACAAAGCAGGCATCGATTTGTATTTTTCATTATGTACTCGTCTTTTGACATAGTGGACACGCTACTTTAATAATTTACGTGCGATCTCGCACGCTAAGTGTACTTTGTCTTCTTGTTTTAGACGGTTAACGCGCTTCTTTGTTAGACTGCTCACACTATCCGAATACTCCCAATCATCAAACCGTGAAATAACGTGCATGCAGATTCCCAAGACAATTATTCTCCAATATGCCTAATACAACGACGCCCAAGTATACGCTCCCACAGCGTCTTGTATTAGTATTTGTTTTACACTGGAAAAAGTAAAGTGGCATTTCTTGAGATAACTTGTAATGCATTTGTTAAAGATGTTATGACTTAAATGTTATAAGCTTATTAGTATTTTGTGAAAGAAGGGGTGAAAGAACTAACGGATTTAATATGTACGTTGGAGTCTTATTATATATTATCTTCTATGATTTATGATTTATGTACCTTTTATTACGAGAATAGATCGCATGTACGAAACTCTAAAAGGTACCACGTGGTAATGTTTTTCCCGCCGTTTCTCATTTTTTATACCTGTTTATAAAAGGCTCGTATTTCATTACTGAATATGTAGTGTTAAAAGTAACGTTATTGTTGTAGTGACTTGTTGAATAATGTGGTTTGTGATTTATATTGGTTAATTAGTCCACTTATGCTAAGAAAAATAATGGTTGAGTAGTTAAAGGAGTGTTTTAAAGAATAATTTATGTATAATGCTTGGAAATATCATAGTATGATTGCAGTTGTAGAGATTGTTTTTTAGTTGAAAGATTTGAGATTAATTTTGAAGGTGTAAGATTTTTCAGTGATGTATAGTTTTGAATATGCTTTGTGGAAATGGTAATTAATTGAAAGAAAGAGGAGGAATAAGTGAAAGTGTACTTTTGGCTGTTTGTTTCCAATATGTTTTATTTATAGGGTTGTTTAGCATTTCTTTTAAATTATATAATGGAAAGAAATCTTTGTTATTAAAAGGATTGACTTAGTGAAATATAGGCGTCTGAAAATAAGAGTTTGAAGGAGTAACATTCTTGATATATGCACGTTTTAACCTTGTGAAAGTTATGAAATTGAACGGATTAGGTTATTTGGTTTAATGTATATTTATGTTAGTGGTATATATATCTTATTGACCAAGCGCGAGGGCCGTACTGGGAGAATATCGGCCCGAGGTCTTGACAGTACGGATCGAGCGCAGCGAGGTCCGTACATAAAAGACCGAGGGCCGATATTCTCCTAGTACGGTCCCGAGCAAGCTTGGTTAATAAGAGATTTATTACACGACTCCTGTCGGCGGGAGGATCGCGCGGGATCATTCGGGACAATGCCCGGTCCAATACTTAGAGAATATTGGACCAGCAATCGAGCATTCTGATTGGTTGATTTTAGTTATTGGCCCTCTGACTGACTTAGTCGTGTAATAAAAGTTTATATTGTTGTTAATGTGATATATTTTGTTTTGTTTTTCAGGTTGCAGTTGTATTAAGGGAAGAATCTTCTTGTTTCGGCGCCCGTGTACAAAATTAACAGGAGGCATCTTCTCGAACGTTTACAAAAACATCTTCGGCATAAAGCAGGCCCTAGAACCACTAAGATTAAAATAAAGGTCTTGTTTATGCGAGATCAGCCTTTCCACACAACGAAGCGGCCATTGTTGTGTTGCGAATATGACGTCATCTTCCTCTCGACTCAACTAGATCCAGCTCTCTATGTGGTTCTCGGCCATTTTTAAATCGAGTAATGGCGGCAAGCCGAAGCTGAACTTTACGTTTAAAATAACTGCTCTTCCCGTTGGAATTTGAACTTAAAATTTGGCATGGTAAGTATTCAGCACTTCTACTTTCCAAAACTGAAGAGAAAGGGAAGGGGAAAATTTTGATCATAGTACCACTTTAAGGAATTTATGTGAATCTATGGTTATTTATAATAATAGAGTAATATTTATTTGAATGATTGAATACATGTAAATGTTTGAAAGAACAATATTATTAATATAGACGTGTTTTGTTTGTTGATTGTAATAAAAATGAAGAAGAGAACTTCTAGATTGTCTGAGTTTCTTCAGTTTAGTAGTATTGGGTTGTGGATCATAAAAAGGTGAAGTAGGTGTCGAGAGCCAAGTAGGTTAAATTGGAAGGTGATTAAAAAGTTTTACAAGAAAAGGAAATGTAGAGACAAAGTTCGGAATTATATTTTAAAATTTATTCCTAAGAGTTCTATTTATAACGAAATTATGAGGAGTGTTGATATTCGTAAAGAATTGTTCTTGTCAGGGAGACTTAAAGGTCAATATGAAGAAATAGCTGCATGTGTGAGAAAAATGATACACGAGACTGTAAATCATAGAATAAAATGTGAAGCTATTGATCTTTCGGGAGATTTGAGACTAATCCTGGTCCATTTGGTGTAGATTCATGTAAAACTATTTGTGCTCCTTATAGCCAAGGAAATAGTGTTTTTGGTTCTAGTCTTATGCGGGTATTATTATAAACTTTATTTCACACAGAATTCAGAAAGTATACACTTATTTACACTGAAGCTGTGTGTAGCGATGAGTTTAACAGCTATATTGTATAATTTTAGTCGCATGATAACATGTGCGTCAATTCTTGTTGAAATTATGAATTTTGGTAATGAGTTGTATACTTCTCTTTCTAATTTAACACAAAAAAGAATGCCTTATGTTAACTGAAGTTCCTGATGTTGTTTGTATCGGCGAGTTAACTTTCAATTTAGAGTATAGTGAAAGTTATTATGGAAATGTACATTACTTAAATGACAGTATAATAGAAGAGAGTTGTTGTTTACCTTTGTTTGAGGCTTTTGAATCGTTGTTACGTGATAATTATGAATCATTTATTTTAACAATAATAATTCATACAGTCACTATGTTTGAGACAAGGGATGGTGTATTCAAAGTGTTTGATTCACATAGTAGAGATTGTACAGGAATGAATGATCCATGTGGGACGTGTGCATTGATTGAAGATAGTTCTCTTGAAAAGTTAGTAGAGTATTTTGAAAATTTGTATTTGGGATGTAATTGTTCGAATTTTGAAGTAAAAGGAGTGAAGATATCCTTACTATTCTCACTGCATACATAATTAGCGCATCGCGGAATTCATCTTTTATCCCTCAAATTCCACCGGGCGTTCATGCTTTTTGGCAAGCATGATGCTTTGCGCCCCCCTTTTGCTTAAATTCCGTGTTTCGGCCTCGATCGTCCTCATTTGGCCGGCGTTCCCGTCGAGGAAGCATTTATCTCTTTTTCTAGTCAACCGGCACCAGCATACTATGGCTGATCTTCCAGACCTTCCTCCTCCGCCTGCTGCTCCTGTTGCTTTAGAAGAACCGGCCGGCGCTGTTCCCGCCGCTGAAGTGGCCGTAGAAGTTGTTCCAGCTGCCCCGGCGGTTCAGCCTCCAGTCGCTGACGCTGAGGTATTTTTCTTTCCTGCCATTTTGTTATGTCTCCTAGTCTTGCCACGCGTTTTGTACGCAGCTTCATTTTCGTCTCTTTCGTTTGGTTATTTTTGCTATTTTCTAGCGAGGTGCTACCGCTTTATGGTGAGAAATATTGTTTTATCTGCTAATTTGCTTTCTTTGTTTTCCGCTTTGTAAGCGACGTGTTAGCGTGTTACCGCCCTAGGCGAGAAATGTTTATTTGCATGTTGTTTTGCTGTGTTTATTGTTTCCGCTGTTAAGCGAGTTGTTTGCCGCTACATAGCGAGGAGTTTCATTTTGCCGCCGTTTTGCCGGTTTTTGTTGTTGTTTCCGCTTGTAAGCGTAGTTTTAATGTGTTACCGTCGTAGGCTAGGAATGTTCATTCGCATGTTGTTTTGCTACGTTTTTTGTTTCGATGCGTACGGAGGTGTTTGCCGCTATATAGCGAGGAATTTCATTTATGCCCTGTGTTGCTCATGTTTGTTGTTTCCGCTTTGTAAGCGAAGTATTAGCGTGTTGCCGCCATAGAGCGAGGAGTGTTCTTTTGCATGTCATTTTGCTGCGCTAATTCCGTTATTGTTCCCGCTTCGTAGGCGAGGTGTTTGCCGCGGTATAGCGAGGACTCTTTTTTATTTCCGTGTTGTCTTGCTTATATTTGTTGTTTCCGCTTTGTAAGCGAGGTATTATCGTGTTACCGCCGTAGAGCGGGGAATGTCATTTGCTTGTTATTTTGCCGCGCTTATCGTTCCCGCTTTTAAGTAAGGGTGTTGGCCGCTGTATAGCGAAGGGTTTTTTATTTTCGTGCTTATTTTCGTGCTGTTTGTTCCCGCTTTGTAGGCGAGGTGTTGCTGCTGTGTAGCGGGAAATTTTTTATTAGCGCGCGGTTTTGTTTTTGTTTGCTGTCCCCGTTGTGGAAGCGAAGTACTTACGTGTTACCGGTGTCGAGCGAGGTGTGTTTATTTGTAAATTTTTTACTACGCTGTCTGTTTCCGCTTTGTTTGTGAAGTGTTAGCGTGTTGCCGTTGACCTGCCGGCCTAGGAGAAGTATATTTGTTGACATGTTTTGCTGCGCTTATTGCTCCGCTTTGTACGCGGAGTGTTTTCACGTCTTGCCGCTGTATGGAACGGAATGTTAAGTGGCGTTTTTATTTATGTTTATTTGTGTGTTGGCCCCGATCGGATACTGGTTTTTCTTTCTCATTGCTAGCATTTATCAGCATGTACAATAAGGTAGTTTCTTGGTGTTGCGGATGGTGTATCACCAAATGACGTAAAACAAAAGATTCAAAAGACACTGAACCATACCCGCACCACAGCACAAAAGCTAATCAACAATGGCTTCCGCAACACCAAGAAGCACCCACAAAAAGGATTGTCAGTATGTTATATGTTTTTCTGATTTTGTTTTTTGTTTCTCTATTGCGTTGGCTGTATTCGCTGCTGTATCTGCATTCGCTTATTATTTGCCCTTTCCCCTCTTTTTTCATTATCAGGCCAATGATCGATTGGCACAACTCGAAAGAAAGATCAGAGTGTTGGAGCAGGAGAAGGCGCTCGAAACTACCGAGGGTACACTTGCTAGTTTACGAAGATACCTCAACCGTCCCAGTAGTGCTTTTGACCACTTCGAGGCTCTCGATCTGTTGCAAGCTTTAGTTCGCTTGGCACGCACCCAGGCTCACCAGAAGGCTAAAGTTTATGCTGCCGCCCTCGACGAAGTACGGGCTAGGTGGGACTCGTTGCGTCCTGCTGATCTCCAGCGCCTTATGCTTGGCCTCCTAGGGGATCCAGTGAGGGCTAAAATCGCCAAGGAGGCGGCTTCTATCCTCAAGACCGTGACGAAGGTTGCCCGACAAGCACAGCCCGGCGCTTCGCGTTCTAGGCCTGGGGCCCCCTACGTAAGGGGGCCTTGTTACAACTGTGGCCGGTGGGGACATCTTTCGCGCACTTGTAGAGCCCCCAGAGCATCTTTCCCACCCGGCAGGGGACGTGGTGCTACTGTCGGCAGAGGAAGTTAAACATGTTAAACGCTCCTAAACTAGTTTAAATCAGTGTTTTGAAGTGTAACTCGCCTTAGATTTGTTTTGTTGGCGCAGCGTGTACTCTTTATTAAACGTTTATTTTTGGTGTATGTTTGTGTTTTCTGTGCGTCCTTTTCTTCGCCATTCCCGTCGTTGACCCTGGGGGGGCCTTTTCAGTGTCTCTAATATCTGGACCTGGTTCGGATTCTGGGGTCAACGGGGGGTTGGTTTCCCTGTCGCCGCCTTGTCATTTTTTGTTTCTATTTCCCATTTTATTTTTTGTTTGCACCCATTTAGGCTTATCATTCTCTATTCGCCGCTCGGATTATGGCGGCGCGGGACTCATTTATAAACAAGAGTGGACCTGTTCCTGTATGTTCTATATCACAGGGAACCCAACCCTTCGTTGGCCCCCTGGCGTCTCCTGATATGGTAGCCTCACGTCCTGAATTGGGGGTATTGTGTCAACTTCGTTTCCGTGACCCAGACCATTTTCTAGCTGGCACTATTCACCAATGTTTGCCGGTATGGGAGCACCTCCTTGCTGATTATAACTGCTCCACTGTGGATCTTCTGGAGATCGTCCGGGAGGGTGTTCGTGCGGAGCGATTTTTCACTCCATTTAGGGGGGATTTTAAGGGACAGTTTTACGATGCGCCGACTCCTCCCGCTGTTTGGTTTAAAAACGCTTCTACGTGCTCGGAGTTCTCTGATTTCATTGGCGATACCGTTGTCCAGTGGGTGGCCTCCGGGGTTCTGGCAGTGTGGGGCAAAGTTGGGGTCGTTTCCCCTCCTCATTTGGTTCTGCCTGTCACGGTCGAACCTTCCAAGCCACGCCTATGTCATGACGAACGTTTTTTAAATTTATGGATTCGTGATCTCCCGTTCAAGTTGGACCACCTTTCAGATTTGCCTAGGTATGTTTTGCCTGGGCATTTCTAGACCACCTTTGATGAAAAGAGTGGCTACCAGCATGTACGTCTTCACCCATCTTCAGAAAAGTACTTTGGCCTGGAATGGGGTCAGTTCTTTTTCGTTTTCCGAACTTTGCCCTTTGGTTGGAAAGCGAGCGCCTTCCTTTACCACAACCTCGGTTTGGTCATCTCGCACGCCGTTCGTTCATTGGGTGTCCCATTGTCACAATACATTGACGACCGTCATGTGGGCCAACTTTTCTCCGCTCCAGCGCGTTCCGTTCCCCCCCCGAATGCTCAGAGAGCTGAGGCCGCAGCCTACATCACGTGCTTCCTCTTGATAGAGGCTGGCTATTTTATCAACATTTCCAAGTCCCAGTGTATTCCTTCTACAGTCGTTCGTTTTTTGGGATTCCTATGTGACTCTTTGCGTCAATCATTCCTCATTCCTTCGGATAAAAAGACTAAGTTCGTTGATTTGAGAGAAAATATTCTGTCATCCCCTCTGGTTAGCCTCAAGACTTTACAGCGATTTGCCGGGAAAGTCGTCTCGTTTAGCCTGGCTATCCCGGGATGCATGCTTTATATCCGGGAAGTTTTTGCTGCTATTTCTCGGCTTACACGCTCCTCCAGGGTCTAAGGTCCAGGGAAATCTCCGCTCCGACATCGAATATTGGCGTTTCTTGGACGATTGGACGGATTGCCTCCCATGGAAGTCCGAGAGGCACTGTATCGTCACGCTGTATTCGGATGCCTCTAAACGCTCTTGGGGTGGTGTTCTTTTTAAGGATGGGAAGAGGATGGAGTCAAGAGACTATTGGTTAGACACTTCGGGCAATATCAATTCGCTTGAGGCTAAGGCTTTGTTGCAGTCGCTACTCGCATTCAAGGATCATATTCGCGACTCTAGGGTGGACGTGCACACCGACAATCTCACTCTTAAGGCGGCCTTGGACAACTATGGATGCAAAAGTTCGTCGGTCAATGAATCCGTTAAAGAAATCTTACAGTGTGGCCGTCGCGGTAATTTCACCATCAAGATTGAATACGTGCCTTCCCGCGACAACTTGGCGGACGACCCGTCACGGGCATGTTCTGACCTCGACTGCACATTGACCGGGAAGGCTTGGGATCTGGTTGAGCGTCATTTCGGTCCGCACTCTTTCGACCTCATGTCCTTAGACAGCAACTGTCGGAAAGATCGTTTTGGCTCTCTTCTACCTCACTTTTCTCCTTGGCCAACCCCGGCTTCGCAAGGAGTTAACGTCTTCGCACAGCCCATCCCGGTGGGGCATAACATTTACGTTTTTCCACCTTTCGTTCTGGTGGGACCTCTCTTCAGGTACCTTTTAGATCAAGACTTCCGCGGAGCCTTAACCCTTGTGGTTCCGGACCTGCGTCCCCGACGCTTTTGGTGGGCCCTCCTTCAAGCGGTTGCGGTCGATCGTCTCTTGCTTGGCAAGAAAGGAGATGAAGGCGCATTGCTTTTCCCCTCGCGCTCTGCACTAAGCTGGTCTGCACGTCATCTCCAGTGGGACCTTTGGGCCTTTCGTTGTATTTTTTGATTTTTCGTGTTTACTGATCGTTCGTGTTTACTTTAGGTTCCGCGGCCTTGGAAACCTGCGCGTCGTTGTGGTTCATGTTTGTACCCGAACGATGCTGATGCCAACTTCTGCCAGGCTTGTGGCGTGGCGACCGCTCCTTTTGTTACTGTTTTGCCTCAGGGTGGAAACCACATCGATGAGAAGGCGATCCGGGAACGTTTCGACAGCTTCCGGTCGTCTTTTGCTTGCAGGCCTTACCAGCGTCAAAAGACGGCTCTTGAGATTCAGTTAGCTGGCTTCTTGTCCTCCATTTCACCGCCCAAATCAATATCCTCTTGTACAGCGGATGACATTGTTAAGTTCCTGATTTATAAAGACAGATCAGGCCGAACTGTGATTCATTCTCCCGCATGCTCAGGGGCATCGTGCCAGTGTCCCCGGCGTTTGGCCGCGGGAACTATAGATTCTTTACTAGGGAAGCTCAGGTCCATTTTTAATGGCCTTGGTCGCCTTGACCAAAGCAACCCCGTTGCACATCCACGCGTTAAGGAGTATTTAAAGTTCGTTCGCGAGGAACAAGCAAGCCTGGCCGTTACCCCTTCCCAAGCCGTGCCCCTTTTCTTTGTTAAGTTCCAAAAGTTAGTCGCTCATATAAGGGGAAAGATTGCTAATAGTAAAACTCTTTCCAAGATCAATAAGTATATTTTGGTTCGTGATACTACATTTTTTGTCATTGATTTCTTTACTGGCGATAGAGCGTCCGATTTGGGTCGTCTGTTGGTCGACCAGGTTTTTCACTTAAAGGACCGTCGGGGTTACTTGTTGCGTTTTACCCTAACAAAAACCCTGCGCAAGGGGAACTCTCGTTCTTTCACTTTAATTCCTTTTCGCTATTCGAACGTGTGCCCGGTTAATTGGATAGCTTATTATCTTTCAGTGTGCGGTTTGCTTAAGATTCGCCTGGCCCCAGGTTTTTTCTTTAGAACGTCTAGCCGCAATAGGGATGTCAGTCCCAAGCCTTTTTTGGGCTCAGCCGTTAATAACCGGCTCCGTGGGTATCTCGTGGAGGCAAACATCCATGGTGGGGAAACCCCACACAGCTTTCGTGTGGGCCTGTCTAACACTTTAAGATTGCTAGGCTGTTCTCAGGATGATGTAGCGCAATATATAGGGTGGCAGAGTGGGGAAATGGCAAGCAGTTACTCCCGGGTATCTGACACAGCGGGCTCTCTAGCTATCCTGGAGAAAGTCCTCCCAGAAGCAGTTGGCTTAGACAAGACCCCGGTCTCTCATCCTGAGAATCTCCGACCCGCATGTGACTCTTGAACTTTTAATATAGCTTCGGTTCATTTTGTTTTTGTTTATTCTAGGCGTTTTGTCTTTGTTATTATTTTCTGGGCGCGTTTTCATGAAGGTAAAGGGATTTCTGAGAGTTGGGAGAGGTTACATTAAAGGTTGTGTTTCGCACGGTTGTCTTACGATTTACTTAGCCTGGGGGTGTCCTTTTCGGTTATAGTTGGGTAGCTGTTATCCAGCGTCGCGGGTAGGAGCGGACTCCTCCCATAACTTAGTCTGCCGCGATGTGGTAATAGGGATGCAGTGAGAATAATTTACCATTCTCACTGCATACATAATTAGCGCATCGCGGAATTCATCTTTTATCCCTCAAATTCCACCGGGCGTTCATGCTTTTTGGCAAGCATGATGCTTTGCGCCCCCCTTTTGCATAAATTCCGTGTTTCGGCCTCGATCGTCCTCATTTGGCCGGCGTTCCCGTCGAGGAAGCATTTATCGACCCGCCCACCTCCCGTGGTGCCGGTTGACGGCCCTTATAGCCTTTCTTCCGCTGCATACCTGCTACCACAGTAGTCGCGGACTCCTCCCATAACTTAGTCTGCCGCGATGTGGTAATAAGGATGCAGTGAGAATAATTTACTGTGCAAATCCAAAAACCGTGAACACTTTGATTTGATTTTGACATTTCCCATTGTGCAACAACCAATCAGAAGCGACTCGAAACCGCAAGAAACCCAAACAAACGGTTAGTCACGAAACCACGTTTCTCGGCTTCCTTGCAAAAGAATCGTCGCCGCCTCGCTGTAGTTTTTTTATTGCTAGTTTACCTTTCGTCTTAGTCTTTGTAAATGAAGTAGAAATCTGAGCGATTTTACTGTAACGGCTAAAAACAGACAGACGTTTAGCTATACGTTTGCTTCATGCTCAGTTGTCGCATTCATCGGTTTACCAGAGTTCTTGTTTCATTTTCATCTCACCCTGGGAATTTTTTTCATCTTCATCTCACCCTAGAATTTTTAATTTTGATTTGATTATACAATACAGTGTACAATACTAATCACTCCCCATTACAACAATAACTACAGTGTACATTCTTACAGGTTTACCTGTACATCATCATATCTTTTGAATCACATATCTGTCCATTCTCAACAAAGTCACTGATTCCTTTCCTCAACTTGTAAAAGCATTCCTCTCTAAGAAGTCTGAAGTAAGTGTTTAAGTAATCCTCTTCTGACTCATACTTGCCCACTTTCCTGATCACTGGTAAATCATCAGTCTTCAACCCTGCAAATCACCCCCAAGAGTTCTTCAATCACATGAAGTAACATATTAATTTATTATTAAGCTACCTCCCCCTTGCAAGTACATTCTCACTAATTAATCCAGCTATATTTCACGTATGGTACACACAAGCTTTTGGGTAAATGCTATCACTTGTACTTAAGTAATAAATTGTAACAAAACAGGAGTAAATTAACACAACCATAAAGGTCGGTCAGTATCTTTTACAATACGAGGAGAAGTGAACAACGTAGGCGGGAAAAATAGGTTTTTCATGGTAACATGCCCAGGTGGGGTGGATCATAACCCAACTGTTTAATACCATGCATTAAATCCTCTATTAGTCCCTGTGGAGAGGGGAATGGCATGTTTGAGGGGGTGGGAATTGATGTCTTTGCTCCCCCCCTCTTTCCCTTCGACCCTCTGGTGTCCATCCCAGTGCTGTCATACAGTCATTCTCACCCTAAGTATGTGTCCTTACCTTACCTGTTCCACCTCCTACATTGTGTGGATTATTGTGGTGTGGATTAACATGTGGATTAGCTATATTTTAATAAAAAAATCACACAGGGCTGTCAATAAGGGCTGGGTGCTGGGAGCTGGGGATTTCCCTGCAATTCATTTGTGTTTGAGCCCCCCCCCCCCACGTGTGAGACTACATCGACATCACAGAGACCCTTGTTTTCACTCTGTTCCAACATACTTACTAGGTTCATGAAACTCCTTCACATCTGGTATCAGGGGGAGTTCCTTCCATGGCAATGCCTCAATATCTTTTCGAGCCCCAGGCACTTCTGATGCCAGGATTGATGACAGCTTTGAAAGAAATTCTATGGCTGATTGTCCATTTAGGTTGCTGGAACTCTTCACTAGATTTTGAGCAATAAGTGTTGCCATTGGTAATACTTGGAGACCAGATGCAGGTACAGCAGTGACGACATGCTCCAGAATCTTCAGAACCATGCTGTTAAAATAATACAGAAAAAATAATATAAACAAGAGGCTTCAAGTAGCCTATACTCATTCACATGCGTAAGACGGTTTTATGGTATCTTATAACCCTTTGTATCCTAGTTACGCATATATGCGTAATTTATTCCTACCAGCAAAAAATTAGGCATACCTAATCAGTTTTGCTATAGTTGGGCTTATACAATTGCTAATTGAGACCACCAAACCACATGGCTTGTTTTGGTTTGGAGTTTTCGCTAATGGCGAGCTTTTGAAGGCCATTATAACGACCAGAGTGTATGGTTTGTGCTTACTGCTTGTAGGAATTGAGCCTGAGGTGTCAAATGAAAGCTAAATAAATCTAGCAATAGATTTAGTTCGTATTGTAGTCATTCAGTGTCATGTGAATGTTACAGAACATTTCCTTTAAAAATTGTATTTTTTTGTAATGACAATTTGCCTTTATCGCTAATTTGTTTTCCTTTGAAAAATGTTTTAGTAGATTCCACTCAATGTTTATTACTTTATTTTGAAAGAGGGACTCTAAAGGTTTCATTTGATGGGTAAATTATGTGGTTGTAACTAATAAATAAACACTTTGAGGATCACCATTTGGCATCAACCAAAACCAGAAGAGGAAAAATTAAAGAAGACCAGGATACAAAGGGTTAAACAATATAAGAAGATATCCTTTCATTTAGTCATCGCTCCTGCAAACCATGTTGTTACTATTGAATCACTTTTAAAGCGCACACACACACCTCCCCTCCCCGCTAGCACTAATGTAGTTATAATAATTATATTACCTGACATTAGTCTTCGACTCCTCAGTCATTTTATCAATGAAACCAGGAAGAACTGATTTGAAGAACACACTTTGTTGAAATCCTTTTACTATTCCACTGACCGTGTGCGACATTGGAACACTGGAGCAAATCATGTTAATGATTTCTAAGATCTGAAGAGTCATCTGGTCCGTGTATCTTTTCTTGGAAAGATCAAGAATATATTCCCAAGCAGCATGAAGCCTGCAAAAAGAGTTCAACAAGTAACGCCGGTATCACCTCAGAAACTTTTTCCAGCTACAAATTCGGCTGCAGGATGATTTTAAATACTGTGAACTTAAAAAATATAGTCTGGTACGGTGGCGGATCCAGTCTCCATTGTAGAGGGAGGGGGGAGTGAATAGCTGGGGGTGGGGGAGTGAAAGACTCTAATAAATTGTTTTGGCCCTTCTGAATGTGTGTGTGTGTGTTGGGGGGGGGGGGGGGGGGGCTTTTTCCTAGTTCAGTGCTACTGTGGTATATACTCATAACAGTCACTAAAAGGAGGTTTTTGAACTAAGACCTTTTTTAAGGATGTTTGCACAATTGATTTGTGATTTAATAAGAACGTTCCCATAGCAGGTGTTCATAGGGAACTGGCCAGGTTATTACTTCAAGGGAGCTGTCTCATTTTTTTGTACTCAAACTACTTGAAGGTAAATACCTTGTAATTTCAGTCACAGTTGCAGATAAACCATTGCTTTGTACACAGCTTGACAGATGATTCAGAAATGATTCAATTTCAGTCTCACTTAGAGAAAAACACCTTTGAAACAAAATAAAGATGAAAACCGAGAACTTCAATAAACTGACATAAAATAAAAAATAAAAAATCAAATCAATTTATTTAAGTGTCAAAGTATTTAGTACGCGAGTACTAAAGGCTGGTTTTCACTAGCGCATAAGCATAAGCACAAGCCAACATACGCAGACTCAGTAACACGTTGATCATTAGTGCCTATTGTTCTGTTTTGTTCAAACAATTGGAACTAATGAATAACACGTTACTGAGTCTGCGTATGTTGGCTTGTGCTTATGCTTATGCGCTAGTGAAAACCAGCCTTAATTGTGGACACTTTCCAGATCTAATTGGAATTTGGAAGTGTTGGTTTTTGAAGAGAGGGGAAAACCGGAGTACCCGGAGAAAACCTCTCGGAGCAAGGAGAGAACCAACAACAAACTCAACCCACATATGACGCCGGGCCGGGAATCGAACCCAGGCCACATTGCGCCACCCCTTATACCCTCTTTCGATTTATATGTTTTGGAGGCTTTCTGCCAAAAATTAAATATTTTGTCAAGGTTCCTTGTTTTTCCCTTTGTTTTTCATTACATGTACAAGAGACTTGAATACAAAGAAAAAAGGACCAAAATTATGCAGCCGTTTATCAGAAAGCCTTGGAGTCCTGATAGGAATTTTTAAGTATAGTTAAGTATAGTTAATGGGCTTTAATGGTTGTCCTACTTAATTATCTCTGGTTCCAATGAAAATAAGACCACAATTAGATAGCAGTTCAGCAGAAAGCCTCGGAGTCCTGATAGAATTTTCATATATAGTTCATGGGCTTTACTGTGGCTTTATAGGTTGACCTACTTAATTATCTCGGGTTCCAATGCCATTTTTTCCCGCCGTCTACACTTCATTATCTCAACAATGTCACCTTCAGCTACTTTAAGATGAAATCCTTCACCAGATATTCCTTCATCACGAAGGCTAACAACCAGCTCAGACAAACTACCGGCACCTCCCTGCCGACCTTCCTTTTTTTATCAAAACATATGCCTCCTTGTCAGATTTCCGCACCACAACACCTTGTTGCTTAATGTTTTGCTCTAACATTAAGTCAATGCTGTGTCTATGATCAGGGTCCAAATCAGAAAATCTCTCATCACTTTGCAAGTCTGAAACCATTTTGAGCCCGTAAAAGAACTGTTTGGATGTAGTGTTTGTCAAGCTAAAGCCCTCAGATTTTATTTTATCAATAAAATTCTTGAGCAGTTGGTAACGGTATTTGTATGTTCCATGCTTTTGTTGAAGTCTGTAACCTTTGTCCTCCCATCCTGAGGGAATCTTCACACTTGTCAAGAAAGTCTGAAATTTTTCCTTGACTGAGCGACGCTCGAGTACATCCTTGCAAACACTTGACACCAAATCATCAATGTTTTCTTTTTCATCCGCAGCCATGTTCATTTCAAACATTCTGAAATAACGTGTTAAAGGATATGAATTTATTAGTAGTTCAAACTACAGTTGCATTAGAGAGGGGTGGGTGATTTCCAGTAATTATTATCCCAACATCCCCTGTCTTTAAGGGAGAATGTGTCTATCTTTAAATCTTAATTCCTTTTTGAGCATTCCAAATCTTCCTCGCCTTACCAAAATCAAACTGATCATTGTTTGCAGCAAGCGAAAAATACTTCCTGTAATCCGCCACTCTCGTCTCCCCTTCGGAGATCCATGAAAAAAAATCTGGAGATTCTACAAAAAGTAGTGAGATTTTATTTTTTTCGCCCATATCAAGATTAAACAAACCTATTATATTTTTTGCATAAAAGCACTAGCAAGCAGGGTCTAGGAACTAGGCAAAAAACGGAAAGCATGAGCACAAATAATACAGAACTCCTTAGAACGGTAATAGTGTTCTACTTTATTAGTTTATGGTACATATTGAATTTTTATTTATTTTCCATGTTTTCACTCAACAAGGTAATATTTCATTTCAGAATGATTTCCCAAAAAAAAAAACGTGAAATCGGGAGTCTTGTCGTGAGGCCGTATTAATAAAAGATAAAAAATCAGATCTGCCTTCGGTCGAGCGAGCGTTGAATGTTTTTGAGTGCATCTTTCCGAGAAATCTAAATGCCAAAGGTTATAATTTCTGAGAATCGTTCATCCCATAAACACACAGGCCAGGGCCGGTTATTTAAACGAAGTTTAGACGGTGTTTAACAAAACCGCGGTTTAAACGAATTTCAATCTGGCCAACCGTAATATTTAATAGATGTGAATGTCCAGGGGCACGTCGGTTTCATCTTTAGTCGTCTTTCAGCAAAGAAACGGAGTAGTAGGGGCAGGTGACGGAGCAAAATCTGGCGAAGTTTCTGATGCGGAGAGTGCTGAAGAGAACGAAACGTCAGCTGAAGCTGACACTAATCACTGCTTTATATGCAAATGTGATTAGGGATGTGGCTCTCCAGCATCCTGTTGTATTATATCGTCCGATCGCAACATCTGCGAACTTGTACAAAGAAACAAATTGATATTCTAAGAAAAGCTTGTATCGACATGGGGCTGGACATTTCTGACATTTTCGCTCAAAAGAGGAAAAAGCCATTTACCGAACGGCTCACACATTTTGTCCAAGAGTTTGCCTGTTCTTCTCAGTAACTGGGTATGTTTTAGGAATAACTGATCAGCTGATCGTATAAAGCAGTTGTATAAGGCCCGATTCAGACGCCGTACTTCACATGAGCCGAATCGAATTCAATGAATTAAGTTCATGTGAAGTACGGCGTCTGAATCAATTAAGAACGGCCGATCTAATTCGGATCGGCTCAGCAATTTTTCCCGCCTGGCTCAGCCGGGAATAACGGCTGTAGACCGGCTTTTATTCAGACGCCGTACTTCACATGAGCCGAATCGAATGCATAAATTATAATAATGTATTTTTTCCAGCGGTTTTCCCTCAAAGCATGCGTAGAAGAGTGTTGAAGAAAAAACATGGCGGCCTGGCGGGCAAAACTTTCTGTTACGAGTTCCAGCGAAGCTGACATGTGTAGTTCGTGTTTTAGCACGACGAAATATAAATGTTTGAAATGTAACGGCTGTATTGATGCGTAACTGTCATTCGACGAGACATGACCAAAAGAAAAGAGAGTACATATATGGTTATCAGTTGTCTTCTCCTTGCTGCAAAATAGGTTAATACGGTTTGCATTCTTCTTCTTCTTTTTGCTGAGTTTTCCAGTATTTTTCGCAGAAAAAAGGATTTTGTTTGCATTTTGTTGCCAGCGTCCGCCATGTTTTCAAGGGATGTTTCACCGCTGACCCAAATCCGCAATTTTTAGGGGAATTACTGAATTTCGGGTGAATTAAGTTCGGCGTCTGAATCAATTCAGCCGGGATTAATTAATTTGGGTCGGTCTAAATTCGAATTCGATTCGGTTCATGTGAAGTACGGCGTCTGAACCGGGCCTAAAGGCGGTATAAAAAAATTAACTGATCGCTTAATTTAAGGTGTTGAGTGACAGTAACTTGTACAGCTGTATCACTCACGCATATCGGGTTTCTGTCGCTCGAGCTTTTCATTTCCTCCAACCGATTTGTCTCGTCGATTTTCGATATATTCAAAACTGATGAATGTAGAAAACACAGAATTTCCCATCTATGGACGTAGATTTTGTATTCAATGTCGACCAATAACCAAAAAAATAACCAAAAAAATTCCTGCAGAAGAAATTTAAGAGAAAAGAAAATCGTGCACAAGAAAGCACGTGAAAAAAAATTCAAACATTTTGGTAAAAAAAATTCTTGTAAATAGTGATGCTGAAAAAAAAGAGACTGATATGATTATTTTTTAAAGCTGTTTTGTGAATTTTGCCTGGGGTACAGAAATACAAATTACAATGTTCTTGAAAATAAGCGTGACTATATTTAGCGCGTTTCGAAATATCAAGTAATAGGGAATCGCAAATTTTTCGTGCGATTCTTGGCCAATTTGTGTAAAATTGCTTGTCTAATTAGATTTGTAACTACCACTGGAAAACAATTGATTACTGTGTTTTTTTTTTGTTTTACCTATTTCCAACTCGTTTATGGTCGTTCTGTGTTGTTGCTATTTTGTGTAAAGCGCCAGCTCCGCAGGCTATATTGAAGGAGTTTGAAATTTTGACGATATTCTGTGGTGGTTTGATAAGTAAGAAGATGTCTGTTAACCCGGTTTCCATATAATAGCAAGGCGATCGCAACGATCGTTACGATCGACGATCGCTGCGATCCTTGCGACCCTTGCGATCATATGGAAACCAAAACGTTGCGATCCTTGCGATCGTTGCGATTGCGATCGCAGAGATAGAAAAATTTCTATCTCTGCGATCGCAATCGCAAGGATCGCAAGGATCGCAGCGATCGTCGATCGTAACGCTCTCTGCGATCGTTGCGATTATATGGAAACCAGGCTTTACTAACGGCTTTACCACCACAATGGATCCGACAAATTAACACCGAATAAAACGCACGGCCCCCGACACTATAGCCGTGTTTTGTTATTATAAGAACGGGTCCGGGGAATCCCCGGACATACCTTCTGAAATTCAAGACACGACAATTCTACTTACAAGTTAATAAGGGACGGACCATTAGATTTTTGAGGGGGGGGGGGGGGGGGGGGGGGGGGTGGGCAAATACCAAAAAAAAATTCGAGCACAGCCTTGAACTGCGAAAAAAATATCGTGCAAAACAAAAACCCCAGAAAAAAATTCCTGCAAAGCTTTATGTTTTTAGAACAATATTTTATATCCAGGAGCAGGTGGTCAGAACACAGATTAATCACAAGCTAGGAGACCACTGCCACTGGCAATATGTCACAGTGCCAGCGAACATGACGCGCACTGCATAGAAATAGTGACGACATAGGAAACCAAAGCGCCTAGGTAGTGCAACATGTATTAAAAAAAAATGAGTAAATAAAGAAAGTTTGAAAGTTTGACAAGTGGAACACATTCTGACTATGTAATATATTTCCATTCAATGTACATGTAGAACAACTGCTTATACAAATATATCTTTTATTTAAGTTATTATAAAAGGTGACAGGCCTAGCACAAATCCTGCTCGTCGCTAAAAGCATTTTAGCCCAGCTTTAGAATAAGTCTACCCCAAGTACGTGCCTGAGAGATTTTTCCTTTCAGATCAAAATAAAGATATAACAGGCCTGTTGTTCTAAATGTTGTCGTTTCTTTGATCTTAGGAAAAAATTTCTATCTGTGATACTGACAGGAGGAATTTACGCTTTCCAGAGCCGTTTAGAATATTTAGTTACGCCGTCGTTTGTTTGCTAGCTCTTGGTATAACAATGGAGTTTCTTTGGCTCAATTTAAAGGAGTTGCAGGATCAGTAGTAGCCGCTTAAGTAGGAATCATTCGCTGCTTAGGATCAGTTCATTTCTCAGTCCGTGAATGTGAGCGCGTAAATCTGCGGTTAGCATAACTTGTGATATAGTGTTTCTTCATTACGACTAAAAGATTCTAAGATCCAAGTCTTATGCGATAGTCACGGTCTATATTGGAATCGTGGCATCTTGCAATTGTTTTTAGCTCCTCAGAGTTTATTCTGCGTTTAAGTTTATGTGTTTCTCGGAGCTAGGCAGTATCTACATTGTCAGAAGTATGGCGTCAAATTGCATCCAGTTTGAATCCAGCATGATAGCTGTTTTGTAAATCTTACAGATGCAATTGTTCTTTTTTTGTACACTCGAGTTTGCGACTTTAGACTGGAGATTGGATATTGTGAACCAAGCATTTCAATACCCCTTGAGTTACTCGGACGTCAGCTATCGGATTCCAGCTACCGACAAATCCATCAATGCTGTGAGTTAGCGCTCGGCCTCTGCCCTAAGAAGGCTCAAGACATATCTACGAACAAACTATGTCACAAGAAAGATTAAATCATTGCATTATCCAGACATTGCATTAACTGACAAATTGAACATGGCTGATATTGGAAATCAGTTTCTTTCTGCCTCCAATGACAGAGAAAATCGCTTTGGAAAATTCGTTTCCAAAGCCTTCCTACACTGAAAAGAACTGACAGAGAATATTCGAGTGACAGTCGAATTTACTTTGAACAAACAACCAAAATGGAGTTACACCCAAGTTTCAGAAAGTGTTTCGTGTACTTTTCATGAGTATTAAACTGAACTCAAAGCTGGCCTTGGAAACTTTTTCTCCGGTCTCAGGAACGCTGGAAATAGCATTTCAGAGAGTTTCATTTAAAAAATTTCCAATTTTTTCTAATGGTCCGTCCCTAAGTACTGTTTAAAAAACGAGCAGTAGTGTATTATCAGGTTTAAAAACTCGAGGCGAAGCCGAGAGTTTTTACACAATTTACACGAGGGCGCTGCTGTCATGTCATTCAAATAACGGCTCACTTGTTAAATTGTTGGTTGTTTATTTTGTTGAGAAGATTCGAAATAGAATGGCGAAAGACCAGATTTCGTAAAACAGTACTGCACAAAAATATTAAAGTCACCATTTGTTGCACTAAGAATCCTGAATTACTACCTAAATCAGTAATCTTTATATAAAGATTTCGTGTGATCTTTATATAAAAAACCTTCCTCAAAACGTCGCCATTCATTTTAAAAATACACCGTGAAATTCTCAAACTGCGTTTCCCAAAAACACACATTTGACTTTTCTTAACCTTCCAAAGGAGCACTAATGGCTTTACGACAAATGATTGACAAGTGAAACGCAAACTTCTTGAACCTTTGAAGATCAATTAAGGCCCAGCTCTGAGGCCCAGTTCAATATTTAGGTATTACCTAAATAGGTATTAGGTTCGGCACATGAAAAGTTCGACGTTTGAACTGGGCCTGAGGCCCAGTTCAAACGTCGACCTTTCACATGTGCCGAACCTAATACCTATTTAGGTCGACCAAACTATTAAGTTCGACTGTTGATTCAGACGGTCGAACTTTACATGTGCCGAACCTAATTCGTGGCGAAAAGAAATATCATCCTTACTGCTTAAAATAGGGAAATAAACCGAAAAAAAGTAAAATTCACCAAGCCTGGAAATTCTTGTTTTGATTTTAGTGTGCTTTGTGTTCTGTTATGGCAAGGAGACAGCTAAGGAGATCGTGATCGTGATATTTGGACAAAATAAAGTAACGCCATAAATTTTAAGATACATTACGATTTCTTTATGGATATAAAGAAAAGCAACTTTTTAGTAGACCGATTTTTAAAAGCTGTCCAGTTTTTGTCTAAAAATCTACAACGTGAATGCTGGTAACCGTCGTTACGCTTCTGTGAGTTCTGTCTGCAAAGGCGCGAAAACCCACTAAATAGCCAATCAGAAGCGCGGTTATATTGAAAAATACGTTAACATAATTTATGCATTAGGTTCGGCACATGAAAAGTTCGACGTTTGAATCGAAGTCGCTCCATAGTCGAACTTCCCATGTAGCCCACTCGAACTTAATTCTTGGGTCGACCCAAATAACATATGTCGAACTTAATTGATTCAAACGTCGATCTTTTCATGTACTAATTGATAGAAATAAGTTCGGCACATGAAAAGTTCGACGTTTGAACTGGGCCTAAGTCGTCTCGGACATATCCACTTAAAAACAAATTTGAAAGATTGATACGTAACGTTATATATCGAAACTTAAAAAAATTATGACATGCCAATTTCCTAGGGAAATTAACAATATAGAAATTAACAATAGGTCCGGGGGTACTCCCCAAAGATTTTAGTGGCGGTATGCGACGCCCTTCTTGAAATCCTAACCGGTAATATATATAGTTAGGCTTGGCCTAACAGCGTTGCCCTCTGAAGACCCTCTGAACAAGATGAAACTTAACAAAGGTGAAAGGTCGGAATTAAGATGACGACCGGGCTATTTTTCAATTTTAGCAATTCTCAAAAACCGACCGTCTGCACAGTACATTTAGACCGTACAAAAGTTCACAAAAAAAACTTTTTCTCCGTCTAGAATAACTATTACGACTATTTTCCGAATAAAATACACTTGTTGCTTGTCACAAAATGCCCGAGAAACTGATTTGGAAATGAAAATTGCAAAAATACACAAACATATTTGCATAAGGCGACGCGAGTATAAAATCTAAGTCTTGTTTTGTTTACATAAAATCGCTTTTCAATCTATGTAATGAATGAACAAACACATAAAACTGGACAACACAGTCTTCTTTCGAAAAATTTTATTCAAATGTCCATTAGTGTATGTTTAAAAACAAAACGCAAAACGCGCATCGAGGCCGAGCCGTGTCTTCGATGAAATTCAAGAAATTAATACAACTGAACTTAAGCTACACAGTTAAAAACAATTCTCCAAAACTAACGAGAGCACAAACAAAAAGTCAATCACAGATTGATATCAAGATAAATTCCCATCAAAAATGTAATTTGTTTTAGCTTTAAGTCCCTCCGGCGACTACTGTGCTTGGAAATTCTTTAAATCTCCGCTTTGGTGCTGAAATCCGTAAAACGAACCCATCTCTCGCATTGCTAAAAACGTATATAGTTCCTCGAAGAAAGATTTTATCCCTGAAAGCTCTTCTTTTTCCACTAAAGCGGCTTCTGAGTATCCCTTAATTAATATCCCTGTCTTGAGTAGCAAACCACGAAAAAATGCAGGAAAATAACGACTTTAATTTAAACCGTTTTCTCCGCTCAGTAAACACAGCAAAACATCAAAGTGTTTTTCCAGCTGACGTGACATTCGGCCGTGTAACCGCGCGAAAAAAAAAGCCTCGCTTTGGTTTCAACATAACGTCGTACGCGCATGTTTTGCGACGTCATACGCGCCCGCGAGCTAGTCCAGCGCGACGGAGCTCTGCGCGACGGCGGCGGGCACACGCGCGCCCGCGAAACATTCCGCTAGCCATGACCATGAAAAATGACGGGCTAGGTTCTATGAGTATGGGGCTGCGCGGCCCGGCGAGTGCTCCGCTATTACCAACCATATCCTTAATGCCATTATATAGCTTGTATAAAGAACTAACCCCCCGGACAAAAGTTAACAACTTTTATCCGTTTTTTCTACTCATACCTATATCTCGTTTGCGCATGCGCGCATTAACGAGATAAAAATGGACATTCTCAAAACGTTTTAAGTGATTTTAAATACAAATGAGGATATATTTGGCTAAAATAGTTATTTGATTGTAAAGCATGACGACTGTTTTTGTCCATTTCAATATGGCGTCATCTGTAATTTCGCCGGAGTTCGGTCGGTGTTCAGATTAAAATAGTAAAAGATCCCAAACAAATAAAACCAGAATCGTAAAGAACTATTTTTCTAGACTCCTTGGTAGTATTTTTGGAAATTTTGAGACACTACCACATGTATTTTTGCGAAGCTTTTTTAGGCCGCCTTTGCTTGTGTTTGAAAAACCGAAGATGTCACTATATTATCACTATAATATCACTATATTTTGGTAAAGGAAGCCCAGCTATATACATCTGTAGCTAGAGAAGCCGTTTTGTTACATTTTAGTTCGTATGAGAACTGCCTGAAAACTGCATAATTTCGTGATTGCACAAGGTGAAACTTGAGCTGTTTACCTCCAGTTGTAGCCTGTTCCAGGCTCCGAGATCTCGGAGCATGGAACAGGCTAGTTTTCAACGGTTTATTCCAGTTAAAATGGATATTTCAAAAATCTAACTTCATTTTGTTTTGTCTAGTATTTTAAGCTGCCTACAGGCAAAAAATAAGCCAAAACGATTTTTGACCGTGTCCGCGAATTTTTTTATCATCTTCGCTTTTTACAGACATTTACTCTCAACCATTTCCTCACTGCCATTAAAGCGTGTGGGCGTGTAGAAATGTGGACGTGTCGACATGTTTACAGGTATTGAATTGAATTCAAGAAGTGGAAATCTTACAGACATGACAATATACTGAGTGTCAACGAAAAACTACTTGCCGTAATTAGGAAAAGTAGCTTTATGTTCAGTATTTTACTTCCTAAAGGAACCTAATATACGTTTTCTTAGCGCGTCACATGATATCCCTGCAGATTGCGTGACAAGTCAAAACAAGGCGCGGTCTCTCGGCTCAGAATTTTCCTATAATTATCTATTTTACTGGTAGTGTATGATAATTTATTCCCTAATCAGTCATGTCGTACCGACGGGAGGCAATTAAAGGCGAAGACCCAGAGATAACCCGAGCTGGTATGATAAATCTATATGGCTGCATTTGCAGACCAAGACGAAGAGCTAATAAAAATTCCTAAGGATAAGGTAGGCCTTGTCATAGGAAGAAAAGGGAGCAGACTGCAGGAGATAAGAGAACAAACTGGGGTCCAAATACCGTAAATGCTCGAATTAGCGCCCGGGGCGCTTATTCAATTTTCTAAGGCGAGAGGGGGGCGCTAATTCGAAGGGGGGCGATTATTTGAAGGGGGCGCTTATTTCGTTTATCAATTTTTAGCCTCAAAATGACTTTAAAACCAAACTGCAACATAAAAATTCAAAAACCTTATAGAAAACTACTTTTTGCAAACTCGAAACGTTCTTAAGACTTTTTCATCAAAAAATATATTGTTCCTCGCGAAGCGAGGGCCGAAGGCCCGAGCGTAGCGAGGTTAATAAATTTGACGGCCGAAGGCCGCTCGAGTGCTCGGGTCTCGGGAGCTGAGCCGCGCCAAATCGAGCGAAAAATATATTTATATACACCTATTTCAAAAAAGGTTGCTTTTGTAATCCATGATGCGTGATGCATGATCCATGTTTCATAGCCCGTGGTGCATTGTGTTAGAGTCCTTTTGAGCGGCAAGTTCAAAACATGAAGGACAGTGGAGGAGCTCGTTGCTGAGTCTGCTGAGACCGTAAATATTTGCCTCAAAGTCTTTTCTAAGAATAAGAAGTCAGTAAAGGAGAGTTATCAGCTGAAAGGTGTTAGAAGGTTCGCAAGTGCGAGAGAACTCAAGGAGTTTATCTTAGAGAAGCATAGCAAGAAGTTTGAAGCGGCAATACACGAACTCTAGAAATCAGATTTTATGGTCCTCCGATACTACGCTGACTGAAGCCTATTTGTTAGAATAAAAGCAATGGCTTGTCCTCTGGGGTACGCCGCCAGCAGTGGTAGCCGCAACCAGCAGTTGAAGCGCAAGTCAGAATCGATCATCATCCCTTAGCGCCGCAACTAACGAAGCCAAAAGGTTTTGTCAATCAAGTGAGTATTGGAATTTTTTACTGTTTATTGTTTATTATTTGTTATTATAATATGACTGTACGGCCCCGCTGACGCAATCCTACAAAAAATAGAATCGCAAGGTGACGTGAGCGAGGCCGGACGGGTTGACGTGCGCCGGTCCGGAAAAAGCCGTCCGGCCGCGCTCGAGTTCAAGAGACCTCGCACTGCATGACTATTCTTGTTGACTGAGTTAGGTCGGGCCGGACGGGAAAATATTTGGCTCTCGGTCATGGCGCACGGACCTCGCTGCGCTCGGTCCGTACGCCATGACCTCTAGCCAAATATTTTCCCGTCCGGCCCTCCAACTCAGTCAATAAGTGCATGTTATTATTTATTTTTCTAGAATTACACAACTCGTTTCTAAAGCTCGATGCTCGCAATCCCACGTGCATGCGAAAGCAAAGCTAGGGTGAAAATTTGCATATTATCAACAGCCGAATTCGTTGTGTCGCGACCCGTGTTGTTGTAATAATCCCTCAAAACCTATTCCACATGCATTGTGCTTCTACGCTGCCAGAATTAGAAAGTTCTGCTCGTATCGCCTCACAGTCCACTTTGACACCCTTAGATAGAAACATGTCTCCTCCTCCGAATGCTGCAAAAAATGCCTGAACCAAATAACCCTCCATCGGAGGTCTTCAGAATACGGTGCGGGCATTTTTGTTGCATTTATACGAAGTTGCAACCGGTGAAGGCACAGCTCCCATGATGCACCGCAGGCTATGAAACATGGATCATGCATCACGCATCATGGATCACAAAAGCAACCTTTTTTGAAATAGGTGTATATATATATATATATACTGAAGATGTCGTGCAGTTGCCTGGCAACAAAAATCGCGGCGCGCGCTCATGTTTATTCATGGAGGCGAATGACGGCCGGGCTGTCAGTGAAAAAGCGTTTACTCTCGGTGAAACACGACCAATTTCTGATGCAAATGAGAAAGAACAGCAAACACAACAACGCTGGATTCAACAAGTGGCTGGAAATCCTTTCCGGAGAAGATTAACCACCGAAACTCCGCTGGAGCGAGAACGGCGACTTGAAATTCAGCGCGATCGAGCAACGAAGAAACAACTACAACATCGATTACAAAGACTTCAAACAGCCGAGAATGTCTCAACTTTAAATTTCAGGGCCATTACCGGTATGCAACCCAACCTCTCCAGTCAAATCAGAAATTCCATCTCTCCCACATTGCTAAAATTTTGAATCGCCGGCTTCTTGTTACTGTCTTAAAAGTTCCTGGAATTACGAGGCCATTTTCAAGTTTCCTGCTTCCAGTGACTTCAACTACCACCTGATTATCCTCATGAGCTCGTAGAAATGTAAACACGAGAAAGGAAAGTTCAATGGGTACATGTCCAACCAGCTTGCAACTCTCTTGAATGAATGTTCCAACAGCATATTCATCATGCTCTTTAGCCTCCTTTCGTTCGTCTTTCCGACACACTAGCCTTTCTCCAAGCTTTGGTGACCACTTATAAACATGATGTCCCCTTATCACAGACGCAAATTCTATTTCGTAAACCATCTGCCATATATTGTAAACAGTTTTTTCTTTCTTTGTAAATATGGTAATAAAGTGTATATATATATAGAAATACGTGTCTCGCAGAACCTCGCGAAGCTCGGGGGAGGATGCATTGGGGAGCAAAGCTTTACGAGGAACTTAATAAAGTGAAGCAGCTATGTGCTCACATGGATATGTTGTGGTTCAATTTTATCCTTGGTTCAAATTTTATTTTCCTTTGTTTTTGGCTATGGTAATGTATGATAATGAGTTTTAAACAAAGGAAAATAACATTTGAACCAAGGATAAAATTGAACCACAACAGATATTTCTATATATCAAGGAAATGAGATGCAAACCCGTGCGACTTTGAAAGGACATTATGTTTATACTATTTAACAATGTCACATTTCATTAAAAGAACCGTATAGACCGTATACCGTCTCGTATGTCGTACCGAGTACGAGGGGAGGGGGAGGGGGAGGGGGCGGCGCTTATTTGGAGGGGGGCGCTTTTTACAAATTTTGAGCCTTAGGAGGGCGCTAATTCGAAGCGGGGCGCTTATTTGAAGCTGACGCTAATTCGAGCATTTACGGTATCTGTTAAAGACATTCGAGCTCACTTGAGAGGGACAGCAGAACAACGACAAAAAGCTAAAAAGATCATCGAAGAAGTCTTGAATCCGGTAAGCGTGACAATAAAAGCTCTCATAAGCCGAACACATTGAAGACCACATCTAGACGCCCTTGTTAAAGGAGTCCTTCTAATGGGGATTACAAGTATAGTGTACAGAAAGAATGATACCGTCACAGATAAAATAAACCCCTCTGTTATGCTGTTCATACTTGATGGAATCACAACTGACTGTTCACCTAAGGGGAGGTTTTTTTTTTTTTTCAGTTGACACAGTCAGGGTTATTTTATGTGTCACCTTCCGGCTGGGGATTAAAAAAACCGTTTGCCGTTTAAGCAACTCAGTGTGTTTCCCTTGTGGTTTTTTCACTATTGCGTATAACTTTTACGTGTGTACGGGCGTAAATTTTAAGGGTAGCTGTCCCGGCTGAAATATCGTGTTTGCATGATTATGGCCAGAAGCTTGCTTTAAGCTTTCTTTATTATCTTGAAATTGAAAGAAACCATCGCCAAAAGTGATAGAAACAAAGAAACAAATGCCGCAAGCAGACTAGCCGAAACGACTCAATGTTGTTTTTCTTTTCACGCTTGGCTATTGTGTGAACGAAAATGACTATTATTTACGGATGGCTCAGCAGCTTTTAGTCTTCAGCCAGTACAGTTAGCACCTACAATCGAAAACATGACTTGTAGTCTCTGTTTCATCGCTCGTGTCTGCAGTTTTTTAGTCGCCCAGTGAACCACGGCATCAGTCAAAGGAGAGAACTCAAATCATCTTCAATGCCTGGTCACTCTGAGGTAAAAGACTAGTTTTACCGTGTAAACAAACTACATAGATTGACAACAATCTGCTCAGACACGTAGGGTCAGCTGTGGTACCACGGTTTGAAACGTGTGGTAGAGAGTTTACCGAATAAATTTGACAAATAAGTCGTTAATTTCATCGAACGGTTACCTGTCTCTCGTACGCATATTATTATTCGGTAAGAAATGTTTTGCTGAAATTAATCTCGCTCTCTACCGGGTCTGTTCACTGTGCCCCTGACGAGAATGACAGACCTTCTGAGCAGATAAATTTATTTTCATATTATCAATCTATGTTGTTTATTAATAAGTTTTTAGTGAGCTCACTAAAGTGCATGTAAGCTTATATGAATTACAAATTTTCAATGGTCAAGAATTTTAGTTTGTTTTTGTTTTGGTTTGTTTTGTTTTTTGTTTGTTTTTCAATCAAAATTCTTATGGCGTTTTTTAACTCCTTCTTCAATTCATCTTCTTGCGTTTCTACATTTCTCCTTCACTTGGGGACCTGTAGTTGCGCTTACATCCCTTTCTTTCCCTATTATCTTCCATGCAATTTATATTTCCCTGTTTCTTCTGTCTTATTGTCCTCTCGGACTCTGGGTCTCATCTCCATTGTACCGTGGTTCTGTATTTCTGCAATCTTGCAATTTGCGGTCCTGTTGGGCTTTGGTTATGTGCTGTCCTGTTTCCGTGGGGCTTTGGCTGGAGTCTCGGGGTCCTATAATTTTGCATTCAGTCCCAAACACAAACGATCCTGGTCGATCCGGTAATTCGGTAGTCCGTTGTCCATACTGACCACAACGCAGGCTCAAAAATTTAACTTCAAAATGGCGACGCCGGCGAAGAATATTTTCCAAACATTATGTTGACAGTTTTCGATGGCGTTTATGGTTCTCCCGTGGTTTTATAACTTATTTGTCTCACTCTTACTGGCATAAACTGGAGCTATTACAACAAGGTAGCAATGAATATTTTCATAGCAAAGTAAACAGCGATGAACTGCACGATAAATATCGACGAAGAGCTGATTTTAAAAAAATATACTGGATTTGGCCGGATCGCAATGGATCCTAACAAAGCGTCTGAAGCACTTAAATGGCATGTATGTATCAGCCTTTTCCTTTTTTGTGTACCTTATTGTGTCTGAAAGTAAAATTCAGAGTTATTGTAGATCGGAGAGAAGTGTCCCATTGTTTTTTTTTTTGCATTGAAAATGAAGTATAAAAGACAGAAACCCGGCCTCATTTACAAACTTCGTGAAATGAGCTTCAAAAAGCTTTTCTTGCTAATTCTAGCATTTTTTTAAGCAGAATGATGCTTAGCTGAACATTTGCTGTCTTTTCTTGTAATTTCATTCAAATTAAACCACTTTTTTTAATTACCGAAGTTTGATGAAATCGCCAGAAATCGTTGAGTGAGGTTAAAACATTCCTTCATACTAAAAAGCTATTTAGTTGCCCAAAAATTTTAATTATTATATTTTTCGAAAGCATAAAGATACTTCTTACCTCTAGTATTAAAACTACGTTATTAACTTGTTGCCCATTCGAGATATTAAGATCTAAAATGACCTAATTTTGGCGTCTCGTGAAAATGACCAAACATGCCCTTCACTTTTGGTATTGGGAAAGCAGCAAATCAAAGCAACCGATTCCAATATCACATTTTGCTACATGACTGATCAATATAGAATACGATTTAGTAGTTTTTATTCCCAGGCTGCTATTTTTGTTGTCTAAACACTCGACTAAATTTAGCTAATTGATATGCATAAATTTGTGCCAAATGGCCATTTTTCAGGGGGGGGGACCCTACAACTCAGAGAGAATAAAAAATTTTGACCTTATATTTTGGTACATGTATCTACTCATGACCCTCAACCTTTGTACCAAAATCGGTGATTTAAGTATTATCACCTCCTGCCTGGTCTTAAAGTGCTACTATGATCAAATTGTCGAATACCTTTAATTTTCGCGTAATTGGTAGTTAACTTCCTAAAGTACATGATTTCCAAAGTATATCCTCATGCGATGAAGGAAAGTGTTTTTTTTTTTGCGCTCAAACTCCGATAATTTTCATCCGCCATTGAACCGCCATGTTCCTGCGGCCTGGTTACCAACGGCAGAGGCCTGGTCACTTGGAATTCGCGGAGAAATCAAGTGACGTCATTTTCTCAAGTCAATTTCTCATACGATTTCATCCACTTCGATGCTCTCCTGTTTTCGAAAAGTCTTTCTTCCTTTTAATGATGGGAAGTCGTTGTGTTGTACAGGAGTGCAGCAATGAGACTGACAGAGCGGCCGGGATCGCGCTGCATGCGAGCCGGATCGATAAAACGATTGATTGTTAGAACCAAGGGGAAGAATTTCCATCCTCACCAAGGACACGTTTTGTTTGTATTTTCTCGATTCACATCGAGGAAAACCGTTTTACTCGGGCTTTCAACCCATGCCTAGCATATGGAAAAAGGGGAGCGATCAACAGATTGTAAATCTGAAAAAAAATCTGCATAAAGAAGAAGAAGAAGCGACAAAAGGTGCGCGCAAAGTGTGTGAATATTCTCATATTATAAAGCTTACTGATTGTTTTTATCTGGTGATTTCTCGCTAGCTTGCTTTACACTCATACAAAAAGTAGTCACAATACACTTTTTTATATCGTGTTTCTCAAGTACCAAACCCTGATTAAACGAATAAATAATGTAAGCGTGAAAGCTTTTATTAACTTAACTTAAGCCTAAGTTTGTATTAATCTTTCCCCCGCCTCGATTAGCCTTTTAATTTTTATGTTGTTTGACTTTCAGTCGCCTATGACTGGGCTACTCCCTCCCCTCCTCCCCCCACTCCACCCTAATACTGAATCCTGGTAGTTTTAAAAAGGATGATTTAAAAGGACATCGAGGACAGCAGATTCTCTGAGACTTTAAATGTGCAAACATATCATTTTCAGTCAGACCCTTTTTATGGGTTTTTTGGACCTCATAAGCCAAGAATAGAAGCGCATATGAATTGAAATCTTGCATGGAACACTCTGAGTATGTCTAGACAATCGAAACGAAAGGGCAAGTCTGTATATTTCACCGCTTGCAATTCTGGTCTGAAAAGAGAATGACATTTTGATATAATTTCTTGTTACCTCATTTGCATCAACATAGCTTTTTGGACCAGAAAAGGTGAGAATTCAACGAAATCACATGAAAACTTCTAGAATGCAGATGAGCATGTGCATGTGTAGGAAACCACAGGGGAAGTCTGTGTCTGTCACCTCTGAGACTTGAAAACAGAATGACATTTTCAGTCAGAACTTTATAAGGGTTGTGGGGGACAGACTTTTGGACCTCATGGAATTGAAGCAAATGACTTAAATCTTGCATGCAACACTCTGAGTATGTCTTGATAATAGAAACAAAAGAGCAAGTTTGTATCTTCCACCGTTTCAATCTAAGTCTCAAAAGAAAATGATATTTTGACCTATTTCTTGTCAGGAAATATGTACATCAACAATGTATAAACACATTTTGTCTACTAATAAATTTGTTGTTGTTGTTGTTATACATGATATTGACTCTACATTTTTAAGTATAAATACTGAAGAATAACCAAGAAAAAATTGAAGGTTGCTTACAACAGTTTTCATGTTTACTACATTTTGGTAAGTTCATGCATTTTCCCAACCCTCACTGCACCCAACAATGAATGTATCAACTGTTACCATACAATAGACTATAGTGTATCAAAATCAGAGAGACTTGCTTGGGCCAGGCTGAATACATGTATTTGACTATGCATTAGAATAAGAAAAAGTTTACAAATTAACAAAAATAATTGGGAGCAGATTTCCAACAATTGCACAATAATCTGAATAACAAACTTACACAATCTGCTCCAAAGAATATTGTTTTTAATGTATATTACTTTGTAAACACATACTTTTACTCAGGTGACATAGAATAATACGATAAGAAAAATGGGGGTTACTGGGTAAACTTTCATACCATAAGTCCCAGAAGATAATTAGTCAGTCTCACTGATTTGGCTACTGTTGCTATGGTAGCAGTTAATAGCAGCATGTAAAACATTTTTGGGTTCAGTGGAAGTTGGACATGACTGTTATCATTCAAGGCCCAGTTACCAAAATTGCCTACAATATGTGGATGCCTGTTACCAGAAAATACAGTCAACTCTCTCTAAGACAGACACAGTCAGGACTGGCCCCAACTGTCCATCTTAGAGAGGTATCTATCTTATAGAGAGCTTAGTTACAGTAAAATGACTGAAAAACTGAACAGCACCGACCAACACCAGGTGTCCCTTTTATAGAGGTGTCCGTTAAGTGAGAGTTGACTGTATAGCCAAATAAATTTTCATCAAAAAATCCAGTGGTGTGAAACTGGAAACCTGATGTGAGCCACCTTACATAGCTTGTGTACATAGAAAACATCTCATTGCAAATTGTTGTTGTCTTGCACATTTATTTTCTCATTGATAACTGTACTTATTCACATCTGGATATAATAAATACAATGTATTGATAAAACCTTTGTTTTGAAGGTCAAAGAAATGTTTTTTTGAAACATTTAGTCCTCCCCCCCTTCTTCTTTGTAGTAAGTGTGCTCCTCATCAGAATTTGGGAAGGTTTGCCTGATGCACAGATTGGTGATGTGCCACAGATCTCAGGAACCTAAAGAAATGAAAATTACAGAGGATGTTTTTGAGTGTATACAAATGTGGTTATTTGGACTTGTCGTTCAACCTTGCCATATGGTGTTTGTGGGTGGACATAGTTTGAGTGGTGAAGCTACATGTACACTGTATTAAAAGGGATAGGAACTGGCAAGCTAAGTTGGTATTTTCCATTCTTTTTAATGCCAACAATACTGCCACTGTGCAAGCAATCACATCCTCTATATTAATATGGTTTGCAGAGTTGTTGCCTTAAAGTTCTTTTATCTTAGATGGGAAATGACATTTTTATTGTTCTTGTTTACACGTATATAGAAACCGCTTTTGGTAAGCCAAACTCAGAAGGAACACTAACATGGATTGTTGTTATAAATGTAGGTTTGCACAATAAAATACAGTAATAATAATTTATTAATATTGTAATACAATGTATGTAATAATAATTGTAATAAAGTTGTTGTTGTTGTTGTAAGTTGTTGTTCAGTTTGTAGTAAATTCCATAAAATGAATTAATGTTTTCAAACATAGCTACAATGAACTTGCAATTACCCAGGATTAGAGAGCGTTATTCTAAACTCCCTTGACAGGAAATGATATCAGGTTTAATAAATTTGTGCCTATATGAAATGGAGAGGAAACTTGGTATCAATAATTAGAACAGAACGATGAGCTGAAATTGACGCCATTGTGCACAGCTTTCATTTAGATTCTCACTTATAAACAGCAGTGCATTTTCGATGGTAAAAAAGAACAATAAGCTCATTCGGAACTGAAACTATACTGTACGCTTTCCTTATTGCGCCACTGTGAAGTTATAAAACATCAAGACAAAACTTGCGAAAGTCTGTAGTTAACCTCAAGGTAAACTGGCTTCGGCTTCAATAAGTCTCCGAGAACACAGCAAACAATTCATCTACATACCAATATTTGGTGTCTTCCTCGCCAGAAAAAAGAATCAGCAAAGCCTGCTCTTCCTCCTCGTTGGCCTCTAGAAGACTCCTAAAGCTACAAATAATAGCTAGCTGTTCAAGTTTTCGGCTGCCTCTTCTTCAGTCGGAACTGGCTCTACAGAGTCATCGCAATTGACGATTTCTTCTTTTTCATTGCCCATATCGTGTGAAGACGATCCAGACAAGCTTTCTGAATAACTGTTGTCACTACAACTTTGAAATTCGTCGCTAGAAGGATCTCTAGAAGCCCCGAACTAGTGAGTGAACGAAGCCATCGGATCAGCGACTTGAGAAAATGACGTCACAACATAAAAACAATATAGATTTGAATGAATTACTGCAACTCCAATCCCTGTTATAACGCGGGCTCACTGGAACATAAATTCGAAAAACACTACTTTCTAAGTTCAATATTTTCACTTTGCGGGGCCCTAACTTAATTTAATTGACCTAGACAGGTACAGTGACATCTGATAAGCTGTAAGGAAGGCGTTTTTGTTTCATACGTGACATTAATTTTTGATCATAGTAGCACTTTAAGTGGCGGGAGAACAGTTTAGCTTGACTGTTTGTAAAGATCAAGCAAGAAATGTGTGCCCTTACGAGCCTGATACCAGGAACATCGATGAAAAACCCGCAAAGGTTTTCCACGCTTTTTATCTTGAGTGATTTTCTAATGATTTCAGTACAACCAAAACCAAATGCGACCAATACGGCAAAACACAGAAAAATATAATGGGCTAAACAGATCCCGACGAACAAACACACAGCGATTGTAGGCCCTGCACGTTTAAGGGAGGGGAATGCGCGTAAGCCATGACCAAGTCAAACTTTGTTTTGAATTTATTCTCACAATTCATTATTTTGGTTTTAACTTCGTATACCGTGTGGCACGAAATTTTCGCGGGAGTTTAATTTCGCGGATTGACGATTTTGTGCGTTTCGCGGGAAGAAATTTTCGCGAATTTGGATTTCAGATTTTACTGTTGGGAACACATTTTCGCGGATCTTAGGCAAGTTTCTGTTCGGTATTTCACTTTCGACACTGGTACATACAAAAATAGCAACAAGGGGTTTCATATTTTCTTAACATTTTGTTTATGTATTCTCTAACTAATAAATGCCACAAGTCGGCTATTACAACTCGAAGCTACAGCATACGGTAGGTGGTTGGCTGTCCAGCTGGCTGTCCAACCAGAGACAATCAAAGTGAACATGGGGATTCCCTTGATGCGTGAGAAAACCTCGAAATGGCTGCTCGATTTCTTCATCTACCTGAACAGCAACCCTTCCACCATTCTTAATGGATGGCGTAAATGTGGCATCACGAATGCCCTTGAGAATGGTGTCCCATCAGACTACCCGTTTGCATAGACACTGGACATGTTCAGCCATAAATGTTAGTTTTTCAGTAGATAGTCTCCTCTAGAGTTATAAATTTACACAGAGATCGCAAACACTGTTCATTTTGTTTAAATTGCAAAGAAGAAGACTGTGATATTGTTTGCAGTCAATTTAATTGAAATTCAGTAATATAAAGAAATGGAATAAATTTTCGCGGATTTTTTTTTTCGCGGGAGATTATTTTCGCGAGATTTAATTCGCGAAAACAAACTCCCGCGAAAATTTCTCTCTCTTTTCTGTGATTTTTGGGCTGATCGGGGTCATAAAAACTCTTGTTTGGTCTAGTTGCAGTAAAATTGCTGTAATTTTCGTTGACCACGTTTTCAAAAATTCAGCTATAAATAAAGGCTGATTAATAATTTAACAATGACTAATGACTAATTCATTTTCAGATGCACTTGTTAAGTAACCAGAGAACGCGTAGAATCTTGCTCATCCAGTATTCTGTAAATTTACCCTCGGACGGACACGCAAACTTATACCTCCACCGTGATACAACGGGGGTGGGGGGGGGGGGGGGGGGGGGGGGGGGGGGTTGGTTGCAACCCCTCCCCTGGGTTTTTGCGGTGTTACAATATTTGAAAAATATTTTACCTCAAAAGATAGTCTAAGCCTGTCATGTGATCTACAAGATAAGATAAGTATTATGGGTTATGGCACTGCTGGGGTCCGCGACGTCATCCAAAATGGCCGCCAAGATGTTCACTAAAAGTTCATATCTTTCAGCAAAACGTGGATATTGCAAATATATATATATATTGCTAGAGTTGTAAAATATCATACAATGAAACATTTTGCCGCTTTTAGTAGCGTTTAAGTTTTTTTGACCGAAAAAGGTAAAAAACACGCATTTTTATTCAAAAATGGCTTGACCGCATGCTAGTGTTGACGTCTTATCTTGGAACCATAGCAACCGATTGTCACCAACCATAACCAAAACGTGTCTTAAGGATCGGAGAAAAACTTCTGGGGGGTGGCATACCCCCCCCTTGTACATCCGAAATTATTCCTTATCTGAAGTGTGCTCACAGAACTCTACCAGGCTTCGTGGGTGCAAACAAATAAGTGGGAATGGTAACAATTGAAACCCGGAAGTACTTCCGGTTAGAGAGTTATCTATCTACTGAATACTTCATTCGCAAGAGCCAAAATTCATTCATTTTGTGTAAGACATGAGATTAGAAAAGAAACATGTAAATTATAGCTATGGAAAGACGATATGACATTCGAAAGGACTCGACGAACGGAGGTAAAATGAGGTAAACTTGCACATTTCTAACTACCATCCAGCGGCTAAATTTTACTAGCTTTTGTTTATGGGACACATCATATTACCTTTTTGAAGAAATACTATTCAAGGGAAACAAAGTTATATTAACCACCGTATTTCGTGTAACGCAAGTATGCCGTTTGGTAGATAACGAGACAAGCCGGCAACACGTTTATTGACTTCTGCACTGTCTTGAAGAAACGAAACGTTACAATTTATAGAGAATAAACTTCCATGAAGTTATTTGTTTATTTTATAAGTACTGAGATTTCTTTCAAACAATAATGACAACAGCGATTAGACGCTGAAATGAGTTTTATTCGCTCAAAAGCGTAAAAGAGTCAACATTTTCTTTTCAAAATTTCTAGGCGATGAAAATGAGTTTTGTTCACACAAAAAGTTATAGAAGATTCAACATTTTCTTTTCAAAATTTCAACAAATCGAAAAAAATGGAAATAATAAAAGCTAGTTTTATTTACTTTGAATTGTTCAAAGCAATGTTATTTAAAGTCAAGCTTACTCATCATCACTGTCGCAAAAGGTCTCGGTCTCTTCCATCGTGGCAACGCTTCAACTTAACATCACCCCAGCACATATCTCTATGCTTTTTGCAGCCTCTGAGTCCAAAATGCATGGTGTTATTTAACCACAGTGTGTTTAAAAGCGCTTCAGGATTTCGTGCACCAAGGAGGCCTTTTTTGTTGAGCGCATTCAATTCATCACTAGTTAAAGCTATCGAAGCGTTTGGCTTATTTCCTTTTCCTTTTTTCTTCAACTCTAGCTTTCTGTTTGGACAGAAGGACTTTCCTTGTCTTCCTAAATACGAGGTCATTCATGATACTGGCAGAGTATTTTTTTTCTTTAGATGTCGCTCAAAGCTTGCCAATAAACGTCGGAGCGAAAAAGGCTCATAGTCTTTGCCATCTTTAGTTTTGACCGTAATGATGAACTCCGGCACACGTGTATTCGTTCAGCTCCACTGCTGGAAATTCTTCAACTTTTCTAAGTTCATTCTTCGTTTCTAAGTTTGAAAAAGTTTTACATCTCGTTTTTTTGTAACGTGGCTTTGTTTTCTTGTTCTGCAATACAATTGTCAACCGAACCGGCGTCCGCAAATCTTTCCAACATATTGAAAAAAGGCGGCTTCCCAGTTTTCGCGCCAAGCCTTGACGTAGTTTTCCGTACGATCTGACTTTTCACTAGTGAAAAAAACATCGTTCGTCCAATCAGACGACGCGAACGATGTTTTTTCACTAGTGAAATTTTATCGTTCGCGTCGCTGATTGGCTGTGACTAAAAACAGAACGATTTTTTCATCACTGCCAATCTATGAATAAATCTCAGTACTTATAAAATAAAATATCGTTCTAACTTATGTGTCGGGATGGGATAAAGTTTGACAATTCAAATTAATAAAGAAGTTTGAGCAGTGCTTACTTTCAATCAGTGGCACAGTTTATTTTGCTTTTGAGTTTCAATGAATTCTTTAGTGGAATCATTCAAAATAAAGCTTTTTCGCGGTGCTTTCCTGCCGTGCAGGATTTTTGTTCCAGCTGTACAATGCAATGGACGTATTTATAACTCGCAGAAGTACTTACTCAGACGTCAAAGAAGAGCCTGGCAGATTTGTAGCAGTTCCCAAGCGTCTGATGCGTTTCGTAATCGGTAACAAAGGAACTACAATAAAACAAATCAAAATGCAATCAGGAGCAAAGCTTACTATAGTCTGGGAGCCAAGTCTGAAAAGAGGCCTAGAAAATGAATTTCGTTGCACCCCCATGCTATATTTGTCTGAATAGCAAAAAATGATAGAACATTATCTAAGGAATGCAGAATGACATCTTTTATTGATAGGCCAGCGGGACATCACCCCGATATCAGGCTTTTTTTACCGGATACCTTTTCGCCACACTTTGCTAATTAATATACAATTTGAATTTTGCAATGGAGTTTCAAATAATTGTAAAGTGTACAATATTTGGTCCAAATAAGCCAAACTTGGACATAACATCAAACATACGTCATTCTTTGATTTATGAGTGTTTTGGACTGTATCCTTAATTTGAAACTGTTCCTAGGAGACAAGATTATTCCAGTGGATAAAGTTACAGCAATTTTCTAGGCTCCAAATGGAAAGACGTACGGATTTTTTTTCCCATTTTGTCAACTGAAATGTCCTTTTTAATTGTTTTTAAGCTTCAAATCCCTGAGAACGTTTCAAGACACACCACTGCGGATTTGTTGTTCCCGTTTTGGTCACACATGAAAACCAGAACTTCCCCGAAAAGATTGCAGTAACCACAGCTCCTGCAAGAGCAATTGATAGATACAAAGAATCGGTTTGACTATTTTTTTTGGTTTGAATGCATTGCAATATCCTGTTTCCTTAGTTTTCTTTAGAATATAAACTTGGAAACGAAATATCAATACGTTTTTGTGTTACACACATGAACGTTTGGTGCGAGAATTCTTCACTAAAAGCCGCGTTATTTCTGGTCCGAACCAACTACACCGAGAATGCTGAGCTTTTTGGCTCAAACGCATATTTTTCGTCTCCAAGATAACGCCCTTGTTCATTTTCACTCTCTTCGATTTCTGTCATCCTTGGTTTACAATAAAGACTCAAATCAGAATGTCTTCGACGTCTCATTTGAGGCCATTTGACGTATTCAAGTCCTTCAGTGAGGTTTGGAAAAAAGAGAGTGAAAAGAATTTAAAGTATTGCCATCACAAAAGCTTACAAGTCACGTCGACGGGTGTTTTATGTCCTGATGGTTACTTATGTGATTTCGTTCAACGCAATATACAAAAAATATACAAAAATCTAACAGTAAACTACCAGTGAAGGCTGCATTTCCAACCGTTTCATGAAGGAGTCCTCTTTTCAGTTCCTTCTCCGCGAAGCCAAAACGCGGGCGCAGAAAACGGCTGGAAATCGAGCTTAGTGAACAGTCTCTCTGAGAGATGCTATCCTTAATTGCTTCAATCACTGAAATAAAACAATCCCCACAAAAAAAAAAAAAAACAGCTTTATTTACCATTTCCACATCGCCACAGTAAATCAACCTCAGTTTCAAGTTTCTCGATTTCTCTTTCAAGTTCTTGCATCTTGAAATTCCATTTATTTTCTGCCTGTTCCAGTTTTATCGATGTCATTTCATCCTCCGTTGGGCTGAGAAAAAGAAACGAATCCGAGTTCTTTCGACGTCTTTGTCCTGTGTGACCTTTCTTTTCAGAAGCTGCATGACGGTAAAAAAAATAGCAGAAAAAAGTGTTATATATCCGATTGTACTTTAACCCTATTCGGCCTGGGGGGGGGGCACAAAGTGCCCGCGGTAACTTTCAACATCCATAAATTCTTTAATATGTATTCAAACGCCATCAAACTTTGTGACTTTTCCTAAAATTTATCTGGCAACAATTTGATTTGACAATTTATTGATCACGTGACTTGATGTTTCCATGGCAACAAGATTTGACAGCCATGTTTTTCGAAATTTGCATATTTGTACCTTTGAATGAAGAAAAACAATGTTTATTGCTATAACTTTTACATTTTTACGTCATTCAGCATTTATTTATTGGTTTTGATTAATTTTGAGTCAATTTGGACGATTTTTAAGAGGTTTTAAAAAAAATCAGAAATCCAAGATGGCGGATCCAAGATGGCGGCCGTATAACTAATTTCCTAATAACTACGTCATATGATGTCATCATTCTATTGTGCGGACCGCAAAGGAGACAGTTTTGGACGTACTATGTACCCTCTTGGTTTCAGTGTCATAGGCTCAGGAACTCAAAAAAAGCCCAGGCCGAATAGGGTTAAAAGAAAACTGTTTTGCGTAAACAAAAGTAAGGCTATTGAATACGCCCACCCAGCACATAATCGATAATCTAATCAGGCTTGTGTTAAGATCTTTAAAGATTGTGGCAATTGTAATGCGCGCCTCTGTAGCATTTTACCATAAATGCTGACTTTTGATTTCACTTGGCGAGTGACTGCACATCTCCTTCGATTTCCACTGTTTTAAGAAGTCACATTCTCTTATAAAGTAGTTTCGGATAGAAAACAGAAACCTCGTTTCCAGGGCGTTTTCCGCTTTCAACATGGCGGACCGGGCGTAGAAAGCCCTGGAGCAGGCTGCCAAAATGCACCAAGAATCATGGAGTGTTTTCTCAAGTGACACACGATTAAATGGCATTTTCTGAGGTTATTTCCAGTGATTGGTAGCTGGGTTTGTTTTCTGATAATCTAAAACCGTTGTTTAAACGTTTTACGCGACAAAACACGCCAGGATTCTTGGAGTATTTTAACAGCCTTGTCCAGGGGTCAATTTAATAAAACTTTTACAAGTGTAGCAATTGTTTTAGAGTTTGAAATCAATAGCTACGCTTGTTAATTACAAGTGTAAAAGTTTTAATATTAAATTGACCCCAGGGGTTTCTACGAGCAGCCCGCCATTTGGAAGGCGGAGAAGACGTTTGGCACCAAGTTGGGAAAACAGCGTCGGTTGGGTAACCGGAAACACATGCACTATTTTTGTTTTTCTTCACCTTGATTTTGTTGAAGCATCAGATCAAGATATGCTTCTCTGTACTCCTGTTCATCGACATACACAGTCACCTCAATGTCTTCTCCACTGGCCAGCTGTTTGATTTCTTCAGCTACAAGGAATTCTTCAAGACGATGCTTCAATGGTCCGTTCTTGTAGATGCTCCATAATTCATTCAAAGCAGATGGTGTTTCTGCTTGAACTATGAAACAGAGAGAGCTTTTTTCATTAAGCTCAACAAGTTTCGTAAAAGCAGGTAAAACAACGTTGTTGAAAGCATCAACAAATTCTTCAAAACTGTTGCAACTGCGCAGAACCAAGCCACTGCCAACCAATAAAGCACCACCAGCAAGCGTACGGAAATTACACACCACCCTAACCGCTGTGAAAGAACAACACATATACACATTATCATATTCATCATTTCACGGGTAATAGAACTCACAATAAAGTAATATATCAAACACGAGGAACAGTGTTTTATCAGGATATCCACTGAAACACCACGAAGTGGGTTGAAAAACGAGCAGCCACTTCAAGGTGTTTGGATACCTGATCAAACACTCTTTCGAGTGTTTGATATAGCTTCTCAAACTGATCATTAAATGCGGAGAAAACGAAGGAATAAAATTGCCAATTTCTATGCAAATTAAGACAGAATATCAAAACCTCCTTCACGGTAGTGATTCAGTTCCTTTGTGTTCTCGTCATGAATTATATCACAATTTATTCAACACCGGAAAAAAATTTCAGTTAATCAACAACTCTTGTTTGAGCTTTGTACTTTGTCCAGTGATCTTCTCGTGTGACCTCGTGTGAACGGAACCCTAGGGACCCTCTATTCTTTATTGTCCAATCACGTAGCACTTCTCCATCTTGTTTAGCTTGCATTCCATGTGCTTGTTGCATTCTGTTTTCACTTGGGCAAGAAGGCACAACTTTCCAAGCAGTAAGTTTTTATTTCCCTCCCTTCCCAATAGACAGCATGTTTTCCTTCCTGTACTTCTATTATTTTACTTTCACTAGACAGAGGACTTATTAAAACCTATCTAATGGCATGTTATCAAATAATCAACTGTAAGTCATCACCTCATTTCTATAATTATGATTACAATCATAGCCAACTCAATATCAACATGTTGTCTCGACTATATTTTTAGAGTTTGAAAACTGTTATAGCTGATATTCTGATTATTCAATAAAGTTGGAAACGGGGATGAAGTGCTCCTCCTGTCACACTTTTGCCCACATAAACTCGACTTTTTGGAGGCCCAACTCCCTCTATTCCGTACTCCTTGGATCTAGGTTAGTAGAGGCCCAGGAATGGTCACAGTCGGCCCTGAGAGGAGGCGCAACTTCCTCCTCTATACCGGTCTGTGTACCTTAGATCTAGGTTAGTGTAGGCCCAACTCCCTCCAATCAGAGATCAGAGGAGGCCCAACTCCTCCTCTCTACCGAGGAATGGTCACATGCAGTCGGCCCTGGGAGGAGGCCCAACTCCCTCCTCTATACTGTGTGTGCACCACCCTGGCAGTAGGTTTTGTTAGCTAATGACAATCCAGGAGTACATGGGGCTGACTTTTTAATGGAGCATTTTGTCACCCACTTCCCCATTTTCAGCCACACTAATGCATCAGTCAATTCCAGCAGTGCCCATCCCCCCACCCCCCCGGGCAACCCCGGGGCATTTGCTTACGTTGTCAGTCCCTGGGGTGGGGCATTAGCAATGTTTTCGCGGCCCGGGGGTGGGGCATTTGCCTACCCCCAGGTGACCCCCCGGGCATTTGACTCGCACATGTAGTTTCCGTGGAAATTCGTAATAAAACATGGAAGAATTTCTCGGCAAAGACGAGGGTTTTGTGGCGGATTGACTCGTCCGTCAAGGGCTTGAATCTGGCTAGCAAATGTCTTCTTCCCCCCGACGAGGTTAAGCTTTGGCTCCAACATCTGCAGCAAGTAGCCGAAAACATAAGAAAGGGCGCTGAAAAAGCCAAAGTTTCCCACCGAAAGAGAGCAAACGACATACGACATACGACGATCAAAAAGCTTACAGAGAGATTTCTTATATATTGTTTGCATTTTTGACGGTTTACCCAAATAGAAACGAAAACCACAGTTTTTTTAAACAGTTTGAACTTACATTAAATCGGATTATTTTCTATGACGCATCAGTTCTGTGGACACGTATAACTTTATAGAAATCAATAATTATTGTTCACAGTTTAAAAGCGTCTTTCAAGTGGTTTATATTAAAGCCAGGTTTCGTTTTTATATCATGTCTTATAAAACTAGATTAATTGTTTTTTTAGGGCACGTCTATTTGCCAATCTTTTTAAAAAAAATGCTAATGCCCGGGGGTTAGCCGGGGAGTGGGGGGGGGGGGGATGGGCACTGCTGGAATTGACTGGTGCATAAGTTGTTGTTGTTTTATTTTAACTCCACAATTAATTATGGGACTGATTACAAACATGAAGAAGTTGATTAATAATGTGTTTGAGAAGATAACATCATGATTCATGATTTGTAAATAGCGGTAGACGAATTAAATGAAGTTCTTTAGAAGTCTTTGAAGGTTTTCCAATTAATTAATATATTAAACGCCAAACATTTAACATATAAAAATTATAGTTAAAGGCTATTTGATTCCTGTCTGTGCTGTCTGACTTACCTCCTATCAAGGTACCTGCCGCCCGCTTCATCGAAGAAATGATACCAACTGACTGGGCTGAAATCACACATAGATGAATTGAGATAACTGTATAATGACCTATATGAATATTATAAATCAACGATATCAATAGTTTGAAGTGTCAGCCGCTTTCTCGCCCACTTCAGACTACGAAATAAACTACTATATGGTGAGACAGCAGTGAGATGAATAACAGTAAAACTGAAACTCACTCTTACTGGGCCTTGGTAAAGTGCAAGGAAATCGCAAGTTTCGCGACTACACTGGAGCAGTAGAATTTTGGGCCATTTTTGAAAGCACATGTATGAGATGACTTGTTTGTTCGGCAGTGGATGTAAACTCAAGAAATGATTGACTATACTCAAACAGCGCTAATTGTGGATCGTTTGGATTTGGTTGTAAAGAACGAATAATTATATTATACACGTGTTTTAAAATATCTAGCTCCTTGGGCTCGTTTGAAAGATATAGGTGGTCCTGTATTCTATAGCCCAACCTTGAAACAACCCAGTAAACAAGAAATTATGGCCGTATAAAAACGTCCGGCCTATAAATTTTAACGGCGCTAGTAACATACCTTTTCTTTTGTTTTCAAACTCCACCACCCTCTTAAGCAGCGGTCGTTTCTTCAACACCGTCAACGTTTCTTTCAACGTATCCAGGCGGTCAATTCCAAGACAATTCTGATTTTCAAGCTCTTCAAATAACGCGAGTACATCTTGAATGTTGTCTTCACTGCCCTTCGGTATGTCGTATCTGCACATGTAAACCAATTCTCTCAGTTCGCTCGCATCAAGTTTCTTGCTGATTTCAAAAAGCAAATGATTATACTCGTATTTAGACATTTTTTGAAAAGCGAAGATGCCCTGATAAAGGTAGGGAAAACCTACTCTCCTCAAAATCTCCAAATTCGACTCATTTTAATACTCATCGAACGTGGCGGATGTCAAATTACATTGCGTGACAACAAGGTTGCTTTGTCACGCGAATTTCGGGAACTGCCCGGGTAGATCACAGGTAGCCCATACAATCTGTTTGTCCTGTGTAACATAATGACCGTTTGTAATTTTATAGGAAATGTATGGGATTTACCTAAATTTCATATTATGGCGACGTATCGCCAAATGTATGTACTGATCAACGCTAAATAAACGTTAAATTACCTTATTTGCTGTGTGTTGTCGTCCTTTTTCCGTAATCAATCATATAGTTAAATTTAGGGCTAAGAAACCCGAGAAGCTAGGTGGTACAGTGGTAGGCCACAGGTTCAATCCCGAGTGGTGATTTTAGATTTTCTTTTTTACACTTAAAAGTTTATTGAAAATAAAATTCTAAGTGTCGACATTACGTGATATAAGTCTCAATAAGGTGTCCGACGTCCTTCTGGACGGTATGATTTAGGCACAACCCTACTCCTGGGCTTTCTACGTCCGGTCCTCCATGTTGAAAGCGGAAAACGCCCTGGGGACGAGGTTTCTGTTTGTCATCCGAACTACTTTCTAAGAGAATGTGACTTAGAACCGCGGAAATCAAACTTGTTATGAAAACCAGATGAAACACTTGTGATTTTCAACTCTTGTTTCACTGGGTTTCCAAAGTCAACCACATGATCAGATCCGACGCTGTGGTTGGTCAATGATCTCTTGAACTATTAACGAGTTTGAGAATTAAAATGGCAAGTTATCATTATTTTATCATTTTGCTGTTTTTAACCCGTGAATACGCGAAGCGTAATGAACGGATTATCGGCGATGGCAAATTCACTCACTCACTCGATCACTCGCTCGCTCGATTCATAACTCAGATGTAAACTTTTCTTGGTAATTTCTTTGACTAGTGCGTGAGGCTTTCGCGGCAAAAGAATAGTCGATCGCCGAAAAACAGGGCATTTTGAAAGCGCTGTTGTGATGTTTTAAATTCGGAGACCTTTGATGGAACATTAAAACCGAATTGTAGACTTGAAATGGAGTTTTCTTCAGAAACACGCATTTTAATCCTAGTTTTACCGTATGCGAATAAAGAATGAATATTTATAGAGGTTAATTCTTGCATTTTTTACACTAATTTAAAAGAGTGCCAGTGGGTAGCTCGTGTCCTTTTATCTAGAGTGAGGTCGAAAAAATCACTAAACTTGGTTTATGTTTTAATTCAATACATAAAGAGAACATAAACATTTCAATAGAAAACGAAAAAAAACCCAAAGTCTCTTACAAAGTTAATACAAAACCAGATGTCCTCTCTCAATCGCGTTCATGAGCTTAAACAGAACAGGAACAGAACGTTTGCGTTCGTGGACAGCAGATCCAGACTCGTACCCAGTCGCTATTAATTGGTTTAAATACCTCCACAGGAAAAATAACAGATTCCCATTTTTGGATATTTTAGGGTATTTAAAGAATACCCACAAAATTCCAAATTTGGCAAAGTGATCCAAGTCCCAACCTGGGAATTCCCAACCAATTTCCCTGGTTGGGACTTGTCTCACTCTTCCAGATTTGGGATTTTTGTGGGTATTCTTTAAATTCCCTAAAATATCCAAAACTGGGAATCTGTTATTTTTTTCTTGTGAAAATGAACAAAGGTCAATTTCAATCAAAACAAATAAAAATGCTAAGAAGAGATAAGATAAGAACTTTATTTAAGTGTCAATTTGTTTAGCCCATATGGACTAATTGGAGACACTATAATATTTATGATACACGTTATCCTAGAAATGTAATAGTATAAAAATTCTTATAAAATGTTAAAATCCTCCTAAAAAAAACACTATACTGATTACAGTACAAATTATCCTACGAATGTACTGGTAATAAAATTCTAAAATAAATAGATAAATGCTAAAATAAATCCTGAGTTAATTATTCGGTTACTTATATTTAATAACAGATTTACTGGCTACACAAGTTGCAACAATTGCTATGGTTATTCATATAGCCAGATAGGTCCAATTTTCTTATTTTATTCCTAAAAACCGCTAGAATAGGCGAGTCCCTCTGGTCCTTAATAATCTTCGATCATAAGAAAGGCCCTATATATCTAATGGTGTGTTTGCCATAGTGTGTACTATTAAAACGTGGTACGACAAAGTCAAAGTTCCGAAGCGCATGAGTATGTTTGTGACAATATATTGGCAAAATAGAACACTTGAATAAACGTAAACTGTTCATTCACTCTATTTGTACTTTGTCAATCAGATCACCCAGTTCAGGAATAGCACTGCTTTCAAAATCCTGGCTTTCCTGAAAGGTGGAATCATCATATAAAATGTTACTAGTGGATAAATTGTCCCAGTCCACATTCATTTAACTCCCCATCATTGGTCAATGCATTCCAGTCATCATTCTCTTCATCATCTCCATCAAAGTAATCGTGATCGTCATGTGCTTGCCCTGTGTCTTGATTTAAATCTTTGCCAAAATGTCCATAATTGCAAAAGCATGCCTTTCTTTCCAAATTTCAACATTTGCCTTGAGATCAGATATGCTGAATATTTTATCACAGTTTTCCAAAAGGTGAGAAATCAGATGGTCTGAAAATCCAATTAACAGTTCTGGAATGGATGCCACAGGTAATTCTCCTTTGGGAGATTGATGTAATAACTCAACCAAAAGTGACTTCCTTAATCTTAGGAGCTTTCCTTTCAAAGTGGTTTTCTGTGCACTTGAAACTGTTCGGGTCTTTCCAGCATAAGGGGCAGGAACTAAAACAGGTACTGTCAAATTTGCATCCTTTGAACAAAGTCACAGTCAGTCAGAATACGTTTTTAGAGGTACTAATATTTTATCACTATGTAAACCTGTTACCACTACTTATGGTCACAACTTCTTTCGTTACTTTGCATCTAAGACCTGGAACTCCCTACCTAATAATGTAAGATCTGAGCCTACTTTAGCTGGTTTTAGAAGACTCCTGAAAGTAATCTCTTTTCAGACATAATGGTATATATAGATTACTTCATGGGCAGTGCGGGCGTACGGTATTTACGCACGAGTTGGTGATGTATCGGAAATCGAACGAGAGAGCGCAGCGAACGAGTGAGATTTCTGATACAAACCAACGAGTGCGTAAATGCCGCACAGAGCACTGCCCATGCTGTAATTTGTTTATTTTACACATTTGTACTTGGTCTAAACACTTTTTTCACGTGAGAAAGTCGTTTCGCCATTCTGATTGGCGGCAAACCCCGAACGGGGTTTTCACACGCCAAATTTCAATAGAAAATCTTAATAAGTATGAAATAAATTGACATTCTTCAAGTAAATAGATGTAAATTAAATTTTTTAATGTAAAAAGATTTTTCCCCTTTTTCCATTTTTTTATATACTACCGTAAACACCAGTGTATAAGCGGCACTTTTTTGCTTAAATTTTTGCTCAAAGTCGAGGGTGCGGCTTATCTACGGGAACATCTGCAAAAAGTTATCGTACTTTCTGTTGATATAAGTTGACCAGACTTTTTGAGCCTCGAAATTAAGATTTTATTTATTAAAGGTGTATATAAACATGGAACAAAAATTCTTTAACTTTAGATGATGTAGAAAAGTTTCTTGTCTGTCTAACAGAGCGCCAGAGCGCCTCCAAGACCAAAAATCAAATTAAACAATCCGCATCGAAGACGTATCGCACGAACACGAGTGTTGTGTTTATAAATTGTAAAATGAAGACGTCGGAGCATGTCCAACCTTTGTCGAATTTGAGACCTTTTTTTTTTCCGCGCTCATTTTGCCTCATTTTTGGCATGTAATCTACAAATTAATTGCAAAACATTGTTCAGAATTTTTTTATGCTGTAGTTTCCGTCGTTTTAGAGAAATAACGTATGCAAAAAACAAAAATTAACTAAACTCCCTGTCTTTCCGTTGAAGCCCGCTCGAGAAAATGAATCCCAAAGTTTACCCGAATTTCTCGATTTTATGCCGAGGTTTTTTCACTTCAGATGGCCAAGTTTGGGCCCGTGCCGCTAAATCCCGCTCAAGAAAAATTTATCCCAAAGTTCATTCCCTCGAAATCGCTTCATTTTTATCGCCGATGGTCAGCAAAGGTGTCGGGATACCAATGGCGACATCGAGCACGGAATGCCCACCGAAACAAAATACGGAAAATATTATAAGTCTCGAAGCACTTCGGATATCGGGCATTTCGACTACGGCACGGGATGGCAAATGGGCCACAACTCACAACACTGCCCCTTTTCTGATCCGAAGTGATTCCAGACTTTCCCGCCGGCTCCGTCTTGCCAACCAACGTCTATTTTCACCTCGAGCGCGAAATGGCGATTTAGACACAAGGTGGGACAAGAAACACGACTCGTTTCTTTGAGAGGTGCTAGAGACTTGCGGATTTCAGGACTTAATGATGTCCTTCCATCACCGGACGGGCCTCAAACATACACACGCTACGGACGATGTGTTAACCGAAGCGAACTCGCGATCGATAAGCGAGCCAGGCGCGCGTAAATAGCGGTATTTTTGTTCAGGTTGTTGGCACTGGTCAAGAGCATTGCGGTCGCATAGTCGCATATGATTTAGGCTTGACCCTGGAGTAGGGGTCAATTCAATAAAACTTTCACGAGTTTGTTTTACAAGTGTAGCCATTGTTTCAGAGGTTGAAAACAATAGCTACACTTAAAAATTACACTTGTAAAAGTTTTATTGAATTGACCCAAAATACAACAACAATCATCGAGTGTTTTCTCACGTGAAACACCATGAAATGGCATTTTCTGAGGTTATTTTCAGTGATTGGTAGCTGGGTTTGTTTTCTGACAATCTAAAACCGTTGTTTTAGTAATGATCCGCATAAGAAGGACAGCGCCAACGGCAATGGAATGTCAAACACGATGGAATGTCAAGAATTTTCATTGTTAAAACTAGTGATCTCATTGGCCTAGACTCAAAAACCGCTAAAAAGTTAAGGTTCAAGGTGCATTTTGTCTAATTTTTTAAGGTTTCAAGTAATTTGAGACCCAATCGTACAACATACAATTTTTAAAAGAAATTGTATTTGGGAACTTCATCAAAGAAGCAAACTTATTAGCTATTGTCTTCTGCTATTCTGATTGGTTAAGCACGGACATTTCCTAAAATTTATTTGACGCAAATGGATTTTCTTTATTTTTATAATGAAATATAATTATTAACCATCAGGTCCTCCTCTATTCTTGAAATCAAAGATATTCTATGTGGGAAAGAGCCAATGCCGCAGAACAATGAAGTTTGCTATCGTTCTTATGTGGAACAATACTTAACGTTTTACGCGACAAAACACGCCAGGATTCTTGGAGCATTTTGGCAGCCTTTTCCAAGACGGCGAAGCTTCCAGAAAAATGTCATGGCAGCTACTTGTAGGACCTTAAGATTCGTAACAAACGTTGTGTTGAAATGTAACTGTTTTGATAAAGGCCCCTTAAACAGTTTTAACATTTGAGTCCATTTGAACACGTCTTTGAGCATTATTGAAAAGCAGGATGAAAAAAATTTAAGTCATTGATTTAAATGTTTCTCTATCATTTCCGATGCTCATAAAATGTTGGATTGTGCTAAGCAGTTTGAACACTTTATTCAAGAACATTCGTAGAACCGTTGGCGCACGCGCAGACAGGTACTTGTTCCAAGTTCTTTTGCAATTAATTTCTTGAAAATATTGGTTGGATGTTAAAACTGTCCGAACGGCTTCCACACAATACATTATTTTTCGTTTCAACATTTCATCAACATTCGCTTAAGAAATGTTTACAGGATTTGGATCAAATGTTCCGTTATTCAAATTGAGCCTAGCATTTTTACAACATGATGTCAAGCGGAATATAACCCTTTAACTCCCAAGAGTGCTAAACTCAAAATTTAAAAAAAAATCGCAAATTTCATTTCGTGAAATATTAAAAAAAAGATTGTACCATGCAAAAGTACCGCCGAGGTGGTTTCATTTGAATGGTCACACCGTATGATTTCATCAACAGACTGAAAAGTTAGAACTACGCTACATGTCTCCATAAATAGCTAGCCAACAAAAAAAAAATATTCAAAATAATTGGTGTTTTAAACTAAGTAGACTGTTTTTGCCCAAGAGAAAAAAATTATTTGGATAACAAAACTGTTTAATCTGCACTGCTTGTCATATAAAGCTGATATTTTCGCATATTATAAATATCAATAATGACGAACTTCATGGAAATCGACATGTTTCCTGACTGCTCGCCTTTGGAGAGACGGCAATTTGAAATTTAAGCACGTTACAGACGAGCAAGGTTTCTATAACAAGTTTTGTAAATTAAAAACTTGTCAAGATTTTCCTTGTCAAGTGCACTTGTTAAAAAGTTGGCATGCTAGCTTTTAAACAAGACAAGGTAAATCTTTACAAGATTTTATTAAAGTAAACACCTTGTCACACTTGCTCGTCTGTAACGTGCTTTACGACGGCTCGTACGAGTATGTTCATCCAATATTTCCCGTCTATCAATCAACTTTTATTCACAGTAAACCTCTTAAAGATAACCTGCTGTTCCCAGTACGCATGTTTGGATTTTGTTTAAATTTTTTGGTTTGATTTTGACGATACGTTACATTCTGTGACTACTCCCATGACGTAGATTTCAAGTTTTATTAGAGCTAGCTGAATATCCGCTATGATGGATGGGAAAGCTTACGAAAGTAAGCTTCTATTCTACTGTTGATGAGTTCCAATGAAGCGGTGTTGAAAGATCGGGTAGTTAAAGATAAAATCACCAGCAGCACATTCAATGGATCTTTTCTGCAGTAAAGTGGAAGTTAAACTGACATTCCATCGTGTGAGTCTCACAAAACATTGCATACAATATACAGAAGGGACTGCAGGGCACCTTTAATGTGAAATTAAAGTTAATAAGAATACTATTTCAAAAACGTTTGTCACATTTAAGACCTTTCCTCCGCAGGCAATTCCTGGGTCTGGTCGTCTGGAGCAAATGAACAAAAAAAAAAGAATAGTAGGGGAGGGGAGGGGAGGGGAGCGAGAAGCGGATTTTTCTTTCTCCTCCCTCCCCCCTCCCTAGTCAGTCGCATTTTTGTCCTCTTCACCAGTCTCTTACCTAGCCCTTTACTCGTTCTCATTCTTCCCGCCCAAAGTGTTGCCTGCCTTCGGAAACTGGGCCGCCATATTGAGCAACTCAAACTTTGTAACTGTAACTACCAGGGTTGTGCCTAAATCATACTATCCAGAAGGACGTCGGATACCTTATTGAGACTTATATAACGCAATAAATTTTTAAGTGTAAAAAAGAAAATCTAAAATCCCCACTCAGGATTGAACCTGTGACCTCAGCTAGGTTTAGGCTTACATGAAAAACTTTAACATGCAAGGCTGATCAGACAGCAAATTCGTTCGATTTCTTTTAAAAATATATGCCCGATATTTCGGTTAGACAAAACTAACCTTCATCAAGGGCTAGGAAAGCTAAGTGAAGATGGAAACATAACGGTTACAATATTTAAAAAGGGTTAAGATAACATGCTGACACACGATAGGCTAATAAACAAGTAACGGTTGAAAACTAGAAACGGCTAGTGATGATAATAACAATAAATAAGTGGATGATTAAATTTCGTCGCGTCTGTTCATTCCATTAGGTTCGAGTGTATTGGCTATAGTGATTAAATATGATTCTCTCGCTTTACGGATCGAACGAATTTGCTGTCTGACCAGCCTTGCATGTTAAAGTTTTTTATTTAGTTCATTGCTGATCCTGATCTGCTCAAAGATCCAGCTACATTATGCTACTGTTTGTTCAAGTGGTCCTTGCAGTTTTACAGAAGTTATTAGGCTTACATAGCCTACCGTACCACTGTACCACCTAGCTTCTCAGGTTGCTTAGTCCTAAATTTAACTATATAAACTGCCCCAACCTCAACTGAAAGCTAACCAGTTACTCCGTTATTTAAGTCTCAATAAGGTGTCCGACGTCCTTCTGGACGGTATGATTTGGGCTTGACCAACTACCAGTGTGTCTAACTTTGTTCAAATCACTGATGTCAGTTCCGTCTCAAGTGAAAGAACCTTTTGGTTGTTTCTCGAGTTTTGGGGCCAATTAACCTACACGTGGCAGTGATCAACTCTAAAGCGTAAGCTATTTAGGTTACTGTGCACATATTGTTTCTCTAAAAATTTGTATCTTCTTCCCTATTAAAGTACACTTATTTCCTGTATTTCTACCTAATTTATTTAATTAAAAAAAAACTAAAACAGGCCCCTCTTGATCAGAGGGAAGCGTGGCTCTGGGGACGAGTTAGAACTGTCTACTACATTCTCGTCCCAGAGCCGCTTGGCCATCCAAACTGCTGGAGCCTAAGCACGAGAACCAAGTCCTCGTGCTCAGGCTCTAGCGCCTAAGAAGGCCAAGCGGCTCTGGGGACGAGTAAAAACTTCCCTATTCTTGCTCGTCTGTAGGGTGTGCCTTGACTCCAACCTTGAGCCCAGTCTCCTCAAACGGCCCTTTACCAGCGGCCATGGTCTCCTGAGTGGAAAGAGCCTCTTCCCCTTCTTTGGAACTGTCAGACTCTACTTTAGAGCTTTCAGTTTCTTGCTCAGGTGGTATCTCGACATAATCTTCCACTGAAAGCACGTCCTCGACCTTTACAATTCCTTCTGTGTTCCCTTCCTCTGCTTCTTGCTTCCGTGTCTCCTGCAGCGCCTTGTCTTTATCGAAGCCAATCTTCTCAAAAGGACTTTTACCAGCGTTCATGGTCTCTTGCGTAGGAAGAGGTTCGTCTTTGATAGAACTGTCAGTCTTGTCTTCAGAGCTAGCAGTTTCCTGTAGAGGTTTTCCCTCGGAAAGATCTTCCACTTCTTTGTCAGGCTCCCCTGTTTCTTGCAGTGGCTTCTCTTTATCGAACTCTTCTTGCAAAGACCGCTCGCCACTCGTGCCACCTTCGTGTTTGTCTGAAGGCACGTTTTTGGACACGTCTGCTGTCTTCTCGCTCTCCGCTTCTTGACTTTTGCTTGGTTCTCGTGTCTCCTGCAGCGCCTTGTCCTTATCGAGGCCAGTCTCCTCAGAAGTTCCTTTACCAGCACTCATGGTCTCTTGCGTAGGAAGGACCCCTTCTTTCATAGAACTGTCAGTCTTGTCTTTAGAGGTAGCAGTTTCCTGTAGAGGTTTTCCCTCGGAAAGATCTTCCACTTCTTTGTCAGGCCCTCCAGTTTCTTGCAGTGGCTTCTCCTTATCGAACTCTTCAAAATCTTGCAAAGACCGCTCTCCACTCGTGTCGCCTTCGTGTTCGTCTAAAGGCACGTTCTGAGACGCGGGTTCCGTTTGTTCCACAGCCCTGTCCCCCTTAACTGCGTCTTCTTGAAGAACATGTTCAGCACTCCCTTCAGGTTGATCCTTAAATTCGTCCTTTCCGATTTTCGCCTCTTTAGTCTCTTGTATTGGCTTCTCTTTCGAGACCTCTTCACTTGTAAGCTCTGGCAGGCTCGAGTCTTCTTTCTCGGGCTTTTTATCCACGCTGTCCTTTGGGTTCGGTGTTTCTTGAACTGGTCTTTCTTTCAAGTTTTCCGCCTCGCCCGGATCAAGAGATTTCTCCTCTTTTGGAGTTTCTTGGGTAGGTGTTCTTGCGTCCTTGGTAGCTAACCCGGATGTGCTAGTGTCGAAGATGGGTGTGGAAACCCCCGAATAGCTCGGTGATGGTGACATTGGATCCTGAACAGGTATCTTCCCAGAGGGTGGAGATGTTAGTTGAAAGCCCGAACGAGGTGTGGACGTTGCAACTCCTGTAATACAACAAAAAATGTATTATTTCACTCGCACACACACTACACTCCAACTTAGTTTCTGGATTAATCACAGGTAGCCAAAGCTTTATACATCATGGATAATCAATACAAGTAATCGCAATTCAAGTTCATTTTCCTCAAGTCTTGCTTTACAAGCGAGATGGAGTGCCTTTACATAGGCGATGATACGCGTTTAAGTTTTTTTGGTCAAAACTTTGCTGAACGCCTTGGTAATAGGCCATTTGCACGATGGCGTCATTTGACTACAACTACCAGAATTAATTTCGTTTATCCATTCTTATTCAAATTTTGTAATGGCAGTGCGGTTTAAATAACAATAGATGAATGGGGTTAGTTTCTAGAGAAACTGTGGTGCTGCGTCGGTGGGGGAATGAAACACGAAAATTTAGTTTTATCGACTGAGTCGATAAAATCGATTCGCTCCGACGAAGGGCTAGCGCTCGAAACGTCAGCTATTTGAATCTTTTTGCGGTGGTCAATTTACCTTATCGACTCAGTCGATAAAACTAAATTCTCGTGTTAAATAACAATAGCCCTAATTTGCACTACAAAACAAAAAACGGAAGGATTCTGGTAGTTGTAGTCATATGACGTCATCGTGCAAACGGCCTATTGCCATTATTCATACAAAAATTCTTTTCTTATTCATTTAAAAGGCACGAAAATGTCTTAATTATTCGATTTCACTGCTAGAACTCAATGCACGTTCCGTACGCCCTATCACTGAATCCCACGGAAGTTTTCTCATTCTTTTTAAGCGATTATGTCCAGCCGTGAATTTGTCCTCCTTTATTTTAACGCTCATTTAAGCATCAGGGTTGCTTTTTCCCCACCCTCCTCCCCTTCAGTGACGTCGGCTATCTCACCAATTTCACTCCTACTAATAATCATAAGCCAGAGAGGGCCTTTCAAATGAATGTGAATTTATTACTCTTTGAACATCAAGAGAACGAGATAATATGAATTCGTAAAGGAAGGAGAAACCACAGTGATTCCTTTCCGACGCAGTGGAAAAACTTTGCGTCGTTCGCCACCATCTAAACGCTTTGAACAGGCTTAAAGCGCACCGCGCGACCATGGATATTGTTTTTATCTTGAGTGAAAATTATACCAACCTGAATCAGTAACGTTGATAGTGTTGACTGAGTTGGGTCCTCCGATGTTAACATTTACTTGATCAGCTTTGGTGATGTTAATTACGGTTCCTTGCGGACCTGAAGGAGAAAAACCATAGGGTTAATAATGGTGTGAACCAAATATAACATATTGCACTGACGAGTGACTACAAGTGTGAGGCGGTTTCCCATTGTTAGACTGCAGAAAGACAATGCAGATTGTGGAGAAGGGAATATTGACAATGAGCAGTTCCAAGGATGGTCTAGCCTGCTTAGCTGGCGTAAGGGAGAGGAGAACTTAGGAGTGAGGAAAAGGATGCCTGCAAAAATAGCCCCATTTTGATAATTCTGCGGACGCTGGCGTCCGCAAAATTCTAATCGGCTTATTCGCGCTAGGCGGTAAACATGGTAAATTCTCGCGTTAAGTCAGTCATGCGTAAAAGCCAAGTTTCTGATTGGCAAACGTATTGACAGTTGACATAATTCCATTACCAGGAAATCGGTGGGTCTCATGCGAATAGCCCGGTTCTTATAACAGGCGTTCCTTCCCTTTTTCTTTTTCGCGCCCCCTCCCCCCTCACCGTTCACGTCTGCCACGCAGGCTACGGATGGTCCGAGTAAATCGACGAAGATGCAAATACGAGAGTGAGAGAAATACACTCCATCAGGGCAACTACATGAAGACTTATAATCAGCTGGTTCTGGGAGAAGTAAATAAGTTTCTCTCACAGCAGCTGGTCGATATTCGCATCAGGTGATTTGCTTCTCGCTCAATTTCGTTGTAAAAGAGGCAGATTGAAGTAATATATCAAACTCGAGGAAGACTGTTTCATCAGGATATCCAACTTTAACCCACTTAAATGTGTTTAGATACCTGATAAAACACTCTTTCGAGTATTTGGTATACAAGTAGCATGTCAGACTGATCATTAAATACGGAAAAAACGAAGGAATAAAATCACCAAAATCTATGCAAATTAAGACTGGGTATCCAAACCTCCTTCGCGGTAGTGAAAGTCTAAATGAAAGATGGCAAGCTAAGCAAACAGAAATTTAAACAACAACAACCCAGGGTTATACCCTTCTTGTTTCCCATTTTCGTTTTCACTTACTTGGAACATCACTGACAAAGGGAGTATCAGCATGTTGTGGTGATTTCTGACAAAATACCAAGAAAGCAAATTACACGTATGAGCTAAAAGAGGCACAGTTATCTTTACGGTAACTAAAAAAATGCGTTTCATCTTTTACCAGTCTTACCACAAGACTGGTAACAGATGAAACGCATTTTTGAGTCAAATGCGACCATTCAAATGAAATATATGGTGCACTACATTACCGTGGTACTGTTTAGTACCCTGTACTAGGTAGTTTTAACTTTCCTAATGTGTGACCATTCAAGTAAACGCCATTAAGAAGCGTTAGTCGATTTTTTATGTTTAGAGCAGTTTTCAATCGAGTGTCGTAAAACCAAAACCAAAGTAATTACTCTGACCAATCACAGCAGACGCAGACAATCCAATGAACCAATCAGAACTCAAAGTAAATACAGGTAGCCGATGCCAAGACGGGAAAACGCGTGCGAGCAAGTCACGATTGGTTTCTGTTTTGCTTCTGATTAGTTGAGAAAGTGGTGCGAGATTTTTTTAGCCAATCACAAAGCGTAGCAATGCAAAACCAAGGCAATCACTAAATAGGCCATTTCCGCGTTGCCTTTAGGCTCTCTATCAAAGCGAGGCTAGGTGCGAAACCTTTCATATGAAAATAAGTTTTCATTCACATGCAAATAAAATTTATTTGCATGTGAATGAAAACTTATTTTCATATAAAAGGTTTCGCACCTAGCCTCGCTTTGATAGAGAGGCTAAAGGCAACGCGGAAATGGCCTATTACTTTCGACACTCAATTGAAAATCGCTCTATTTTGCAAAATGGTACATTTATTTTAGTGCTACTTACCGAGTCTACGCTTGAAAGAAATGGAAATCTAGAGCCAAGTTGTCTCTTCTTATGCATGGAATTGCTGACAACCTAGTGAGTAATGAAAAACCTTCACCCATTCTTATCACATAACAGCCTGAACTTTCCAACAATCGGAGTCTATGTAAGAAATCTCAAAGTGTGACAATTCAAATGAAAGCTATTCAGCAGTACTTTCCTGTGGTACTGTTTATTATGCTGTACGAGGTGGTTCTAACTTTTGAGTCTGTGGATGAAATCCTAAAGTGACCATTCAAATGAAAGCTATTCAGCAGTACTTTCCTGCGATACTGTTTATTATGCTGTACGAGGTGGTTCTAACTTTTGAGCCTGTGGATGAAATCCTAAAGTGACCATTTAAATGAAAGCAACTGAGCAGTACTTTCCTGTGGAACGAACGAACGAACGAACGAACGAACGAACGAACGAACGAACGAACGAACGAACGAACGAACGAACGAACGAACGAACGAACGAACGAACGAACGAACGAACGAACGAACGAACGAACGAACGAACGAACGAACGAACGAACGAACGAACGAACGAACGAACGAACGAACGAACGAACGAACGAACGAAAGAAAGAAAGAAAGAAAGAAAGAAAGAAAGAAAGAAAGAAAGAAAGAAAGAAAGAAAGAAAGAAAGAAAGAAAGAAAGAAAGAAAGAAAGAAAGAAAGAAAGAAAGAAAGAAAGAAAGAAAGAAAGAAAGAAAGAAAGAAAGAAAGAAAGAAAGAAAGAAAGAAAGAAAGAAGTTTGAACTCATAACACTTACCCTCCAGCCTTTACTAGATGCTTTGGACAACTGTACATTATTGCCGAACAGATACAGACCACAACGCGCCCGAGAGATGGCCACACACAAGCGATTTATTGACGACAGATAGCCTATCTTTCCTTCTTTGTTGCTTCGGACCAGAGAAATGAGGATTATATCATTTTCTTGTCCCTATAAAATGACAAACAAAATACAGTCAAGCGTTCAACTTTCAACTGGAGAATATGCAAGTTAATCTGGTCTAATAAAGGTGAAGTTTTGCTGTAGTCATATATAAAACGCGGTGATAGACACCGTTGTGTAAATCAGGGTGACACTTTCAGAAGCCAAAGCAGCTGTTATCAATAGGAGCCCGGCGTGATAAAACTGAATAACTTACAGCAGCTAACAACTATACAACACACACTTAAGAATAAAAAAATATATAAAAGCTATATTAAACTATTTACAAAGGATATTAGGAAAAATACAAGGAGATACAGATAAACTTAGAAAATGTTTTCCCTTTTAAAAATTTTACATCCATTAAAATAAAAACAACTTTTAACAATATCGGCAAGTAAAGCATGTTGCTTTGCCTAGTTGTGCTACCATGTATAGTACGGTTAAAAATAAAATGATCCTTAACACTTTATGGAGACATGTAGTGTAGTTCTAACTTTTTAAGTCTGTAAACGAAATCCTGTGGTGTGACCATTCAAATGAAACCTCTTCAGCAGTACTTTTACATGGTACCATTTGTTCTAACGTTTGAGTCTGTTGATGAAATCCTATGGTGTGACCATTCAAATGAAACCTCTTCAGCAGTGCTTTTGCATGGTACCATTTGTTCTAAATTTTGAGTCGGTTGATGAAATCCTATGGTGTGACCATTCAAATGAAACCTCTTCAGCAGTACGTTTGCATGGTACCATTTGTTGTTTCAATATTTTACAAAATGAAATTTGGGATGCTTCTTGAATTTTGATTTTTGGCACTCTTGGGAGATAAAGGTTTTAAGAATTGTGGGCAGCGTCCTTGGACACATCTTTTAACTAGGTTGTATACGCCTGCTCTGCACAGTGGGCCATTTTAGATATTCTAATCCTTTCTCAATCTCATTAGTTCTCGTGGACACAAGACTACTGAGTAATCTTTAAAGTCATGGGAAACATACGCACTGTGTTTTCCACTAGCTTGTTCCAGGTGTTAAGATTGTGGGGCCAGGGAGCAGCTAAAACTAAAACGAGCGGGCTTCGCTCTCTTTCGCGCCTATCGCCGTCCGTCAGCACTCGCGATATTTTCCTACTGCGTGCGCCTTTCCTTTGCTCCCCACTCTCTGAATGCCTGGAACAGGCTACCCACTCTCTGAATGCCTGGAACAGGCTAGTTTTTCACCTACCTGAAAACTGTCAATTGTCGTGACTGTAATATCTTCGAGGGTAGTAACCTCAGATAAACGAAAATGTTTTTTTATTTCCTGAACCTGCAAGGTTGATGTACGGTAACCGTAAGGGTAAAAAATCGATATAGTTGAACATTGCTCAAGGATTCAAAAGTAAACAAGAAGCTGTACACAGCTTGAACTCGTGGCGTCTTTAACCCATTGCAGTATTGATTCCCGAGTGTTTTCAGTGCTTTAACGGAGAAACATAAAACTATGTCTGAAAAGTAAGACTACATCACATTCACTACAATCAGTAGCCGACACTTGAAACCACGATCGCTAACTGAAATGGGAAGTTAAATAAAACACAAAACTTGCTGGAACAAAAATCCCACAGCAATAAGCGGCGAACACAATATCAAACGGTCCTATCCATCCATGAACGCCTTGCATTGTCTTGAAAACTTGTATGCTGTAATTCTTCCTTCTCCTTCTCAAGTCAACACACGGAAAGAAATCAAGAGCGAGATCACTTGGTCGCGAGTCAACCAATCAGACCAGTGAAACTAATCCCGACTACAAGCCCCTTGCTTTAAAAACTATGCCCATCTGCCCGCTGACGAAGAAAATTATTCCAGTTATAAGCTTCTCCCCTGAATATACGACTTCCCCTCCCCTCCTTACCACCACACACCAAACACTACATGTATACCTTATTTCCTAAATATGAACGGTTTGGGAGCTTGCTCGCAGGCTATCCCCCCGGCAGGGCTTATAACGAGAGCACGAATATTTGTTTTTGTCAAGTGAGTTGATAAGGTAAATTGGCCACCGTAAAGAGACTCAAAAGCTGACGAGAAGAGAGAGAGGGGGGGAAGGGGAGGGGGGGAAGGGGAGGGGGGGAAGGGGAGGGGGGAAGGGGGGGAAGGGGGGGGAAGGGGGGGGAAGGGGGGCGGGAAAAGGGGGAAAGGAGGGAAGGGGGGGAAGGGGGGGAAGGGGGGGAAGGGGGGAAGGGGGGAAGGGGGGGGGGGGACTAAAATTGTTAGAGACTTTTTGCAAGATGCTAACGGTGTGCAAATTAGTAGAACACAGATATACATTTACCTGTCCTCGGTAGGAACAAAGAACTGTGATCTTTGATGGATGGACTCTGCCCTCTTGACAGAAGGTTTTTGCAACTTCAGTTATCTCTTGGGCCTCTCGTGAATTTTGCTTGCTGTGTGAAGCTTTAGATTCGCTTTCCGGTCTGGTGTGCGTCCAGAAGTACATGCTCGACTCGACACAAGCTGGGGAATCATTGTGTTTGACTAGCTGATGATAAAGTAAAAAAATAAAAACTAATGCTAATACGCAACAACATACCTTTGCTCGCAGACATCTAAAGCCCTGGTCAAATGAAAACACAAGAACGCTAGACCACGAGCGTTTCAGGCGGTCAACTTAATGACGACGATCATTACTTCCTTTAACAGCGCCGATTTAAAAAATTGATGCGCGAACAGAAGTTAGTTACCATTCCCAAACGGTCTTAAACGCGAAGCGCTTATCCGCGCGGTCAAGCGCCCACGGCGATAACGGAGGGTGGTAAAGGGGGAGTCTGGATCACGTTTCACGAAAAATAAAATTGTCATTTCACGTTTCACGGAGAATAAAATGGCCATTTCACGAAAAAAAAAAAAACATTCCTTGCATTTTGCTAATTAAATTACATCCAAAGTACAGCTTTGTTTGTTGTCTTCACCGACCGTCCACTCCTCGTTCTTACTGATGTAAAAAGAAAGCTGAGTTCTTTGTTTTGCTGATGTTGTGTAAAATTACCTAACCTTGTAGAGTGACCTGGGGTCCAGAATGACGATCAGTCACGGTCATGCATTCGTCACGCAATTTACCACCGGCGTAGTTAAACGCTTACTGGATAATTTTTTGGGAGGAATCGAAGAAAGAATCACGGTTTACAGTAGCATTTCACGAGAAAAAAAAACAACAGTCATTTTGCAGTGCTCATGAAAAAAAGTCGATTCACGGTTTACGGGTATGTAACCAAATCACGTTTCACGAGAAAAAAAATAGCCATTTCACAATTCACGGGAAAAAAAGGCCTTTCACGGATCACGAAAAAACCCTTTACCACCCTCATAACGCCAAACTGAGTCGCAAGTTGACTCGCAAGTACACGCAATAGCCCATATCGAGTTGCTTTTAGCTTTTAGCCTCCTTTTCAAACCGAGGCCAAGTGCAAAACCATTCATATGGATATTAGGTCGTGTTCTATTGGGGTCAACCATTTTCGGTTGGTTGGATTTTTTTCGTGTTCTATTGGGAAAAAAAACGTTTTCGGTTGGTTTGGTTGATCAACCATTTCAACCAGCTCTGAACCTGGTTGAAATGGTTGAAACCAAAAAAACGAAAATGGTTGAAAAGTGCTCTATCGGAACGCCTCAACGAAATCCACCAAAACCGGTTTAGGTTGAAACGGTTGATCCCCTGAATAGAACACGACCTAAGTGTTATTTATATGTGAAAGAAAACTCATTTTCATATGAATGGTTTTGCACTTGGCCTCGGTTTGAAAAGGGGCCTTAGAGCAACTCGGAAATGGGCTATTGTCTTTGGCTGCGGAAGCCCCGGATGGAAAAGGATTGTAACTTGAAAAAATCAGCAATTTTTTTCAATTTCTCCCAGTGTGTGTCGGAAAAATCGCAAAAACCCAATTTATTATGGTTTGTTTGTTTTTTCTTGGAGTAATCACTTGATATTTTCGTCTCTGTGTTCTAAGAGCAATTTCACGTTCAAGTAAAGCTACTTTGTTAAAATTTGGTGCAGTTTTGATCAAAACTAAACAAAATCCCCGTGACATTGAGACATTTACAGGCCACATTTAAGGCTTTGTTACGGCAGACAAAACCAGCCTTGCATGTAGAGAATGCCAATAAATAGTAGTTATTCTTTAAATTATTTGTAATATTTCTGTAAGGCTAGAGTACAAATAAAGGTTGTCGTTGTTACTGTTGTTGCTATTGCTATTGTTGTTGTTATTGTTGTTGTTGTTACCTCATGATGCGTCTTTAGCTCACTGTAAATCTTCAGTTCACGGAGCAAATCAACAAATTCATCCCTCATTCGACACTGGAAACCAAGTTGCTTGTAAGGCAGCTTACAATTGATTAGTCTCTCAAACATGGAAAGATCCAAATGATGATGTTTCTTGAGTCGTTGGAAATACACCACAGGTTTTAATTGCTTATGATCTCCAATCATGATTAGATGTTGAACTGAGGGAGGAATAACAGCAACAAGCTGCCCCTCCAGAATTTCTGCAGCCTCCTCCACAATCACTACTGACGGCTTAATGTCAGCTGCAAAGAAATCAAAAGTTTTGAAGCTCCTGTTTCATGGGATAATTCTTCTGGATGACCGGATATCTATCTGATAGAATGTGTCTGTCAGTCTATCTACCTTCCTTTTCACTCCCAGAGTCAATTATGGAGACATGTAGTATAGTTTTATTTTTTGAGTCTGTGGACGAAATCCTATGGTGTGACCATTCAAATGAAACCTCTTCAGCAGTACTTTTGCATGTTACCATTTGTTCTAACTTTTGAGTCTGTGGACGAAATCCTATGGTGTGACCATTCAAATGAAACCTCTTCAGCAGTACTTTTGCATGGTACCATTTGTTCTAACTTTTGAGTCTGTTGATGAAATCCTATGGCGTGACCATTCAAATGAAACCTCTTCAGCAGTACTTTTGTATGGTACCATTTGTTCTAACTTTTGAGTCTGTTGATGAAATCCTATGGTGTGACCATTCAAATGAAACCTCTTCAGCAGTACTTTTGCATGGTACCATTTGTTCTAACTTTTGAGTCTGTGGACGAAATCCTACAGTGTGAGCATTCAAATGAAACCTCTTTGGTTGTACTTTCCTTTGATACTATTAGTTTTTCAGCATTTGGGATTTATTCACAACTGCAACAAAAGAAATACTTTACCCAATACGTTTGCCCTCATGGTCGCCCCTGTCACTGTCATGCCGATAACATGGCATTTCTTCATCACTTCAATATCTTGCTGATTTCTCAACTCCTTTAGCCGATGATGTAACTGTTTATAATGTTAACAAAACCAAGTTTATTACTAAAGGTACACGCCGTTAACACCGCAAAATTTACGCCATCTAGATTGAACGAACGCCAACAATTCTGACTACATGCTACAACCAGGGTTCCCAGTACTCTTTCAGAAGTAATGAAGACTTTCCAGGGATCCAAATTGGCTCCCAACTGTAATCAAAGGCTCCCACGTACGAGCCAACTTGTGAATACGAAACACTCTAAATAAAAGATTCTGCACATCTTTGGGCCTTCCCCTCTCCTAAGCGTTTTGCTTCATCGACCCCCTCTCCCCTGCGTCCAACTCCTCACCCTCCCCTCCCTCCAACGCTATCCCCATGGGTAAGGCAAGTGACCAACCATTACATATCGCGGGCTCAATGTTTACAACCGATCGAGTGATCGAGTGAAATATCTACCTGAATGCCACAACTTGCTCAACGCTTCGCGTATTCATGAGTTAAAAATTGTTTGCAGAAACATATACTGTTGTACAAAACCAAACCACTATAATAGAGCAGTTTTCAATTGAGTGTGAAAAGTAATTACACAATTGCTTTGGTTTTTTATTGCCACGCTAAAAAATCTCGCGCCACTTTCTCGACCAATCAGAAGTAAAACCAAAACCAATCGTGACTTGCTCGCACGCGTTTTCCCGCGCTTGGCGTCGCCGACATGTAATTGCTTCGAGCTCTGATTGGTTCATTGGATTGTTTACGACTGCTGTGATTGGTCAGAGTAATTACTTTGGTTTTGGTTTCATTTTACGACACTCAATTGAAACCTGCTCTAATTGTTGTGTACAATCCTGTAATTTAGTATGCATATACACCTCATTGCAGGAACGTTTGTAAACTTACAAAGAATAACAATAAGAAATTCATTGGGTTAATGATGCCAACGAGGACAAAGACGAGAGAAAAAAAAATCTTGATTCATTAATTCATTTCTTTGATAGAAATTTGTTTGTAGAATTATCTGTTGAAACACCAAGTAAGGGAAATAGTATTGTTTTTCATGCTATCCAAATGCCAATTGTTGATTTTTTTTCCATAATAAGACCTCCTGCACTATTTTTCGGAAATAGAGCCGCAAAGTATTAAAGGGGCATTTTCACTCAGATTTTGCTGTGTTTTGGTCAAAATACACTAAATATATGACAAAGTACATGTACCTTTGCTCAAACATAAAATTGCTTTTAGAACACCAAGAAGATAATATCAAGTGATTGCTTCAAGAAAGAGCAAACCATAATAAGTTTTTCTGCATTTTTCCACGACTCTTGGGAGGAACTTGAAAAATTGGCCAATTTTTTCAAGTTACAATCCATTTCCATCCTGGCCATCCGCAGCCAAAAATAGCGAATACTAGTTTCTGTGCATTGATAGAGTATTTGTTAACAAAACTGGACCATTATTTTAAAGTTTCCATTGAAACAAATATGTTTTTTGGCTTTTCAAAGTGATACTAAAAATAGATGACAGTGTCCCTTTAAGTGACGCCTTAATAGATTCTCTCAAATTGGAAAGGAATGAATTAACAATTTATCTGCTTCTTATTTTTCCCTCTGTGCTATCATTATTCTAATTCCATTTTTTTAATTTTTCTAGTTGTTATCTGTTATTTTTGTATTGCAACGTTCTTGCAATGAGGTGCAACTGTCTTTTTTAATGCGTCAAAATGATGTACCTCCATATATTTTTTGCTCACATCCAAGAACGCAGAACTGGCCTTCAAGAAGTACTTGCTTTGAAGAACATACACAAGCTGTACTATTTTCTTGTCGCTGAGCTCCCAGAGTTTGCTTTCATCCAAGAGGTCTCTGAAATCTCTTACCTCTGAAAAGGAGCGTATTTGAGCGGTTTTCAATTGAGTATCGAAAGTAATTTCGTGATTGCTTTGGTTTTGCATTGCAACGCTTTGTGATTGGTTAAAAAAATCCCGTGCTACTTTCTCGACCAACGAGAAACAAAAACCAAAATAAATTTGCTCACACGTGTTTTCTCGCAGTTGGCGCCGGTTACATGTACAGTGTATTTGCTTCGAGTAATTACTGTGGATTTGAAAACTCAAGTGAAAACCGCTCTTACACTCAGTTCTGTCGGACGTGACATTCGCTGTATACTGTTGGCCTGGAAACCAACCTCGTTCCCAGAACCCATCTTCTTTCCGTCCCTTGGAAGAACGTGGTAGACTGTTCTCTGCCCAGTCTTTATCGCGCCGTGACATTCAAGATGTGCGACTAAACGAACTTAACGATCGAACTCGACAAACGCACGGGAAAACAGTCTACTGTAGGAACTTGGTTGGCATAAAACAACCGTACGATCAGTGGAGGTTTTCAATACATCCGATGCCTGAGCCTTGATCTATCAGTGTTACTTATACTCGTTAATCAGCCCCCGGCCAAGAGCTCCGCAAAAGCGGAGAGAAAACGGTTTGGTAACCAGGTTAGCATTAGATCCCATCGGCCTAAACCACCTCGGACACCTTATTGAGACTTATATAACGGAGTAACTGGTTAGCTTTCAGTTGAGGTTGGGGTTAGCAGTTTATATAGTTAAATTTAGACCTAACAACCCAAGAAGCTAGGTGGTACTCTGGTACGGTAGGCTATGTGAGCCTAAGCCTTGCTGAGGTCACAGGTTCAATCCTGAGTGGGGATTTTAGATTTTCTTTTTTACACTTAAACATTTATTGAAAATAAAATTCTAAGTGTCGACTTTACGTTATACAATTCTCAATAAGTGTCAAAGGTGACCTGACCTGGTAACCATGGCTTGCTTTAACCACTTCCACTTCACTCCCAGAATCAATTATGGAGACATGTAGTGTAGTATGTTATATTACTGTTCATTCTGTTGACAAAATCCAATGGCGTGACCATACAAATGAAACCACTTCAGCATTACATTTGCACAAAACCATTTTGTTTTTTTCAATATTTCACAAAATGAAATTTAGGATTTCTGTTGAAATTTTTTTGGCATTCTTGGGGAGTTAAAGGATTCGTTTGCTTGCTTGCCATGGCCTCCACTTATGTTACAGCTGTTTTATACAACCGGGCACAAGCTTCCTTTTGCAACCACAACATTTCTATCAACATGCCCAAGTCAACAGCTTAAGTGTCATTTACACATAAGAGTACCACTGAAATAAAATAATACTTTTACCTTTTTCGTCAAAACAAACAAGGTCGCGGAAACACTGTACAGAAGGAGGGTCTTGTGATGGTTTATTCTCCTCTTCTTTTGCGATTTCCTTATCCTCTTCATCAGGAATTTCTTCATCTAAAGCAAGAGTTCGTTCTTTTTGCTCCACTGACGGGTCTCTGAAGTCGTTGGGATTTTCTTGTTGATCTTTATCCTCTTTGCTCTTTTTTCGATCACTTTCCGCGGAACTAAAATGAAGAGGGGGAAAAGCACGTCTGGCCACCAATGAAGCTTTATTCCAGTTACTGAATTTGAGGCTTAGTCATCCCATATTTATTTGTGGACACTTGGCCATTTATATTTCTCTGTAATTATACTGTCAGAGGGAAATTGTTTTCTTGCCGGCTGAGCTTGCGAAAGAGGCAAGAAATGAAGTTCTCACACACTGAATGGGGGTCTGGTACGAGTCGGGATATCGGGTGTCACGCTTTGATACGTGACTCAGTTTTTGTTTCTTGCCATACGTGCAACAGCTTCCCCACCCTCCCAGCCCTTGACATAGGTATTTAGGGTGAGTGAAGTTTTTTGGTTTTGTACGAGCCAGGTTTCTAATATACTCTTAAGTGTTAGACGTTTTGCAATAAAACGATAAAGTACTGGCATTCTGTGGCAGACAAATGGCATTCAGTGTGTGAGAACATAGAAACCGTCCACTAATTGGGATAAGATATTACCTATTTGCAATAGAAAATAACGCCTAGCTACAATAAAAATATAAACGTAAAGAACTGTGGACGACTAAAATTCTAAACGACTAAAATTCAAGTCGCTACATTGTGTGCTGTAAATATGTTGTAATTACAGACATCAATATTTATTATGAAGAACTAGCTAACTAAGGCAAACCAAGTGGCGGACTAAAGGACGGACAGACACTGATATACTGTTCAACAGCACTGATCAACTGATTGATTGAACAACAGACAAACACACAAACAGACAGACAGACAGACAGACAGACAAACAAACAGACAGACAGACAAACACACAAACAGACAGACAGACAAACAGACAGACAGACAGACAGACAGACAGACAGACAAACAGTCAGACAAATTGAAATAGGAGTAAAGGTGAATGTTCTTCAGGTGATGCATGACACTTGTTTAAGTGATTGAGTTCAACAAATGTTTCGGGCATAGCCTTTCATCGGTGTGTAGACAGACAGACATCCTGACTAACAGACTAGACACAGTCATTTATCCTACCCATTCATTTCGAACTTACGTGTTTCCTTGCGAGGATTCATTCTTTTCACTACCGAAACTATCGAACACCCCTTGGTTAGGAAGCCAATCTTTCAGAGCATTTTCCACAAGTTCTGTTGTTTTAAATAGTTAAAAAATAATTATCATCATCGATTTACTAGTGAAACATTTTTGTCTCTCCAAGCAAAGAAAAATAAAAACATGCAGTTGTCTTCATAAAAATAATTAATAACACTCAGAGGAAAAGGGAAGAAAACCTAACTACACGTAATTAGATGATCTGTTTTTCAAAGGTGTCCTGATTATAGAAGTAGAGCAGATTAGTTGAATTGGGTGGTCATAATGGTTTAATCGTTGCAGTTTGTTTATTTGGGTATTTCTAAGTGTTGTGGAAACTATTGTTGGTTATAGCTTTTGTGTCATGGTGTGGATATTGTTTATTGTCTTTTGCATATTTTGTTTTACGTCATTTGGTGATCACAAGAGATTTTCATTAATTCGATAAACCAAGCAAAAGATAAAAAAGAAACAACAACAACAATGTTAACACACCTCTGATTCTCGCTTTATTTTTAGGCTGCTCGTTTATCAATGCCTCCACTTCTTCTTCTGTAACTTGTTTCCCCTGTTTCTTGTTGACCACAAGGTTCTTCAGCTGGTCGTCAGACGCTTCCTTTACAAACAGATATGATTCAAAATTTGGTAATGCAAGATGAACCACAAGCTATAATCAAGAGGCTTCTATGAGACAACCCATGAATACGAAACAACGTTTCGACTCTCCCCTCTCCTAGACGCAGTGCCCAGTAATTTTTCAAGTGCTATGGAAAGCGTATTTTTTGGTGCTAAATTTTTATTTTAAGGTCGGTAACTTGATGTGATGAGGTCACACGATGTGGGTATAACATCACGATCTCCGAACAAGTGCAGTTTTGGATTTCTTAATTTCTTCCATGTGACATCTGAAAGTTACTCCAAGTTTATCAAAACCAGTGAAAGGATACTGAATTGATTTAGAAATGTATATGTTATTTCAACAACATCTGTCAAAATGTGAATGCAATGGTATATCACTGCTTAACTGTACTTAACATGGAAACGTTTCCAGAAAAATTCCTTTCACAGCATTTTTGTTCTGGTGACGGCGTTCCATGAAAATATTTCAAGTTCCTACTTTTACTAAGATATTTTTCTTGTTACAAAAGCAATAGACCGTTTTATAAATGTGCTTAGTATCCTAGCTGGCCTTTGAGTGAAAGTGAGGCTGGAATTGACTTTGTTTTGATACCAAACTTTCTGCTTTTCATAGGTAAATCATGTTCATGTTCAACAAAAACTAGTCAGCACAAGAAAACTTGATTTACTTATGAAAAGCAGGAATGTTTGCACCAAAACAGGGGCAACTTCAGCCTCACTCTCGCTTAAAGGCCAGGTTACTAAGCAGATAACTGTAAATAGCGTTTCGCCCAGGTGATGTCATATTTGACAGCATTGCATTGTGGGATCGAAATGCGGACAAATATTTCAAAATGGCTGCCTCGGAAACACCGGTTTTTGCGATTCCTGTACATGTTGAGGATAATTGTCGATTTGTACCCAAGAACAGTGCTTCGTAGCACCTGCTTTTTTCGTAGCTTCCTGCATAGTTCTTGAATGTTTGTACGCATTTCAATCCCATGATGCTGCGCGAGTTTTCTATTTTTAGAATCTGAGCGGAACGCTATTGGGCTATTTCTCTCGAGTGCAAACCTTCAATGGCTTCATACCTCCAAGAACATGTCTGCACTAAAACGGCTGGAAGTTCTGAGTTTCTCAAATGCTTCCTTGACTTTAGGCTGCAATGCCCAGATCTGTCCCAATAGCGTTCTCTTTTGATTGTACAGTCTTTCAGGCCAGTAACGTCCCACCTTTAGGATACGGAAATTCATAGTTAAAACATTAAGGGCAGGTTATTTAAACAAAGTCTAACTTAAACCACAGTTTAAGAACATTAATGGACATTGATCCATATCTGTTTACAAGTTGGTTACAGTATTTTAAGGAGATTAATGTTTTTTTCTAGTGTGCTATGCCCACTTGACATTGTTTACAGTAAATAGTGTTTAAATATTAGGGTTGGCCAGATTGAAATTGAGTTAGACCGTGGTTTTGTTAAACACCATCTAAACTTTGTTAAAAAAAATGGCACTAAGGTTTTAGCCAGAAAAGATCGAGTCTGGACATCCACAAGAAAGATGTGAAAAGATCACTTATAAAAATAAGCTTTTACACATTTTATGAGAGGCATGCTTCCAGGTCATCCAGTTTTCAATTTCTGGATAAAAGCCTGAGTTAAAAGAAGAACGGACAGCTAATTATGCTTTAAGTGTATTAAACTTGCTGCTTCTTTTAAACAGTACAACTTTTCTTATATGTTTTTGTTTGTTTTTTAAGTGTATGAGTGTGTGTGGGTGCGAGGGAGAAGGGTAGGGTACAACATACATACATACATAAACTTTATTTTTTATGCATGTTCTAGTCAAAACTCCAGATTTGCACAAACCTCTCTCAACAAACATCTCCGCAGTTTCTCATCTGCATTTTCATCCAACCTGCCAACACGCACAATTTTCACATCTGGCGAAGAAACGTTGCTGATACAATCTTTCAAAAAATTGTCTAAAGCATGATTTTTGTATGTCACAACCTATCAACATATTTGAAACAAAGTAGACAAAATTATTATTAAATGTATGCCACTACAGCTGTACATGTACATATAAAGTTATATTGGGAGTTGAAACGCCTTGTTAACTGATCTAATAATTATTAATATTTTTTTGTCCCAACTATTGTAATATTTCTTCATAGCTTTGGCAAGGTATGAGGAAACTTACTGTTTTTCAATATTCTACCCAAAGATTTTAATAGCTTACCACAGTATAGGCACCTTAGAAATGTTTCTTAGGTAACACATAGCCTGTGATTAGGTCTAACTTTGTCAGCCTGAGCCCTCTTTTTTCTTCTTATGTGGTTGCTTAAGTTTGCCTTTTTCATGGGAATGGTTTATCAAGCGAAAGGAGAAAAGAGCCTAATCCAATTGCCGTATTTGTTAGATTATGCACCCTGGGCGCTTAATAAATTTTTGGACCTTGAGAGTGTGCGCTTATTCGAGTCGGCGCTTAATCAAGGCTGGGCACTTATTTAATTTTCACCATTTTCAACAAGTAATAAGTTTATTTTGCAAAAAAAAACAATAAATATTAGATAACAAAATGCGAAGAAGAACAGACTCATTGTCGCAGGAGCATTTAAACTGCAAAAACACCAAGCAGAGCTATTGCCACGAAGTTTGAGCAGGAGATTTTGCGAATGAAAGAACTTTGCACCCACATGGACATTGCAGTTGAAACTTTGAGGAAAATTCCAACATCTCATAGACTCAAATCAGACAATGAATTTAGAGATTGTAAGCCAGTAAAGAAAAATTAAAGTAAAACAGTAAGTGAAGTGTATATATATTTTTAATGATATAATTGTCACTTTTTATATACTGAATGATTTTACCGAGTTTAAATAAAGTTATATGTATATGTATGTGTGTATGTATGTATGTATGTATGTATGTATGTATGTATGTATGTATGTATGTGTGTATGTGTGTATGTATGTATGTATGTGCACTGCAGATTTTTTTTTTTTTTTTTGGGGGGGGGGGAGGGGGTGCTTATTTACTTTTCCTGCATGTACCTTCACGATGGGCACTTAATCGAATAAATACAGTGTATATAATTATGTAGTAATTTTGTCTGGTATCCCACCCTACAGTACATCTAGAAAGTGTCTGTCTTACCAAAATGGGTCCATGTTCTTGAGGTACATTCATCGACAAAAGAAGGCGAACTAAGGCCACACCCACATACGATTTTCCAGTTCCTGGTGGTCCCTGTGCACATTGAATGACACATGTCAATCAAGCTATAATAATGAAGAAGACCACACTACTACATGTATCTTGAACCTCAAATTTACTGCTGTCGAACAATAAATTTCTTATTAACCCTTTCACTCCCAGAGTCAATTATGTAGACATGTAATGTAATTCTAACTTTTGAGTCTGTGGACGAAATCCTATGGTGTGACCATTCAAATGAAACCTCTTCAGCAGTACTTTTGCGTGGGTACCATTTGTTCTATCTTTTGAGTCCGTCAAAGAAATCCTATGGTGCGACCATTCAAATGAAACCTCTGGCAGAACTTTTGCATGGTACCATTTGTTCTAACTTTTGAGTCTGTTGATGAAATCCTATGGTGTGACCATTCAAATGAAGCCTCTTCAGCAGTACTTTTGCATGGTACCATTTGTTCTAACTTTTGAGTCTGTTGATGAAATCCTATGGTGTGACCATTCAAATGAAACCTCTTTGGCAGTACTTTTGCATGGTACCATTTGTTTTTCAATATTTTACAAAACGAAATTTGAAATTTTTCTTGAATATTGATATTTGGCACTTTTAGGAGTTAAAGGCCGCTAGGATTAAGTATCATAACCTGAATCAAAACCAGCCTGTTCTTTAAAGCCAGCTCGACTGCAGCAAGCTGTGTTTCATCAAGTTTGGCTTTGCAGGAACTATTCAACCGTATACCATCGAAATCCTTCAGAAGGGAGTACTCTGTGGAAGACTCATCTTTGCGACTGCATTCAGATAGTGATTCTTTTTCAAAGATGATTTCCCAATCTGGAGGACATTTAATTTTGTGTATGTACTCTGGAGGTTCCATACGTTTTGGGTCTGGATAAACCAAGAAGTCCTTAAATGGAACATGATCTGGAAAGGACAAAGGACAGTCAACATTGTTTAGATACCACTGGTTATGATAGTTTAGTTATGTTACTAGCGAAAAATACCTCTGTGCTGCAGAATTTCCATGGCTGGAGCATAGGAAACATAGAAGGTCTGGCTTTCAGCCATGAATGCTTTGTTATCTAGAAAAAATGCAAACTCAAATGACAATAGGCCATTTCCGAGTTGCCTTTAGCCTCTCTATCAAAGCGAGGCTAGGTGCAAAACCTTTTATATGAAAATGAGTTTTCATTCACATACAAATAAGTTTTATTTGCATGACGTGAATGAAAACTCATTTTCTTATGAAAGGTTTCACGCCTAGCCTCGCTTTGATAGAGAGGCTAAAGGCAACTCGGAAATGGCCTATTGTATAATGTTTAACAGCTTCTTTTATTATTAAGTTCTAGGTAATGTTAGGTGTCAGCCTCCATAGTAGGGGGGAGGGGGCAGGGTGAATAAGGGGGAGAGGGGCAGGGAGCCTGAAGTGGAAATGTTAGCCTTATTTTTTTGCAAGATGGGGGGGGGGGGGAGGGGGGGGGCTCCCCTAGATCCGCAACTGCTATGGTCATGGTGAACTTTTAACAGTCAGCAGTCCACTCCTGGGTCAAACTGTATTAGTATACTGTAAAAAGGCAATTGCTTCCCTGTTACATGTATCCCAACAGCTGGGATAATTGAATGTTAATGTTCTATTTTGCCACAAAGTTTTTAAAGCTATGTGTGCATGTACTTGATTTACAAGTGTTTCGTAAACTCTAGGATCAGTGGAGTACTGGCTCAGTGTTAAAAGGATTTGAGTGAAAGTGGTTCATTTGCATGGGGCATTTACCTAAAGCTCTGAAATGTTATCAGGAAAAATTCAACAGAGAGCTTTCCCCATTCACACCTGAGGATTTTTACGTTTTTGAGTGATTTTCTGCATACACACGCCCCATAGGATTTCGTGACTTCATATTTGGAGTTACCATTGAAAGTGCTGCTGTTCTAAAACACTGAAGGCTCGAGTTTACTGGAAACGTCATTGTGACGATCTCATTTTGCTTGCTTGATTTGCAATAAAGGGTCCAATATGAGTTATCTACGATTTTTGGTAAGTTCACAGCCATTTTTCATCTTTAGTAGCTGCCTGATGAGCATCATTAAGCTTGGAGGTAGTTCAGAGTCCACTTCTCAATGAAGCGAGTTAGGTGTTGTACTTCGTTTACGAATTTGGCTCATTGCTCGTTGAACTGGAAAAATGGCCGCCTGGAAACGAAGTAGCTTTGGGACTCGACTCTGGATGAATTTCTCGACCTACCGCGGCATATTTTGGAAGTTGCGACCACAGGAGAACACAACAAGCGCGAAATTGCGGCGGTGGGTCTGAGAGTGGCTGTGGACTGTCAAAAAATCTGTTTATTTCCCAGCATGCAGTGCGGTGGTGATGTTGAAAATCGAGGCAAGGTGAGTATGCACTAGTATAAGAAGCTGTAGCTAGGCCCGAGCAACGAATAAGAGCAAAAAAAATCCACTGCTAAGCTAGGACTAGGACTGAATTTTGCTGTAAATGTTGACTTTTGGGTTTGCCACGATGATTTGAATAAAAAAAAATAAAGGCAAAAACGTGATTTTTGTTGTTTTTCTATGACGTTAAAAACGGTAATTTTTGTTATTGTCCAAATTCAAACGCTGATATTCTGCAAAAATCGCCGACTTTTTTGTGTTTATTGGGTATCTCAATTTGAAAGACTTTGTAGTCAATGCTCACAACTGCTAGTTAAGGCAATGTTCGCACGATTGAGAAAGTTACAATTTTTTAAAACAGTGGAGTCTTGTACGGGCGGTTACGGGCGGTTCAGGTGTCAATGGGTTAACTTGTGTTCTGTAATTTGGCCTTGAACTTATGAACATTTTGTCAGGGATTCACAAGTTAGAGGAGTTTGAATTAAAGGTATGGCATTACATTATATGCCAAACAATCTTACTTTTGTTTTTAGCCTCCTGCAGCTTTGCAATAAACTGTGGCTCAGACATGGCATTTGCTTTATCACAAAGGGTAATCCTAACAATCCTGAAATTATATACAAACAGATTTCAATCAGGAGTTGCATGCCTTTGAACATCTCCCTTTTTCACTGCCAGCTTTGTACAAAACAGAAATAAGTTCTTAGAAGTACAATATTATTGATGGATGTCACCCTTGGTACATAAAGTTATTTCCTCCATTAACAGTTTGCTGTTCTTCCTTCAATCATTTATTTATTTTTTTCTTCTTTCTCATTTTTCATTTTCATTTTTCAACTCGTGAATATGCAAAGAGTTGAACAAATAAATTTCCACTTCTTCCTTCCATCTATCGTCTGTAAACTTTTCTTGGTAATTCTGCTGACCACTACATAAGGATTGCACAATCACATTATTTTGCCCATTGCAAATGAAGGGCTCCCGGCAAGAATGTCCTAAGTATGTTTTTGGCAACTTTCACTAAAATTGTATGTTTTAGACCTTTAAAAGCACAGTTTTGTCAAATTTATGATTTATTATTGTTAAGGAACTTAAAAAAGATCCAAAATGGGGAAGAAAATCCACATCTTTGAGAAAATGTTTTGGGCCCCTATGACACCCTGTGCAACTTTTTAAAAAAATGTTTATTCTGTTCGAAGATAGAAGATTTGTTGACCTGGTTTAAATCCTTTCAGTCATATTTGCATGATTCAGTCATAATTTTGGCAAGTAAGTCCCTTTTGAGGCCAAAAATCCATAATTTCAGTGAAAATTTTCCAAACAAGTACTTAGACGTTCTTGCCGGGAGCCCTTCAAATGCAATAGATAATGATCACCTGTCTAACCCAGGCAGGGAGGGAAGGGAGGGGAGAGAGTTGGATGCAGAAGCACAGGGAGGGGGGGGGGGGGGGGGGGGGGGGGGGAGCTACTGTATAGCCAAATGCATGGGAGAGCTCTAAGGTACATTTATAGTGACCGATCGCCTATAAATACTGGGGAATCAACTGAACGGACTGGCTACACTCCAGCTGATCAACATATACAAGATATGGGAATCTTAGTTTTAAAGCTGTCAACCATCTTTAATGCATAGAACAGGGGAGGGTCTGGAGGTTGTTTCTTTGGAGCCCTTGGTTTGTCTTCTGTCTGCTTTGCAATAGATATTTTGTTTACCACACTTTTGACAAAAAGCCTCAAATGCATCAGACCTGTCTTCAGCGATGTGTTTCTCAACTACGGCCCATACAGGTTCTTGAAAAGAGCCATCCAGTGAGATGCACAAGAGACTTCCATACAGCAGGCATTCTACATGTCTGGAGAGATAACTCAGATAGATGAGACGAGAGAAGATACCGTAAAATGGATGGAATGGAATAGAATGCGATAAAATTGGAAGGGATAAGGTGGGATATAATAAAATGGGATTGAAAGAGTGGAAAGGAAAGGACAGGAGGGTATCTATGGTACGGGAATGGATTGGATAGCTCATACGAGGGGATGGGACTGAATTATATATGGGAAAGGATGGAATAAGAGGGGAAAAGATAGAAAAGAAGAAGATAGGATGTGGTGGGAGGGGAAGGGAAGGGATAGCTACAGCTGTAGGGGTGTAATGGAAGGGATAGAAGGGAGTAAGATGAGACAAAATGGAATGGGATGGAAAGAAATTGGGAGGCATGGAATTGGATAGAATGGAATGGGATGGATCGATTGAGATGGAATGGAATGGGATGAGATGAAAAGGGATATAATGGGATAACATGGAAGAGAATGAGATAACCAATGAGGCTATTTGAGATGAAAAAAATATATTAATGTAATGGGATGAGATGGTATACAGTAAGATGAGATAAAAATCAACCTCCCATTAGAATGACCAGTTTAAGCCATGCACATACTATTAATGCTGCTTATAGGCCCTGGGCTTATACAACATTGCAAGGATTTTTGAGCTGGCGAGCAAAAAATAAATTTTACTTGCTTTTTTTGCTTTGATAAAGGAGCGTTGTTTCATTGTAAATTTTTGTAACAAAAAATTGCTGTTGAGGAACTGTGGTGTGCTTATTATAAAGGAGGGGTCTGGATTAATATAACCTGGTGGGCTTATACAGTAAGCAGGGGAGAGAGGGGGGGGGGGGCGGGGGGGGTGGGCTTATATGCAGCATTTTACAGTGTATTGTCTACTCACTCTGACTCACTTCCCTCTTGTGACTGTGGCACCTCATATTTCAGTGTAATTAACATAACACTTGGAGAGTACTCATGTTGAGTCCAACATCCAAGAAGAAAAACCCTGTCAAACACAATTCAAGGATCATTCAAGAACTGTCAAAAGAAAAATAACTCACTTATTTGCCCCACATCTCATGACATGATACGTGTATAATGAACTGAATTTATTAATTTTCCCATCAGATTATTTTGTTTCAAATTGATCTGATTTAACAACTTACAATAACTACATTCTTTAACTATCAGTTTCAGATTAATTACCTGTACATCATCAAATCTTTTGAATCACATGTTTGTCCATTCTCAACAAAGGCACTGATTCCTTTCCTCAACTTGTAAAAGCATTCCTCTCTAAGAAGTCTGAAGTAAGTGTTTAAGTAATCCTCTTCTGACGCATACTGTCCCTCTTTCCTGATCATTGGTAAATCATCAGTCTTCAACCCTGCAAATCACCACCAAAAGTTCTTCAACCAAATGATGTACCATACAATATTAATTTCATTAAGCTCCCACCTCCTTATTCCTTCACCGAAACAATAGCTAAAGGACAGTATTACTGGCACATGCTTGCTAATCAATCCTGCAGCAATAATTCATGCATGGTACACACAAGCTTTTGGGGAAATGGGGTGTCTCGAAAACTAAGACCCTGAGACCTCAAAAACTAAGACCCTAACCCTAACCACAAGGGTCTTAGTTTTTGAGACGTTAGGGTTAGAGTGCTGAACATAGGGTCTTAGTTTTCGAGGTCTTCATTTTCAAGGTCTTAGGTCTTAGGGTCTTGGTTTTCAAGAAATACCCTGGGGAAATGCTATCACTGTACTTAAGTAATAAATTATAACAAAAAAAACAAGCATAATACAATATTATTACTCAAGGCTGTCCCTAGTTTTTGTGTCTATTGGTTGTGTAGACACTATCGGCCCAAAGACAGGCATTCTGACAGGCTGCGGGAAAAATATTAAAATTGTGCGGGAGTTTTGGGGCAAATTGTGCGGGAAATAACTCCGATTGTGCGGGATTGCGCAATCCTGTGACCAACCAAATATTCAATCACCAGTGTTCTAGCCAGGCCAAAAAAATATGACAGGGAGGAAATCTGCATAAACGAAAAATATAAATAGACCTTTTACTTTGGGGATTTAAATGTACCCAGCAATCGCCAATTTGCGGCTGTTTTATTTTCACCAAAGTTTATTTGTCTCAACAAATGACATTGCGTGACACGATAATTAAACTCGATCGGGTAAAACCGAAATACCACCTCAAAATAAAATGTTTCCGATCTGAGCGAGTTCCTTTATGAAAAATCCGTACATTTATGTAGTGTGAATAATTTTCAGTAAAGGTTCACACAATTTCTTCGAAAGTTTGCCGCAAAAACACAATCCCGATATGTATGCAAATTGCCGGCTAAATATAATTGATAGCATGTTTGTTTTTCTCACAAAATTTCATAGATCGTAGAGCAAAATCAAATCCAGTATTCTGATCAGAACTTAATAATTTTCTCCTATCGGTCCGAAGTTCCAGCGCTTTAATAGTTTGTTTGTCGATTCGCAAACTTGATCAGTTCTTTGCGAAAATAATTCAGACACAGTGACATTGATTTCGGCGCGATGGTACATTTCTCCGGTCTTTCTTCTTCAGTCCCTGACATATTAAACTGAAAGAGGAAGCGAAAGAGCTCGAAAAAATATCAACAGGCTGCTAAGAAAAAACGACATAACGTCTGGAAAACGACAACTAAAAAGCTACGCGAAAAATTCGGTAGGAAGTCGGATAGAAGTAAAACTGAGACTAAGTTCCCAAGACTGCGAAGAGAACGCCTTGTTGTTTTTTATATCCGCTCGAGCTCTTCAAGGAAAGCGAGGGATTTCTCGATTGTTTGGAAAGACAATAGGCCAAAAATAGCCTAAAATGTTTCTCGAAATCTTGGTTATCAATAGAAATACCTGATTTAATTAAAATTTTTAGCAAATATTTCAGTATTGTGCGGGATTGTGCGGATTTTTAGGAATTGTGCGGGTTTGACCAAATTGTGCGGTCCCGCACCCGTGCACCCTGTCAGAATCCCTGCAAAGAGTGTGTAAGTCCGTAATGTAACAATGGAATATTCGGAGAGTTGTTTGGACAGTGTTCGAATCTCCAGAGAGATCTTCGGATAGTTGGCGATGGCGATCGACAATAGTCGGCGATGTCCTCGTCACAATCGATCCTGGTCGGTCAGTCATCGGTAGTTTACATGATTCTTCGTCAGTTTTCGACTGACTGTTGACTGAAACATTGAAGATACGTTGCGTCCTTTGGTTCGCATGTGCTTTATACGTCAACTTCAACCTTGTGTTTGTGCTTGTGCTGTATTTGTTTTTCTAAACAATGATTTTGCAATATTTTGCAACAAGAACCAGGCACGTCTTTTTTAAATAGCAATGGGAAGTGACGAAAGTAGCCTAGGAAAATCTTGGTGTTGTCAATGTTTTGTTTTTCCATCAATGAAAGGGCTTAAACACACAATAGCCAGGGAAAATCCCTGGCTCCCAATTCTTAATAACATATTGACATGCTGAGTACTGATGAAAATTCACATAACTTCAGCATTCCCATCCCCCCCCCCCCCCCCCCGGGGAGGATTAAGAGAGGATTTATGGTATTAGACAATTTGGTCTTGATCAACTCCATCTGGGGCATGTTACCATGCAAACCCTTGGTCAGCCTTTTTTTCCACTCTGTTCTACCATACTTACTAGGCATATACCAGCACTTGTCCAATACTCTGACAAATTTATGCATTGCATTGTACTGTAATACATTGTGCTGTATTGTGCCGTTCTAGAATGTATTGTTAAACTATTGTTATGGTCATATAATACAATACAATGTTATGAATAAATTTGTCTGAGTATTGGACAACCCTCTTACTAGGTTCATGAATCTCCTTCACATCTGGTATCAGGGGGAGTTCCTTCCATGGCAATGCCTCAATATCTTTTCGTGCCCCAGCCACTTCTGATGCCAGGATTGACGACAGCTTTGAAATAAATTCTATGGCTGCTTGTCCATTGACTTTGGCTTCTTCAAGGTCACTGGAACTCTTCACTAGATTTTGAGCAAGGCGTGTTGCCATTGGTAATACTTGGAGACCAGATGCAGGAACAGCAGTGATGACATGCTCCAGAATCTTCTGAACCATGCTGATGATATAATACAGAAAAAGTAATACAAAATACATGTACACAACAACCCCAGAACATGAGTGATCATCGGAAATTGTAAAAGGAACCCATAAAAGGTACCAGCTGAAACCCATTGTGTTGTTCCTCTCGGCATAATTATTTTCTGACTTCAGAGTTCAGTTACATGTAGTGTACGAATACCCTACCCTGAAACCTGCAAAAAGAATTCAACTTGTATAAAAGTGGTACCACCTATAAAGTTTGCAGAATAATTTTGAAGTTTCCGTGAACTTCCAAAAATAAGGACTGGTATACTCATAAAAGTCATCCAAAGGACTTTTTCAATGGAACCCTCTAACTCTCAAGGGTGCCCAAAATCAAAATGCACCTCTTGGCCCAATGCGCTATATATTCGGCGCTTGAAGTGAAAATGGGCCATGTTGGATGAGACGAGCCAACGGGAAAGTCTGGAATCACTTGGGATCAGAAATGGAGCAGTGTTGGGAGTTGTGAGCCATTTGCTATCCTGTGGCATGGTCAAAATGCCCGATATCCGAAGTGCTTCCAGACTTATATTATTTTCTCATAAATTTTCGGGTGGGAACTCCATTTCGGATTTGCCATAGAATTTCCCAACATGCTTTGCAACAGTGGCAGATACATTGTAGGTCCACTATTTGTTGTCGGGCACTTAAAATACAGCTTTGGGCAGCTCGAAGTGAGTTCTTGCTGGCTGGCCAAAATTGGGCAAGGTGGGCCAAGGCTACAGTGTATGAGCCGGCAGTGGAGGACCGAGAATGCTTCCTAGGACGTCCGTAAGGCAGTTAATGGGAAACTAAGTGGCTGACTATTGGCAATAAAATGAAGCGATTTTGAGGGAATGGACTTCAGGATTGTCTTTTTTTTATCTGAATGTGAAAAATCAGCATAAAATAAAAAATTCGGGTAAACTTTGGGATTCATTTTTTCAAGCGGGATTCAGCAGGAGACATATGGAGTATATTTTTTTTGCATATGTTATTTCTCGAAAACGACGGAAAAAACAACAGAAAAAAATCCTGAATGTTTTGCAATTATACACGTAATTTGTAGTATATGTGCCAAAAATGGACAAAGCTGAGCGAGAAAAAATAATAAAAAATGACCTAAATATTTGACATAGGTTGGTTATACTCTCAGCCCTCTAATTGACAGTGTCCATTTTCAATTCAAACACCCTCAGTGGTACCAAACGACAAATTTTAACCCCTAATGGCAGAACGATCCAGGGATGTAGATAATAGCCCGGAAACGGGGAAATTACCCGGCTGTGAACTTGATTTTTCTGGCTGTAAAAGCCAAGTGCAGCTTTAAAAGGACTACGTGGATTGAATGTTTTTCTCTTTTTTACCCGTCTGTCAGTTCTATATTCCCACCTGTTAAAACTGAATCTACATGCCTGAGATCACGTTGTCACTTTTATAGAAAATGCCTCCACCCACCAGGACTAATGTACGTAGGTATTAATTACATTACCTGACATTGGTCTTCAACTCTTCAGTCATTTTATCAATGAAATCAGGAAGGGCTGATCTAAAGAACTCACTCAGTTGAAATCCTTTTACTATTCCACTGACCGTATGGGACATTGGAACACTGGAGCAAATCAACTTAATGATTTTTAAAATCTGAAGAGTCATCTGGTCCGTGTATCTTTTCTTGGAAAGATCAAGAATATACTCCCATGCAGCACAAAACCTACAAAAGAATTCATTAACTTGTATAGCAGTGGTACAGCTGTACCACTTATAAAGTTTGCAGAATAATTTTTATGTTTCCATGAACTCCAAAAAATAAGGACTGGTATATTCGTAAGAGTTATCCAAAGGACTTTTTTAATGGAACCCTTTAACTCCAAAGGGTGCCCAAAATCAAAATGCAAAAAAATTCCCAAATTTTATTTTGTTAACTATTGAAAAACAAATGGTACCATGCAAAAGTACTGCCAAAGAGGTTTTATTCAATTATGGTCACACCATAGGATTTTGATGACAGACTCAAAAGTTAGAATAACACTAATTTTATATGGCTCGTATTTTGTGGATGTGTGCATAATTGATCTGATTTTAATACTATTTTCTGATAGCAGGTGTGGGGACTGGCCACTGCGGGGGGGGGGGAGGTTAATTCAAGGGACTCCTTTAAGTTTTCTTGTACTCAAAATACTTGAATGTATTAAAATACCTTGTAATTTCAGTCACAGTTGCGGATGAACCATTGCTTTGTACATAGTTTGACAGATGATTCAGAAACGACTCAATTTCAATCTCACTTAGAAAAAAACACCTTTGAAAGAAAATGAACAAGATGTAAACTGAGAACTTCAATAAACTGGTATAATTATACCTTCTACAAACCCATCCGTCTTATTATTAACGGGACTATGTCGCGAGGTTTCACCTAATTTTAGTAACTTTATCTGGCAATATTCTTTTGTTCGCTGATATGAAATAGGACTCAAAACGGAACCAGTGGTCACGTACACAAGAGCTATTGCTTGTTTTGATTTAAGTCCAACAATTTCATCGCTCTTTTCTCAAGCGAAACAAAATCAGAAAAATGTTAGGTTTGTCTGTGGCGGTAAAGAAATACAAAGCGAAGACTTTGGTACCATGTTAATATGCTGAAGTGTACTATATTTAGCCAACAGAGAAGAAGAACCTTCATCCATGACACTGCATGGTCAACTTATTTCTATCGCTGCTCGTACATATTGAGATATTTAGCCGTACGATTTCAGAAACGAAAAAAAAAAACTGGTTAAAATCAAGACAAATAGATTATTTACATATGTGAAAAATATGAGACCATTTGGTGAACACAGCACTGCAGGATTAAATGGATTCGACGATGGCGTAAACTTGAAAAACAGCCACCGGACGTTTTTCAAGATTGTAGCTTGCATGACAACTGGCGACATAGCCCCTTTAATAAATAACACAAATACAGCTGTAGCCCACATTGAATACATCAAAATTCTATTATTTTATAAGATTTGTAGGCTTTCTGCCAAAAACTAAATATTTTGTCAAGACACCTTCTTTTTTCCCTTATTTTTCATCACCGGCAAGAGACTTGAATACAAAGAAAATAAGACCAACGTTACATCATTAGCAGGTTAGCAGAAAGCCTTGGAGTCCTGATAGAATTTTCATGTATAGTTCATGGGCTTTACTGTGGCTTTAATTTATCGGTTGACCTACTTAATTATCTCTGGTTCCAATGCCGTGTTTTCCTTCCTCCTACACTTTGTTACCTCAACAATGTCCCCTTCAGCTACTTTAAGATGAAATCCTTCACCAGATCTTCCTTCATCGCGAAGGCTAACAACAAGCTCACAGAAACTACCGTCAACTCTGTGTCGACCATGATCTTCCTTTTTTATCAAAACATACGCCCAGTTATCAGATTTCTGCACCACAACACCTTCTAGCTTAATGTTTTGCTCTAACAAGTCAATGCTGTTTCTATGACTTGTAGAGTCAAAATCAGAATATCTCTTGTTAATTTGCGAGTCTGAAAACTGATTGAGTTCATCAAAAAACTGTTCATGTGTAGTGCTTGTCAAGCTAAAGCCCTCAGATTTCTTTTTATCAGTAAAATTCTTGAGTAGTTGATAACGGTATTTGTATGTTCCATGCTTTTGTTGAAGTCTGTAACCTTTATCCTCAAATCCTGAGGGAACCTTCACTTTTGTCAGGAAAGACTCAAATTTTTCCTTGACAGAGCGAGGCTTGAGTAGATCCTTGCAAACATTTGACACCAAATCATCAATGTTTTCATCGCCATCCGCAGCCATGATCATTCGAAACGTTCTGAATCAATGTTTTAAATGATATGTCGAATTTATTAGCAGCTCAAGCTTTGCATAAGGGAGGGGTGGGTCATTTCTTGTTATTGTAATACCAACATCTTCTTTCTTTACTGCAGGAGTTTTGCCTATCTTCAAATCTCAATTCCTTACTATGCATTCTAAACCTTCCTCGTCTTACCAAGATCAAACTGATCATCGATTGCAGCGAGCGAAAAATACTTCCTGCAAACCACTCTCGTCTCCCCTCCGGTCGAGCAAGCTTTGTATGTTTTTGACGGCCTCTTTCCGAGAAATCTGAAAGCCAAAGGTCAATTTCTGAGAATCGTTCATCCCATAAACACTCGCTCGTTGTGTCCAGCAAAGAAAGAAGTTGTTTCCTTTGGCAAAAAGACCAAACGTAGCTAAACCAAGGCCTCGAATGGCGAAAGAAGTCGCAGCAAGGTGAAACCACATCCTGCCAGTCCGCCGCCATTTTGAAAACACGACAAATTTTATTTTGCCGGGGTAGCGAAGGGAGCGTTTGCCTCGGCCTAAAACTGAGGTGATTGCGATCGAATACTTCTAGCTTTAGACAGGTATTTTATACTTGAAATCTAACAGTCATAACAATTACTTGACTTACTTAGTGTCAAAGAAAAACTACTTGTCATATTTAGAAAAAGTAGCTTCATATTCAGTATTTTCCTTCGTATAGGAACGTACTATACGTTTTCTTAGCGCGTCACACGCCCGGGGGGGGGGGGGGGGGGGGGGGGGGACTAGAGGATAGGATGGGATAGGACACGATATGTTTAAAAGCTAAAAGCTTGTGGGGTCGTGTAATTAAAAATACACATGCAGTCACTAAGATAAATGTTCTAAATAATAACTTAAAAATAATAATACTCCAATTACTCTAGTAACTGGATTCACACATCAGATCTACTAATGATGGGATACCGTGTTTTTAAATAAAGCTATGATGATGATGATGAGATCAAAGTTTTGTACGGGGATGCTCCGCCCCGAGGTCCAAACCCTTACCCTTTCATATACCGTTTATGACAATAAAGGTACCCCTTTCATATACTTTTCATTAAAAAAGGTTCCCCTTTCATATACCTTTCAATGAAAATGGTACCCCTTTCATATAGCCATTACGTGCGTCTGTTTGATATATTTTGAAAGACCCTTTTTATAATACTTCTGATGGCAGTTTTCCCTACCTTTTTTATGCTTCAACGGCGTGTTGTCGCTCCCCTTTCCTATTCTTCGTGAAATCCCTACCCTTTCATATACTTCAACTCGTAAAATCCCGACCCTTTCATACTGACCTCCAGCCTCAAAAAGGTACCCCTTTCGGGCGGAGCATCCCCGTATAGCACATTATAGGGAGTACCCCCCCCCCCCCCCCCCGGGGGGGTCACACGATCTCCTGCAGATTGCGTGACAAGTCAAAGCAAGGAGCGGTCTTTCCGATAATTATCTCTATTTGGTAATTTATGATAATTTATTCCCTAATCAGACATGGCGTCCCGACGGGGAGGCAATCAAAGACGAAGACCCAGAGGTGACCCAGGCTGGTATGATAAATCTATGGCTGCATTTGCAGACCAAGAAGAGAGAATAGAAGAGAGAATAGAAATTCCTAAGGATAAGGTAGGCCTTGTTATAGGAAGAAAAGGGAGCAGACTGCAGGAGATAAGAGAACAAACTGGCGTCCAAATATTTATTGAAGACAATCGAGCGCACTTGAGAGGGACAGCAGAACAACGCCAAGAAGCTAAAAAGATCATCGAAGAAATCTTGAATCCGGTAAGCGTGACAATAAAAGCTCTCATAAGCCGAACACATTGAAGACCACATTTAAACGTCCTTGTTAAAGGAGTTCTTCTAATGGGCATTACAAGTCAATAGTGTTAAGAATGATACCGTCAAAGAAAAAATAAACCCCTCTGTTATGCTGTTCATACTTGATGGAATCACAACCGACTGTTCACCTAACGGGAGGTTTTTTTTACAACACAACGTTTCCGGCTGGTGATTATAAATATTGTTTGCTGTTTGAGCGACTCATTGTGACCCTTTTTGGGATGTTTCCTTGGTGGTTTTCCACTGTCGCGTATATCATATGCATGCCTTGCGTGGAAATTTGACGCGAGGCAAGAGACTTTCGCGCGCACTTGAGTGTTTTACTTCTCACTGAACCATTCCTGCCACTTGTCCGATTTAAAAGTGAAGACTGATAGCTTACCTCCACCGACTGTCAGCCAACTGCCGGCCGACAGCTTACCAACAGCCTACCGAAAGCGTTGAAAGCTTGCATCTGCTTAATTGCTTACTGTTCAACTTACCCTCCAATCCGTGACCTACAAGGGGTTCGGTAAAAGAGCTGGAGGTATTCTGCAGTCTGCAATCTGTCGGCCAACTGTTGCCCGACTGTCGGCCGACTGTCGACTGCATGTCGACTGTCAACTGCCGGCCGGCAGTTGGCCGACAGTTTGCTGACAGTCGGGCAGAAGTCGGCGGAGGTGAGCTGTTCTTAACAAAACCAGATCGATCTTCTCATGAAGAGATCTCTTTCTGTTTGTTTTTTTTTATAGAAGAGCAATGAAGAAGGCAGATGGGACCAAGGTGGCTTTCAAATAATGCGGAACTTAATAGTACCGCAACATTTAATGGGTTTCGTTCTTGGAAAAGGACGCGAAAATTTGAGAAATATCGAATCTAAGATCGGTGCATCTCTAAAAGTCATCAACAACAGCTTTTACATCAAAAAGGCAACTGAGAGGCAAGAGAAATTAGCCGAAAGGGAAATAAAAACACTTGCGGTACGTGTTTCCAGATGGGATAATTTTAAAAGTACTTAAATTAAGGCCCTATTTACATGGAAAGAGGATGATCCTAGAAGGTTTATTTGGTTTATATGCGTAAATGCGGCTTCCAGGATCAACTTTTCATTTGGTTTACATGAAAAATTCGCGGTTGCAAGGCAAGACGGCGGGCGACAATAACAAAAGCGAAGATAACCCTGAGGCTCCCGAGGCCGTTAACATGGAGCTAGGATGATCCTAGCTCAAGGATCATCCTACCTCTCAGATAGGATGATCCTAGCGCTAGGGCCAAATGCAACCCTTCGCATGTAAACTGAAAGCAGAAAACAAGTTGCGTTTAGGTGATCCTAGCACTAGGATCATCCCCTTTCCAGTGTAAATGGGGCCTAAGGCTTTCTCGAACAGAAAGCTAGCAACGTAAACAGTTCCATAGAAACCTGAAAAAGTTAAGACTTGAACAAGATTCTAACCAATAATCGTGCATTCAGTTTAGTTACCCGGTGCTGTGCTCTATCCACTGAGGTATAAAGCCAGTCTGGAGAGCTGGTCAATGTCCTATGGATACTGCTGTTCCACTGCTGGTTATCTTTGCGAACTCCCCTTTCTCGAAAAATTATCCTTGAATGGAAGCACGCTTCTCCTTTTTTAAGTATAGCTAAACCTTAGAGTGTTTTCTTGTTGTAGGTATATCTGCATGAACAATATAGGTAGCATTCCTTTTAGACAATCAAGCTTCAGATCATGATTTAGAGAATCCAGATTGTTTGGATTTTTATATTAACTGGAACAAAAATCAGAACAAATATTTATCCGAATCGAAGTTCCCGGTTCATCACCCCCAGGCCCCTCTGCGAAGGGCCTCTGTTGGTTTGTTTGTGGGTTTTGAACGAACCACGTGCTATTGATCTGTGGGTGAACTAGTTCGCCAAATGAAACGCACAATCTGAAAATCTCAACGCTCCACCTCCGGACGTTGACCGTTAACATTGGTATCTGAAATTGGTTTGTCCCTAAATGAAACGGAAAATCGAATTTATTTCGATCGCAAAATCCGGATCTAGATTCATTAGCCCTCGGACGTATACACGCTAACTTATACCCCCACCATGAGCTAACAATAAATGCTCTTGAAAAAAATCGGAGAAAAACCGTCCGAGGGTTAAAAAGATCACAACCATACTAACCCTTTGTGTTTCCCTTAAGAACCTCGGTATGAAACGCTTAGAGATGGACGTGCGCTTCACGAGGTTTGTTCATATAGACACCGCCCAACTGGAGGAGAACCATGAATTCCTGCTGACCATTGCGCCACCTCCACTGAATGCCGGTTTGGGAGAGAATTACTACAAACTGAAACTGCTGGAACATCCTTTACAAGAGGTATATTAATTATCCTGGTTTAGTGCCTTACTGTACATGAGTGCGCGAAGATCTGAGATTTCACTTCGAATGTTTAACTTGATATCGCGAACGGGTAAGATTCTAATTGCGAAGTGTTAAGCAATTTTCCGAAGATTTTCGAAAATTCTCCCAACACTGACCAAAGGTTGTACGAAGGTTTCCGATCATTTTCCGAAAATGTCCGAAGGTTGCCGAGGAAGATCCGAACAGATTTCGAATATAGACCAACACCTTTCAGCTCGTCTGACATTTAATAACGTGACTGGAGGGTAAACATGGTGGCTTGCTTGAAGATTAGTACTGATATCTTTATTTTTCACAGTCCATGCAATAAGTACTGGAACTAGCCTTATAAACTGTAAATTTTATATACATGTATATATAAATATTTTATATGTCAACAGGAAATATATCCCGGCTTTACAAACACAGACAGAATAAAGGAAAAGGTTCTTGAAGTGTTACGGCAAATTCATGAGGAAATGGGTGAAGAAGAGGTCCGAGTTGACATGTGGTGTCATTTTGGTCATGCGTGTATAACCAAGGTTGATGAAGGTGGGAATCTGACTAGCTAAAGTTAAAGGATAACAGTCAAAGCCTGAACCGCTTTTGACGAAGCCGATTGATCTCTCGTCCTGGAAAATTCAAAAATTCCTTATCCAGAATTTTCAGCACTCTTCAGTTTTTCCTTTATAGTGCCTCGGGTGACATTTGTTATTTACATGTAATTTTGTAGTATGTCGATGAGTTTGATTCATACTGCAGTGCGATGCCCCGTCGACTACCTTCGTTTCCTTAAAAATTGGTGTTTGTACTTGTTATAAATTGATCATTTTTCACCACCCTGGGCTCGCCTGTTTTAAATTCATTTCTAGCCATTTCTGAAGACCGTTTTTTTCAATTTTTGCCGGAGTAACTTCCCCCACTTCAAGGTTCGCGGACCCTGAACTTGCAACTTTGATTCTGTTGTATTTCTTTGCAAGAGTTGCAAGAGAAACCGTAACGTGTTAAAAGCGCTTTTTATACACTTGGCGTCGTCTACTGAGCATTTAAAAATCAGATTGACATTCTCGAGATGAATACTTTACTGAATAGTTGCGTAAAGATAGTTTAAAAGGAAAACGAGAGGTTGGATGTTGGATATGCCATTCGACATGGTAATGTAATGCACGAGGACCATGACTTCGCTGAATCCTGGTTTTTTTTTCGTTGCAGAAGAACAAGAGGAAACGTTCACGCTGAAGGAAATCAAAGAAAAGCTTGAAACTGCGGACAACAAAAGTTGGAAACCATTTTTCAAAGAGGGTGTAAAAGAAATGGAGGTTGCGGAAATTGAAAAGTGTCTTCCATCTAAGGCGGCCAAGGAAGACATTAGACATGATTACACCTTCCTCACCCCTACCTGTAGAGAAGTTCGTGTTAAGGTATAGGCTGTTTGAGTAGGCCTTTAATATAATGTAAATGAAATCATATATGTAATTACTTAAAAAACGGATATGATTAAAGTAGTCTCCATGGAGACATCAATTTCTACAAACAAAACTCCCGGCTTTAGAAATAAAAATGTCTCCAGATACGTTTTAGATAAGGTTTAGATTACAATCGTTTGAAGTACAACAGTAAAAACAGTAGGTCGGCCATATATTGATTTCTTACTACAAATGGTATCGGTTTGTAACGAGAGGAAAAACTCTAGACAGCCTAAAAAGTCCTCAGGTGGGATCGAAACAGTAGATTCGATCGGTGAATGGAAATCATATTTTATTTTATTTGTTACGTCTCAGTATTGAAATGTTATTCTCCATCTCATTAATAATTACTAAAGTTTGAACAAAGAAAATCATAAGCGTGACATTGGTTTGAAAACCCGGTATTGATCGGCATAGATTTTGGTGATCCTATTCCTTCGTTTTCTCTGTAATTTATGATCAGCTATATCAAACACTCGAAAGAGTGTTTCATAAGGTATCCAAACACCTCGAACTCGGTTGAAAAAAACTCGGTCGCGAATCGTGTTTTCAACTCACTTCTCGATGTTTGGAAATCCTGATGACACACTCTTTCTCGTGTTTGTTATAACCTCTTTTATTTCTGTGATAAGGCATGGCTTATAGAAGAAAATGCTAATGATGAAGAAGTGGGAGATGGAGCATCGTCCTTGGCATTCTCTCGCAGCGCGCCTATTCCTGTAAAAAACATCCTAACTCGCGTGCAGTCTGGTGAACAGGGAGACACCTCCAACACGCCATGTTTTCACATCTGCGCTCCATTTCACGGCAGAATGAAAGTGGACATTTTGATGCCTTCCAAGGACCTTGATTGCCGCTTGTCGATAAGAACATGTAAGACGATGACTGTAGATACCTCTTTATTATCCATGATACCACGCAGTGCTTTAGTGGGCTGTGTTGATGTAGTTGAATGGTGTGACAACTATACAGCAACTACACTAAGTACAGTAACTACATCAACGACATCAACTGCAGCCCACTAATGCAACTACACCAAACTAAGTAACTACAACAAATACACTAACTGCAGTTCACATGCTAACTCCCGGTGGGGGTACTCAACAATGTTTTGTACGGGGATGCTCCGCCCCAAGGTCCAAACCCTTACTTTTTCATATACCTTTCATTGAAAATGGTACCCCTTTCATATAGCCTTTACGTGCGTCTGTTTGATATATTTTGAAAGGCGCTTTTTATAATACTTAAATGAAAGTTTTCCCTACCCTTTTTTATACTTCAACTCGTGTTTTCCCTACCCTTTCCTATACTTCGTGAAATCCCTACCCTTTCATACCTACCTACCCTATTCTATCCTATCCTATCCTATACTTCAACTCGTGAAATCCCTACCCTTTCACATACTTCAACTCGTGAAATCCCTACCCTTTCATATACCTCCAGCCTCAAAAAGGTACCCCTTTCGGGCGGAGCATCCCCGTATAGCCCATTATAGGGAGTACCTCCCCCCCCCCCCCCCCCCCCCCCCCCCGGGTGCTAACTACAGTAACCGCCTACAGTTGTGTTATATACTTAGAGCAATAGAAACAATATCCAATATTCGTGACGTTATATAGTCATGAATGTATTACCATTTACTTATTGGACCTTTTTTTTTTACTTTTCCTTAAGGTAAAAACTATGTTCCCAAAACTCCACAAGACGAAGAAGAAGACAAAATTTTAGAAAGCTACCTTATGGGAATGAAGATTGAGAACGGGAAGCTGACTTTGCCGCCAGCCTCGGAGTTACAAGACGGATTTGATTGGTTTTACCAGCGCCGCAGTCTACGAAAGACGTATCAGTATGAAGTGGAGGGTGAACAGTTTAGCTTGACTGTTTGTAAAGATCAAGCAAGAAATGTGTTCCCTTATGAGCCAGATACCAAGAACATCGAGGAACTACCCGCAAAGGTTTTCCACGCTTTTTATCTTGAGCCGACTTTCTAATGATTCCGTAGGACCAAAAACAAATGTGATAATACGGCAACACACTAAAAAAACAATGGACTAAACAGATGACGTAAAAACACGCAGCTATTGCAGTGCGCGTAAGTCAGGCCACAATTTGTTTCAATTTATTTCTGACTGGTTGTTTTAATATCACGTTTGCTATGGCCTTGTCAAATGCAAGGGCTTGTTGCTCGTGTTTTGAAGCAGTCATATCACTTAGCAAAGAATTTAGGAAAACGACAACTAAACACAATGATTGTTAATTTCGACTGCCAATCAAATACCACTATCAGTTTTTTCAAGTTTTAATACACTATTCATATCCTTTGTCATTCCGAAAAATCGTCTAGAGAGTGAGTCAGTACATCAAACATTAACCAAGTTACAGTCAGAGTGGAAACCCGCCTTGTGGTCACCACCACGTTGATATGTCCACTTTTTTAGGCTCCAAGGAAACCTGATGAAGTCATTTACTTATCTGAAAAACTCTCTATTCCAATCACCCCGTTATTTCAGCAATCTTTTTTTCTATCCCATCTATCTTCCTTTCTTCCTTGCTTGTCAATTCCCATACCGTATGTCCTCCAATAATAGCTGGGGCGGTTATTACTTTTTTCACTCCAAAAGGGGGCGATTAATCGAGGGGCGGGAGCGAATATTTCAAATATTGCTCGCTGGAAGTGCTAACGTGCTAATTAGAGAGCTCCAAGAAATACAGAAAAGAATCAAATACACGAACGTCACTATAGAAAAACTATATCAAACCTGTGCTTTTGTAACTTTTCTGTAATTCTAACGATTGTTTCCTATACAAGAAGTGAATTTTTAACTCGACTGGGAGGATGTGAATGCAAGGGGAGGAGATGGGGGGAGATTAATCGAGGGAGGCGATTTTTTCAAATATTCGGTGGTCATATTCAGAGTCTATAAATTTTTTTTAAAATCTCTTTTCCAGTGTGTCTTTGTTTATTAATTTACCCGGTGCAATCGACTATCTCTTCAACGGCACTTGGGGACAGTATTTTCTAATGTCATAGGAGGGTGCCAATACGGAAAGATTTCAGTAAAGTAAAAGAGTAAGAGGATATTCGTGTCAACTACCGTATTTTCTTGATTACACTCCAGGCCCCGAATGAACGCCAGGTTGGAATCAGCCCATGATGGGTTGACAACGTCAATCGGGCGGCACACGAAAACATGGCTCTGAAGAAGTGGCGGTTGTTGGGAGGTGGCCGTTGGTGAAAGTTCAACTGTGCCAGTTTTCTTTATTTATCTTCCTTTCTTCCTTGCTTGCCAATTCCCATACCGTATGTTCTCCAATAATAGCTGGGGCGGTTATTAATTTTTTCACTCCAAAAGGGGGCGATTAATCGAGGGGCGGGAGCGAATATTTCAAATATTGCTTGCTGGAAGTGCTAACGTGCTAACGTGCTAATTAGAGAGCTCCAAGAAATATGGGAAAGAATCAAATACACGAACGTCACTATAGAAAAACTATATCAAACCTGTGCTTTTGTAACTTTTCTGTAATTCTAACGATTGTTTCCTATACAAGAAGTGAATTTTTAACTCGACTGGGAGGATGTGAATGCAAAGGGAGGAGATGGGGGGAGATTAATCGAGGGTGGCGATTTTTTCAAATATTTCCACCAAAGGGGGAGGGGGGGGGGGGGGGGCGATTATTCGAGGGGGGCGATTGATCGAGGGACGGCTATTATTCGAGGAAATACGGAAATTCAAAATTTTGGTTTGCTAGATTATGATTTGTTTAACTTTTTTTTTAATATATGGCACATTTCTGTTGTATAATTCTATTGAAAAGCTTTATTTTTCGTATAGGCTGATATACATCTTCACTGTGAAGAATGGGATCGAGTCTTTGATGAAGGAAACTGGGAGCCAGAACAGATTGTGGCCAAGCTACCTACTTTCTTGCAGTTTCTGAGACAAGTTCAGGCAAATGTGTCCCCCTAAACCACTCCTAAACCACGCCCTAAACCACGCCTGACAGATGGACAAGATGACAAAGCTAAATAAAGAAAGAACTTCAATAAACTGAAGTCTGTATTATTGTCAATAGAGGTAGAATAGTGTACGCTTTGGTTTCTTTGGGATCCAGCTTGTTGAGCTAGCTGTAATAATATAAAAATCTCCAATTATCTCCATCTAGTAACGATATGGATTATCTTCTGGAACCACACGTATCATGATCAGTAATGACTTATTATTATTAATAAATAACACAAATAGCCCACATTGATTATATCAAAATTCTATTTATGTGATTTGGAGGCTTTTTGCCAAAAACTAAATATTTTGTCAAGATTCCTTGTTTTTTTACCCTTATTTTTCATTACAAGAGACTTGAATGCAAAGAAAATAAGGCCAAAATTGTATAGCCGTTTAGCAGAAAGCCTCTGAGTCCTGATAGAATTTTCATAGTTCATTTTCATGTATAGTTCATGGGCTTTATCCCTTGACCTACTTAGTTATCTCCGGTTCCAATGCCATGTTTTCCCGCCTTCTACACTTCGTAACCTTCATGATCAGCTACTCTAAGATGAAATCCTTCACCAGATTTTACTTCATAACGAAGGCCAACAACAAGCTCACTCAGCCAGATACTACGAACCACGAATTTTAACCCATAAGTTTCGAACTTTGCAGTTTGGTGATAACGAGAAATTATTCTATCCATGGTAACGAGATTAGGCCAACAACAACGCAATAAATCGATAAGGTTTAAACTGGCTCCTTTAAGATTACAGTGTACCTTCGGGGGTGTCTCCAGTATAACAGCTCTAGCGTCTTAAAGGACCCTAGTCATCCAAAATGCACTGCGCGCTCAAACGGTGAAATCCGCCATTTTCGATGCCATCGAAATTATTGAACATTGTATAGTGAATCGGAATCTTACTGCATCGTCCCAAGTTGTGTAAATGAAACTCTGTAACTGTTATCGTTGCTTTTTTGAATTATTAGTCTATCGGTTTGAATGATTTTTTCGTAGTTTTGCGCTACCGGTGGACAAAGTTTTGACATCCAAAGTCAATGGTCTTATGACCTCACGGTTTCCCAAGCGTCGACAGTCGAAGGAGCCAGGAAATGCAAAGAAAGCTATTCTTCGAGAATCGACCTCCTACCTTTGGATTGCGAGCAAAAGTAAGGTTGGAATCGTACGACTAAACCACAGCCAGTTCGCCGAATTGTTGTTGTTAAAAAATGTACAACAGTTGCATCCGGCCGTGAGAATTATGAAACAGCAAACATGCTGGAGATTCAAATATTGTCAATATTTCACAAACTGATTTCATGATGGATGCAATAACGCCACACGTTTAACAACGAAAGTACAGCCTAGCTCGAGACACGCAACTTAAACGCAGAATAAACTCTGAGGAGTCGAAAACAATTGTAATATGCCATTATTTTATGGAATCAATGAAGACCACCATGCTAACCGCAGACTTGCGCTCACACAAAATCACGGACTGAAAAATTAACTCAGTGATCCTAGCATTCAGCGACTAACTACTGATCTTGCAGACTATGCGCCAAAGAAACAATATTGTTATGCCGAGAACTAGCAAACAGCGATGGAATAACTAAATATTCTCATAATAAACGGCTCTGGTAAGCGTAAATATCTCCTGTCAGTATCAGAGACTTTCCTAAGATCAAAGAATCGGCAACATTGAGAACAACAGTCCTGTTATATCTTCATTTTGATCTATAAAAAGAAAACAATCTCTCAGACACGTACTTGGGGTAACCCTATTCTAAAGCAGGGCTGAAATGCTTTTTTTGCGACGAGCAGGATTTTTGCTAGGCCTTTCACCTTTTTTAACGATATTTTTATAAATATCTCGCCTCTGACTTGTCGCGGCGATTTCCTTACTTTTGGTCACGCGCCACGTGTAATATAATACCGAGACGCCCATTGTAAACAAAAACAAAGGTGTGGCTGACTAGGATCCTTTAAGCCGATTACACTTAATATACCTAAACCCAGATATCAAATTAAAGCTTATAAAGCTGGCTATCTAAATATGGAAACCATTTGGTAAGAAAATGAATTGTCGAATTTTTTACGACGTCTAAATTCGAACGTCCGAATCAGCTTTAAAACGCTATAACTCAAAGCGATTATTGTATTTTGCTAATTTGATTTGTTCTCGGGTTTCCGGACACGAAGCGCTAAAAAAACGTGTCGGCGATTTCCCATATTCAATTGCAATGAAAAGTTACAGAATATTTTCGAAAAAGGGAGAAAAAACGTTGGAGTGATCGCACGGAAATGGCTCTTGACGAAAAAGTTTTCGGAAATAAGAAATTCGCCGACATGTTTTTGTTGATTATATGTTAGCCAAGCTTCTGTCCAAATTTGAGGAAAATCGAACAAATTCCCTTTGAGTTGTAGCTCTTAAAGTGTCCCCTACAAGCGAAAAATTAACTTTGAGAAAACAGCGCTTAAAAAAACATATCATAAACAAACTCCGTCCACAAAAGTTATACCGTCATTTCTCCGTCAATTTTCACTATTTTTCGATAATTTTTTTTTTTGGATGAAAGTTCATTCTGTAAACTTTATTTTGACCCAAAAAAAATTCAATAAATTTTCGATCTGAAGGTACACTGTAACCTTAATCGGTCAGTATAAAACACGAACTACGGACTGCGGACTACGGACTGGGTATAAAACACGGACTCGGTATAAAACACAGACTACGGACTGCGGACTCGGTATAAAACACGGACTAGGGTATAAAACGAGGACTAGGGTATAAAACGCGGACTGAGAATCATGGACCCGGTATAAAACGCGGACTGGGTGTAAAATAACGAGGACCGAAGCTGTGAACATAAAATATTGATTTGCCTCGATAAATACGTAGATTTTTAATACGTAGGGGTCGCGGCATGTTACTTTACAAAACGTTTGGTCTCTTAATATTTGAAAAAAATTCAAATAAAGCAAAGCAGAAATATTATAATTGTCGCAATTTTTTCTATTGACAATCTGCTTTATACCCCACGAGCAACAACAACAACAAGCAGAGCAGAGCAGCCGCCTCCTTCGATCTTCACAGGCTCTGTCAGTTGATAAATAAAGGTCTTTATAAAATGCTCAAGGAAATGCGCGCGCTATGATTGGTCAAACCGAGTTCATTATAACTCGATAAAGCACGCACGTGACGTAAGGTTCATTAAAACCGTTTTCATTTTATAAAAGAAATAAAAGAACTTGTTCCTCGTGCATTGTTGAGTTATATAAGCACTTGGGAATTTTTAAGAACACTCGAGAAGTGCGAGAAGCACTCGCTTTCGGCTCGTGCTTTTCTACATTTCTCTCGTGTTCTTAAAAATTCCCGCGTGCATATCTAACTCAATAATGCACTCGGCGCGTTTTTCATTTCTTTAATATTTCACAAAATGCTGGTAGACAATAAACTCTGATAAAATGCGCAGCAACACGTTTCTGGATATTACTGATAAAGGCAACGATATGAAATATTTTTCAAATTTGCGAGGCAGTACATTTTGCTGTGTAGTCCCAGGGGCCCGTTTCTCAAAAGTCCCGAAAACTTTTCGGGCCCGATGGTGAAGTATTTTTTTAGCCCTCAAACCAGCCCAACTTGTTTCGTCAAATTAAAATGTTTTATTGCTTAGCTTTTAAAACCAAAAAAAAATTCGATCTTTAATGTCAACATTGCCCATATAAGATAGCTTTCCGGTACGATAACTTTTCGCAAATTTGAAAAATATTTCATATCGTTGCCATTATCACTAATATCCAGAAACGTGTTGCTGCTTATTTTATTGTCTACTAACGTTTTGTGAAATATAGACCCTTATTTATGAACCGCTGTAAAGCAGATACCCTGCGAGCAGGGCAGGAAGGGGCTCGCAGGGCATAAAGCAGATTGTAAATAAGAAAAATTGCGAGAATTAAGATAATATTTCTGCTTTCGTTTAGTTGAATTTTTTTTCAAATATCAAGAGACCAAACGTTTGTAAAGTAACATGCCGCGACCCCTACGTATTAAAAATCTACGTATTTATCGAGGTAAATCAATATTTTATGTTCACAGCTTCGGTCCTCGTTATTTTAGACCCAGTCCGCGTATATACCGGTTTATACCGGGTCCATGATTCTCAGTCCGCGTTTTATACCCTAGTCCGCGTTTTATACCCTAGTCCGTGTTTTATACCGAGTCCGCAGTCCGTAGTCCGTGTTTTATACCCAGTCCGTAGGCCATATTTTATACTGACCGTCTTTAAATGGATCATGCTCTTCGTCTGAGTGATCTCAATCTTACGTTGAGCATGTGCTTTCTTCCCCACTTTCCAATCAGGACTAATTCGGATGTGCTTGTCAAGCTAAAGCCCTTTTTAAATAAAATTCTTGAGCAGTTGGTAACGATATCTGTATGTTTAATACATGGTTTGGTTAAAGTCTGTAGCCTTTATCCTCTCCGCATCCTGAGGGAACCTTCACATATATTTGGCAAGAAAGTCTCAATTTTTTTCTTGACAGAGCGACGCATAAGTCCATCCTTACAAATACTTGACGCCAAATCATCAATGTTTTCATTCTCATCCGCAGCCATGATCATAAGCTCTCATAACATTACAAACGTTCTGAATTAATGTTTCAAATGGTATGAATTTATTAGCCGTTCAAGCCTTACATTAGGGAGGGCTGGGTGTCTTTAAGGGACTGAGATTTGTCTATCTTTAAATCTCAATTCCTTATTATGCATTCTTAACCTTCCTCGTCTTACCAAAATCAAACTGATCATTGTTTGCAGCGAGCGAAAAATACTTCCTGCAATCCACTCTCGTCTCCCCTTTCGGTCGAGCAAGCTTTGTATGTTTTTGAGGGCCTCTTTCCGAGAAATTTGAAAGCCAAAGGTCAATTTCTGAGAATCGTTCATCCATAAACACTAGCTCGTTGTGTTCAGCAAAGCAAGAAGTTGTTTTCTTTGGCAAAAAGACCGTCAAACGTAACTAAACCATGGCCTCGAATCGCGAAAAAATTCGCAGCAAGGTGAAACCACATCCTGCCAGTCTGCCGCCATTTTGAAACACGACAAATTTTATTTTGCCGGTTTTTTTTTAATTTATTTACTTCATTTTTTTATTATTACATACGTTTTTTTGCAGTTAACAAGATAAGAAAAAAAAAATGGAGAAGGGCAAGATATAGGTAAACTAATTATGTGCCCTATAACTAAATTACATTTTTTTAATAAAAAGAGAAAACACACTACTAAGAAAGGAATACAAACATAGAAGTAATTGATAGCTGTTACTAGATTGGTGAGACAGTGGTTAATACTGAGCAAAATAGTATTATTGGTAAAGTGCTCTTTTGAATTGTTCTTTAGTTTGCTTTTTGCTTATGGATATTGGGGTAGTAGGGGTAATTGGGGTCATAAGGGGTAGTGAAGGGAGCGTTTTCTCCGTCCTGAAACGTGCTTCATTCTCGTCCCCAGAGCTGCTTGACCCTCTTAACCGCTGGAGCCTGAGTACGAGGCTACTTGACCTTTGCAATAACAGTGCAAATGCTCTGCCCTGAGCAAAACAGTCATGTAGATGCTAAGAGTGATTTTATTAAAGAGTTGCACAGAAAGCCACAACACATATTTCAACATTTCATAAGACATCATTTCTCTTTATTTTTCTTCCCTGTTCAGTCTTATACCCCATTCACACCAACGCTTAAACATGTTTAAATGTTGTTTAGTTTAAAACAGGCATAGAAATATATCTCCTAACCTCCGGAAATATTTGGAGTGAAATCTTTACTAAAAAAAACTTTATTGACTTTACAACCATTCCAGGTAGTTTGAGTCATATACATTTAAAACTTTTCAAGATAGAGGCTAAAAACCTAGTTCAACTAAACAACATTTAAACATGTTTAACCGTTGGTGTGAATGGGGCATAAGATTGATTCAAAATGTCTAGTCAAGCTTGTATATATTTTAGGAGCACGTCCGCCATTTTGAAAAAACTCTGAGCCTGCGCAGAACAACCGGAAGTCCTATATTCTAGGACTTCCGCACCCTGCGTGATTCCCCAGAGCCCTCGTACTCAGGCTCCGGCGGTTAAGAGGGTCAAGCGGCTCTGGGGACGAGAATGGAGGTGTTTGCGATCGAAGACGTCTTCTGACAGGTATTTTATACTTGAAATCTAACAGACTTAACAATTACTGAGTGTCAAAGAAAAACTACTTGTCATACTTAGAAAAAAGTAACTTTATATTCAGCATTTTCTTTCGTATAGGAACAGTATGTTGCCCTAATTCCGGACACTTCGCTTTTATCGCCATTTCTTAAGTACGTATACCTTGTAACTTTCTGACCACATACAACCTTCTTCTATACGTTATATTGTACTAAAGTTTCATCGACTGAACTGCTTTATTTTCGTCGTTCGTTATTTGCGAAAATACGAGTCATGTTAAGTGTCCTAATTCCCGACAGATTGCCCTAATTCCGGACGATCGCAATACGATTGTTTTCTTCGTTTTCTTGGCATTATTCGTCTCCGTATACATATGCGAATATTCAATTTCTTCAAACTGAATTGTTGCTTCCGATCCCCCAGTTTAACGAGGACGTTCGTCGGCGTAGGAAATTGAGTAAAAATAGTAATAAACAAATAAGAAAATTGCTTAAAATATCTTCCGCAGTGGCTATTCGTACGGCACCCGTACGCGGACTTCGATTTGCTATTCGTACGGGAGTCCAAAACTTTCGACAATTTTTGATATTATTCTTCACTTTTGTTGGTCCACAATATTAAATGTTCGTTTAGCTTTACGAAGCGCTTCTGGTAAGCGATGTTGATTTGGCTCAGACTAATTTACTGAGTCTCTGTATACTAAGCGAGCGACTCATTTCGTGACACTGAGAAATTTTCCGCGTCAAAAAATACTCCCGTACGGCCAACTTCGATTTGCTATTCCTACGGGAGTCCAAGACTGTTGTCAATTTTCGATGTTATTCTTCACTTTTGTCGGTCTACAATATTAAATGTTCGTTTAGTTGTACGAAGCGCTTAGCTGGTAAGTGATGTTGATTTGGCTCAGACAGACTAATTTGCTGAGCAGCTGAGTCTCTGTATACTATATACTATTCTTTGTCACGAAATGAGTCCAATTAGTCTGAGCCAAAACAACATCGCTTACCAGAAGCGCTTCGTAAAACTAAACGAACATTTAATATTGTGGACCAACAAAAGTGAAGAATAAAATCGAAAATTGTGGACTTCCGTACGAATGACAAATCGAAGTTGGCCGGGAGTATTCTTTGACGCGAACAATTTCTAAGGGTCACGAAATGAGTCGCTCGCGTAGTATAGGTGGTTTGCAATCAATCTCTAGAGACATAGATAACAATAGTGAAACGAACAAGTGCTGGTGGACGAACAAAAGGAGCTAATGAGAGAACTATTGTTTATGTCCACCAGCATGGCGGCGATGACGTAACATGAAAACCACCTATACAGAGACTCAGTATTAAAATTAGTCTGAGCCAAATCAACATCGCTTGCCAGAAGCGCTTCGTAAAGCTAAACGAACATTTAATATTGTGGACCAACAAAAGTGAAGAATAACATCGAAAATTGTCGAACGTTTTGGACTCCCGTACGAATAGCAAATCGAAGTCTGCGTACGGGTGCCGTACGAATAGCCACTGCGAATATCTTCAATACGCTTATAATTTACGGAGAATAACGAAGCTCCAATAGAATCCAAAAGTGTCCGGAATAAATGCTGTCCGGAATTAGGGCAACATACTGAAGGCTACTCAGTACTGTACATTTTCTTAGCGCGTCACACGATATCCCTGCAGATTGCGTGACAAGTCATGTCAAAATAAGGCGCGGTCTCTCGGCTCGGAATTTTCCGATAATTATATATTTCCAAGTGAGTCTTTTTAAGAAATGAAACATAAACGAAATAGCATCTTAACTCGGAAAAAAATTCCGAGTTCCAGATGGGATTATATATTTTACTGTAATAGTAGTAGCAGTAACAGTAGCAGTAGCAGTAGCAGTAGTAGTATTTTTTTTTTAAATGAACAACTTTATTTTGAACAATACATTTTTTACATCACTGCATTACAATATGATACTACACGAACTACGCAGACGTACGGTTACATTTTCAAATTTACTAATACTAATTATAGAAGAACTATCCACTTTCGGCGAAAAGCAGACAAGCATTTCTTTGCAATTTCAGTTTCTTTAATTATTTCAAGTTTTTCTTGGATTCGCAGCAGGAAGTTACAGAAGTATAGTTCACCTTGGCGCCTGTTTGACGTGCAGAATATATAGTATTTTGCTATTAGAATTGAGTAGTTTAATGCCTGCCAGTATTTTGTATTGTCAAAGTAGCCGTATAATATGCTACCATGTTTTAAAGAAAGTCTTTCACGTGCTTTTTCAAACCACCACTCTTGAAACGTATTCCAGAGGGAGAGTGATTTACTGCATTGGATTAATATATGGTTTAAAGTTTGCTTCTCACACCCACATAACGGACAAAAATCACTTTCAGAGATACCGTCACGGTAAAGGCTCATTTGAGTAGGGAGTATGTTGTGTATAATTTTGTATTGAAACATTATGAGTTTAACTTCTTTTGTAACTATGAAAGGCATTTGGTAAACTTTATGAACATTATTTTCTAAAAAGCCGTGTCGTAAAATTTTGGTTTGAGAGGTTGGTGGTACGAAAGTGTTTTTTAAAATTGTAGAATAAATAGAACTTGTGGTTAGAGGTGTGGTAGAAGTATCGTTGAGGTTGTTTTGACCATGCGGGTTTAAAGCATTTTTCCACGCGCGAGGAATGGCATTGATAAGACCATAAAACTTCGTAAAGGGTACATCTAAATTAAACTTTGTTTTGAATTCTAAAAAATTACAGAAGTTGCCTTGTTCATTCAGTAAATCTTGCACATGAATAACATTTTTTGCGAACCATTTTCTATAAAAAAACTTGCTTCTTATCAATTAAAATATTACAGTTGTTCCATATAATTTCATTTTTGATATTGGTAGTAATACGATCAGGTAAGTTTTTGAGGTCGCGCCAATAATCGAGAATCGTGCGATAAAAAATAGGGAGGCTCTCTAGCTTAAGTAATTCGGTTTTATAGTTACATTTTGTCAGAAATGAGAAATTTCCGAGATGATTTACACACTGGTTAGGAATAATTTTCCAAGGAGCAGAAGATTGACTTTGAATTCTACTAATCCAAGCAATTTTTCAACGCTTTTTCCATAATTTCAAAATCGCACATTTTGAGGCCACCTTTTTTTTCTGCGATAACAGTACTCTTTAATTTTTGCGGGTTTGCCGTCCCAAATGAAACTGAAAATGATTTTATTTATTTGTTGTATATAATGTTTGGGCACATTTAAAACAGAAGCGTTAAAAGTCAGTTTAGAGAGCCCTAATGTTTTTTCCGTACAACGTAAGTTTTCTTTTTTGCTAGGTATTTAAAGTTGTCTCTAAATCTCGAATTTTAATTCCAAAGTTGAGTTCTTCCGCATCTGTTTGATTTTGTGAGAAAAATATTCCGAGAGATAGTATCGGTTCTTTTGACCATTTGAAACTAAAAGGGGTGTCTTGATTGTTTTTCCATTGTCCTAGCCACATTGCTTCAGTTTTAGCAGTGTTTATTTCCAGCCCAGAGAGAGAGTTAAAATCATTTAAAAATTTAAGTAGTTCGGAAATGGATTCTTGGTCGCAGACAAAGACAGTGGTGTCATCAGCATATTGTGATACTTTTATGTCCTGGTTATCTACTTGGATGCCTTTTATAGATCTATTGCTTTTTAAGGCTCTCGCTAGAAGTTCAATCCCCAGGACAAAAAAGAGACCCGATAAAGGGCAACCTTGTCGAACACCTCGTTGCTAAGAGAAGAAATTTGAAGCATGCCCATTATTTAAAACACAACTAGAAACGTTATTGTAGAATATGTTGAACCAGTTTATAATTCCAGGTCCGAAATTAAAAGATTTGAGAGCGGCGTTAAGGTATGGCCATTCAATCGAATCAAATACTTTTTTGTTTGTCTGGTTGGTTTATTGTATTATGTCTTGAATAAGCCGAATGTTTTCACCAATGTAACGGCCTTTCACATAACCGGTGTGGTCCGGATTTATAATGCTAGGGAGCACTTTTTCAAGTCTTTTTGCTATAGCTTTAGTAAGGATTTTGTAATCGACATTAAGGAGTGATATAGGCCTTAGATTTCTAAAATAGTTGTGTCTTTAGACTGTTTTGGAATAAGCGAGATGATACCTCTCCTCTGGCTAATAGATAGCATCCCCGATTGAAAGGCAAAGTTGAAACTATCTGTCATTTCTTTACTGATTTCAGGCCAAAAAAGCAATAGAATTCAACAGAAAAACCATCATTACCAGGTGTTTTATGTTTTTTGAACACACTGAACACAATCAATAATTAAGGTGGCTCGACTGGGTTTTTTGGCGACATAACACCCCAACTTTGAATGGCTGATACTTCACTGTCTGAGCTCGGTCAGGCAAGCTGTTTCACACATATACTAGAGATGAAATAAACTTTCCAAAAAAGTTGATTTGATTGACATCGGTGTTACCATAACAACGATCTAATGACGTCATGTTTTTTGCATATTAGTAATTTTCTCAACATCTAGACCTAAACTTTTAAAACGACTGTATGCCTCTTATAGTCTAGAGGTATGTCTTTAAGACTGCAAAGTTTGAAAAAATTCTATGAGAGCGTTTTCGAATAAAATTGAGTTGAATATTTGCCATCAAAAATTTAAAAATTCGCATTACTTTCTGTTATTTCTGTTATTTCAGCGTTTTCCTGACAAATTGAAACAATACTTTCACGACATATTATTCATGTGCCATAAAACTACATTCCCTGAAGGTTTCATCCTGTTTGCTTCACTAGATTTCAGTTGATGTGATCGGAAGCAATGTCTTAAATATGCTCATTTTACTCACACTTTTGTTAGGGAAGCGTTTATTTAAAAACTAGTCGATGAAATTTTTTTTAAATCTTTTGATCTAAAGTTGTACATGTGATGCACTATCTCTGCAAATTTCAAGTGCATTGAATCATTTTAAGGAAGCGAAATACAATTAAAAGTATAGGGGACTTTTGCATTCGTCTTCCAAAGTTTCATTGCCGTATTATTTGTTGACAGCTAGTTTATTTCAGGACTTTCTCTTTTGTCTACATTCTACATATGTGTGCACTTTTGAATAAATTTTAAACATGTTACATGTGCATGACCGCAGCCTTATGTTAATTGCCATTGTAGTCATTGTACTATGAAAATAATTTTCACGATCGCTTTGGAGCATGCAGGCATGGCAAACGTGTTGTTTCGAAAGCGCACAAATATGTAGAATGTAGACAAAAGAGGATGTCCTGAAATAAACCAGCTGTCAACAAATAATACGGCAATAAAACTTTGAAAGACGAATGCAAAAGTCCCCTATAATTTTAATTTTATTTCGCGCCGTTAAAGTGATTCAATGCACTTGAAATTTGCAGAGATAGTGCATTACATGTGCAACTTTAGATCAAAAGATTTTAAAAAAATTTCATCGACTAGTTTTTAAATAAACGCTTTCCTAACAAAAGTGTTACTTCTGTGAGTAGAATGAGCATATTTAAGACATTGCTTCCGATCACATCAACTGAAATCTAGTGAAGCAAACAGGATGAAACCTTCAAGGAATGTAGTTTTATGGCACATGAATAATATATGGTGAAAATATTGTTTCAATTTCTCAGGAAAACGCTGGTATCGACGAAATAACAGAAAGTAACGTGAATTTTTAAATTTTTGATGGAAAATATTCAACTCAACTTTATTCGAAAACGCTCTCATAGAATTTTTTCAAACTTTGTAGTCTTGAAGACATACATCTAGACTATAAGAGGCATACAGTCGTTTTAAAAGTTTCGGTCTAGATGTTGAGAAAATTACTAACATGCATAAACCATGACGTCATCAGATCGTTGTTATGGTAACACTGATGTCAATCAAATCTACTTTTTTGGAAAGTTCACTTCATTTCTAGTTTATGTGTGAAGCAGCTTGCCTGACAGATCTCAGACAGTAAAGTATCAGCCGTTCAAAGTTGGGGTGTTATGTCGCCAAAAAAACCAGTCGAGCCACCTTAAAGTACGTCATTAACATGCTTGAGGGGTCGTGTACTAGTCTATAACAAAACAAGAAAAATACAATACCTTCTTAATATTAACTAACATATAATATATAAATATAAGATGAGTCGAAGGGGTAATAAACACTAAAACGTACAAGAATTTCAAAAATTTAAATATAAAATGTAAAATCGGACACCTTATAATATTATTAGGCACCGACTGAACAGATTAAACTGTTTCAATTAAGTTCCCTAAATCAGGGATCTAATTTCACTTTTCTGGAAAATTCATTAAAATTAAAAGAGTCACTGAAATAATCCGAAACAAAGTTCCACAGTACAGCGCCTCTATATCATATAGAGTTAAATAACCCGAAACAAAGTTCCACAGTACAGCGCCTCTATATCATATAGAGTTAAATAATCCGAAACAAAGTTCCACAGTACAGTGCCTCAATATCATATAGAGTTAAATAATCCGAAACAAAGTTCCACAGTACAGCGCCTCTATATCATATAGAGTTAAATAATCCGAAACAAAGTTCCACAGTACAGCGCCTCTATATCATATAGAGTTAAATAATCCGAAACAAAGTTCCACAGTACAGCGCCTCTATATCATATAGAGTTAAATAATCCGAAACAAAGTTCCACAGTACAGCGCCTCTATATCATACAGAGTTAAATAACCCGAAACAAAGTTCCACAGTACAGCGCCTCTATATCATATAGAGTTAAATAATCCGAAACAAAGTTCCACAGTACAGTGCCTCTATATCATATAGAGTTAAATAATCCGAAACAAAGTTCCACAGTACAGTGCCTCTATATCATATAGAGTTAAATAACCCGAAACAAAGTTCCACAGTACAGCGCCTCTATATCATATGGAGTTAAATAATCCGAAACAAAGTTCCACAGTACAGTGCCTCTATATCATATAGAGTTAAATAATCCGAAACAAAGTTCCACAGTACAGTGCCTCTATATCATATAGAGTTAAATAACCCGAAACAAAGTTCCACAGTACAGTGCCTCTATATCATATAGAGTTAAATAATCCGAAACAAAGTTCCACAGTACAGTGCCTCTATATCATATAGAGTTAAATAATCCGAAACAAAGTTCCACAGTACAGCGCCTCTATATCATATAGAGTTAAATAATCCGAAACAAAGTTCCACAGTACAGCGCCTCTATATCATATAGAGTTAAATAATCCGAAACAAAGTTCCACAGTACAGTGCCTCTATATCATATAGAGTTAAATAACCCGAAACAAAGTTCCACAGTACAGCGCCTCTATATCATATAGAGTTAAATAATCCGAAACAAAGTTCCACAGTACAGTGCCTCTATATCATATAGAGTTAAATAACCCGAAACAAAGTTCCACAGTACAGCAACTCTATATCATATAGAGTTAAATAACCCGAAACAAAGTTCCACAGTACAGTGCCTCTATATCATATAGAGTTAAATAATCCGAAACAAAGTTCCACAGTACAGCGCCTCTATATCATATAGAGTTAAATAATCCGAAACAAAGTTCCACAGTACAGCGCCTCTATATCATATAGAGTTAAATAATCCGAAACAAAGTTCCACAGTACAGCGCCTCTATATCATATAGAGTTAAATAACCCGAAACAAAGTTCCACAGTACAGTGCCTCTATATCATATAGAATTAAATAATCCGAAACAAAGTTCCACAGTACAGCGCCTCTATATCATATAGAGTTAAATAATCCGAAACAAAGTTCCACAGTACAGCGCCTCTATATCATATAGAGTTAAATAACCCGAAACAAAGTTCCACAGTACAGTGCCTCTATATCATATAGAGTTAAATAATCCGAAACAAAGTTCCACAGTACAGCGCCTCTATATCATATAGAGTTAAATAACCCGAAACAAAGTTCCACAGTACAGTGCCTCTATATCATATAGAGTTAAATAACCCGAAACAAAGTTCCACAGTACAGTGCCTCTATATCATATAGAGTTAAATAATCCGAAACAAAGTTCCACAGTACAGCGCCTCTATATCATATAGAGTTAAATAACCCGAAACAAAGTTCCACAGTACAGTGCCTCTATATCATATAGAGTTAAATAATCCGAAACAAAGTTCCACAGTACAGTGCCTCTATATCATATAGAGTTAAATAACCCGAAACAAAGTTCCACAGTACAGCGCCTCTATATCATATAGAGTTAAATAATCCGAAACAAAGTTCCACAGTACAGTGCCTCTATATCATATAGAGTTAAATAACCCGAAACAAAGTTCCACAGTACAGCGCCTCTATATCATATAGAGTTAAATAACCCGAAACAAAGTTCCACAGTACAGCGCCTCTATATCATATAGAGTTAAATAACCCGAAACAAAGTTCCACAGTACAGCGCCTCTATATCATATAGAGTTAAATAATCCGAAACAAAGTTCCACAGTACAGCGCCTCTATATCATATAGAGTTAAATAACCCGAAACAAAGTTCCACAGTACAGCGCCTCTATATCATATAGAGTTAAATAATCCGAAACAAAGTTCCACAGTACAGCGCCTCTATATCATATAGAGTTAAATAATCCGAAACAAAGTTCCACAGTACAGTGCCTCTATAACATATAGAGTTAAATAACCCGAAACAAAGTTCCACAGTACAGCGCCTCTATATCATATAGAGTTAAATAATCCGAAACAAAGTTCCACAGTACAGCGCCTCTATATCATATAGAGTTAAATAATCCGAAACAAAGTTCCACAGTACAGTGCCTCTATATCATATAGAGTTAAATAATCCGAAACAAAGTTCCACAGTACAGTGCCTCTATATCATATAGAGTTAAATAATCCAAAACAAAGTTCCACAGTACAGCGCCTCTATATCATATACAGTTAAATAACCCGAAACAAAGTTCCACAGTACAGCGCCTCTATATCATATAGAGTTAAATAATCCGAAACAAAGTTCCACAGTACAGCGCCTCTATATCATATAGAGTTAAATAATCCGAAACAAAGTTCCACAGTACAGTGCCTCTATATCATATAGAGTTAAATAATCCGAAACAAAGTTCCACAGTACAGCGCCTCTATATCATATAGAGTTAAATAACCCGAAACAAAGTTCCACAGTACAGTGCCTCTATATCATATAGAGTTAAATAACCCGAAACAAAGTTCCACAGTACAGTGCCTCTATATCATATAGAGTTAAATAACCCGAAACAAAGTTCCACAGTACAGTGCCTCTATATCATATAGAGTTAAATAACCCGAAACAAAGTTCCACAGTACAGCGCCTCTATATCATATAGAGTTAAATAATCCGAAACAAAGTTCCACAGTACAGTGCCTCTATATCATATAGAGTTAAATAATCCGAAACAAAGTTCCACAGTACAGCGCCTCTATATCATATAGAGTTAAATAACCCGAAACAAAGTTCCACAGTACAGCGCCTCTATATCATATACAGTTAAATAACCCGAAACAAAGTTCCACAGTACAGCGCCTCTATATCATATAGAGTTAAATAATCCAAAACAAAGTTCCACAGTACAGTGCCTCTATATCATATAGAGTTAAATAATCCAAAACAAAGTTCCACAGTACAGCGCCTCTATATCATATAGAGTTAAATAATCCAAAACAAAGTTCCACAGTACAGCGCCTGTATATCATATAGAGTTAAATAATCCGAAACAAAGTTCCACAGTACAGCGCCTCTATATCATATAGAGTTAAATAATCCGAAACAAAGTTCCACAGTACAGCGCCTCTATATCATATAGAGTTAAATAACCCGAAACAAAGTTCCACAGTACAGCGCCTCTATATCATATAGAGTTAAATAATGCGAAACAAAGTTCCACAGTACAGTGCCTCTATATCATATAGAGTTAAATAACCCGAAACAAAGTTCCACAGTACAGCGCCTCTATATCATACAGAGTTAAATAATCTGAAACAAAGTTCAACAGTACAGCGCCTCTATATCATATAGAGTTAAATAACCCGAAACAAAGTTCCACAGTACAGCGCCTCTATATCATATAGAGTTAAATAATCCGAAACAAAGTTCCACAGTACAGTGCCTCTATATCATATAGAGTTAAATAACCCGAAACAAAGTTCCACAGTACAGTGCCTCTATATCATATAGAGTTAAATAATCCGAAACAAAGTTCCACAGTACAGCGCCTCTATATCATATAGAGTTAAATAATCCGAAACAAAGTTCCACAGTACAGCGCCTCTATATCATATAGAGTTAAATAATCCGAAACAAAGTTCCACAGTACAGTGCCTCTATATCATATAGAGTTAAATAATCCGAAACAAAGTTCCACAGTACAGTGCCTCTATATCATATAGAGTTAAATAATCCGAAACAAAGTTCCACAGTACAGTGCCTCTATATCATATAGAGTTAAATAATCCGAAACAAAGTTCCACAGTACAGCGCCTCTATATCATATAGAGTTAAATAATCCGAAACAAAGTTCCACAGTACAGTGCCTCTATATCATATAGAGTTAAATAATCCAAAACAAAGTTCCACAGTACAGTGCCTCTATATCATATAGAGTTAAATAACCCGAAACAAAGTTCCACAGTACAGTGCCTCTATATCATATAGAGTTAAATAACCCGAAACAAAGTTCCACAGTACAGTGCCTCTATATCATATAGAGTTAAATAATCCGAAACAAAGTTCCACAGTACAGTGCCTCTATATCATATAGAGTTAAATAACCCGAAACAAAGTTCCACAGTACAGTGCCTCTATATCATATAGAGTTAAATAATCCAAAACAAAGTTCCACAGTACAGCGCCTCTATATCATATAGAGTTAAATAATCCGAAACAAAGTTCCACAGTACAGCGCCTCTATATCATATAGAGTTAAATAATCCGAAACAAAGTTCCACAGTACAGTGCCTCTATATCATATAGAGTTAAATAATCCAAAACAAAGTTCCACAGTACAGCGCCTCTATATCATATAGAGTTAAATAATCCGAAACAAAGTTCCACAGTACAGCGCCTCTATATCATATAGAGTTAAATAATCCGAAACAAAGTTCCACAGTACAGTGCCTCTATATCATATAGAGTTAAATAACCCGAAACAAAGTTCCACAGTACAGTGCCTCTATATCATATAGAGTTAAATAACCCGAAACAAAGTTCCACAGTACACTGCCTCTATATCATATAGAGTTAAATAACCCGAAACAAAGTTCCACAGTACACTGCCTCTATATCATATAGAGTTAAATAATCCGAAACAAAGTTCCACAGTACAGCGCCTCTATATCATATAGAGTTAAATAACCCGAAACAAAGTTCCACAGTACAGTGCCTCTATATCATATAGAGTTAAATAACCCGAAACAAAGTTCCACAGTACAGTGCCTCTATATCATATAGAGTTAAATAATCCGAAACAAAGTTCCACAGTACAGTGCCTCTATATCATATAGAGTTAAATAACCCGAAACAAAGTTCCACAGTACAGTGCCTCTATATCATATAGAGTTAAATAATCCAAAACAAAGTTCCACAGTACAGCGCCTCTATATCATATAGAGTTAAATAATCCGAAACAAAGTTCCACAGTACAGCGCCTCTATATCATATAGAGTTAAATAATCCGAAACAAAGTTCCACAGTACAGTGCCTCTATATCATATAGAGTTAAATAATCCAAAACAAAGTTCCACAGTACAGCGCCTCTATATCATATAGAGTTAAATAATCCGAAACAAAGTTCCACAGTACAGCGCCTCTATATCATATAGAGTTAAATAATCCGAAACAAAGTTCCACAGTACAGTGCCTCTATATCATATAGAGTTAAATAACCCGAAACAAAGTTCCACAGTACAGTGCCTCTATATCATATAGAGTTAAATAACCCGAAACAAAGTTCCACAGTACACTGCCTCTATATCATATAGAGTTAAATAACCCGAAACAAAGTTCCACAGTACACTGCCTCTATATCATATAGAGTTAAATAATCCGAAACAAAGTTCCACAGTACAGCGCCTCTATATCATATAGAGTTAAATAACCCGAAACAAAGTTCCACAGTACAGTGCCTCTATATCATATAGAGTTAAATAATCCGAAACAAGGTTCCACAGTACAGTGCCTCTATATCATATAGAGTTAAATAACCCGAAACAAAGTTCCACAGTACAGTGCCTCTATATCATATAGAGTTAAATAATCCGAAACAAAGTTCCACAGTACAGTGCCTCTATATCATATAGAGTTAAATAACCCGAAACAAAGTTCCACAGTACAGTGCCTCTATATCATATAGAGTTAAATAACCCGAAACAAAGTTCCACAGTACAGTGCCTCTATATCATATAGAGTTAAATAATCCGAAACAAAGTTCCACAGTACAGTGCCTCTATATCATATAGAGTTAAATAACCCGAAACAAAGTTCCACAGTACAGCGCCTCTATATCATATAGAGTTAAATAACCCGAAACAAAGTTCCACAGTACACTGCCTCTATATCATATAGAGTTAAATAACCCGAAACAAAGTTCCACAGTACACTGCCTCTATATCATATAGAGTTAAATAATCCGAAACAAAGTTCCACAGTACAGCGCCTCTATATCATATAGAGTTAAATAATCCGAAACAAAGTTCCACAGTACAGTGCCTCTATATCATATAGAGTTAAATAATCCAAAACAAAGTTCCACAGTACAGCGCCTCTATATCATATAGAGTTAAATAATCCGAAACAAAGTTCCACAGTACAGCGCCTCTATATCATATAGAGTTAAATAATCCGAAACAAAGTTCCACAGTACAGCGCCTCTATATCATATAGAGTTAAATAATCCGAAACAAAGTTCCACAGTACAGTGCCTCTATATCATATAGAGTTAAATAACCCGAAACAAAGTTCCACAGTACAGTGCCTCTATATCATATAGAGTTAAATAATCCGAAACAAAGTTCCACAGTACAGTGCCTCTATATCATATAGAGTTAAATAATCCGAAACAAAGTTCCACAGTACAGCGCCTCTATATCATATAGAGTTAAATAATCCGAAACAAAGTTCCACAGTACAGCGCCTCTATATCATATAGAGTTAAATAATCCGAAACAAAGTTCCACAGTACAGTGCCTCTATATCATATAGAGTTAAATAATCCAAAACAAAGTTCCACAGTACAGCGCCTCTATATCATATAGAGTTAAATAATCCGAAACAAAGTTCCACAGTACAGCGCCTCTATATCATATAGAGTTAAATAATCCGAAACAAAGTTCCACAGTACAGCGCCTCTATATCATATAGAGTTAAATAATCCGAAACAAAGTTCCACAGTACAGCGCCTCTATATCATATAGAGTTAAATAATCCGAAACAAAGTTCCACAGTACAGTGCCTCTATATCATATAGAGTTAAATAATCCAAAACAAAGTTCCACAGTACAGCGCCTCTATATCATATAGAGTTAAATAATCCGAAACAAAGTTCCACAGTACAGCGCCTCTATATCATATAGAGTTAAATAATCCGAAACAAAGTTCCACAGTACAGCGCCTCTATATCATATAGAGTTAAATAATCCGAAACAAAGTTCCACAGTACAGTGCCTCTATATCATATAGAGTTAAATAACCCGAAACAAAGTTCCACAGTACAGTGCCTCTATATCATATAGAGTTAAATAATCCGAAACAAAGTTCCACAGTACAGTGCCTCTATATCATATAGAGTTAAATAATCCGAAACAAAGTTCCACAGTACAGCGCCTCTATATCATATAGAGTTAAATAATCCGAAACAAAGTTCCACAGTACAGTGCCTCTATATCATATAGAGTTAAATAACCCGAAACAAAGTTCCACAGTACAGCGCCTCTATATCATATAGAGTTAAATAACCCGAAACAAAGTTCCACAGTACAGTGCCTCTATATCATATAGAGTTAAATAATCCGAAACAAAGTTCCACAGTACAGTGCCTCTATATCATATAGAGTTAAATAACCCGAAACAAAGTTCCACAGTACAGTGCCTCTATATCATATAGAGTTAAATAATCCGAAACAAAGTTCCACAGTACAGTGCCTCTATATCATATAGAGTTAAATAACCCGAAACAAAGTTCCACAGTACAGCGCCTCTATATCATATAGAGTTAAATAATCCGAAACAAAGTTCCACAGTACAGTGCCTCTATATCATATAGAGTTAAATAACCCGAAACAAAGTTCCACAGTACAGCGCCTCTATATCATATAGAGTTAAATAACCCGAAACAAAGTTCCACAGTACACTGCCTCTATATCATATAGAGTTAAATAACCCGAAACAAAGTTCCACAGTACACTGCCTCTATATCATATAGAGTTAAATAACCCGAAACAAAGTTCCACAGTACAGTGCCTCTATATCATATAGAGTTAAATAATCCGAAACAAAGTTCCACAGTACAGTGCCTCTATATCATATAGAGTTAAATAACCCGAAACAAAGTTCCACAGTACAGCGCCTCTATATCATATAGAGTTAAATAACCCGAAACAAAGTTCCACAGTACAGCGCCTCTATATCATATAGAGTTAAATAACCCGAAACAAAGTTCCACAGTACAGTGCCTCTATATCATATAGAGTTAAATAACCCGAAACAAAGTTCCACAGTACAGTGCCTCTATATCATATAGAGTTAAATAATCCAAAACAAAGTTCCACAGTACAGCGCCTCTATATCATATAGAGTTAAATAATCCGAAACAAAGTTCCACAGTACAGTGCCTCTATATCATATAGAGTTAAATAATCCAAAACAAAGTTCCACAGTACAGTGCCTCTATATCATATAGAGTTAAATAACCCGAAACAAAGTTCCACAGTACAGTGCCTCTATATCATATAGAGTTAAATAACCCGAAACAAAGTTCCACAGTACACTGCCTCTATATCATATAGAGTTAAATAACCCGAAACAAAGTTCCACAGTACACTGCCTCTATATCATATAGAGTTAAATAATCCAAAACAAAGTTCCACAGTACAGCGCCTCTATATCATATAGAGTTAAATAATCCGAAACAAAGTTCCACAGTACAGTGCCTCTATATCATATAGAGTTAAATAATCCAAAACAAAGTTCCACAGTACAGCGCCTCTATATCATATAGAGTTAAATAATCCGAAACAAAGTTCCACAGTACAGCGCCTCTATATCATATAGAGTTAAATAATCCGAAACAAAGTTCCACAGTACAGTGCCTCTATATCATATAGAGTTAAATAACCCGAAACAAAGTTCCACAGTACACTGCCTCTATATCATATAGAGTTAAATAACCCGAAACAAAGTTCCACAGTACACTGCCTCTATATCATATAGAGTTAAATAACCCGAAACAAAGTTCCACAGTACAGTGCCTCTATATCATATAGAGTTAAATAATCCGAAACAAAGTTCCACAGTACAGTGCCTCTATATCATATAGAGTTAAATAACCCGAAACAAAGTTCCACAGTACAGCGCCTCTATATCATATAGAGTTAAATAACCCGAAACAAAGTTCCACAGTACAGCGCCTCTATATCATATAGAGTTAAATAACCCGAAACAAAGTTCCACAGTACAGTGCCTCTATATCATATAGAGTTAAATAACCCGAAACAAAGTTCCACAGTACAGTGCCTCTATATCATATAGAGTTAAATAATCCAAAACAAAGTTCCACAGTACAGCGCCTCTATATCATATAGAGTTAAATAATCCGAAACAAAGTTCCACAGTACAGTGCCTCTATATCATATAGAGTTAAATAATCCAAAACAAAGTTCCACAGTACAGTGCCTCTATATCATATAGAGTTAAATAATCCGAAACAAAGTTCCACAGTACAGTGCCTCTATATCATATAGAGTTAAATAATCCAAAACAAAGTTCCACAGTACAGCGCCTCTATATCATATAGAGTTAAATAATCCGAAACAAAGTTCCACAGTACAGTGCCTCTATATCATATAGAGTTAAATAATCCAAAACAAAGTTCCACAGTACAGCGCCTCTATATCATATAGAGTTAAATAATCCAAAACAAAGTTCCACAGTACAGTGCCTCTATATCATATAGAGTTAAATAACCCGAAACAAAGTTCCACAGTACAGTGCCTCTATATCATATAGAGTTAAATAACCCGAAACAAAGTTCCACAGTACACTGCCTCTATATCATATAGAGTTAAATAACCCGAAACAAAGTTCCACAGTACACTGCCTCTATATCATATAGAGTTAAATAATCCAAAACAAAGTTCCACAGTACAGCGCCTCTATATCATATAGAGTTAAATAATCCGAAACAAAGTTCCACAGTACAGTGCCTCTATATCATATAGAGTTAAATAATCCAAAACAAAGTTCCACAGTACAGCGCCTCTATATCATATAGAGTTAAATAATCCGAAACAAAGTTCCACAGTACAGCGCCTCTATATCATATAGAGTTAAATAATCCGAAACAAAGTTCCACAGTACAGTGCCTCTATATCATATAGAGTTAAATAACCCGAAACAAAGTTCCACAGTACACTGCCTCTATATCATATAGAGTTAAATAACCCGAAACAAAGTTCCACAGTACACTGCCTCTATATCATATAGAGTTAAATAACCCGAAACAAAGTTCCACAGTACAGTGCCTCTATATCATATAGAGTTAAATAATCCGAAACAAAGTTCCACAGTACAGTGCCTCTATATCATATAGAGTTAAATAACCCGAAACAAAGTTCCACAGTACAGCGCCTCTATATCATATAGAGTTAAATAACCCGAAACAAAGTTCCACAGTACAGCGCCTCTATATCATATAGAGTTAAATAACCCGAAACAAAGTTCCACAGTACAGTGCCTCTATATCATATAGAGTTAAATAACCCGAAACAAAGTTCCACAGTACAGTGCCTCTATATCATATAGAGTTAAATAATCCAAAACAAAGTTCCACAGTACAGCGCCTCTATATCATATAGAGTTAAATAATCCGAAACAAAGTTCCACAGTACAGTGCCTCTATATCATATAGAGTTAAATAATCCAAAACAAAGTTCCACAGTACAGTGCCTCTATATCATATAGAGTTAAATAATCCGAAACAAAGTTCCACAGTACAGTGCCTCTATATCATATAGAGTTAAATAATCCAAAACAAAGTTCCACAGTACAGCGCCTCTATATCATATAGAGTTAAATAATCCGAAACAAAGTTCCACAGTACAGTGCCTCTATATCATATAGAGTTAAATAATCCAAAACAAAGTTCCACAGTACAGCGCCTCTATATCATATAGAGTTAAATAATCCGAAACAAAGTTCCACAGTACAGCGCCTCTATATCATATAGAGTTAAATAATCCGAAACAAAGTTCCACAGTACAGTGCCTCTATATCATATAGAGTTAAATAACCCGAAACAAAGTTCCACAGTACAGTGCCTCTATATCATATAGAGTTAAATAACCCGAAACAAAGTTCCACAGTACACTGCCTCTATATCATATAGAGTTAAATAACCCGAAACAAAGTTCCACAGTACACTGCCTCTATATCATATAGAGTTAAATAATCCGAAACAAAGTTCCACAGTACAGCGCCTCTATATCATATAGAGTTAAATAACCCGAAACAAAGTTCCACAGTACAGCGCCTCTATATCATATAGAGTTAAATAACCCGAAACAAAGTTCCACAGTACAGTGCCTCTATATCATATAGAGTTAAATAACCCGAAACAAAGTTCCACAGTACAGCGCCTCTATATCATATAGAGTTAAATAATCCGAAACAAAGTTCCACAGTACAGCGCCTCTATATCATATAGAGTTAAATAATCCGAAACAAAGTTCCACAGTACAGTGCCTCTATATCATATAGAGTTAAATAACCCGAAACAAAGTTCCACAGTACAGTGCCTCTATATCATATAGAGTTAAATAATCCGAAACAAAGTTCCACAGTACAGTGCCTCTATATCATATAGAGTTAAATAATCCGAAACAAAGTTCCACAGTACAGCGCCTCTATATCATATAGAGTTAAATAATCCGAAACAAAGTTCCACAGTACAGTGCCTCTATATCATATAGAGTTAAATAACCCGAAACAAAGTTCCACAGTACAGCGCCTCTATATCATATAGAGTTAAATAACCCGAAACAAAGTTCCACAGTACAGTGCCTCTATATCATATAGAGTTAAATAATCCGAAACAAAGTTCCACAGTACAGTGCCTCTATATCATATAGAGTTAAATAACCCGAAACAAAGTTCCACAGTACAGTGCCTCTATATCATATAGAGTTAAATAATCCGAAACAAAGTTCCACAGTACAGTGCCTCTATATCATATAGAGTTAAATAACCCGAAACAAAGTTCCACAGTACAGCGCCTCTATATCATATAGAGTTAAATAATCCGAAACAAAGTTCCACAGTACAGTGCCTCTATATCATATAGAGTTAAATAACCCGAAACAAAGTTCCACAGTACAGCGCCTCTATATCATATAGAGTTAAATAACCCGAAACAAAGTTCCACAGTACAGTGCCTCTATATCATATAGAGTTAAATAACCCGAAACAAAGTTCCACAGTACAGTGCCTCTATATCATATAGAGTTAAATAACCCGAAACAAAGTTCCACAGTACAGCGCCTCTATATCATATAGAGTTAAATAACCCGAAACAAAGTTCCACAGTACAGTGCCTCTATATCATATAGAGTTAAATAATCCGAAACAAAGTTCCACAGTACAGTGCCTCTATATCATATAGAGTTAAATAACCCGAAACAAAGTTCCACAGTACAGTGCCTCTATATCATATAGAGTTAAATAATCCGAAACAAAGTTCCACAGTACAGTGCCTCTATATCATATAGAGTTAAATAACCCGAAACAAAGTTCCACAGTACAGCGCCTCTATATCATATAGAGTTAAATAATCCGAAACAAAGTTCCACAGTACAGTGCCTCTATATCATATAGAGTTAAATAACCCGAAACAAAGTTCCACAGTACAGCGCCTCTATATCATATAGAGTTAAATAACCCGAAACAAAGTTCAACAGTACAGTGCCTCTATATCATATAGAGTTAAATAATCCGAAACAAAGTTCCACAGTACAGTGCCTCTATATCATATAGAGTTAAATAACCCGAAACAAAGTTCCACAGTACAGCGCCTCTATATCATATAGAGTTAAATAATCCGAAACAAAGTTCCACAGTACAGTGCCTCTATATCATATAGAGTTAAATAACCCGAAACAAAGTTCCACAGTACAGTGCCTCTATATCATATAGAGTTAAATAACCCGAAACAAAGTTCCACAGTACAGCGCCTCTATATCATATAGAGTTAAATAACCCGAAACAAAGTTCCACAGTACAGTGCCTCTATATCATATAGAGTTAAATAATCCGAAACAAAGTTCCACAGTACAGTGCCTCTATATCATATAGAGTTAAATAACCCGAAACAAAGTTCCACAGTACAGTGCCTCTATATCATATAGAGTTAAATAATCCGAAACAAAGTTCCACAGTACAGTGCCTCTATATCATATAGAGTTAAATAACCCGAAACAAAGTTCCACAGTACAGCGCCTCTATATCATATAGAGTTAAATAATCCGAAACAAAGTTCCACAGTACAGTGCCTCTATATCATATAGAGTTAAATAACCCGAAACAAAGTTCCACAGTACAGCGCCTCTATATCATATAGAGTTAAATAACCCGAAACAAAGTTCAACAGTACAGTGCCTCTATATCATATAGAGTTAAATAATCCGAAACAAAGTTCCACAGTACAGTGCCTCTATATCATATAGAGTTAAATAATCCGAAACAAAGTTACACAGTACAGTGCCTCTATATCATATAGAGTTAAATAACCCGAAACAAAGTTCCACAGTACAGCGCCTCTATATCATATAGAGTTAAATAATCCGAAACAAAGTTCCACAGTACAGCGCCTCTATATCATATAGAGTTAAATAATCCGAAACAAAGTTCCACAGTACAGTGCCTCTATATCATATAGAGTTAAATAACCCGAAACAAAGTTCCACAGTACAGCGCCTCTATATCATATAGAGTTAAATAACCCGAAACAAAGTTCCACAGTACAGCGCCTCTATATCATATAGAGTTAAATAACCCGAAACAAAGTTCCACAGTACAGTGCCTCTATATCATATAGAGTTAAATAATCCGAAACAAAGTTCCACAGTACAGTGCCTCTATATCATATAGAGTTAAATAACCCGAAACAAAGTTCCACAGTACAGCGCCTCTATATCATATAGAGTTAAATAACCCGAAACAAAGTTCCACAGTACAGCGCCTCTATATCATATAGAGTTAAATAACCCGAAACAAAGTTCCACAGTACAGCGCCTCTATATCATATAGAGTTAAATAACCCGAAACAAAGTTCCACAGTACAGTGCCTCTATATCATATAGAGTTAAATAACCCGAAACAAAGTTCCACAGTACAGCGCCTCTATATCATATAGAGTTAAATAACCTGAAACAAAGTTCCCCAGTACAACGCCTCTATAACGTATCGAGTTTTCCATAAAATATGTGGAAAATCACGGAACGACGGCGTTATTATGTCCTCTTAGGTTATATGGACTCTTTCTCCATACAGCTAAATCTGAGATCAACGAGGGCGTATCGTAGCTAACTATGTTGTAAAATAATTTAACGAGACTTAATTTGTACATATATCATAAATCGAGTCCCATTGGGTTACTTCTATGACTTAATGACTGTTTTCGATGGTGTATATAGTGTAGTGTAGTGCTTGCAGGGTTTTTATTTGGTCCAATTTATTGCAATTTACTGGTAATTGATGATACATGTAATTCATTCCCTAATCAGTCATAGCGAACCGACGGGGAGACGATCAAAGGCGAAGACCCAGAGGTGACCCAGGCTGGTATGATAAATCTATGGCTGCATTTGCAGACCAAGACGAAGAGAGATTATAAGAGATATTAGAAATTCCTAAGGATAAGGTAGGCCTTGTTATAGGAAGAAAAGGGAGCAGACTGCAGGAGATAAGAGAACAAACTGGCGTCCAAATATTTATTAAAGACAATCGAGCTCACTTGAGAGGGACAGCAGAACAACGCCAAAACGCTAAAAAGATCATTGAAGAAGTCTTGAATCCGGTAAGCGTGACAATAAAACCTCTCATAAACCGAACACATTGAAGACCACATCTAAACGTCCTTGTTAAAGGAGTCCTTCTAGTAAGGATTACAAGTATAGTGTACAGAAAGAATGATATCATCAGAGAAAAAATAACCCCTCTGTTATGCTGTTCATACGTGATGGAATCACAACTAACTGTTCACCTGACGGGAGGTCCTTTTTTACAACACAACTCAGGGTCCTCCGTATGTGTCACCTTCCGGTGGAGATTAAAATTTGAGCAACTCAGTGTGACCCCTTTTGGGATGTTTCTTCTACTGGGAGTAATCTCCAAGAACACACTCAAGGAAGTGCTCAGAGCGGGATAGTCATAGAACCTTTCCTGTTATGCCACAACGACAACAACGACAACAACAACGACTTTATGGTTATAACTTTTACGTTTGTACGGACATAAATTTAACTGGCTTCACGTGCGTAAATACAATAAGAGAATGAAGAATAGCTTGCGTTGAAACTCAACAAGAGGCAAGAGACTTTTGTTCGCATGCGTGTTTTACTTCTCCCTCATCCATCCCTGAGAAGATAAGAGGTACTGCAACTTGTCTGTTCCAGATATTTTAATGTTGTTGTTGTTGCTGTTTTTGTTGCTGCGAATCATAGGGTATAGCACCCAGGTCCCCTCCTGAGAATCTCCCTCAATATGAGTACGCGTGACAACTCCTATAATTCCCTTGTGATGAGATCTCTTTCTGTTTTATAGAACAGCAACGAACAAGGCAGATGGCACCGAGATGGCTTTCGAATAATACGGAACTTAATAGTACCGCAACATTTAAAGATGGGTGAAGTTATAGGAAAAAGACGCGAGAATTTGAGGAATATTGAAACAAAGACCGGTGCAAATCTAAATGTCATCAACAACAGCTTTTACATAAAAAATGCAACTGAAATGCAAGAGAAATTAGCCGAAAGAGAAATAAAAGCACTTGTGGTACGTGTTTCCAGATGAGATAATTAAGTACTAAAATAAGGGCTTTTTCGAACAACCAGCAACGTAAACAGTTGCTTAGGAACCTTAATATTTTCAGGTTCGAACGAAAATTACCCGGTGCAACCATTGAGTTATAAAGCCAACTGGAGAGCTAGTCCGATTTGTACCTTGGATCGACTGTTGTATAGAAATGTTTTTCTGATCACTTGGCGAACTCCCCCTTTCTTGAACAATTGCCTGTCTCAGTTTCTCGAGTATTCAAGATAGCAGAAGCGAGCTTCCTCTTTTGTAAGTTGTGATTTAACCTTGATTGTAAAACTAAACCTTAGATGTTTTGTTGTAGTTATATTTGTATGATTGTTTGTTTGTTTTTTTTTTTTTTTTTTTGTTGTTGTTGGGGGGGGGGGGGGGGGGGGGGGGGGAGTGTTAAACGACAAGGTGCTATTGATCTGAGACTAGTTCGCCAAATTGAACGCACAATCTGAAACCAGGTTCAGATACCAGTCTCAACGATCCACCTCCGGACGTGGATCGTTCAGATTACAATCTAAGATTGGTTTCTTCCAAAATGGGATGGAAAATCGAATTTTTGGTCGCAGAATTCGGTTCTAGATTGGGTAAAAGGAACACCAACATTTACTAACCCTTTGTGTTTTCTTTAAGAACCGTTTAATGAAACGCCCACAGAGAGGCGGGGGCTTATCGCGTATTGTTCATGTAGACACCGCCCAACTGGAGGAGAACCATGACTTTAAGCTAATGCCTCTTTCAATGACAAATTCCAGTTTCGGAGAGAATTTACACAAACTTGACCTGCTGGAAGATCCTTTACCAGAGGTATCTGAATTATCCTAGTCGTAGTAGCTTAGTACCTATTAATAGGGAGCTTTAACAACCACGAGAGAGAGAGCAGCACGAAACAATAGGTTTAATTAGCGAAAACAACGTCTCTGCGCGTGGGTTTTTCATTTTGATATATTTCTTTGCCGTTCCCTGCAAAACAAAAACGTCAAATGATAAAATTGTAGGTTTTGTGGAGAACATGAACACACGACAGTTAATTTTCCTTTCTCTATTTGAACTTGAAAGTCCTCTCCACGAATTCAGCTCCTTGAAAAATCAGTCACATCAGACCAATTAAGCAAATTGGAACAATTGCAACGTAGCTAAAAACAGCGCAAATTATTTTTACTATGACTTTTTTTCTTGGCGTTGTCGTTGTAGTTGCTAAAGCTTCCTATTATAAATAGAAAGTCGACATACATCGGTGCAAGAAGAGTGAAATTTCTTTTCGACTTTTCAACTCGGTCGCGAACGAGTAAGATTCTAATTACGAAGTTTTAAGCAATTTTCAGAAGATTTCCGGTGATTTTCGAAAATTCTCCGGGTTGTACGAACGTGTCCGGTCATTTTTCGAAAATTTCCAAAGATTGTCGAAGATGCCCAACAAAGATTTCTGAGAAAGATCCAAAGATGTTTCAGAGGCGGCGGAGTGTTTTGAAACGTGGCGGGGCTCATCGTACACCAAGCCAAGCACATAACCGTACTCAATTTTCCACTTATGTCCAGAAATGCAGGCAACTACGAAAATGGCGATTTTGTCGAAATTTCGTCAAATTCGTCAAACCGTAAAAACAGCCAAAATTATTGGCGATTTTGGGGAAATTTCGTCAAATCAGCCAAAATTATGCAAATGATTTTAATAGAAGTCACCCTGCTATGATGGCGGATTTGGCGGATTTGACGGATTTGGCGAATTTGGCGAAACGCACTTATGATGCAAAAAATAACTTTCAGCTGATTCAATTTTGTTTACTCACCGCTTATCAGAAATAGCGTGACGAATTGTGTGACATATTTAAAACCTTTATAAATCGGAAGCAAAACATCGTTAAAACCTGAAACTTTTTGTGAAAGATTATAACACTGGTATCCACATACCATGTTAGAAACAGCTTTGTAGGATGTATAGTTTAGATTTTTTAATTTTTATGACGTCATATGAAAACAAAGAATTGCCGGATATCTTCAACCTTCACAGTGAAGATAAACTTGATGTCTTCACATGTGTTGATATTACATATATGATTTTTCCGCGGTGGGAGAAATCATTGTATCTCATTGAAGTTTATGTAGTGAACAAAGAGATGCAACGAAGAAATTGAAGCAAAAGCCTTGGAAATTGTTTGAATATCATGTCTCTTAGATCATTTTGATTTGCTCTGTTCAATTTGAAATGTTACTTTCCTCCATTTAAAATGTTCCCAATTAGCACTTTCATTGCATTGGCACTTAAATAGAATCTTTTTCATGGATTTATTGGCTGGACTGTTTACTTTCGATGATAACGTTCAAGTCAATGAGCACTCTGATCTGCTGGACCCATTTTTAGAAAATGTTTTATTATTTAAAAAAAATATTGATATTTCAACAGGAAACATGTCCTGGCTTTACAAACACGGACAGAATAGAGGAAAAGGTTCTTAAAGTGTTAAGGCGAATTCATGTGGAAAAGCGTGAAGAAGCGGTCCAAGTTGACATGTATTGTCATTTTGGTGACGCCTACATACACAAAGTTGATGAAGGTGGGACCGTAATCCTCGGTAGGAAAACATATGGCGACTGGTACATTTACCCAAAATTCTTAACGCACAAAAACCTTAACAACGCTCATAAAAATGTAAAGAAAAGTTATAAAATCTTCAAATCTAGTCTACACATTGTCCTTAGTACTGGAACAAATATTGTAAAAATTTGGCTTTCTTTGTGCCTTATGTGCTGTGTTAGGTCCGCAAGGTATTGTGGTAAAATGAACAGCCGCCATCTTTTTTCCTACGGTGGATTAACTAGTTAACTAGTTAAAGGATAACAATCAAAACCTGGACCGCACTGTTGTGCAGCCTTCATATAACAGCCTTGTCATGCACAATTCCTTTTTGTATATGATAGCTTACATGTGGAACCAGTTAGCAACTATCACAAATTAAATCCTCGACCACATTGGCACAATTTCGCTCTCATTTGAATAATGTAAAGTTCACAGGGTGCCAGAATTGTAGATCTTTTTTTTATTTTTTTTTTCTAGTCGAACGTTTTTAACATATGAGCCTCTGGCTCGGGAGACTTGGGCAACCACTCCCCACGTTTTCGACGTTAAATAAAGTTACTATTACTACTAGTGTATCCAAAAGATAGTAATAGCTGCGGTAAATTTGTTGTAATAATGCTGTTTTATCGTCTCGCTGGTATTACAGAATTTTCTCTTTCGTTTATTGAGGGGAAGCAAAACAAATGTAACCGGGATGAATCGACGAAAACTCCAGCTGATAAGACTAATTTTGTTTTGCAATTCACGCATCAAGTTCTTGCAATGTCTGTAGAATATTGTTGAGCAAAGGACGCGTTCACCACGAGGAAGGTGTGAAAATTTAGGTTAATTATTGATAATGAGTATGTTGCGTTACTAGCTAGCCGTATCGTGTTCGCGTCTCCACGCGCTCAGCTCAGGTTTCGCGTCCCCACACGCTCAGCTCAGTTCAGTCTCATCGACCGCTGTCGGAGTGATTTCAAAATAAATTTGTCTTTTATTTCGTACAATCTTCGAAAATCTTTGCTATCCAACGGTCCTGTCACCATGCCTCACAGTCCTCGCTCAACTCGCGGTAGTCTTCGACACTTCAGTTCCGTTATCGATTGGGACATGTTGGACCAAAATATTACAAATCTCGCAGCCAACAGCTTGAAGCAGCAAGCGAGGCTATTGTTCGTGGCGCAGTGCATTCTGGCCCAAAAATGTGTTAGCGGCGCAGTGAATTCTGGTAAAAAGCGATCAATTCGAGATTTTTCCTAGCTTATATTTTTTTCTCATATATTTCTCTTAAATCCTGATTATGTTGCTGCTCACTCGCTACGCTCGTTCCGCAGCAATTACTATTACTATTGCTATTACTATTAGTATTGCTATTGCTATTACTATTACTATTACTATTACTATTATTATCTATATGTTTCAGCACTCAATAGTAGGTGACTTTTGTTATTTGCATGTAATTTTGTATTATGTCAATGAGTGAATTGATTGATGCTATATTGTGATGCCCGACTATCTTCATTTCCTTAAAAATGAGTGTTTGCAGTTGTTATAGATTGATTATTTTTCACCACCCTGGACTATTTGAAATGCATAAAGACCGTATTTTTCCCAGATACCACGCAGCTCTTTAAGTGTATATGACAGTGATTTTTTTATTTGCTTGATCGAATCTACATGTTCCTTATCCGCGTTTTGGCCGTCTAAAAACGTGAAATTTCACTTCTGGTGTGTTACAAAACCGCGCAAAAAGAAAGACTGGAAATAGTCCGCTGTGACGTCAATACAAGAATGCCAGTGTCGCGATTTCTCAGTTCCTCCGTTTTTTGGTACGTGTTGCTACAACCTTAATAGAACCATGTTTCTTCCTCAGGGCGCATCAAAAAATGTGAGGAACTGAGAAACCTCGACACCGGCATTCCTGTATTGACGTCACAGCGGACTATTTCCAGTCTTTCTTCTTGCGCGGTTTTGTAACACACCGGAAGTGAAATTTCACGTTTTTAGACGGCTACAACGCAGAGAAGAAAAATCGATATCGAAATTTTTTTTCCATTTTCTTATCAGAACATCATGCAGATTCGATCAAGCAAATAAAAAAATCACTGTCGTATACACTTTAACAACCTCTAATTTCATTGGACCTGCTGTCAATTATTATTTTGATCAGCATTATTTATAATTTATTCTACGGAATTTTAGAATTGTATTTTTAAGTCCTATTTTATCTTTTAATATTAATATCTTATTGTAAGGAGCAGTTGAATATTTTTATAGAAACTGCGCGGTACAAATTTGAATTTATTATTATTATTATCATGCAGCTCTATTGTTTTCAGGGCTAGGGTCCATTGTTGTGTTGTTTGTTCTATTGTTTTCTCAGCAAATCAGAGAAGACCTTGTAAGAGCTGCGTACTGCCCCAGCAACACGATGTGAGAACCTAACTAGCTAAAGATAAATGAAGGTTCACAATCAAAACCTGAACCGCTTTTGACTAAGTCGATTGATTCTCTCGTCCTAGAAAGTTAAAAAATCCCTTATCTAGATGTTTCAGCACTCAATAGTTTTTATCTCGTTAATGCGCGCATGCGCAAACAAGATATAGGTATGAGTAGAAAAAAGGGATAAACGTTGTTAACTTTTGTCCGGCGGGTTAGTTCTTTATACAAGCTATACTAGTGTATCCAAAAGATAGTAATTGCTGCGGTAAATTTGTTGTAATAATGCTGTTTTATCGCCTCGCTGGTATTACAGAATTTTCTCTTTCGTTTTTTGAGGGAAAGCAAAGCAAATGTAACCGGGATGAATCGACGAAAACTCCAGCTGATAATTATTAAGACTAATTTTGTTTTGTAATTCACGCATCAAGTTCTTGCAATGTCTGTAGAATATTGTTGAGCAAAGGACGCGTTCACCACGAGGAAGGTGTGAAAATTTAGGTTTAACTTAATTATTGATAATGAATATGTTGCGTTACTAGCTAGCCGTGTCGTATTCGCGTCTCCACGCGCTCAGCTCAGGTTTCGCGTCCCCCACGCGCTCAGCTCAGTCTCATCGACCGCTGTCGGAGTGATTTCAAAATAAATTTGTCTTTTATTCCGTACAATCTTCGAAAATCTTTGCTATCCAACGGTCCTATCACCATGCCTCACAGTCCTTGCTCAACTCGCGGTAGTCTTCGACACTTCAGTTCCGATTACGACTGGCACATGTTGGACCAAAATATTACAAATCTCGCAGCCAACAGCTTGAAGCAGCAAGCGAGGCTATTGTTCGTGGCGCAGTGAATTCTGGCCCAAAATGTGTGCGTGGCGCAGTGAATTCTGGCCCAAAATGTGTGCGTAGCGCAGTGAATTCTGGCCCAAAATGTGTGCGTGGCGCAGTGAATTCTGGTAAAAAGCGATCAAATCGAGATTTTTCGTAGCTTATATTTTTTTTCTCATATATTTCTCTTAAATCCTGATTATGTTGCTGCTCACTCGCTACGCTCGTTCCGCAGCAATAAGGGCATTAAGGATATGGTTGGTAATACCGGTTAGGATTTCAAGAAGGGCGTCGCATACCGCCATTAAAATTTTTGGGGAGTACCCCCGGACCTATTGTTAATTTCCCAATTGTTAATTTCCCTAGGGAATTGGCATGTCATAATTTTTTAAGTTTCGATATATAACGTTACGTATCAATCTTCCAAATTTGTTTTTAAGTGGATGTGTCCGAGATGGCGTAATTGATCTTCAAAGGTTCAAGAAATTTGTGTTTTTCTTGTCAATCATTTGTCGTAAAGCCATTAGTGCTCCTTCAGAAGGTTAAGAAAGGTCAAATGTGTGTTTTTGGGAAACGCAGTTTTGAGAATTTCACGGTGTATTTTTAAAATGAATGGAGACGTTTTGAGGAAGGTAAATGGCAGGGGAAAGTTTGTGTTTTCATATGAGCGATAATATAATAACTTGAGCTATAATCAATTCAGCGAAATAACGAAATATAATATCCAATTTATTGAACACTTTTGAGAGATTGGACAGATTGTAAAGCATAAATAGCTTATGTCACCTTCAATTCTCGCGCAGAGCGAATTTTTGTGTTCAGTCGTATTGCATTCGTTTACCAGTAAAATTTTGTTCCTGAAGTTTGTTTTTTTGTGTGTTGACAGTTTGTCGTAATTTTTGAGGAAAGCAGTAATTAGTTATTTCAATTTTGAATCGCTAAATGTTGAGCTGTCATGATTATGCAATAGTATGCAAGAGAGATGAGATTTTGCTGATTAGGTAAGTAGAAATCTTTCGGTTTGATGATGCAAGAGTATGAAAGAGCAAAATAGTATGAATTTTGGATCTTGTTCTATTTTCGAATACTGAATAATTGCTATTACGGTTTGATTATGCAATAGTATGCAAATGACGTCATAATTTTGCTGATTTAGGTAACTAAAGTTTATCAAGCAAGCATTATAAGAACCATTTTATAAGCGGAAGAGAGATATTGGCACTATTTGAGAGTTAATTGACAAGACAAAGAAAAAAGATAATGTATTATTTGAGTGGCAAGTAATAGCAAGAGAACGTTCTCAGCGTATAAAAAAAAGACGAATATTACGAGCTTCAGTCTTGGATCTTAGACGCTTACATCAACACATGTTCTTTCTTATTAAACCACCACAGAATATCGTCGACATTTCAACTACTCCTAATATGCCGACGTACCGACCCTTCTATTAAAAACGTCAATCAAAAAATAAAAATGTGTCAAAAAAAAAACCTAAAAAAACTTTTTTGCGCTCTCAAAACACGCATATGTTAGCCTCAAAAACTCCCGACCGCGCGGCCAAAATGTTATGTAACTTACTTCTCTAACGTCATGTGACGTACAATCATTTGACTCAACGCAAAATCGAAACAAGACAGAACGACGATAAGAACAAAGAACTGAAATATTGTGCAACCGAAACGCCAAGCAATGAAAGCTATAAAAATACTAGCCTTTCACCAAGCATTTCGATGCATCTCTTTCCAACACAGCCATCAGCGACGACAAAATAGCTAAAACTCGTCCGGCGACACCAACTCGATTTCGGCAAGCCAATCAACCGATATGCCGCGTTGAATTCACCGTGAGCCCAGTTGTTTTGAGGTTACGGTTAGCGTTAGAGTTAGGTTTTGTTATCAGTGGACAGTATAGCGTTCACCATTGCGTGTGGTGAAAGGTCGCTTGTGACTTTAAGGTGCGTGACCAGTGGTCGAGGGCGAGTTCTGTGGTTTGTTTACCGTTACTAACTTGTAAGTAGAATTGTCGTGTCTTGAATTTCAGAAGGTAGGGTAAAGCCGTTAGTAACAGACATCTTCTTACTTATCAAACCACCAAAGGATATCGTCACAATTTCAAACTCCTTCAATATAGCCTGCGGAGCTGGCGGTTTACACAAAATAGCAACAACACAGAACGACCATAAACGACTTGGAAATAGGTAAAACACAAAACACAGTAATCAATTGTTTTCCAGTGGTAGTTATAAATCTAATTAGACAAGCAATTTTACACAAATTGGCCAAGAATCGCAGGAAAAATTTGCGATTCCCTATTACTCGATATTTCGAAACGCGCTAAATATAGTCACGCTTATTTTCAAGAACATTGTAATTTGTATTTCTGTTCCCCAATTTCACAAAACAGCAGTAGAAAATAATCATATCAGTCTCGACTCTCGACATGTTACTCTCGACTCTCGACAATTACCCAAACTCGACTCCACGAAGACTACCCCATCCGAACCCAATATTTTCTGTATAAGTACTGCCATGCCACACGTGACTAACAAAATCACGACGTCACCATTTTTTCCGCCATTTTTTGCGTCCACATAAATAAAACGACAGACAGATAATTACGACACAGAAACACAAACGAAAAAACGATCACTATTACTTAATTTCTGTCCATTTTTATCCATTATATTTTTTAATAGTAGTATTTAATCTATTGCATTAACGAGATGGCTTTGAGAGCCCTTTGATTCCTTCATAGTGCCTTGGGGGCAGTACGCAACTCTTACAAGGTCTTCTCTAATTTGTTGAGAAAACAATAGAACAAACAACACAACAATGGACCCTAGCCCTGAAAACAATAGAGCTGCGTGATACCCAGGTCCAATGAAATTAGTGGTTGTTGAGAGCTGCGTGGTATCTGGTGCCTTGGGTGACTTTTGATATGTACATACAATTTTGTAGTGTGTTGATGAATTTGATTGATACTGCAGTGTGATCATGATGCCCCGACTGTCTTCATTTCCTTAAAAATGAGTGTTACTTTGTAGTTGTTACAGATTGATCATTTTTCACCACCCTGGACTGTTTAAAATGCATTTCTAGCCTTTCCTAAAGACCGTATTTTTCAAATTTTCCTGGGTGAGCACGACTCCGGACCCCCAATTTACTAACACTTTGGCGGTCAATTTAAACCCCCGCTTCCCCCACTTCCCTCACTTCAAAATAAGCTCCGCGGACCCTGAACTTGCAACTTTAATTCTGTTGCGCTGATTTCTTTGCAAGAGTTGCAAGAGAAACTACAGTTACGTGTTTGAAGCGCTTTATAGACACTTGGAGGCGTCTACCGAGAATTAAAAACGCAGATTGGTATTCTCGAGATTAATATTTCACTGAATGCTATTGCGTAAGGAAACGAGAGGTTCGATATACTATTCCACGTGGTAATGTTGTTCACGAAGAGCCTATACCGAGTCCTGTTGTTTTCTTCTGTTGCAGAAGAACTTGAAGAAACGTTTACGCTGAAGGAAATCAAAGAAAAGCTTGAAACTGGGGATAACAAAAGTTGGAAGCCATTTTTCATAGAGGGTGTAGAGGAAATGGAGGTAACGGAAATTGAAAAGAACCTTCCACCCAAGGCAGCCAAGGAAGACATCAGATACGATTTCTTCTTCTACACCCCTACCTGTAGAGATGTTCGTGTTAAGGTAATGGCTTTTCCTTAGCAGGCGGTTAGAGCGGTTTTCAAAAGTAATTTCGTGATTGCTTTGGTTTTGCATTGCTACGGTTTATGATCGGCTGAAAAATCTCGAGTGTTTCATTAGGTATCCAAACATCGAGAAGTTGTTAAAGAAACTCGGCAGCGCCTCGTTTTTTTCAACCCACTTCTTGGTGTTTGGATATCTGATCAAACGCTCTTTCTCGTGTTTGATAGATTATCTCTGTTATTTCTGTGAAAAGGCATGGCTCATGGAAGCAGATGCTAAAGACAAAGAAATGGGAGATGCAGCATCCTCCTTATCATTCTCTCGTCGCGCACCTATTCCTGTCAAGAACGTCCTAACCCACGTGCAGTCTGATGAGCAGGGAGACACCTCCAACGCGCCATGTTTTTATATCTGCACTCCGCTTCTCAAAAGATTGAGAGTGGACATTTTGATACCTTCCAAGGACCTTGATTGCCGATTGTCGATAAGAACAAGTAAGACAATGACTCGAGATACCAGCTAACCTGCGAGCAAACTCTCTTCAAGAGAGCTTGCTCGCACGCTAGATACCAGCAAACATTATTGTTCCTAACTTGCCCCTGACTTCCATCTTTCAGTACATCACGGCGAGATCTTGTATTAAACGGCAAAGTTGAGGGTTTATTGATTGTTGAAGGTGGGCAGCAGCAGTATAATAGAGTTATTAATAATAGAGTGTAATACTGCCTTGCCCAATGTAACGTAATTCGGAATCCCAAAGGGCTTAATTCGATTAGCCATATCGCCCATCCAGAAACTTTGGGAAGGCTGAGTACTAGCTTTTGGCACTGAGATTTCTGGGATCGTTTGGGTTACCAATACGAGCTATGATTGGTTAATGGTTGTCTTTAGAAACCATCCATCTATCGTAACTAACACTGGTTGCCCGGCCAAACGATTCCGGAAAGCTTAGTGCCGAAAGCTGACGCGTAGTCTCCCTGACGTTTCTGGAATGTCAACGAAGACATTTTATGGTAATTTAGTCAGTATTTCTTTGACTTTTCCTCAAGGTCAAAACTATGTCCCCAGAACTCCAAAAGACGAAGAAGAAGAAAAAATTTTAGAAAGTTACGTCATGGGAATGAAGATTGAGAACGAACAGCTGAATTTGCCGCCAGCCTCAGAGTTACAAGACGGGTTTGATTTGTTTTACCAGCGCCGCAGTCTACGAAAGACGTATCAGTATGAAGTGGACGGTGAACAGTTTAGCTTGACTGTTTGTAAAGATCAAGTAAGAAATGTGTGCCCTTCTGATCCGGACACCAAGAACATCGAGGAAATACCAGCAAAGGTTGTCCACGCTTTTTATCTTGAGTAATTTTCTAATAGTTCATATAGAACCAAAACCAAATGTGACCAATACGGCAACACACACAAAAAACACCACAAACAGATCCCGACGAAAATACAGTTTCAAATTTCTTACTGCCGGACTGGTTACTGTAATAGCATATTTGCTATGGCTCTTAAGGGTTCGTTGCACGCATTTTGAACCAATGATATCACTTAGCAAAGGAATAAAAGTAATAATTGTTTCTTTCGACTGCCAATCAAATGCCACGATCAGTTTTCAAAGTTTTACTACACTATTCATATCATTTGGTCATTCCGATCAATCAGTCATCACAGAGTGTGTCAGTAAATCAGTCGTTGTGTATTTGCTTAGTGCAAATTCCCGGGGACAGAATTTTCGGTTGTTATAGAAGGGTGCGAATATAGAAAGATTCGAGTGAGAGGATATTCGAGTGTTCAACTACTTTGATTAAAGTGGCGGTTGTTGGGAGGTGGCCGTTGGTGAAAGTTCAACTACACCAGTTTTATTTATTTATCTTCCTTTCTTCATTGCTTTGTTTTAGTTTTTTTTTTTCCTTTCTTTCTTCCCTGCTTGCTTATTCCCTTAATTCATAATTTTAGTTTTTAATTTTTCGTCAATTGCTTTTCGTAGCTTTTATAGTAAATAAGATACATGTCTGTTATATTACCATTCTATTGAAATGCTTTATTTTTTCGTGTAGGCTGATATACATCTCCACTGTGAAGAATGGGATCGAGTCCTTGAAGAAGGGAACTGGGAGCCAGAAGAGATTGTGGCGAAGCTACCTACGTTTTTACAGTTTTTGAGAAACGTTCAGACAACTGTTAAACCACGCCTGACAGCAGATGGAAAAGATGACAAGTTTAGCTGAATACAATCTTAATACATTCTATAGAGTGGTTTTCAGTCGAGCGTCGTAAAACCAAAACCAAAGTTTTCTGTTTTTCTGGCCAACCACAACAGACGCAGGCATACCCATTGAACCAATCAGAATGCGAAGCAATTACATGTAGCCGGCGCCAAGCGCGGGAAAACGCGTGCAGCCAAGTCACGATTGGTTTTGGTTTTACTTCTGATTGGTCGAGAAAGTGGCGCGAGATTTTTTAGCCAATCACAAAGCGTAGCAATGCAAAACCAAAGCAATTGCTAAATTACTTTCGATACTCAATTGAAAAGCGCTCTATACCAGTGTCATACAAATACGATACTGATCCAGATGATACTGATAGATACTGATACGAATCTGATCCAGATACAATTTAAAAATAATAAGTTTACCATAGAAATATGATAAAGCACAAGAATCTGGCCTCATGCAATACAAATCAGTGATCCATGTAGATACGATGCAGATGGGATTCGTGCCAGACAGGACCGTACCCAGAGAAGCCAAACATATACAATCTAGATACGATCCAGTTACGTGCAGATATATATGGCACAATCAATTAATCAATCAATCAATCGATCAATTTATCCTTTATTTAGCGTGGTCAGTGCGCTTAGCTTAAGAGCTAGTTTTCCAGGTACGCCACGAAATAATAAAGATAAAAGCTACCAAATAAAATTTAATTAGAAGTGTATAAATTTAAGATGAGCTATAATTAGATTACGATTATGAATTAGCATAGTTATTTAACTAAGTGTAAATATGATACAAGCACGATCCAAATAAAATATTTTATAATATGACCGGCCTTTTTTCATCAAAACATATGCCTCCTTATGAGATTTCCACACCACAACACCTTGTAGCTTAATGTTTTCCTCTAACAAGTTAAAGCTTTTTCTCTGATCAGGCTCCAAATCAGAAAATCTCTCGTCACTTTGTGAATCTTAAAACTGTTTAAGCTGGTCGAAGAATTGTTTGGATGTAGTGATCTTAAATTAAATTAAATTAAAAATTATTTATACAGGGTAACCACTTCAGTTATATAACTGCTATCATTGTGGGCCCTGTGAAATAATCAGTTAATTTTATCAGTTAATAATTTAAGCCCCATCTACACAAGCAAGTCTTATGTGGCAACTGTATGTGGCAATTTTTATTTGCCCGTGTAGATGATTGACAAATATTTGTTGTTAATTTGCGTCAGTAATAATTTCTCACAGCGGAGGGACTGGGTTCTACAGATGACGTCAATATAATTGTCACATTTTATGTGGCGTCTCGTCCACACCGACAATTATCGGTATGTGGCAATGTTTATTTGCCACATAAAAATTAACACCAGCTTTTCAGCAAATACAGTTGTCACATAAAAATTGGTCATTTTTCATCATCTGAGCGGGCAAATAACAATTGCCACATAGAAAATTGCCACATAAAAATTGCTTGTGTAGACGGGGCTTTAATCAGTTAATAATCAGTTAATTTTTTAAGCTAAAGCCCTCAGACTTCCTTTTGTCAATAAAATTCTTGAGCAGTTGGTATTTGTATGTTCCATGCTTTTTTTGAAGTCTGTAACCTTTGTCCTCCCATCCTAAGGGAATTTTCACATTTGTCAAGACAGTCTGAAAATTTTCCTTGAATGAGCGACGCTTGAGTCCATCCTTGCAGAAACCTGACGCCAAATCATCAATGTTTTCATCGTCATCCGCAGCCATGACCATTACAAACGTTCTGAATAAATGTTTTAAAGGATATGAATTTATTTAGTAGTTGAAGCTTTGCATTAGGGAGGGGTGGGTGATTTCCAGTGTTGTAATCCGAACATCTCCTGTCTTTAGGGGAGATTTGTCTATCTTTAAATCTTTAATATTTCCTTATAATGCATTCAACACCTTCCTCATCTTACTAAAATCAAACTGATCATAGTTTGCAGCGAGTCAAAATAATACTTCCCGCAATCCACTCTCGTCTCCCCTCCGGTCGAGCGAGCTTTGTTTGTTTTTATACTTATAGGGCCTCTTTCCGAGAAATGTGAAAGCCAAAGGTCAATTTCTGATAATCGTTCATCCCATAAACACTCGCTCGTTGTTTTCAGCAAAGCAAGAAGTTGTTTTCTTTAGCAAAAAGACCAAACGTAGTTAAACCAAGGCCTCGAATCGCGAAAAAATTCACAGCAAGGTAAAACCACATCCTGCCAGTCCGCCGCCATTTTAAAACACGGCAAATTTTATTTTGCCGGGGTAGAGAAGGGAGCGTTTGCCTCGTCCTAAAACTGAGATGCTTGTGATCGAAGACGTCTTTAGACAGGTATTTTATACTTGAAATCTAACAGACATAACAACTACTGAAAGAAAAACTACTTGTCATATTTAGAAAAAGTAACTTTATATTCAGCAGTTTTCCTTCGTAGATATAGGAACCTCGTTTTCTTAGCGCGTCACACGATATCCCTGCAGATTGTGTGACAAGTCGTGTCAAAACAAGGCGCGGTCTCTCGGCTCGAATTTTCCGTTTATGATATTTTTTTTACTGTAGTAGTAGTAGTAGTAGATCCTTTATTTAAACACGATCAGTATTTAAAGCAATTAACGTGCTTGAGGGGTCGTGTACTAGTGTCACTAGTCTATAATAAAACTAGAAAAATATAATACCTTCTTCATATTAACTAAGATATAATATATAAATATCAGATGATTTAAAGAGGTCATAAAAACTAAAACGTACAAGAATTTCAAAAATTTAAATATAAAATGTAAAATCGGACATCTTCTTGGGAACCGATTGAACGGATAAACTGTTAAAATTAAGTTCCCTTAATCAGGGATCTTATTTCACTTTTCTGGAAAATTGTTTAAAATTAAAAGAGTCATTGAAATAATCTGAAACAAAGTTGCGCAGTACAGCGCCTCTATAACGTATCGAGTTTTTCATAAAATATGTGGAAAATCACCCAACAACGGCCTTATTATGTCCTCTTAGGTTATAACTTAGGGTTACTCCAGTCTGTAAACAGACTTAATGACTGTTTTTGATGGTGTATCCCATGGTAAATTAAAAATTAGCCTTCCAGCCATATAGTGTAGTGCTTGCAGGGATTTTATGTGGTCCAAGTTATTGCAATTTACTGGTAATTTATGATAATTTATTCCCTAATCAGTAATGGCGTCCCGACGGGGAGGCAATGAAAGACGAAGACCCAGAGGTGACCCAGGCTGGTATGATAAATCTATGGCTGCATTTGCAGACCAAGAAGAGAGAATAGAAATTCCTAAGGATAAAGTAGGCCTTGTTATAGGAAGAAAAGGGAGCAGACTGCAGGAGATAAGAGAACAAACTGGCGTCCAAATATTTATTAAAGACAATCGAGCTCACTTGAGAGGGACAGCAGAACAACGACAAAAAGCTAAAACGATCATCGAAGAAGTCTTGAATCCGGTAAGCGTGACAACAAAACCTCTCATAAGCCTACGACATTGAAGACCACATCTAAACGTCCTTGTTAAAGGAGTCCTTCTAGTGGGGATTACAAGTATAGCGTACAGAAAGAATGTTACCGTGAAAGATAAAATAAACCCCTCTGTTATGCTAGTCATACATTATGGATTTGCAACTAACTGTTCATCTGACGGGAGGTCCTTTTTTACAACACAACTCAGGGTCCTCCGTATAGTGTCACCTTCCGGTGGGGTAAAATTAGGGCAACTCAGTGTGACCCCTTTTGGAATGTTTCCTCTACTGGGAGTAATCTCCAAGAACACAATCAAGGAAGTGCTCAGAGCGGGATGGTCATAGAACCTTTCCTGTTATGCAACAATATGACAACAACAATGACAACAAAACAACGTCAACAATGACAACAAAACATACGTGTTTTACTTCTCCCTCATCCACCTCTAAGAAGAGAAGAGGAAGTGCAACTTGTCTATTCGAGATCTTCTAATGTTGTTGTTGTTGTTGTTGTTGTTGCGAATCATGGGATATAGCACCCAAGCCATCCCGACTCCTGAGAATCTCCCTCAATTTGTTACGCGTGAGAACTCCCATAATCTCCTAATGATGAGATCTCTTTCTGTTTTATAGAACAGCAATAAAAAAGGCAGATGGCACCAAGGTGGCTTTCAAATAATGCGGAACTTAATAGTACCGCAACATATAATGGGTCAAGTTCTTGGAAAAGGACACGAGAATTTGAGAAATATCGAAACAAAGACCGGTGCAGCTCTAAAAGCCATCAACAACAGCTTTCATATCAAAAATGCAACTAAAAGGCAAGAGAAATTAGCCGAAAGAGAAATAAAAACACTTGCGGTACGTGTTTCCAGATGAGATAATTAAGTACTAAAATAAGGGCTTTCTCGAACAGCCAGCAACGTAAGCAGTTGCTTAGGAACCTTAATATTTTCAGGCTTGAACGAGATTCGAATATAATTATAATTATAACATATTATTACCCGGTGCAACCGCTGAGCTATGAAGCCGCACCTGGAGGGCTAGTTCCTTAGACATTTGTATAATATTTTTTCTGATTATTTTGGCAAACTTACCCTTTCTCGAACAATTGCTTGTTTTACTTGAGTGTTCAAAATAGTAGAAGTTGTGAATGAACCTTGATTGTATAACTAAACCTTAGATGTCTTGTTGTATATTGTATGTTGTATATTGTTGTATATTGTTGTATATTATCTTTTAGTATATACTAAAACAGTGAATAGCGTTGTTTGCGCGCTCTGATTGGCTACTGAAACTCCGCAGGATAGCAAGTGCTATTCACCTCTCAGCATTTGCGCGCGAAATTATAATCGTTGACAGGAATAAATGAGTTGAAAATAATCATTTTCTTGCTATATTATCTCACTGTTTTAGTATATACTCAAACAACTATTTACCTCAGTTTCGGTGGATATTTGAACAACAACGTGCTCTTGATCTGAAACTAGTCCGCCAAATCAAACGCACAATTTGAAACCAGGTTCAAATACCAATTTCAACGATCCACCACCACCTCCGGGCGTGGATCGTTGAGAATACAAACTAAGATTGGTTTCGGTCCCAAAATTGAATGGAAAACCGAATTTTTGGTAGCAGAATTCGGATCTAGATTGGGTAAAAAGAACACTAACGCTAGCATACTAACCCTTAGTGTTTTCTTCTTTAAGAACCATGCTATGAAATTCTTACAGTTGGGCGGACGTTTGAGACTTGTTCATGTAGACACTGCCCAACTAGAAGAGAACCATGAATTCCAGCTGACGCCGCTTCCAGTGTCAAATGCCAGTTTGGGAGAGAATACCTACAAACTTACACTGCTGGAAGATTCTCCGCAGTCATCCTCAGGGGTAAACATGTTCTTTTATTATTATTATTAAAAATTATTATTATTATTATTATTATTATTATAATAAATTGATTTCCACTTCGCTTCTAAAAAAATTAAAAAAATTATTATTATTATTATTATTATTATAGAGGTATCTGAGTCATCCTAGTCTAGTAGCTTAGTGCGTATTATTACAAAAAGAGAGTCATACATGGGTGTGTACATGTGGAGATATGAAATTTCTTTTCGACTATTCAACTCGATCGCGAACGAGTGAGACTCTAATTACGACGTTTTAAGCAATTTTCGAAGATTTCGGAAATTCTCCGAACACTGTCCCAAAAGTTGTACGAACGTTTCCGGTCATCTTCCAAAAATTTCCGAAGATTGTGGAAGATGACTAACAAAGATTTCTGGGGAAGATCCAAAAATGTTGGATTGTAGACCGACAGTCACCCTTTTAGCTTGTTTGACAAAAGGGCAAACATGGCAGCTAATTAACGTAATTAAAGATATTGATATCTTCTTCACTCTTCACCGTGAAGATAAACTTGATATCTTCTTCACTCTTCACCGTGAAGATAAACTTGATATCTTCTTCACTCTTCACCGTGAAGATAAACTTGATATCTTCTTCACTCTTCACCGTGAAGATAAACTTGATATCTTCGCATGTGTTGATATTAAATATATGATTTTTCCGCAGTGGGAGAAATCCTGTTATCTCAATGAAGTTTATATAATGAACAGGGAGATGCAACGAAGAAATTGAAACAAAAGCCTTGGAAATTGTTATCATGTTATCATTATCATTGATTTGCTCTGTTCAATTTGTAATGTCCCCAATTAGCATATTCATGCTAAATGCACTGATTGGTACTTAAATAGAATCTTTTTCATGGATTTATTGGCTGGACTGTTTATTATCGGGATAACGCTCAGGTCAATGAGCCCTTGAGCCATTTTTATAGAATGTTATATTTATAAAAAATATTGATATTTCAGCAGGAAACATGTCCCGGCTTTACAAACACAGACAGAATAACGGAAAAGGTTCTTAAAGTGTTAAGAAAAATTCATGAAGAAAAGCGTGAAGAAGTGGTCCAAGTTGACATGTATTGTCGTTTTGGTCACGCCTACATAAACAACGTTGATGAAGGTGATTGTTTTTACATTGTGAGCTGATGGAAATTGCCGCCATTTATGCACTGCAACACGATGTGGGAACCTATAACTAGCTTAAGATAAATGAAGGATCACAATCAAAACCTGAACCCGCTTTTATTGATTCTCTCGTCCTAGAAAGGTTAAAAATTCCTTATCTAGATGTATTAGCACTCTATAGTTTTTCCTTCATAGTGCCTTGCAATTGAGTGACTTTCGTTATTTACATGCAATTTTGTAGTATGATGATGAGTTTGATTGATTTTTTATTAATTATTGCCAAAAACTAAAAACAAGTTTACAAAACTAACCACTACGTTACAAGTTACAATACATCAAACGAAACCACTTACAGCTTGGACTTAAACTAATTTAGTACTAGCAAATTAAAGTGCTAAACAAAATTGAAATACATTACATTACATTACAAATTACAAATAAAGTAACTGTAAAAGTCAAAGAAGATGATGAAAAGTTTTTTCGAAGGCGGTAATGGTCTTATTTTTTATAGCAATCTGCTTCTGAATGTTATCAGTTTTTCGTATGAGAGTGTGAGAAAGCTGTCGAAAGAGAGTGTTTCGTCGAGTAGGCAGCTGCGGTACATCATGTGAAAATTTAGCGATTAGAAGCGCATAGTTTAGCGAGAACCTATGTTCCGTATTGCTAAAAACTCCATATAGAATCATACTATTTGATAATGTTAGTGATTGTTTAGTTTTGGTGTACCACCAACTTTGAAACATTTTCCAGAAGGCAATAGTAAAAGAGCAGCTATAGAGCATGTGGTAATGAGTTTCATTGATACTGCAGTGTGATGCCCCGACTATCTTCGTTTCCTTAAAAGGGTCTAAAAATGGGTGTTTGTAGTTGTTATAGATTGATTATTTTTCACCACACTGGACTGTTTAAAATACATTTCTAGCCATTTCTAAAGACCGTATTTTTCAAATTTTCCCGGAGGAGCACGTCTCCAGACCCCCAATTCACTAACACTTTGGCGGTCAATTTAAACCCCCACCCCCACTTCCCTCACTTCAAAATAAGCTCCGCGGACCCTGAACTTGCAACTTTAATTCTGTTGCACTACTGATTTCTTTGCAAGAGTTGCAAGAGAAACTACAGTCACGTGTTAGAAGCGCTTTATACACACTTGGAGACGTCTACCGAGAATTGAAAAAACAGATTGGCATTGATTCAATTCTCGAGTTAAATATTTCACTAAATACTATTGCGTAAAGAAACGAAAGGTTCGATATGCTATTCGACGTGGTAATGTTGTTCACAACGAGCCCTCGCTGAATCCTGTTGTTTTTTTTCTGTTGCAGATGAATTAGAGAAAACGTTTGCCCCGAAGGAAATCAAAGAAAAGCTTGAAACTGCGAATAAAAAAAGTTGGAAACCAGTTTTCAAAGAGAGTGTAGAGGAAATGGAGGTTGCGGAAATTGAAAAGAACCTTCCACCCAAGGCAGCCAAGGAAGACATTAGATACGATTTCACCTTCTACACCCCTACCTGTAGAGATGTTCGTGCTAAGGTATTGCTATTCCTTAGCAGGTGATTAGACTAATACAAATATGAATGAAGTCATATATGTAAATGTGTCTCCATGGAAATATCAAGTTCTGCGAACGAAGGCTTTAAACATAAAAAATGTCTCCGAATACGTTTTAGATAAAGTTTGAACAAACGAAATCATAAGCGTGACGATGGTCGGGAAACCCGGTCTTAATTAGCATAGGTCTTGGCGATTTTATTCCTTCGTTTTCTCTGTATTTAATGATCAGTTTGAGAAGACATGTCACAGGGCCGTACATAGCGGGGGGGCAGGGGGGGCAGTTGCCCCCGCCAGGAAAACTAAATTTGTTTGATTTTGCTGTGTAGGGGTGAAAACAAAACGTCCAACTAGAAATCCCTGTGAAGGTGTGCGGAGTTTGCCCGCGCAGACAAAAAATCCTAGGTACGGCCCAGTATCAAATACTCGAAAGAGTGTTTCATCAGGTATCCAAGCACCTCGAAGTTGTTAAAGAAAGTCGGCAGCGCCTCGTTTTTTTTTCGACCCACTTCTCAGTGTTTGGATATCCTGATCAAACGCTCTTGCTGGTGTTTGATAGATTATCTCTGTTATTTCTGTGAAAAGGCATGGCTCATGGAAGCAGATGCTAACGAGGAAGAAGTCCTAGATGCAGCATCCTCCTTATCATTCTCTCGCAGCGCACCTATTCCTGTCAAGAACGTCCTAACCCACGTGCAGTCTGATGAGCAGGGAGACACCTCCAACACGCCATGTTTTCATATCTGCACTCAGCTTCACAAAAGATTGAGAGTGGACATTTTGATACCTTCCAAGGGCCTTGATTGCCGCTTGTCGATAAGAACAAGTAAGACAATGACTCAAGATACCAGCTAACCTGCGAGCAAGCTCTCTTGGATGAAAGGCCCTTCCCCACTTCAAGAGAGCTTGCTCGCACGCTAGATACCAGCAAACATTATTGTTCCTAACTTGCCCCTGACTTCCATCTTTCAGTCCCAAGGGGGCATTAGGTTTCTACAGTACTTCTCCAACCATTGGGCCCCACCCATTCACAGACAAACCTAACTTAGCTAGTTCTCTTTCTGCTGAACTTCTCTGGGCCTTTTTGTGGCATTTATCACCCGTTGCTGGTGCGCTTCGAAGTATTGTTTGACAGACCCCAACTGGTCAGGAAAAAAGAAACAGGAAACTATGACAATATTGCTACAATTATGTTTGCAACCAAGTACATCTCGGCGAGATCTTGTATTAAACGCAAAGTTGAGGGTTTATTGATTGTTAACGGTGGGCAGCAGCAGTATGATAGAGTTATAATAGAGTGTAATACTGCCTTGCCCAATGTAACTTAATTCGGAATCCCAAAGGGTTTAATTCGATTAGTCATATCGCCCATCCAGAAACTTTGGGGAGGCTGAGTACTAGTTTTTGGCACTGAGATTTCTGGGATCGTTTGGGTTACCAATACGAGCTATGATTGGTTAATGCTTGTCTTTAGAAATCTAACGCTGGTTGCCCGGCCAAACGATTCCGGAAAGCTTAATGCCGAAAGCTGACGCGTAGTCTCCCTGACGTTTCTGGAGTGTCAACGAAGACATATTTTATGGTGATTTAGACAGTTTTTCTTTGACGTTACCTCAAGGTCAAAACTATGTTCCCAGAACTCCACAAGACGAAGAAGAAGACAAAATTTTAGAAAGTTACGTGATGGGAATGAAGATTGAGAACGGGCAGCTGATTTTGCCGCCTGCCTCAGAGTTACAAGACGGGTTTGATTTGTTTTACCAGCGCCGCAGTCTACGAAAGACGTATCAGTATGAAGTGGAGGGTGAACAGTTTAGCTTGACTGTTTGTAAAGATCAAGCAAGAAATGTGTGCCCTTTTGATACGGACACCAGGAGCATCGAGGAAATACCATCAAAGGTTTTCCACGCTTTTTATCTTGAGTAATTTTCTAATAGTTCCTGTAGAACCAAAACCAAATGTGACCAATACGGCAACACACACAAAAAACACAATGGACTTAACAGATCCCGACGAAAATACAGCCATGACCAAGTCACAATTTGTTTTGAATTTCTCTTCGCCGGCCTGGTTTCTTTAATAGGCTAAGCATATTTGCTATGGTTCGTATAAGAGTTCGTTGCAAGCATTTTGAACCAATGATATCACTAAGCAAAGGTAAAAGTAATGATTGTTTCTTTCGACTGCCAATCAAATACTACGATCAGTTTTCAAAGTTTTAATGCACTATTCACATCATTTGGTCATTCCGATCAATCCGTCACAGAGTGAGTCAGTAAATCAGTCGTTTATTTGCCTAGTGCAAATTCCCGGGGACAGAATTTTCGGTTGTTATAGAAAGGGTGCGAATATGGAAAGATTTCAGTGAGAGGATATTCGAGTGTTCAACTACCGGCACATTTTCTTGATTATTAAAGTGGCGGTTGTTGGGAGGTGGCCGTTGGTGAAAGTTCAACTGCACCAGTTTTCTTTATTTATCTTCCTTTCTTCATTGCTGTTTTAGTTTTTTTTCCTTTCTTTCTTCCCTGCTTGCTTATTCCCTTAATTCATAATTTTAGTTTTTAATTTTTCATGCTTTTCGTAGCTTTTATAGTAAATAAGATACATGTCTGTTATATTACCATTCTATTGAAATGCTTTATTTTTTCGTGTAGGCTGATATACATCTCCACTGTGAAGAATGGGATCGAGTCCTTGAAGAAGGGAACTGGGAGCCAGAAGAGATTGTGGCGAAGCTACCTACGTTTTTACAGTTTTTGAGAACCGTTCAGACAACTGTGAAACCACGCCTGACAGATGAAAAAGATGACAAGCTTAGCTGAATATAATCTAAATACATTCTTTAGAGTGGTTTTCAGTCGAGCGTCGTAAAACCAAAACCAAAGTTATCTGTTATTCTGGCCAATCACAACAGACGAAGACAACCCAATGAACCAATCAGAACGCGAAGCAAATACATGTAGCCGGCGCCAAGCGCGGGAAAACGCGTGCAGCCAAGTCACGATTGGTTTTGGTTTTACTTCTGATTGGTCGAGAAAGTGGCGCGAGATTTTTTAGCCAATCACAAAGCGTAGTAATGCAAAACCAAAGCAATCGCGAAATTACTTTCAACACTCAATTGAAAACCGCTCTATACCAGTGTCATACAAATACGATACTGATCCAGATGATACTGATACAAATCTGGTGTAGATACAATTTAAAAATAACTTTACCATAGAAATATGATAAAGCACAAGAATCTGGCTTCATGCAATACACATGTTATCCATGCAGATACGATGCAGATCTGATGCAGATGGGATCCATACCAGACAGGACCGTACCTATAGATGCCTCCGATCATATCATACACAGGGGTGAATCCTTTGATCACATTTCATAAACGTGTTGAAGTATGAAAGCAATCGAAGAATGTCTTACTTGCGAAATTTGGATTTGAAAACATACACTCAACGGCAACGGTCGAGCCACCTAAAGATACATCTAATTGCAATAACGTTGTCATAGAAAAATTAAAAATGAAAAAACGAAAAATGAAAATAGGCCAATAGGAATTAATTAGGCATACAAAGAAACGGCCTCAAAACGCCTCATAATACAGATAAATCACGTGATCTTAGAGCAGTTTTCAATTGAGTATCGAAAGTAATTACACAATTGCTTTGGTTTTGCATTGCTACGCTTTGTGATTGGCTAAAAAATCTCGCGCCACTTTCTCGACCAATCAGAAGTAAAACCAAAACCAATCGTGACTTGCTCGCACGCGTTTTCCCGCGCTTGGCGCCCGCTACATGTATTTGCTTTGAGCTCTGATTGGTTCGTTGGATTGTTTACGACTGTTGTGATTGGTCAGAGTAATTACTTTGGTTTTGGTTTTACGACACTCAACTGAAAACTGCTCTAATTGCACGATTAATGCACAGCTATAAACGTGTGAGTTCTTTGTCAATGTCGGTTGAAGCTGTGATGATTAAGCTAATTAATTCCTATTTGGCTTTTTTAATTTTTGATTTTTCTATGACAACATTATTGCAATTAGGTGTACATTACGTCTGGAAGTACATTGTAATCAGAGATCAATATTATCATGTATTTTAATTCTACTTTGTATAAAATAGCATTTTAACTATGAATAGAACTATATTATTCCTACTGTCATTGTTCTTTACTACGTTCTGCTGTGTAAAAGCATCCAAAATGGCCAAAAAACGCACCTCTCTCTTAAAACCTTGAAAAAGCCTCCCTCTCGTCGGCAAACTAGAAGATACATAATTTATGCAGTCCTCAGTCTTATTGAGCCAGCGATACTCTAAGGAAAAGGCAGGATCTGGCTCTAAACAGCTTACCTGACTAAGTATATGGGTAGAATACTTAGGACTAAGTATATGGGTAGAATACTTAGCACTAAGTATATGGGTAGAATACTTAGGACTAAGTATATGGGTAGAATACTTAGGACTAAGTATATGGGTAGAATACTTAGGACTAAGTATATGGGTAGAATACTTAGGACTAAGTATATGGGTAGAATACTTAGGACTAAGAAAATGGGTAGAATACTTAGGACTAAGTATATGGGTAGAATACTTAGGACTAAGTATATGGGTAGAATACTTAGGACTAAGTATATGGGTAGAATACTTAGGACTAAGTAAATGGGTAGAATACTTAGGACTAAGTATATGGGTAGAATACTTAGGACTAAGTATATGGGTAGAATACTTAGGACTAAGTATATGGGTAGAATACTTAGGACTAAGTATATGGGTAGAATACTTAGGACTAAGTATATGGGTAGAATACTTAGGACTAAGTAAATGGGTAGAATACTTAGGACTAAGTATATGGGTAGAATACTTAGGACTAAGTATATGGGTAGAATACGTAGGACTAAGTATATGGGTAGAATACTTAGGACTAAGTATATGGGTAGAATAGAGCGATTTTCAGTTGAGTGTCATAAAACCAAAACCAAAGTAATTACTCTGGCCAATCACAAGAGACGCAGACAATCCAATGAACCAATCAGAACTCGTAGGAAATACATGTAGCCGCCGCCAAGCGCGGGAAAATACGTGCGAGCAAGTCACGATTGGTTTTGGTTTGACTTCTGATTGGTTGAGAAAGTGGCGCGAGATTTTTAGCCAATCACAAAGCGTAGTTATGCAAACCATTGTATACACTGTACATTCAGTGAGTTTGAATCAAATCTCAAAACAAAACCAAAACAATCGCGAAATTTCTTTCGACACTCAATAGAGTGCGACTATTTTCGAGTTCACTGCCTTCAAACGCGAGACGGTATTTGTCAGGTAAAATTCCTTCTTTGTGCGGAATTAACTCTTTCAGTCCTTCTACAGAACACTTCGGGGAGAAAGGTAAAACGATCGTCTTTCCAGTCTGCATGTTCACGAATATCACAGCAATCAAGGACAATGAAATAACTTGGTTCGACTTCTTCCTTGAGAGTCTTTTCAGCAGGCGTCGTCTATGGGGGCATCTCGAAGTCTTTGTACCAAGATTAGGGTTGATCCATTCTGAACATTGTAGTCACTCAGAGTGCGGTCGTCTTCCAGTTTCTTTCCAACGAATACCAAACGTTGTCGGTCAGGTGGACACTCGTTCAACTGTTGAATTTTCTTTTTCACATTTTTAATTAAATCGTTTGGCTCCACTGCTAACGCGATTTTTCTTCCATTCATCATCTTTATTAAGATTTGCAAGTCATTTGCGTTGTCTCGTGTAGTGCTGCCCTCTTTAGGTTGCTTGTCAGTGGTCAGGGAAAGTTGCTGAAGTAGGCCACCTTTGCTCAAATCTAACAAAACAAAATATAATTCTCTATTTTCGAATTGCCCATAATACACTTTGTTTGCCCCCCAAATTTTGCATAAACTATTGTTTTTAAATGCCCTTGGGAGGACTGCATATTCCCAAGAGCATTTCAAAACAATAGTTTATGCAAAATTTGGGGGGCAAACAAAGTGTATGATGGGCAATTCGAAAATAGAGAATAGGAAAACTGTGAAACTATTCAGTTACTATTCAGTTACAATACAATACAATACAATACAAATTTTATTTACACTTCCCAGAGACTTTTCGGTGTTAATTACTAAATCTGTTATGTTTTTGAAACGGAAGTATCCCGAGCAACTAATAGATTCTACTGTTACCAGATTTCACGTTTCTCTAGACCAAAACTGTATCGCGGCAACAGACAATCCAATACATATCACCTTGCCCTTCAAAGACCAGAAATCCGCTGACATCGTACACAGAGATCTGCGCGAGTAGCAGTCTAGGGCTGTTTTACTCCTTGTTAGTGTGTTACCTTTGCGTTCCGTGTGCGTTCCTCTCATTAGCTATGCTTAGTCATGATGTCACAATATGCCTTCCTGCATACTAATTTGGATTTCCCTGTTTAATAAACGGAATCCCTTTTCATGACGTCAACTACCTATTCCTTTTGTGTTATTCTGCATACTAATTTGGATTTCCCTGTTTAATAAATGAATATTAATAAACGGATTCCCTTTTCATGACGTCAACAACCTATTCCTTTTGTGCTATTTTGCCTTCCCCTGTTTAATAAATGAATATTAATAAACGGATTCCCTTTTCAAAACAATAGGAACAATAGGTCGGTCCAAACTTGCCTGCTCTATTCACACCCTGATTGGTCATTCAAGAATCTATTATTCGTGTGAATAAAAAGTGTGAATTTTAACGAGAGCGTCATTCCTTCATTCAACTTGAGCAAAGCGTATTTTTCCAAGATGGTTCCAAACATTCATGTCGAATCGAGACCTAAGCCTCTTCTGACGACAGACGAAACCAAAAACTCCAGCGTAAAGATGTGAATTGTATTGGAATGCTATGCTTGGGAAGTTGTGTAGCGAAAGCTTGGAATGAACTGACATGCGATTTTCAAAGTCTCACTCAACTGTTTGGCGAACCCGAGTTAAATTTAAGATTTTCTTGCTGAATGTTTCAAGGAAGTAAGAAACCACGCTCACTCTTTGAGTGCCAGTTTATTCCGTCACTCCTTGTTTTTTTATGAGAATCCCTATGGTAGACGCGACTGGATGACAATTGTAGCGACATGGATTACCCTTCAAGATCATATTGCTCAGTTGGAGTTGCAGCTGTTTGTAAACAAGACAGGAAAAGCACACCTGGCTTTGTTATGGTCACAGATTGAAAACCTTGTCAAGAAACTCAAAGCGTTGTGGTTACGAAAGAGCGTGGAATCACAAAAGGATTACTATCAAAAACCAAAGAAAGATGACCCTAAAAATGGAGCCAGTCAAAAGCGAGGGCTAAATGTCTTGGAGTCAACAACTTGGTTCCTGCATTAATCACATGTAGCCAAACCTTTATAGGTGGTTTTCATGTTACGTCATCGCCGCCATGCTGGTGGACATAAACAATAGTTCTCTCATTAGCTCCTTTTGTTAGTCCACCAGCATTTGTTCGTTTCACTGTTGTTATCTATGTCTCTAGAGATTGATTGCAAACCACCTATATATCATGGACAATCAATAACAGTAATCGCAATTCAAGTTCATTTTCCTCAAGTCTTGCGTTACAAACGAGATTGAGTGCCTTTACAGAGGCGATGAAACGCGTTTAAGGTTTTTTGGTCAAAACTTTGCTGAACGAACGTCCTGGTAATTCTTGGTTTGCAACCACGTGACAAGGCGGCCATGTTGGTGGTCAATACAATACAATTTTTGTCGCAGAATTTGCATGAAAATAGAGTTTAGTTCCCAGCGGAGAGAAACGCTTTTGTTCTTGACCACCAACATGGCCGCCGTGACGTCACGTGCAAACCAGCAATTACCGTTACTCATACACAAACTTCTATTCTCATTTATTTAAAGTGTATATGACAGTGATTTTTTTATTTGCTTGATCGAATCTACACGATGTTCTGATAAGAAAATGGGAAAAAAATTCGATATCGATTTTTCTTCTCTGCGTTGTAGCCGTCTAAAAACGTGAAATTTCACCTCCGATGTGTTACAAAACCGCGCAAGAAGAAAGATTGGAAATAGTCCGCTATGACGTCAATACAGGAATGCCGGTGTCGAGATTTCTCAGTTCCTTACATTTTTTGATGCGCCCTGAGGAAGAAACATGGTTCTATTAAGGTGTGTTGTCTATGGTTGTAGCAACACGCACCAAAAAACGGAGGAACTGAGAAATCGCGACACTGGCATTCTTGTATTGACGTCACAGCGGACTATTTCCAGTCTTTCTTCTTGCGCGGTTTTGTAACACACCGGAAGTGAAATTTCACGGTTTTAGACGGCCAAAACGCGGAGAAGGAAAATCGATATCGAAAATTTTTTTTCCATTTTCTTATCAAAACATCATGTAGATTCGATCAAGCAAATAAAAAAATCACTGTCATATACACTTTTAAAGACACGAAAATGTCTTAATTATTCGATTTCACTGCTAGAACTCGCTGCACATGCCTTACGCCCTATCACTGAATCCCAAGGAAGTTTTCTCATCCTTTTTAAGCGATTATGTCTGGTCGTGAATTTGCCCTCTTTCATTTCGACGCTGGCTTATTTAAGCATCAGAAATTAGTATTTGTTATCTTTGGCTGCAGATGGCCAGGGGTCAATTCAATAAAACTTTTACACTTGTAATTTACAAGTGTAGCCATTGTTTCAGAGGTTGAAAACAATAGCTACACTTGTAAATTACACTTGTAAAAGTTTTATTGAATTGACCCCAGGATGGAAATGGATTGCAACTTGAAAAAATTGGCCAATTTTTTCAAGTTCCTCCCTTAGATTATATTTAAGTGCACGGCATGTCTGAAAAACAGTTTTTACTGAGCCGTTTTACCGTGTTTAAATAAAGTTAATTGATTGATTGATTGAAGTGCCGTGGAAAAATCGCAGAAAAACTTATTATGGTTTGACCTTCCTTGAAGAAATCACTTGATATTATCTTCTTGGTGTTCTAAATGCAATTTTATGTTTGAGCAAAGGTACTTTGTCATATATTTAGTGTATTTTGACCAAAACACAGCAAAATCTGCGTGACAATGCCCCTTTAACCCACTTAAACGTGTTTAGATACCTGATAAAACACTCTTACGAGTATTTGGTATACATGTAGCCTCTCAAACTGATCATTAAATGCGGGAAAAACGAAGGAATAAAATCGCCAAAATCTATGCAAATTAGGACCGGGTATCCAAACCTCTTTCGCGATAGTGAAGTAATTGCTGGTTTGCACGTGACGTCACGGCGGCCATGTTGGTGGTCAAGAACAAAAGCGTTTCTCTCCGCTGGGAACTAAACTCTATTTTCATGCAAATTCTGCGACAAAAATTTTATTGTATTGACCACCAACATGACCGCCTTGTCACGTGGTTGCAAACCAACAATAGATCAACAACGAGTGCGAGGGTTTCATCGGGGCATCCAAACACCGAGAAACAACATGCACCTTGTTTCAAGGTGTTTGGATGCCTCGATGAAACCCGAAGCACGAGTTTTTGATCTGGCTTCTCAAATGAAACAATACAGAATTATTCAGTGTTAGTTTTTTTGGCTTTGTCCTTTCCAAATGCCGTCACATGCATAATTTTATTGAGCTTGTTGTGTTTCGCCATTTGGTATCAGACCATGTGCGAAGCAGAAGCGTCTCGGTTTAGGGAGGCCAAAACGGTTGTCGAAGGAGAAGATCTAGTCGATAAAGCTATTCCCCTGTCAACGAAATATTAAAAACAAATGGGCAACATCCATTTTCTACGAATGGCAAACTACTCGGACGGTTCAAGTTCCCGTTCTCTGAAATTCCAGAGATTCGGGAGGAATGTTTAAGGACTATGATTTACACAAGATTGGCTGCCGTCACATCTGGGCTACTAGGGAGCTTAAGCAGCCACGACGCCGACGGCAGCGAGAACAGCACAAAACAATAGGTTTAATGAGCGAAAACAATGCCCCTGCACGTGTTGCACGTGCGTTTTACATTTTGGTACATTTCTTTGCCGTTCCCTGCAAAACAACAACGTCAAATGATCAAATTATAGGTTTTGTGGAGAACGTGAACACGCAACGGTTAATTTTCCTTTCTCCATTTCAACCTGAAAGCTATCCCTTCAAATTTAGCTCCTGGACAATCCGGTCACATTAGACAAACTAAACAAATTGGAGCAACTGCTAAGTAGTTTAAAATAGCGTGAATCCTTTTTTCAAGTGACGTTTTTCATGGCGTTGCCGTCGTCGTTGCTTAAGCTCTCTACTAACTATAGTTAAGACGGGGATAACTTTAGTTAGCTATTTCGGTAATGTGACCGCTTCTCTGTTCGCTCTAACTATAGTTAGAAAATTGACGCCTCGGTGATCCAAAACAATACAGACTAACTATAGTTATACTCAGGCAGGGTTCATGGGTTAGGGCCTGGTCGCACTACAGTCAAAAACAAAAATCCGCCCGTGCAAAAATCGAGGAAAACAAAAGAAACCGCTCCGGTGGGACACGCTTTTTGTGGAATGTTTTTGTTTTTATGTCATTTTGCACAGGCTTATTTTTGTTTTTGACTGTAGTGCGACCAGGCCCTTAGTCTTAAGTTTACAAACAAACAACCAATCAGAATGTGACAATTCTTTTCGCACGTGCGAGATGAGCATATATAAATATGCAAAATAAAAACCAAGCGTGAAGCGAGGAGGAAACCAAAAACAACAAACAAAAAATTTACATACAACAAGGTAGCAACACGTGTACCTGGCGTCGAGCATCCGTTAAAATTCTCAGCTTATTTCTCATTTTTATCCGACGGTTTGCCGCACGAAAAAAATAAATAAGAAGAAAAACTAGACACACTTTACGTCGGTCAACCATGTTGACATTTCACGGATCAACAATAAGGGCCGTCACGAACCTCTTTTAATTCTGACGTCATCCATAGGCTAATTAGAACTAACTGTAGTTAACTGCGTGGTGTGACCGCAAAGTCGACCGAAAGCACTAACTGCAGTTAGGTATGACGTCACGTAACTTGGGACTAACTTAAGTTAAACTTTAGTTACGTCGTAGATGTGACCGCAGCCATTATGTCACTTTCTGCTCGTATCGAAGAAATGGACTCATTGAGTATGAATTATTGGCTTAATTAGCAAATTTGTCATGGACGTGGCCAAAAAGTCGGGAGAGAGATATTCACCGAAGACTGTTTATGGCATAATATGCGGTATCCGACGCTTTCTAAAAGAGAAAAAAGGTGCCGAAGCATTAAATCCTCTTGATAATGGCGACCAAAAGTGAGAAAAATGGTCCATTTTGTTTTTAAATTAAAATGTCGATGTCATGTTGAAGTTCCAGTTATAATACTCAGATTATTGTTTTGAAGGTTTACTCTGTTTCACCGAGCATTGGACGCAGAATTGAAAGATGTCACACGAGAGGGCTTACATTTGAAGACTAATAAAGGAATGTAAGGTTCCGAATGTAATTATAAAATTGAGTGGAATAACCATTAATATGCAAGTGTTTGATTTGAGACAATCTTGAGATTGTCTTTTGTGAATGTTAACTGTATGTGTGTATGTTCAAAAAAAAAAAAATAGTGAAAGTATTATACTTGCAAGTTGTATAAGTATCGCATTGTAAGTAGTGTAAGCATCGTTTTTGTAAATATTGTACTGTTTAGTAAGTGATGAAAATAAAATTTTTAAAAAAAAAAGTGTTTGATTTGAGATCAAACACGGTTTTGAACTGAAATCAAAACCCTTAAGATCTTGATCTGGTGTTTCATTGGGTACCAAGACTCATCCACCTGACCCAAATGGACGTCATTTATTGGCTGGTCACTTTTTGAATTATTAATGAGTTTGAGAAAGTCTAAATGAAAGATGGCGAGCTAAGTAAACAGAAATTTAAACAACTACAACCCAGGGTCATACCCTTCTTGCTTCCCATTTTCTTTTTCACTTACTTGGAACATCACTGACAAAGGAAGTTTCAGCATGTCTTGGTGATTTCTGACAAAATACCAAGAAAAAAAATTACACGTTTGAAGTAAAAGAGGCAACTAAAAAAATGCGTTTCATCTTTTACCAGTCTTGCCACAAGACTGGTAACAGATGAAACGCATTTTTGAGTCAAATGCGACTATTCAAATTAAATATATTGTGCACTTCTTTACCGTGGTACTGCTTAGTACTACAGTCGATCCTCCCGTAAGCGACCACCCAAAATGTCAAGCATAGGTGGTCGCTTACGGGAGGTGGTCGCTTACGAGAGTTCATACCATATTGGGTCAAAATTTTGCCTCATTAGCATATGGTAACTGCAGAGACTTACCCCATGCGCCAATGCCCATCTAAACCCATATAATAACTTTTAGTAGCCACAAAAATATTTAAGCTTTCCAAAATACTTATTCAGAGTTTCATGGTTCGCTTCTAATAAACTACCTAATACGGCGAACGGAACAAGTCTCACGATAGTTACAAATTGAATCTTCAATGTTCTCTAAACGTTAGGAGGAACTGAACATGAACTAATAAGGATTGGATTGCAACCTTTAAATTTGACAGCACTTTTATATTACTGGTGATTTACATGTTAACAAGCGTATTAAAAATCACTAGTCCTAGACATCAGAAGAGTCCTTACTTTTTGTGTTGGTTGGTCGTACGATTTGTAATTATAAGACATTTAAGGTCGTCTCTTTTAAGATTGATAGAGTACAGTGTATGTACATTTTGTTTTAATGTTTTATTCATGTGAAAAGTCAATTTCGAAAAAAAAAAAACGGTACTTCTGATTGAGAAATTTCCGTCTCTTATACTACCCAGGAATGTGATAATGTTACAACACATCATTGTCCAATTTTCGCTCTTTTATCTGTCAAGTGGTCGCTTACGGGAGGTTAAAAACAAAAGAAAATTTCAAACTTTTAGCTCTAAAAGTGGTCGCGGTCGCTTACGAGAGGTGGTCGCTTACAAGAGGTTCTAAATATAGTGATTTGACTTGGAAACTTTTGGTATTTTGGAAAACTGGTCGCTGAGGAGAGGTGGTCGCTACCGGAGGTTCGACTGTAGGTAGTTTTAACTTTCCTAATGTGTGACGATTCACTTTCACGCCATTAAGCAGTGCTAGTTGATTTTTTTTTATGTATATTTTGCAAACTGATACATGTATTTTAGTGCTACTTACCGAGTCTACGCTCGAACGAAATGGGAATCTCGAGCCAAGATGTCTCTTCTTTCGCATGGAATCACTGACAACCTTATGAGAAAAATCTATCTTATTATATAAACTTCAGGGAAATACTATGTACTTATTGACTAAGTGGGAGGGCCGGATGGGAAACTATTTGGCTAGAGGTCATGGCGAAAGGACCGAGCGCAACGTGGTCCGTGCACCATGACCGAGAGCGAAATATTTTCCCATCCGGCCCGACCTACAACTTTTTCAATAAGCAATTTATCATATGACCAATCTGGAGACTAAATTGTTTCAAATTTTAACACGCAAGGCCATACGCTGTTGTAGTAGGGTCGTACGGCCTTTTATTATATGACCCGTACTTTTTTTTTTTTAATTTTTATTTTTTGCATTTTACAAAACCAAGCTTACAAACAAGATATATTACAAGTACAAACAAAATCAATAACAACAACAACAACAAAAAAAGAGAAATACAATGTTATAACATTTTGATTGAGGTACACCTAGATATAGAGGGGGTAAATAAGAGATTGGATTTTTAATTAGTATACAGATCAAGATTTATTGACTTCTGAATAGAGTTCAATTCTATATTTGTACAATACTTTTTTTATAAAATCAGAGATCAGTAATGAATCATTCTGGAGTTTTCTTTTATAAATATAGTAACGCAAAAACAGTAGAGTGTAATTTAATTTTTTCTGTAATACATCAGATACAGTAGATAGCCCAAATAAAAATTCCTCAGTGTTAAGATTGAATGCAGAATTGTGAGTTGTATTAAACCATTGCAACACCTTCTGAGCGAAAGACACAGTGAACTGACAACTTACTGTCTTCCTTAATCTTGAACCTGAAAAGTTCCTTCTTGGTCACAATAATTCTATGAATGAATTTAAAATGAAACTCACGTAATTTGTTTTCTACACACACTCTATTAACTGATTGAAAAATTTCTTTCCAGCATATGTTTTCAGGAATGATCGATTTAATCCACCGTTTAGGTCCGGTTTGTGAATTTGTGCGTGATTTGTTGACAAGCAACCAGTAAAAGTCCTTTGATTTTGTTTTTAATAAGTTTATATTATTATTTTCATCAAGAGGAAAGCAAGTTAAGTCATCATTCATTATATTTCCATCAGAAAAAGCTATCAGTTCTCTAGCTTTTTGTAAAAGATGGTTTGGAATAGCGCTGACAACTTGATAGTACTGAAGAAAGTTGGTCTTTTCCAAAGAATACTTAGATTTAAATTCATTGAATGGAAGGATATTTCCATCACTATCCAAAAGGTCCACAATCGTCTTAACTCCCTTACTAAACCATTCATGAAAAAAGAAAGGCTTTGCTCCAATTAATCTCTCTTTATTATGATAGAAAATCGTATCACGCGAGTCTGTATTACCATATAGGGTTTTCAGTTCATCAAAAAAGAGTAGAATATCCTTATAAAAGCGAGGTAGGTATTCAAAGTCTTTCACTCGATATTTGCAAGATAGTAGAAAGTCAAGGCAACCATATTTCTTAAAATAATAGTCTGGGATTGTCTTCCAATTGAAATGTCCTTTCTTTAAGAGTCTAGGAATCCATGCTAGTCGTAATGCTTTTATCATATTTTCTATATCAATCATGCGTAGTCCACCCTTTTCATAATCCTGATATAGACTCGTCCTTTTTATCTTGTCTTGTTTGTTTTGCCATAAAAATTTAAAAAGGCGACCTTGCACATTTCCTATAACCTCTTTTGGAACATCGATGTTTGAAGCAGAGAATATCAGCGGTGACACACCTAGGGCCTTAATGATCAAAACTTTTACAAACAACGTTAAGTCTCTAGATCTCCACATATCTAAATTTGTTTGAAGTTTTTGGACTTTAAGATCAAAGTTATGCTTGTTATTACGTTTACTATCGTAAGAAAAGAAAATTCCTAATATTCTCGTCGGATTATCAACCCATTTTAGACTTAATGCAGAGGCGGATTTAGGGGTGGGCCGAGGGGGCCGCTGCCCCCCCCCCTTTTGCCTGGGATTATTATTTTTTTAATATTTTAGTTAGCAACGTCTGTCAGATGGTATTTTGCAGCTTTTGCTTTATTGCTTGAGATATATTTCCTTTATTATCAATATGAACATTATCAAGCGTTGTTCGACTCAACCCGCCTTTTTAAACAAGTTTCAAGAATGTTTACAGAGGCACCATGGGAGAAGACCGCCTGAACGCACTGTTGCTGCTCTTTGTTCACAAAGACGTAGCTTTAGATTATGGTGCAATTGTTGACGACTATGCCAAGCGCAACCAGAGAAGGATGACATTAATTAACCCCTGCAGTGACTCTTCTTAAAGTCATTTCCACGGGATATTTCGTTTGTTTAATTTTTTTTTTTGAAAATTTATCTTAAAATCTGTCATCCGAAGCCTTCATTTTTGGTCACAAATGTTCCCAGAATCAGGCAGGCAGGCAGGCAGGCAGGCAGGCAGGGAGGCAGGGAGGAAGGCAGGAAGGAAGGAAGGAAGGAAGGAAGGAAGGAAGGAAGGAAGGAAGGAAGGAAGGAAGGAAGGAAGGAAGGAAGGAAGGAAGGAAGGAAGGAAGGAAGGAAGGAAGGAAGGAAGGAAGGAAGGAAGGAAGGAAGGAAGGAAGGAAGGACGGCAGGCAGGCAGGAAGGCAGGCAGGAAGGAAGGCAGGAAGGCAGGAAGGCAGGCAGGCAGGAAGGAAGGAAGGAAGGAAGGAAGGAAGGAAGGAAGGAAGGAAGGAAGGAAGGAAGGAAGGAAGGAAGGAAGGAAGGAAGGAAGGAAGGAAGGAAGGAAGGAAGGCAGGAAGGCAGGAAGGCAGGAAGGCAGGAAGGCAGGAAGGCAGGAAGGAAGGAAGGAAGGAAGGAAGGAAGGAAGGAAGGAAGGAAGGATGGAAGGATGGAAGGAGGGAAGGAGGGAAGGAAGGAAGGAAGGAAGGAAGGAAGGAAGGAAGGAAGGAAGGAAGGAAGGAAGGAAGGAAGGAAGGAAGGAAGGAAGGAAGGAAGGAAGGAAGGAAGGAAGGAAGGCAGGAAGGCAGGAAGGCAGGAAGGCAGGAAGGCAGGAAGGCAGGAAGGCAGGAAGGCAGGAAGGCAGGAAGGCAGGAAGGCAGGAAGGCAGGAAGGCAGGAAGGCAGGGAGGCAGGGAGGGAGGGAGGGAGGGAGGGGGGGGGGGGAGGAGGAAGGAAGGAAGGAAGGAAGGAAGGAAGGAAGGAAGGAAGGAAGGAAGGAAGGAAGGAAGGAAGGAAGGAAGGAAGGAAGGAAGGAAGGAAGGAAGGAAGGAAGGAAGGAAGGAAGGAAGGAAGGAAGGAAGGAAGGAAGGAAGGAAGGAAGGAAGGAAGGAAGGAAGGAAGGAAGGAAGGAAGGAAGGAAGGAAGGAAGGAAGGAAGGAAGGAAGGAAGGAAGGAAGGAAGGAAGGAAGGAAGGAAGGAAGGAAGGAAGGAAGGAAGGAAGGAAGTTTGAATTCATAACACTTACCTTCCAGCCTTTCTTAGATGCCCTTGACAACTGTACATGATTGCCGAAAAGATACAGACCACAACGCGCCCGAGAGATGGCCACGCACAAGCGATTCATTGACGACAGATAACCAATCTTTCCTTCTTTGTTGCTTCGGACCAGAGAAATGAGGATTATATCATTTTCTTGTCCCTATAAAATGAGAAACAGAATACAATCAAGCGTTCAACGTTCAACTGGAGAATATGTAAGTTAATCTGGTTTAATAAGGAGGAATTTCTGCTGTAGTCAAATATAAAGCTCTGGCTAGCTGTGATGAAAAGGATACTGTCCGGCCGAAATAACGAAATTGTTCTTAATTAATTTCCATGTTATATCGCCAAATGCCACCAAATATATAGCTAACTTGGATAAAAAAGATTCTATAGAGCAAATCAAAGCAGTAGTTTGGAGAAAAAATGCAGGATTACAAGGATGGAAGTGGATAACAGTTCATCAAATTTGATTTCATGTCACGCGGTCAAGAAATCAAATTTGCCATTCTGGTGGAATTTTGAATGTTTTTGCCGTTATTTTGTCTCCTTATAGTTCATATTTCTTTGCGTTCATCACTTTTTGTGATTATTTCCGCTTACTAACTCAAGAAAATAAGGCAAGCTTAAAGGAAGCCTCTGGCCATAACCATGAACAGACGATATTTCAGCCGGCCGGGAACACAAGACTACAGAGTAACCTTCAAATGCATGGGAAACATTCCCGTTGTGTTTGCACCCACCTGAAAACTGTCGATTGTCGTGACTGTAATGTCTTCGAGGGCAGTAACCTCAGATTTTAGAAAATGGTTATTTATTTCCTGAACCTGCAAGAGTGAAAAATTAATATGGTTGACCTATTGTGAACACACAATAAATATCGCTCAAGGGTTCACAGTGAAACAATGTCAGAGTTAGACCTGTGGTATGAGATTGCAAAGAATGTTCAGTGGTAATACCATAAAATCCCGACTACAAACCCCTTGGTAATAGCAATCTACCCATACGCCGGCTAACGGAAAAAGTCATTCCAATTATAAGTTTCTCCCCTAAATATATATGACTCCCAACTCCCCACCTGTCCCCTCTTCTCCACGCGCACAGAACATTTTCCCTTATTTGCTAAATCTAAACGTTCTCACAAAACATTGTTCAATTTGAAATTTATAAAATAAAATAGGGAAGTATAACGCAAGCGTAACAAACGTTCGCCATCTTATCAGAGATGAACAACAGTTACTGAATGCCGTGCCGAGCACAGGATTTCTCTTCAACAAACTCGATAATCATGTTAGGGAACTTACCTTGTTTGACTTGTTTCGTTACAAGCTCATTCGGTAAAGTTTTTTTCTGGCCAAAAAGCTCTCCCTCGGCTATATAATAAGCCCTCCCGTTAATAACCCCACCCACAACCCTTACGAAGTTGTATAATTCCGGGGTTTTTAACCGGAGCACGGAAATTAGGTTTTTTCAACTGTGTTGATAAGGTTAATTGGCCACCGTAAAGACATTCAAAGCTGACGGGAGGAAGGGGGGTGAGGGGCGGATTAAAAATGTTAGAAATCAAGATAACGGGGGGGGGGGGGGGGGGGGGGGGGGGGGGGGGGGGGGGGGGGGTCCCTTAGATCCGTCATTGCTTACGGTATGCAAATAGAACACAGATATACATTTACCTGTCCTCGGTAGGAACAAAGAACTGTGATCTTTGATGGATGGACTCTGCCCTCTTGACAGAAGGTTTTTGCAACTTCAGTTATCTCTTGGGCCTCTCGTGAATTTCGCTTGCTGTGTGCTTTGGATTCACTTTCCCATGTGGTGTGTGTCCAGAAGTACATGCTGGACTCGACACAAGCTGGGGAATCATTGTGTTCGACTAGCTGATAATAAAGTAAAGAAATAAAAACTAATAACAATACGCAACAATATACCATCTAAAGCCATGCTCAAACGGGAACAGAAGCCAACGCAAGTTGAAAAAATGACAACTTAATGTCACGGTGTTGTGTCTTGAAAAAATCACGAAAAACTGATTATGGTTTGTTTTCCGTACGTGAAATCACTAATACTTTCTTCTTGGTGTTCACCAAGAGCAATTTCATGTTCAGAGGAAAGCTACTTAATTGAAATTTGATGCAGTTTTGACCAAAACTCAACAAAATCCCTGTGACAAAATCCCCATTTACAGACCACATTCAAGGCTTTGTTCAACAGTCAAAACTAGCCTTTGAGGTAGAGAATGCCAATAAATAGCAGTTATTCTGTAAATTATTCATTTAAATTAATATTTCTGTAAGGCAAGAGCACAAATAATTGTTGTTGTTATGGTCATTGTCATTGTTATTGTTATTGTTGTTGTTGTTGTTGTTGTTACCTTACGATGCGTCCTTAGCTTGCTGTAAATCTTTAGTTCATGGAGCAAGTCAACAAATTCCTCTTTCATTCGACACTGGAAACCAAGTTGCTTGTAAGGCAGCTTACAATTGATGAGTCTCTCAAACATGGACAGATCCAAGTGATGATGTTTCTTGAGTCGTTGGAAATACACCACAGGTTTCAATTGCATATGATCTCCAATCATGATCAGATGTTGAACTGAGGGTGGAATAACAGCAACAAGCTGCCCCTCCAGAATTTCTGCAGCCTCTTCCACAATCATCACTGACGGCTTTATGTCAGCTGCAAAGAAATCAAAAGTTTTAATGCTCCTGTTTCCTGCTTCCGGCTGACTGGATGTCTTTCTGATTGAATGTGTCTGTCAGTCTATCTACCTTCCCTTTCACTCCCAGAGTCAATTATGGAGACATGTAGTGTAGGTCTAACTTTTGAGTCTGTGGACGAAATCCTATGGTGTGGCCATTCAAACGAAACCTCTTTGGCAGAACTTTTGCATGGTACCATTTGTTTTTCATTATTTTACAAAATGAAATTTGAGATTTTTCTTGAATTTTGATCTTTGGCACTCTTGGGAGTTAAAGGGTTAAGAGTCAATCATACAACTGAGTCTTACAAGATTTTGAGTGACACATTTTCACATATCAGAATAAAATAAAACAAAACATCATGTCGTGTAGTTCTAATGTTTGATTCTGTAGACGAAATCCTATGATGTGACCATTCAAATAAAACCTCTTTCGCTGCACATTCCTTTGCTGCTATTTGTTTTACGGCATTTTACAAAATGAGATTTGAGATTTTTCGGAATTTGGAAATCCTGATGAAATACTCGTGTTTGATATATCTCATCAAATATTAACTTTTTATAACCTATCCAATGTAACACTGCAACAAAGAAACACTTTACCCAATAAGTTTGCCCTCATGGTCGCCCCTGTCACTGTCATGCCGATAACATGGCACTTCTTCATCACTTCAATATCTTGCTGATTTCTCAACTCCTTCAGCTGATGATGTAACTGTTTATAATGTTAACAAAAACAAACTTATTACCAAATGTACAAGCCGTTAATACCATAAAATTAACGCCAACAATCCTGACTAAATGCTACAACCAGGGTTCATATACTCTTCCTAGTACTCAAGATTCCAGGAGTAATGAAGAGTTTCGAGGTTTCTAAATTGGCTCCAAACTGTAAAAAATTGTTTGCAGTAACATAACTCTCGTGCCGTGTCATTTGTCTAATACTGTTTTACAAAAACCAAACCATTATAATAATTGTTGTGTACAATCCTGTAATGTAGGATGGAAAGGTGCAAAAAAATAACAATAAGGGTTGTGTTTTCACTAGGCTGATTTACTAGCTGAACATTCTTTCTAGGTGTTTGTTTACAGACCGACGTTTACTAGTTAAACGTGGACATCTGTTTTCACTGTGAAATGTAACCCGGAATTTAAGCCGCTAACTCAGAAGATTCAAATTACAAAAGCGCGCAACTTTCAAAAATGGTGGGAGATGAAGCGTTTTTAAAGGCTTCTCTATTGATTCTCGCTATATTTTTGCGAAGGAGAAGGGGTATCTTAGAGAGGATGCGGTCAATGTCGGCGGGTGCTTGTAGAGGGAGATGCATGTTGCATAAATTGCAGTGGAACTACTGGTGATGGGCAGTAATGTGGTAACTGGTTCTGCACGCCGGCGCCGTGAAATAGATGAGGTACTGGCCGAGGAACTGGGGAATCTAACGGGGCCGGAGGAATTGTAAATCGAAAGAAATGGGAAGGATTGTTGAACTCATCTGCCATGTTTAAAGTTCTGTTTCGCAAACTGAACCACTGAACCACGAAGCAAGGACTGCTGCGAGCGTAGCGAGCAGCAATAAGTCATATAAAATATTCGCAGCAAAAACTATATGAATATTTAAAATGGTTCGCTTGCGCCATTGTAAATATCCGCATACCGTTCTGCCGCTCTATTACTTACAACGTTTTTGCAATAAGGTGCATCTCTAGTTTTTTTTATTGCGTAACAATCATGTACCTGCATATATTCTTTGCTCACATCCAAGAACTCCGAACTGGCCTTTGAGAAGTACTTGCTTTGAAGAACATACACAAGCTGTACTCTTTTATTTTTCTCGAGCTGCCAGACTTTGCCTTTATCCAAGAGGTCTCTGAAATCTCTCACCTCTGAAAAAGAGCATATCAGAGCGGTTTTTAACCCGTGAATATACGTGAAGCATAATGAATGGTTTATCGGAGGCGATGGCAAATTCACTCACTCACTCGCTCGCTCTTTTGCTCGCTTGTTCGTTCCATCACTCAGCTGTAAACTTAGGACATAAAGCCTGCCGCACACTTGAGGAAAGTGCTGAGCAAAATTCCTCGCGAGGCAGTTAGCTCAGCTGTTTCTTCAAGTGTGCGCTGGAGTTTATGTGAGGTTTTCGCCTCGCAAGGTCGTGAGGCCAATATCCGTCGTGTTTGATATTTTTTGCCTTGTGAGACAAATTCCTCATTGTGTGCGGGCGCCGCGAGAATCTGGCTGAGCCAAATTAATCTATCAGCCAATAAAATTGCATGGTGAGCTCACGTGATTTCAAGCTCGACATTCAAGATGGCGGACGACGAGATAAATTACATATTTTTATGGTAGAGACAAATGCATAGATATAAGACTCCAAGACCACAGCCCCAATCACAGCAAGGGTAAGACACACAAAACCAAAGCCCACTAGACTACGCTCTATTTTGGAAACAGAATCACAGCAGCAGCGAACGATGGAGATGAGAAACAGAGCTCAGACAGACAATAAGACCAATGAAACGGAGGGCTATATAATGCATGGAAGCAAAAAGGGAGGGAAGAATGGGATGTAAGCGCAACTACAGGCCCCCAAGTGAAGGAAAAATGTAGAAACGCAAGAAGATGAATTAAAAAAGGAGTTTAAAAAAACGCCATAAGCATTTTAATTAAAAACAAACAAAACAAACCAAACCAAAAACAAACTATAAACTTCTTGATCATTAATTGATAATTTGCAATTCATATACATGCACTTTAGTGAACTCACTAAAAACTTATTAATCTGCTCAGTAGGTCTGTCATTTTCTTTTGTGTGCTGACGGACGACGAGGAACCCAGGGTTCGAATCTTGCCCAGGCACTTTTTTTTTTCTTCCCGACCTGGACATTATGAAAGAGATGTACTGCTTTTATTTATTTTTTATTTATTTATTTTTTTTTTTGGCGTTCGTCGATAGTCGTTACGTTTAATTTTAAAAAGCTATCGAGCCGTGTCAGTATAAAAACATAAGCTTACCGCAATATTGCGTTACGCGTTAGCATTTCTTATTCACGGGTTGGGTCACAGGAACCAACAATTGCAACTGAGTGCTGAAAGTAATTTCACGATTGCTTTGTTCTTCATTGCTACGCTTTGTGATTGGCTTAAAAAATCCCGCACCACTTTCTCAACCAATCTAAAGCAAAAACAAAATCAATTTGCTTGATTGTCTGTGAGTTCTATGATTGGTCAGAGTAATTACTTTGGTTTTGGTTTTACGACACTCAATTGAAAACAGCTCTATACACTCAGATCTGTCGGACTTGACATCCGCTGGTACTGTAAGGCTGGAAGTTCTTTTATACAACTGGGTCCAGGCTTCCTTTTGCGGCCACAACATTTCTATCAACATGGCCAAGTCCGGCAACAGATGTTGTGTTATGTACACATAAGAGTATCACTAAAATATAATAATACTTTTATTACCTTTTTCGTCTAAACAAACAAGGTTGCGCAGACATTGTACAGAAAGAGGGCCTTTATATGTCATATCCTCCTGTTTTGCGATTTCTTTATCATCGTCATCAGGAATTTCTTCATCTACAGCAAGAAATCGTTCTTTGTGCTCCACAGACGGGTCTCTGAAGTCATTGGGATTTTCCTGAAGATCTTCATCCTTTTTGCTCTTTTTTCGATTGCTTTCTGCGGGACTGAAATAAAAACACGTCTGGCCAACAATGAAGCTTTATTCCAGTTACTGAATTTGAGTTTTAGTCATCCCATATTTATTCGTGTACACTTGGCCATTTACAGACATCAATTATGAAGAACTAGCTAGCTGAGGGAAAACCAACAGACTTTCGAATAGACTTACTTAAAGCCCACTGATATTCTCTCCAACAGCACTGATCGACTGATTGATTGAACAGACAGACAGACAGACAGACAGACAGACAGACAGACTAGACACAGTCATTTATTCTGCCCATTCATTTTAAACTTACGTGTTTCCTTGTGAGGATTTTTTCTTTTCACCAACAAAACGATCAAACATTCCTTGGTCAGGCAGCCAATCTTTCAGAGCATTTTCCACAAGTTCTGTTGTTTTAAATAGTTTAAAAATAAATAAATGAAAAATAAATAAATAGAATGCTGGCTGAAATTTTACTAACATCTAACAAATGACTTATCGCTAACAGTGACTGCCATTCTAAATTATTTTAAGGCCCTGTACTCTGTTAGTTCTCGACACTGATTTAATAGTGAAACACGTTAACTTTGTCTCTTGGAATATAGAGGTTTTGCACGGCAGCCATGTTGCATGGCAGGAACAATAGATTATTTTCCCTATGGGAACGGATGTTCTTTTTTAATGCAAAACATTTTCATTGTTCCTGCCATGCAACATGGCTGCCGTGCAAAACCTCTATTGAAAAATAGAAACATGCAGTTGTCTTCATAAAATAATACTCGGAGGAGAAGGGAAGAAAAAATTATTTGATACATGCAAATAGATAATCTGTTTTACAAAGGTGACCTTATTATAGAAGTAGAGCAGATTGGTTGAATTGGTTGGTCATAATAGTTTAATAGTTGCAGTTTGTAAATTCGAGTTTTTCTTGTTGTTGTGGAAACTATTGTTGGTTAGCTATTGTGTTGTGGTGTGAGTATTCTTTAGTGTCTTGAATTTCTTGTTTGACGTCATTTGGTCATCACAACATCCGAAGCACCAAGATACTTCAGTGAAATGAGCAAACGATAAAAGAGAAACTATAACAACAATATAACACACAGACACACACCTCTGAGTCTCACTTTATTTTTAGACTGCTTCCCATTTATCAATGCCTCCACTTCATCTTCTGTAACTTGTTGCCCCCGTACATTGTCGACCACAAGGTACTTCAGCTGTTCTTTAGACGCTTCCTTAACAAACAGACATGATTCAAAAGTTGGTACTGTCAAGACATCAGTAAACAGAACAAACTGGTTATGAAGCTCAACAAATTTCAAAAAGAGTGTACAAAGCTGCTTTGTTTTATGTTGAACGAACCGTGACCCTGCACATTGTTTTGTTTAACGTGTGAGCCCAAATGTTTCTACTGGTCAGTTGCTCATATGCATTTCAATACCTTTTGTGTTTTGTGCAGGGTCAAGGCAAACGAACAAAAGAAATGGAGAACAAAAACATGTAACAAAGGACTGACTGAGTTTCATGACCAGTTTGTTCTATTAACTATGGTCAAGATGAACCACAAGCTATAATTAAAAGCTCCGATGAGCCCTCTCCTAGGCGTTTTGTTCCACAACGCCCCCCCCCCCCCCCCCCCCCCCCCCCAACCCCTGCGTCCAATTCCCCAACACCCATCCTTCCAACGTTGTACCCATGGATAAGTCAGGTGACCAATGTTTGCAGCCAATCAACCGAGAGAAAATCTGTATGTATTTTTCCCTACATGCAATAGCTCGTTCAACGTATCGCGCATTCACGAGTTAAAAAAATAGTGCCCCACTGGGGCCATGTGTTACGCTGATTTCGTGGAATTGTGCAGCATACGAGCAAATGCTATTTGACGAACGATTTGAGTGCATTTTCTGGTGAGCAGATGTACTGTACTGGCAGGAACGCTGGGTTTAAACTATCCATCAAACTCAGTCGAGCGTAATCAAATGATACCGTCAACTCGTCAGCTACCGTCTCCGCTAGCTTCAACGCTTTCTTGATAGGCTCGACAGGCTAAAATCGACTAAAATTAAATTCTAGTGGCAGATAAATTTTAAAATCTTGATCGCTTTCTCTTAAGCCATAATTCAGTCTTTAATTCAAGTGAATCGATGGAATATTACCTTATTCTCACTAAATTTCGCGAGTACTAAATTTCGCGATTTTAATACTCGCGAAATATAGGACACGCGAAGAATAAACTCGCGAAATTTAATACTATATAAAATCAATAAAGGTAATAATGAAATTCAAGCTGTTGTTTTATTTCTGTTATTCTAACATGTCTCAGCTTTATGTTTAGGATTTTTTTTGTTTCATTTTGTCCATCAGTTATCTTCCACTGCATCACTCTCGCTGTCAGAACTGTCCTCTGCCGATAAGTTCTTCAAAATCTCACTTGTGCAGTCATCAAACTTTCCATCTGTTGGTTCTTTGTAATTGTCTCTAAGATGTATCTTGTACCAAAGGGGTTCTTCTGTGCTTAGGGTCTGTCACCTCCACTTTTACAACACCATCATGTAGGATTAAAACCGCGTGGCACTTGAAATCTCCCTTGGAAGATGTCCAACTACAGCGTTGTCTAAGCGACCTGCAAAACGTCTTTTCGCTGCAATAGCGTACCGATCGTGAACGTTAATTACGTTGTTACAGTTCTGAGGTCAAAGCTACATATTAAAGATAAGAAAAACATCGCGAAATTTAATACACTCCAATTCTAACTGATTTCCTCTCAAAATCGCGAAATTTAATACTCGCGAAATATGGCGCTTGACTTTTCGCGAAATTTAGTGAGAATAAGGTATTCGAGTTGTGAATTCTCAAAGGTAAGCACAAAGAATTATAATTTCCTCAGTCATAAGTAAACAAACTGCGACCGCTTTAGACTTCTGAGATAATTTGTAGTGGTAGATAAATTCTAAAATCTTGATCGATTACTCTTAAGCCGTAATTCAATTTTTAATTCAAGTAAATCGATGGAACATTTTTCGAGTTATGAATTCTCAAAGGTAAGCATGAAGAATTATAATTTCTCTCAGTCACGAAGTAAACAAACTGATATGATCAATGAGGCGTCGTGCGATTTCGCTTCGCTTTAGACTTCTGAAATAATTTGTAGTGGTAGATAAATTCTAAAATCTTGATCGCTTACTTTTACTTTGATTGGTTGCGATTGACAATTCTATTATTTCACCGGCAGTAGTTCCTTACATTGACAAAAATACCTCGTCCGATAACAACAGTGTTCGCTTACTACGTCAGCAGAACACAAAAAACGTTAAGTGCTCTTTGTTTTACAAGTGCCATGGAGAGTATGTTTCTTAGTTTTAAGGTCGGTGATGTCACAATCTCCAAACAACCGCCATTTTGGATTTCTTAATTTTTCCATGACATCCGAAAAGCGCCTTAAGTCACTCTATTGGAGTAATAAAAGCCAATGGTGGATTAAACAGAAAATCCCAAATTACGGAAAATATGTTTGTCAAAACGTGAATGCAACATTGGTCTAGATAAATTTTAGAAAAAAGTCAAAAATTAAAGTTTGGTGTGTATATGTTGCAGGTAAAATCCAGTCTCAGGTTAGATCAGTAATCAATCTAGATTGAATGTGAACCTAGTATTCAATCTAGGTAAGCTAACCCTAACACTAACCCTAACACAGAGCTAGCACTAGCTAACTCTAAGCTAACCATGTTATTTCACAGCGTTTTTGTTCTGGTGTTACATGACATCAAAGTTGCAAAGATGCCGATCACAATTACGATTACGAAGACCGCAATCACGACGACGTTCCATTATGAAAATGTTTAAAGTTACCTTTTCATTAAGCTATTTCTCTTGTTTCACATGCAATTCCCCTGAGTCTGAGTACAAACAGGTTGTTTTCCCTTTGTGCCTAAAATCTCTGTGAGACACATGGCTTCTTACCTCAAAGAACATGTCTGCACTGAAACAAATGGAAGTTCTGAGTTTCTCAAACGCTTTCCTGACTTCAGGCTGCAATGCCCAAATCTGTCCCATCAGCTTTCTCTTTTGATTGTTCAGTCTTTTAGGCCAGCAACGTCCCACCTTTAGGATAAGGAAATTTATTATTCGACATAGCATTCTAGAGTGCAAATATGCATCAAAACGAGTTCAAATGTGACACGTTATTATACTCTTCTGACCATGTGCTAGGAAAAACACTTTCAAAAACTTATATTTACGAAAAGAGGACTGTACTGTCATAAATAAACAATTTATTCAGCGAAAAGCTGTGTAATACGGCTGGGCATTTCTACTCGTAAAATACTCAGCGGTATTCGACACAACTATTCGCTGAATAACTTTATTTATAGTTGAAGCAAGGGTCTGGGCATTCTCTGAACGCCCACTTTTTAAAGAAATTCACTTAAGCTGGTGAATGGTTATTCATTTGTCTCACGATGGAGTCACTTTGAGATGTTGAATGCTAGTCTTCATCAGGCGATGAGGTTGATTGATTACGTGTCGCTTATGTAGCACGTTGGTTCGTTGCTATTGGCGTATTTCGATCCTCATTATTATTCTGAATGGATGTTGTTCCCTCACAGGTCCGATTTTTTATCGATCAGCTGCTGTGCCTGTTGATTATAGGCATCCATGATTTAGGAATTTCGATTGATGTTATTAAGCATGAAGTCTTATGTGGATAACCTCTTTCACCCTACGAGTGTACCAGTTTGGGTCACGTTATCAATCAACCTCATCGCCTGATAAAGACTAGCAGCAATGTTCTCTACATGTTCTTGGCAAAACTCCAGATTTGCACAAACCTCGCTCAACAAACATTTCTTCAGTTTGTCATCCTCATTTTCATCCAACCTTCCAACACGCACGATCTTCACAGCAGGCGAATGAACTTTGCTGAGACAATCTTTCAAAAAATTGTTCAAAGCACGATTCTTGTATGTCACAACCTATCAACATAATTTGAAATGAAGTAAACAAAATTATTATTAATGTTTGCCACTACATGTACATATAAAGTTCTTGGGGTAGGGACACTTAAGCTGTTCAAATGCTCCGGGATGGGGGCGAATAAAGAGGGCAAATGCCCCACCCCCGGGATCGTCCCCTACCAAAACTACCACTTTACAGTTTTTTTAAGTGTTTTTCTTCTAGTTCTGCCTTTTCACTGTCTATTTTTTTATATATATAATGGCACGTTCTGAACTTAATTAATATTAAAGTCAATGCCGCCATGCGACCCCACAGTCAAGCCTACACTATAGTTGATATTAGATTTTATTATTTCCATGTACTCGTTTTCAAACGTTTGCTACATTAATTAATACAGTCAAACCCCTATTAGGCGGCCACCTATTAAGCGGCCACCCTCTGTTAAGCGGCCAGTTATCAAGTCCCGAATTTATTGTCAGTATAATACTGTAAATAAAACCCCTATTAAGCGACCACCCCTATTCAGCGACCGCGGCCACCTTTTGGCGGTTCCGATGAGGGTTTTCCTATTGTTTTTACCCCTATTAAGCGGCCACCAAAAATTTAATACACGTAGCTGGCATCGTTTTGAATAACCTGATGACAGATGAGACCGAAATAGAAGGTGACGAATCTTCGCGTGATTTTGGTGTCAAGTAATGTACTGTACAGCCCCCGAAATGATCCCCGACCCCGAAATGATCCCCAAATCAACCTTGAAATGATCCCCATTTTTTTTTTTTTACACTGACCCCGAAATGATCCCCAAGTAATTTTTGGAATGGAATGGCCTTCCATCCAGAGAAAGCTGGAATGAATAAAATAAAGGCAGTTAACCCATTGACACCTGAACCGCCCGTAACCGCCCGTACAAGACTCCACTGCTTTAAAAAATTGTAACTTTCTCAATCGTGCGAACATTGCCTTAACTAGCAGTTGTGAGCATTGACTAGAAAGTCTTTCAAATTGAGATACCCAATAAACACAAAAAAGTCGGCGATTTTTGCAGAATATCAGCGTTTGAATTTGGACAATAACAAAAATTACCGTTTTTAACGTCATAGAAAAACAACAAAAATCACGTTTTTGCCTTTAGTTTTTTTTATTCAAATCATCGTGGCAAACCCAAAAGTCAACATTTACAGCAAAATTCAGTCCTAGTCCTAGCTTAGCAGTGAATTTTTTTGCTCTTATTCGTTGCTCGGGCCTAGCTACAGCTTCTTATACTATTGCATACTCACCTTGCCTCGATTTTCAACATCACCACCGCACTGCATGCTGGGAAATAAACAGATTTTTTTTTGACAGCGTCCATTCCGTCCTCCACAATTTTCATATATATACTAAGTCCACAGCCACTCTGACCCATCGCTGAAATTTCGCGCTTGTTGTGTTCTCCTGTGGTCGCAACTTCCAAAATATGCCGCGGTAGGTCGAGAAATTCATCCAGAGTCGAGTCCCAAAGCTACTTCGTTTCCAGGCGGCCATTTTTCCAGTTCAACGAGCAACGAGCCAAATTCGTAAACGAAGTACAACACCTAACTCGCTTCATTGAGAAGTGGACTCTGAACTACCTCCAAGCTTAATGATGCTCACCAGGCAGCTACTAAAGATGAAAAATGGCTGTGAACTTACCAAAAATCGTAGATAATTCATATTGGACCCTTTATTGCAAATCAACCAAGCAAAATGAGATCGTCACAATGACGTTTCCAGTAAACTCGAGCCTTCAGTGTTTTAGAACAGCAGTACTTTCAATGGTAACTCCAAATATGAAGTCACGAAATCCTATGGGGCGTGTGTATGCAGAAAATCACTCAAAAACGTAAAAATCCTCAGGTGTCAATGGGTTAAGGAAATTTTGATTCTCATTATATGCAGTATTCACTTATTTATTCATTTTGGACAATTCTTAAAATAAATAATTATAACGCATTTTTGAACGATTTTTTCAAAAAACTATATCAGGCATTTCTTATTTTTGCGAGTGTAGCGTTTTCAACTGTAACTAATAACAAATACAAACTGATCCGCTTCTTATAGCAGACCGGCATGATTTAAAAGAGGAAACAAACATGATCGAACGTGAACATCAACAACCATATTATTTCAGTAACGAGAAATACAACACAATTATACGATCAAAGACTTAAATGGTAACAATACAGCTGTCTATCAAAACAATACGAAAGAATCGTTATTAAGTTTAATACTGAATACGTGTTTGTAGCGGTCAAAGTTTAAGGTGTAGCTTCCTGTATGTCACCGATGGGGATGCTCCTTGTAACGTTTGGGCTCCTGTATGGCACCACTAATTTTCTATTGCGTCTGTCTACAGTTGCACGTTTAGAACATAAATAAGGTAGAAGCTCAAGTCAGTTGAACATTACTTCATATAACATCTGTTTGATATTCCGTCTCATATCACAGTAAAGATATACTTTCGTGTTTAATTTCGCTAAGTTACCTTGCGCATAAGGGTAATAGCGAATCGAAAAAAAGCATTCCAATTCTGGTATCTTTGGTATCCTTTGTTAATTTTACATAGAAGCTACACCCTAGAGTTACTGTTCACTTTCAGTATGTGTACCACTGTTCATCTTTAGTACATTCGTCACACATGTAACAGTCCTCGTCGTAGTACTGCATGAGTACGCTTTCATTGGCGTAAACACCTGCAGATAGGCACTGGAATTTCTTACAGCATTTGGGGCAAATTTCTTCTGTCATTTTGCCTTCCCCGTACTTCTTTTTCAAGTATTCGACAACATCCTCCCCTTCATTAGATGATGGCATGTCCACACAGTCTAAGCTGTGATAGTGAGCCTCTTTTTCGTGCCCAAGTAGAGCCATGCGTTTGAGATCTTGGCCGTCTTTATTAGAGACGTCAGCTGGGCTAATAATTCTTAGGCCACTCTCTCCCAAGCTTGAGACAAGAGCTATGTCGATGTTTAGCATGTTTACGAGACCCCATAAGGTTATCCAGTCTCCCCACACACCGTCTTGAGACATTCTCCGCAAATAACTATCCCACGCGCGATAAGATACAAATTGTTTGAAATGTTCGCCGTCTGGGGTTAGAGGATGATTACAAAGATATTCAATAGCACCAGAGCGCAGTTCTTGTGGGGTCTTAGGCGTCATCCCGAGGCGCACGAGTTGGTCGCTCAGTGCATGAAACATGCAGTTTCCATCTTTTGGCGTGGGAGGGTCACGATAATTTAGGCCAGCATTTTCCACCTCTGCATCGAGTTTGCTCTTTTCTGACCCCAATGTACTTTGGACTGCATCATCTGGTAACCACTTAAAGTCTTTAGGACGTTCATTGCGGCTGCTATTAGAGGATGCTAACTCCAACAAATCACTAACCATTTCATTTCGAAAATCCATCGTATGTTTCATGGAGGAATTACAGTTTGAGGAAATCAATTGTTTGGCAAAGTTACAAGAAAATACGCCACAGTCAACGTTGTTCAACTGCTTTAGACAGCCAGCGATTTTTTTCATCCCAGTTGTCCTCATGTAGCAGCGTGCTCTCTTCTTGTGGCAAACTTTGCCTCTCTTTCTTGATAAATTTTTGTTTTAGGGTCTGGAAGATTGTATTGCGCATGTACTTGTCAACAGGAAAGCAGGCGAAATCATAAATACAAATGCAAACGTTAATAATTATTAATACTTATCACGACAAGCAACCAGTGAGTGTTCTTCGGTTGGTAGGTGTATCGGCACAATGAGATTCTCATAAATCTGCAATGGGTTTTTTCCAATGTAGTTCTGGTATGATAAACTGTCTCCAGGTCTTTCAAGGGAGGTGTAAAAGTAAGAGCTTGCTAAAGAGATGCTCTCTTTCTTTGAGGACCATTTGTACCTCAGGAAGTCAAAATACAGGTTGATGGTATCTCCCTTTAATTTTTCTGATGACATAATGCTGTCAATACCCTCATCAAGTATGCCAACATCGTCGTTTAATTTCTTTATCTTGGGTTGATTTTTTCCCTCACTATCAGGTGCTGATTTTCTTTTGTTGCTTAACTCTTGGGCTATTTTTTGCCTTTTTGTTTCTTCTTCTTTCGTTAGCGACGTCAAGTCGTCAACTTTAACCCAGGCCTTCTCCTCTTTCGTCGTATCTGGATTCTTAAACTCAACGTAATATTTGTGTAGGACATGATCCGCCTTTAAGATGAGTCCTTCGCAACTACCCTTTAAAGTCGTCCTTTTGCCCTTCACAGATTTTTTTGTTTTGGCAATGCGAACTAGTACAGTTTCTCCGACATTGTACAACGATGGAAGGCCATTCCATTCCAAAAATTACTTGGGGATCATTTTGGGGTCAGTGTGAAAAAAATGGGGATCATTTCGGGGTCGGGATTATTTCGGGGTCGATTTGGGGATCATTTCGGGGTCGGGGATCATTTTGGGGACGGGATTATTTCAGGGGCTGTACAGTCCTCCAACTGAGTTGTATTCGAATAGAGCGTTTTCACTCAGTCCCGTGGGACTCAAATGACAAAGGCCATGGCAGACATGTTGGTGTTCCTAACAAAAGAAGTTAATTGAAATTATTTTGTACGGGAACACCAATATGGCGGCTATGACGTCAAGTGAAAACGCTCTATAAAGTGACGTTTATACCACGCGTTATGCTAATTCCTGACCAACCCCTATTAAGCGGCCACTTGCCTGTTCCCCGAGGGTGGCCACTTAATAGGGGTTCGACTGTAAACATTTTGTTGTAAAGTCATTTGTTCTGAAAATCTTTACTAAATATAGCATTTTCTGTCCTGTAGAATTCGCAAATCGTATAAATCCCATATATTTAAAAAATACTCATGACAAGTTTGTATATTAAATAGATTTGAATGCGAAATACGTGTTTATTTTGATCGTTCCGGATCTCGCAACTGAGTGATCAAAAAAGATAGCTCAAATTGTTTCTTTTTATAGGCATACATGAAATGAAGCAATATAAAATTGAGAAAACATCCACAAGGTTTTCAAGGTCTTGACAGACGAGCCAATCTGCCACAAAACCCTCGTCTTTGCCGAGAAATTTCTCCATGTTTACGAATTTCCGCGAAAACCACGTGCGAGTCAAATGCCCGGTGGCTCGCCTGGGGGTAGGCAAATGCCTCACCCCCGGGCCGCGAAAACATTGCTAATGCCCCACCCCAGGGACCGACAACGTGAGCAAATGCCCCGGGGTTGCCGGTTGCCGGGGGGGGGGGGGGGGGGGGGGGGGGGGGGAGGGGAATGCTGGAATTGACTGATGCATTAACTGATCTAAAACCATGCTAAATTTTGACTCCTTTGTTTTCCTGATCCCACTTTCGCAAGGTACAAGGAAACGTTTTTTTTTTAATACACTCACTGACCCAAAGATTTTTATTAATATCTTCCCACATAAAGGTAGTCTCCTACGCAGCTGCTATTTGTGTCGTCACGCAATGCTCCTCCTCATTTACAAATCCAAATTTCTTCTAGTATTGAATCAGAGATGTTTGGCGAAACCAGACGTTTACTCGCAAAGACCTGCGGTGATGTCTGCCACTTTTGAAACAAAGCGAAAGGCATGTGGTCCAGGTTTGATCAGCCGTTAGTAGGAAGGATCGTTGCGTGACGACATAAATAACAGCTCTGTAGGAGACTGACATATAGGCACCTTAGCAATGTTTCCGGTAACAAATACAACTGTAACCTGTGATCAGGCCCAATTGTATCAGCCCTCTTGTTTCCTCCTATAGTATGTGCTCTTTCACATTTCTAGAGGGAATGGATTACCAAGGGAAAGGAAAATAGAGCCTGATAGCAAGTTCGGCAACCAATTATATGACTTTGTGTACATAGTATTTTTATCTGATATCCCACTCTACAGTGCATCTAAAAAGTGTCTATCTTACCAAAATGGGTCCATGGTCTTGAGGTACGTTCATTGACAAAAGAAGACGAACTAAGGCCACGCCCACAAACGATTTTCCAGTTCCTGGCGGTCCCTGTGCATATTAAATCACACATGTCAATCAAGTTACATGATGTAAAGAAGAGGTCCCACACTGCTAATACGAACCTCAAATTCCTAATTTACCCTTTCACTCCCAGAGTCAAATATGAAACATGAAGTGTAGATCTAACTTTTAAGAGTGTCAACGAAATCCTACGGTGTGACCATTTAAATGAAACCTCTTCAGCAGTACTTTTGCATGGTACCATTTGTTCTAACTTTTGAGTCTGTTGATGAAATCCTATGGTGTGACCATTCAAATGAAACCTCTTCAGCAGTTCTTTTGCATGGAACCATTTGTTCTAACTTTTGAGTCTGTTGATGAAATCCTATGGTGTGACCATTCAAATGAAACCTCTTCGGCAGTACTTTTGCATGGTACCATTTGTTCTACCTTTTGAGTCTGTTGACGAAATCCTACGGTGTGACCATTCAAATGAAACCTCTTCAGCAGTTCTTTTGCATGGTACCATTTGTTCTAACTTTTGAGTCTGTTGATGAAATCCTATGGTGTGACCATTCAAATGAAACCTCTTCAGCAGTACTTCTGGATGGTACCATTTGTTTTTCAATATTTTACAAAACGAAATTTTGGGTTTTTCTTGAGTATTGATTTTTGGCACTCTTGGGAGTTAAACGGTTATAAAAATAAAAAATAAAAAAATAATAATAATATTAATTTTTTGCAGGAAGCTCTCGTCACATGACGTGGTTTTCAGAGAGGTCCTGACAAATAAATAAGTAAATAACCTTTATCGTGTACAATAAGGCGATTATGTTAAAATACTACAATAATACTACAATAATGTAAGTTAAGTTACCTGAATCAAAACCAGTCTGTTCTTTAAAGCCAGCTTGACTGCAGCAAGCTGTGTTTCATCAAGTTTGGCTTTGCAAGAACTATTCAACCGTAAACATATACCATCAAAATCGTTTAGAAGGGAGTAATCTGTGGAAGACTCGTCTTTGTGACTGCATTCAGAGAGTGCTTCTTTTTCAAAGATGATTTTCCAATCGGGAGGACATTTTATTTTGCGTATGTACTCTGGAGGTTCCATATGTTTTGGGTCTGGATTAACCAAGAAGTCCTTGAATGGAACATGATCTGGAAACGAAAAAGGACAACATTGTTCACTTATGAATGGTTATGATCATTGTTTGGCTATATAAAATTATGTTATTACAAGTGAAAAACATACCTCTGTGCTGCAGAATTTGCATGGCTGGAGCAAAGGAAAGATAGAAGGTCTGGCTTTCAGCCATGAAAGCTCTTTTGCCTGGAATTTGATACAAACAAAATGACAGTTGTATGATTTTTTTTTTAATAGCTTCTTTATTAAACTTACCAAACATGTATAGTTCATGTTAGAACCATGTTAATTTCCACACTGAAGAAGAGTTTCATTTTGGGGAAAAAACTGTAACAGGTGTTGATGCCCTTTAGCATCTCTTTTGGAAACTTTGATACATTTTGATTATTTTCGAAGAAGACGAAGTTTTTCTGCTTTTACTCGAAGCACACACGTTTTGTTTGGTGCATTTTTACAAGCGCGCGCATTTTGATTTGTGCATTGTCACAGGCGCGCGCTGATTGGTTAATTTGAAGTTTGAATAAGCGTGACGAATTGTATTGCCGTGCAAGCAGAAATAAGCGGGATCACGACTTTTTGTTTGAAGGCGAGTTGTTGTTTTTTTGTTGTGGGACTTTTTACGAAATTTGAGGACACTGTTTTCGGTTGGAAACATTGGAACTTACAGTCCGAACAAAAGGGATTAAGACTTACATTACTATAAAGGATACTAACTAAGGTCACGACCTTGGCTCTCTGTATGACTACTAGTTGAACTTTTAGCCCTTTTAACTCCCATCAGTGTCAAAAATCAAAATCAAGGAAAATCCCAAAATTGACTTTGTGAAATGTGTAAAAACAAATGGTACCATGCAAAAGTACTGCCGAAGAGGTTTTATTTGAATGATCACACCATAGGATTTCATCAACAGACTCAAAAGTTAGAACAAATGGTACATGTACCATGCAAAAGTACTGCTGAAGAGGTTTCTTTTGAATGGTCACACCATAGGATTTCATCAACAGGCTCAAAAGTTAGAACAAATGGTACCATGCAAAAGTACTGCTGAAGAGGTTTCTTTTGAATGGTCACACCATAGGATTTCATCAACAGACTCAAAAGTTAGAACAAATGGTACCATGCAAAAGTACTGCCAAAGAGGTTTCTTTTGAATGGTCACACCATAGGATTTCTTTGACAGACTCAAAAGATAGAACAAATGGTACCATGCAAAAGTACTGCTGAAGAGGTTTCATTTGAATGGTCGCACCATAGGATTTCTTTGACGGACTTAAAAGTTAGAACAAATGGTACCATGCAAAAGTAGTGCTGAAGAGAATTCATTTGAATGGTCACACCATAGGATTTCTTTGACGGACTCAAAAGTTAGAACAAATGTCTCTATAATAATTTCCCTCCAAGAGTGAAGGGTAACATGGCAGTCCTGAGTCCACTCCAGGGATATGTATTTCCTCCCTCTCAAAAAACTAACACTTCTAAATTCCAATTTGATCTGGAAGTAGTGGAAGTGAGAAGCACTTCATGGATTTCCACTGAAATTCCCATTTATTATTTATTTAATTATTTATTTGAACTTACTTTTGTTCGTAATCTCCTGCATCTTTGCAATAAACTGTGGCTCAGACATGGCATTTGCTTTGTCACAAAGCGTGATCCTAACAATCCTGAAATTTAAACATTTAATACAATCAGATTGCACTTAATAGGAGTTGCCTGCAGATCTCCATGTTTTGCTCCAAGCTTAAAACAGAAATCAATTCTTAGCTTCTATGAAGCACAACAGGTGGATGTCACCTTTTCCAATTATACTACATTAAAGTTATTTCCTCCATTAACAGTTTGTTTGTCTTCCTTACTTTCTCTTTTTTTTTTTTCATTTCATTTTTTAACTTGTGAATAATTATGCAAAGCATTAAACTACATGTAGTTAAAGCAGACAGGGGCAAATAATAAGTAAATTTCCATGACTTCCTTCCATCTTTCAGCTGTAAACGTTTCTTGCTAATTCACTGATCAGAATGTAAGGATTGCGCATATAAATTTCGATAGATAATGGTCACCTGCCTAACCCATGAGGACGGCATTGGATGGTGGGAAGGGGAGTAAAAATTGGTTCTTAAGAGCCTTGGATTGCCTTAGATATTTTGTTAACCAGTTTTGACAAACATCCTTAAATGTACCAGACCTTTCTTTAGCGAAGTGTTTCTCTACTATGGCCCATACAGGTTCTTGAAAAGAGCCATCCAACGAGATGCACAGGAGATTTCCATACAGCAACCATTCTACATGTCTGAAGGGATAACTCAGATGTATGAGATGAGAGAAGATACTATACAATGAAGTGGGGTAAAATGGGAAAGGATAAGTTGGGATAGAATAAAATGGGACTGAAAGGGGGGAAGGAAAGGGGGGAAGGAAAGGACAGGGAAGGAATATACAGCATGTTATAGGAATGGGATTGGATAGCATGCAAGGGGATGGAAATGTTAAGGGATAGGATGGGATTGAATTATATGGTATAGGATGGAATGGGAAGGGAAAGGAGAGAATAGAATAAAATAGATTGTTTTGGGAGGGGAAGAGATAGCTAGGGGTATAATGGGAAAGGATAGCATGGGTTAAAAGGGAATGAAAACACACAAAATGAAGTAGGATGCAAAGGAATGGAGTGCAATGGAATGGGACAGAATGAAATTGGGAGGCATGGAATTGGATAGAATGGAATGACTTGGATTGAAATGGAATGAAATGGGATGGAATGAGATGGGATAAAATGGGATAGAATGGGAAGACATAGGAAAGAATGAGATAACATATTATCACTTATTTTCGCGAGACTTAATTTTCGCGCTTTTCGCGATTTAAAAAATTTCGCGAAATTAAAGTCCTGCGAAAAAAAGGTGCCGCGAAAATTAAAGACGGGAAATTTAGTGACCTTTATAAAATCCTTTATTTAAGTTTTCCGTCTGCTAGGAGTTTACATAGGAGGAGGGCTCAAATTTCAGTTCAATGCAAGTCCTTATTCCTCATCATCTGACGCATCTTGCTGAATTAGTTCCTGTAACACTTCCTCAGTACAGTCTTCAAATTTGCCATCGACATCTGGCTCTCTATAGTTCTCTGTGATCAGCTGCTTTAGCCTCTTCATGATGGCTTAACTTTTTCAAAAGCATCGATCTCTGCAATCAATTTCACTGGCTATCTGTGCTGAAGCCCTTACATGCCCCCTGGCTGGTGAGCTTTTATAACCACTTGACAGGCAGTGTGGGAAAGCGGCACATTGCAAAAGGATGGAGCAAAGCGGGAATATCCATACTTTTTCAAGGGAAGACAACCTTATCGCCTGAACTGAGATCCATTTGAAAACATTGAGGTGATCCTTATGTAAAAGCTAATTGGCAGCGTGAGTGTACTTTTAAAAGATGTTACTATGTTGCTGACATTGTTGAACATTTCAGCCAGTTGCTTGTTGCGTTTCTATTCCGTTATGGTTAAAAAAAAAAACAGAAATGGAAGTTTAAAAAGTGAGCACCGGTTACTTGATTCGTGAAATTTAATTACCTTGAAAAACGGTGATTCGTCAAAATTGCGAAATTTAAGTCCCGCGAAATATTTCTATTTCAAATTCGTGAAATTAAAGTCGCACGAAAATAAGTGATAATAAGGTAACTGACGAGGCTGCTTGAGATGAAACATTTAATGAAATGAGATGATATATGGGATGAGAAGAGAACCATCCTCTTATTAGAATGACAAGTGTAAGCCCTCAAATGCACATAATTAATTTAATATTACAGGTAGATACTTACTCGCACTCACTCCCATCTTGTGACTCTGGCACCTCATACTTCAGTGAAATTAACATGACAGTTGGAGATTTCTCATGGCGAGTTGAACATCCAAGCAGAAAAACTCTGCCAAACAAAATTAAAAGAAAAAATACTCATGATATACATGTACATGTAGAATGATGTATCTTACAAACATAATAAATGAACTGAACTTGTCAACCTGCCTTTATTAATTATATATATATTTTTTTAAAATTTGTTTTGATTGCGATATAATTCATCAGTGATCTGTATTTTATTGATCACTCCCCATTACAACAATAACTCACATTCCTTAACAAGAGTTTCATGTTTACCTGTACATCATCATATCTTTTGAATCACATTTCCGTCCATTCTCAACAAAGTCACTGATTCCTTTCCTCAACTTGTAAAAGCATTCCTCTCTAAGAAGTCTGAAGTAAGTGTTTAAGTAGTCCTCTTCTGACGCATAATTCCCCTCTTTCCTGATCACTGGTAAATCATCAGTCTTCAACCCTGCGAATCACCACCAAACATTCTTCAACCACATGAAGTAATGCACAAAATTTATTGTAAGCTACATGTGTACATGTACCTCCCCCTTGCTACTACATTCTCACTAATTAATCCAGATAATACTTCACATATGGTACACACAAGCTTTTAGGGAAATTCTATCACTTATACTTATTTTAAATAAGTAATAAATTGTAACAAAACAGGAGTATAACACAATCATTAAGGTCGGTCAGTACATGTATCTTTTTCAATTTGATCGACGGGAAGTGTGGAAAGTACTGTAACTGGGAAAAATTAGTTCTCTGTGATGTCGATGTAGTCAATGTAGTCTCTTGTGGGAGCTCAAACACAAATGAATAGCCAGGGAAATCCCCAGCTTCCAGCCCTTATTGACAGCCCTGTGTGATTTTTGATTAAAATATGGCTAATCCACATGTTAATCCACATCACAATAATCCACACAATGTAGGAGATGAAACTGGCATCATTAGGACACATACTTTGGAGAGAGGGTGAGAACAACTGTATGACAGCACTGGGATGGACACCAGAGGGTCGAAGGGCAAGAGGGGGTGCTGAAGACAGCATGGAGAAGGAATGTAGAAAGAAGCAGAACAAGGCAGCTGGATGGCCAAGTTGGAATGCAGCCAAAGCAGGTTGGGCAGACACCGCCTGCCTCAATTAGCTCTTGCTATCTGTGGGTCAGTGTAAATTGTAATTAAATTTTAAAGGAATAAAGTTGTTGTTGTTGTTGTTGTTGTTGTTTGTTAACAATGTGACGGCCTTAAGCACCTTCTGGCCTGGAGAGAGTTAACCCTTTCACTCCCAGAGTCAATTATGGAGACATGTAGATAAGTGTAGTTCTAACTTTTTAGTCCGTGGACGAAATCCTATGGTGTGACCATTCAAATGAAACCTCTTCAGCAGTACTTTTGCATGGTACCATTTGTTTTTCAATATTTTACAAAATATAATTTGGGATTTTTCTTGAATTTTGATTTTTGGCACTCTTGGGAGTTAAAGGCCAGGGTTAAGTACTAAGTAAGTCATCCAAATGTTAGCATTACCATCCCCCTCTATTTATTCCTTCCCCCTTAAACATGCCACTCTCCCCCAGGGATTAATAGAAGACATTTATGCATGGTATTGGACAGTTGGGTCATGCTCAACTCCACCTAGGGAATGTTACCATGTAAATGTTTGGTTCGCCTTTTTTCCACTCTGTTCCACCATACTTACTAGGGTTACAAATCTCCTTCACATCTGGTATCAGGGGGAGTTCATTCCATGGCAATGCTTCAATATCTTTCCGAGCCCCAGGCACTTCTGATGCCAGGATTGATGACAGCTTTGAAAGAAATTTTATGGCTGATTGTCCATTATCTTTTGCTTTTTCAAGGCCACTGGAACTCTTCACTAGATTTTGAGCAAGGAGTGTTGCCATTGGTAATACTTGGAGGCCAGATGCAGGAACAGCAGTGATGACATGCTCCAGAACCTTCTGCACCATGCTATTAAAATAAAATAGAAAAATACAGGAGTTGCATACACCACATAGCACAAAAAAACACATAAAATTTGTCCTTTCGGCAAGCAAGTCTTTTAAGTTTTAATTGCCCAAACAAGTTTTTATAAATTGTTACTTAATAAGCTTCGTTCACAGGCAGCTTGTCCATATCCTTGTCCATCTGGGAAGTAAGTGGGGAAAGTACCTTGCCTGACAAAAATCTCTACTTGGCCCTGATGAATGAACAGGATTTTTTTTTCGAGCCTGACAAGAATTTAAACTGTGCAATCACTGACGTGAGTCTCCACAGCTAATGACATCACAGCTACACTGAATACAGCTGCAGCAACCAGAGACATTGATACCATCAAATGACGATGTACCATTCACTTCACCCTGAAGATGACTTCCGCAATACAATACAATACAATACAATTTTATTTTACTCATAACAATAGATATATATACATTTTACAAGAACACACTAAACAAGAAAAACTACAGATAATATTATAATACTTATAAAATATAAATTAACATTAGAGCCTGGAGGCTAAATTAACCAAAGAGTTTTCAAGTTAGCCTCCAGCCATTTTATTTTAATACAGGAATAAAGGCTAAAGGAAATCAAAGAAAGATTATTGAAGTTAACTTAATATTTTTATGAAAATAGGAAGAAATTTGAAACAACATGCAGTTCCTTCCAAAACTACATGTACATGTACAGATGTACACTAACCCATATGATGACAAAAAAACAATATCTAAGTGTCAAATAATGTACATGTATTTAGTACAAAATTGCAACTTGAGGACACTGTTTTTACATCCCCTACTGGAGACAGGACCACCATTTCTATGTGTTCATCCAAGCCATAATTGTGCAGGTATAACCATTTGCAGATATCTTAGAAAAGGTAGCACCTTCATCCTCAGTTTTTTCAAGACCCGGAATGTCATCTGGACAGGAATCGATCCCGTGACCTCCCTCTTAGCAGACATTGACATGAACTTTCAACTGAGCTAACCCTGCCACCGTGCCAGTTGACAGACTAAAACACAGAACTAAGTTAATAAGCATACTGTATTAATTACCTGACATGCATGTAAGTCTTCGACTCCTCAGTCATCAACTCCTCAGTCATTTTATCATTAATGAAATCAGGAAGAGCTGATCTGAAGAACACACTTTGTTGAAATCCTTCTACTATTCTACTGACCATGTGTGACATTGGAACACTGGAGCAAATCATGTTAATGATTTCTAAAATCTGAAAGGTCGTCTGGTCTGTGTATCTTTCCCTGGAAAGATCAAGAACATATTCCCAAGCAGCATGAAACCTGCAAAAAGAGTTCAACAGTCATGCAACTACCGTATACATGTATAAACACCAGTATCATCTATAAAGGAGTGAATATGGGAGGGGGGAATGAAAATGTTAGAGCCTAAAAAATTGGTTTTGGCCCTTCTGGCCTTACATTCTTGCCGGAGATAGCTAGGTGGGGGAGGGGGGTGGGGTGGCTCTCCTCTACATCTGCCACTGTGGTATACTCATAAGAGCTATCACTTAAAGGATGTTTATCAACTATACATGTATAAGCTCTTTGTAAACGATTTTTGCATTTAATTGATGTGTGATGTAATAATATTATATCAACAATGAGTGTGAGTGCCTTGAAACAATGAAACCTGTTTCTCGGTGTTTGGATACCCCAGTGAAACATGGACACAAGATTTTTATATGACTTTTCAATCTTTAACAAATCACAAACAAAGACCACTAATTTAAATTTGTTTGCACATAAAATTCTTCCATACAATTATTTCCATATCAATGATGTTATTATGCAACTTCATTTTACATATCGGTAGCATGAGATATTTGGTTTTGCTGTACTGTGGTTGTTGTGAGCATTTACAGGTTGTCAAGAATACACGTTGTTCGCGAGATTCCAGCAACCGAAAAGTGCTGAGGGTGAGAAAAAAAGTGTAGCTGAAGTCAACAGTCTATAAAACCAAATGGGCGCATAAGTTGTTTCAGGAATGGACACAGAATCAATTAGTTTAGTCCGGTACTTTGGAACCCAGCAGTCTTTTTGATGCGAAAGACTATGAAGAAGTACAAACATTGGTTACTGCCATTACAGTTTTGTCTGCATGTAGTCTCAACTACTGGCTGTCGAAGTTTGTACAAGAAGTCAGATGAGTGGTATATATATATACCACTCTCACTGGGGATTGGTATATGGGTTTTCACTGGGTATCCAAGTGCATCCAAGTGATGTGGTATACATCCGGTGATTAGTGGCTTAAAACATGAATTATTAATGAGTTTGAGAAATAATAAGGACATTCAGACAGCAGGTGTTAAAGGGGACTGGCCAGGTTATTAACTTTTTAACTAACAAGATCAGTGCCCAAAATCAAAATTCCAGAAAAATCTAAAATTTCATTTTGTGAAAATATTAAACGCAACTGGTACCATGCAAAAGTACATGTACTTCTGAAGAGGTTTCATTTGAATGGTCACACCATAGGAAGAAGTTACAACTTTACTACAGTGTACATGCCTCCATGTTATTGACCTTGAGGTTGAAAAGGTTTATTAAGGAATAATGCTTTGTGAATGTGTGCATAATTGATGTACTTTAATTAGGACATTCAGACAGGAGTAGGGAACTGGCCGGGTTGTCTTCTTGTACTCAAAATATTTAAAATAAATACCATGTAATTTCAGTCACAGTTGCAGATGAACCATTGCTTTGTACACAGCTTGACAGATGATTTAGAAATGATTCAATTTCAGTCTCACTTAGAGAAAAACACCTTTGAAAGAAAATGAACAAGATGTAAACTGAGAACTTCAATAAACTAACATTATTATACCCTCTACAAACCTCCATCTTATTCTGTTTTACAAAGGCATCTGTATCGTAGTCAAATCAATAGAGGTAGAATTGTATGTCTTTTGGTTTCTTTGGGTTCAAGCTTGTTAAGCTAGCTGTAATAATATAAAGGTGTCCAATTACAATGTATCTCTATCTAGTTATTAGTGATATAGATTATCTTATGGAACCACACATATCATTATTACACATATCATGACTTATTATTATTTAATTAATAAATAACACAAATAGCCCAAATTGAATATATCTGTCATCAAAATTCTATTTACAGTACAAAGTGTGGCATGGAAATTATACAGGATTTCATTTTTGTGAATTTTGCGGGTTTTCCAAAAATCCCTAAAAAATAAGATCCCACCAAAATAAACTACTCAGCCGGCTGCAAGGCAGCAAAAAATTGGCAATCCACGAAATTAAAAACTCCCACAAAAATTTCATGTTACATGGTACAGATTTGGAAGTTTTCTGCCAAAAATTAAATATTTTGTCAATTCCTTGTTTCCCTCATTTTTCGTAACAAGAAACTTGAAATTATACAAAGAAAATATGACCAAAATTATTTATATAATTAACAGAATATTAAAGGCTCTGTGATTGGTTATTGCCTATGATCTATCAGAGTACAGATGCATGGCTGATGTCATAGAAAAATAATTGTTTTCTTTCTGTTTTGTCCAACATGGTGCACAGTTTTGAAAATGTTTGCGAGATTTTTCTGGATTGAGCAAGTAAAGGCCTCAAAAAAAGGTTTAGTACGTAGGAGCTGTTTTCTAGCAAAAAAAAGAAGAAACCGAAATGAAAAGTTAGCAACTTGAAAATACCTAAACTGGAACGAATCTTCGAACAGTTAAGCGCTATGAGACATGATTGTAATTTTTCTCATTTTACTTTTCTGTTCATTTTATAAAACAAATAGATTCCAACTTCCCGTGTGTTGGTTCGGTTATAGATCACAGAAGACGTCACTGAAAATGTGGAAAGAACATCAGTGACACACTCGCCTGTGGCTCATATGTGCCACTTTTTTTGTTCTTACCACATATTGACGTCATCTGTGGCAGATCTATAACTGAACAGAAACGGCAAAATGGAATATATTTGTTAAATAGCAGTTAAGCAAAAAGCCTCGGAGTCCTAATAGAATTTTTATGTATTAAGTTCATGGGCTTTTTTGTTTGACCTACTTAATTATCTCCAGTTCCAATGCCATTTTTTCCCGCCTTCTACACTTTGTTACCTCAACAATGTCCCCTTCAGCCACTTTAAGATGAAATCCTTCACCAGATTTTCCTTCATCACGAAGGCTAACAACAAGCTCAGACAAACTACCGCCACCTCCCTGCCGACCATGACCTTTCTTTTTTATCAAAACATATGCCCACTTATCAGATTTCTGCACCACAACACCTTGTTGCTTAATGTTTTGCTCTAACAAGTCAAAGCTGTGTCTATGATCAGGATCCAAATCAGAAAATCTTTTGTCACTTTGTGAATCTGAAAACTGTTTGAGCTGGTAGAAGAACTGTTCGGATGTGGTGTTTGTCAAGCTAAAGCCCTCAGACTTCATTTTGTCTGTAAAATTCTTGAGCAGTTGGAAACGGTATTTGTACGTCCCATGCTTTTCTTGAAGTCTGTAATTATAACCTTTATCCTCCCATCCTGAGGGAACCTTCACATTTGTCAAGAAAGTCTCAAATTTTTCCTTGACAGAGCGACGCACGAGTCCATCCTTACAAATACTTGACACCAAATCATCAATGCTTTCATTCTCATCCGCAGCCATGATCATTACAAACGTTCTGAATTAATGTTTTAAATGGTATGAATTTATTAGCCGTTCAAGCCTTACATTAGGGAGGGGTGGGTGGTTTCTTGAAATTGTAATCCCAACATCTCCTGTCTTTAAGGGACTGAGATTTGTCTATCTTATCTCAATTCCTTATTATGCATTCTAAACCTTCCTAATCTTACCAAAATCAAACTGATCATCGTTTGCAGCGAGCGAAAAATACTTCCTGCAATCCACTCTCGTCTCCCCTCCGGTCGAGCAAGCTTTGTAGGTTTTTGAGGGCCTCTTTCCGAGAAATTTGAAAGCCAAAGGTCAATTTCTGAGAATCGTTCATCCATAAACACTCGCTCGTTGTGTTCAGCAAAGCAAGAAGTTGTTTTCTTTGGCAAAAAGACCAAACGTAGCTAAACCAAGGCCTCGAATCGCGAAAAAATTCGCAGAAAGCCAAGGTGAAACCACATCTTGCCAGTCCGCCGCCATTTTGAAACACGACAAATTTTATTTTGCCGGGGTAGTGAAGGGAGCGTTTACTTCGTCCTGAAACTGAGGTGCTTGCGATCGAAGACGTCTTTAGACAGGTATTTTATACTTGAAATCTAACAGACATAACAATTACTGAATGTCAAAGAAAAACTACTTGTCATACTTAGAAAAAAGTAACTATATATTCAGCATTTTCCTTCGTATAGGAACAGTATGTTGCCCTAATTCTGTTTTTATCGCGATTTCTTACCAGCACATACAACCTTCTTCTATACGTTATTAAAGCTTATAATAGCCGTCGTTACACTAACCCTTTTACCCATGGGTAAATAGCATTTGCCCACGGGTAAGGTCGTTTTTGTGTGTAACCGCTATTCCCAGACCGAAACTGCCTTAGGGTTATTTCCATGGATACATCAAAGAGAACAAAAGAACTTCCCAAGACAGTTCCTGAACTGAAAATTACGGTTTATCTGCTCCCTGAGGTGGCTTGGCCAATCGTAATGCAGAACGTAACTAATACAGGAAATCGCCTCGTTGACCTCTGATACGCTTGGCTAATTGCACGCTTACTTGTAACACAAGGTGACATGGTAGGGTTTCGTGCATCACTGCGAGAAACTCAAAAGTTTTCTTTCCACCAGTGATCGAGTGCATTGTTATTTAGAAGTTGCTGAAACCAATGTCGTGGAAATACCCAAGCCCTTCTTGGCCGGCGAGCAAGTTCGCGACGAACTCGTAAATGTAAATAAAACGCCGACAAACCTTGAAGATAGCGTAGTTGAAAGCGCCTTCTTCGGTGTCTTCTCGCAAAAAAGTGCTGGATTGTTATATTTATGGAGGACTGTCGAATAATAAGCTGGAGAATCACTAAAATTAAGCTTATAGGATCTTGATTCGTGTCATCCATGTCGATCTGTACGTTTCCCGCCAAAACGGCAGTGTCATTGAACTCATATCTTATTATATTTTACCCTGAGGAGTCTTTTACTGTGTAACCGCATCCCCAAGGGTAGGAGATAACCTGAGATAAACAGAACCCAAGCCATTCACCCTCGGGAAGGCCCCAAACCCAAGGTGTGTGTAACCACAACTATTGTACTGAAGGGTACTGAAGTGTCATCAACTGAACTGCTTTATTTTCGTCGTTCGTTATTTGCGAAAATACGAGTCAAGTTGAGTTCCCTAATTCCGGACAGGTTGCCCTAATTCCGGACGATTGCAATACGATTGTTTTCTTCGTTTTCTTGGCAAACTGAATTGTTGCTTCCCCCGGTTTAACGAGGACGTTCGTCGGCGTAAAACAGTGAATAAGAAAATTGCATAAAATATCTTCAATACGCTTTCCACCGTTCAAATGATTTTTATCGAAAGTTATGTTTGGCAGGTCGCTAAGCTTTATAACAAAGATTCAAAAACAAATTCGAATATTCAAACTCCCTTTCATTCAATAATAACTGGTTTAGTTCTGTTTTGTCCGGAATTAGGCACACATGACAAAAATTTAACAATTTTTTGTGGCAGTCTCGCTCGAAAATATGAAACAGTTAACTTGCTATTACATGATACGATAGGAAGTAAACGTAGTCTTTTTAGCCTGAATTATTCCCAAAATTAATAATTTATGTTGTGTCTTCTGCGAAAATTAAAAAACACTACAAATATAAAACGATGTAATTCGATGCGCGTTAAAAACGCAATTTTACGAAGAAGAAAGTTCAATTTAACTTGAGAAGATCTTGAATTTCCTGCCTTAGACTACGCCAGGAAAGCCGTAAAAGGAGTTAGCGATAGAAAAGTAATCAATAAATCA
>JAJLRJ010000013.1:2071500-2154000 GCA_024195265.1 Dendrophyllia cribrosa | reverse complement strand
AAGACGAAGAGAGAATAGAAATTCCTGAGGATAAGGTAGGCCTTGTCATTGGAAAAAAAGGGAGCAGACTGCAGGAGATAAGAGAACAAACTGGCGTCAAAATATCTATTAAAGACAATCGAGCTCACTTGAGAGGGACGGCAGAACAACGCCAAGAAGCTAAAAAGATCATCGAAGAATTCTTGAATCCGGTAAGCGTGACAATAAAACCTCTCATAAACCGAACACATTGAAGACCACATCTAAACGTCCTTGTTAAAGGAGTCCTTCTAGGAAGGATTACAAGTATAGTGTACAGAAAGAATGATACCATCAGAGAAAAAATAAACCCCTCTGTTATGCTGTTCATACGTGATGTAATCACAACTAACTGTTCACCTAATTTAACGGGAGGTCCTTTTTTTTGTAACACAACTCAGGGGCCTCCGTATGTGTCACCTTTCGGCTGGGGATTAAAATTTGAGCAACTCAGTGTGACCTTTTTTGGCATGTTTCCTCCACTGGGAGTAATCTCCAAGAACACACTCAAGGAAGTGCTCAGAGCGGGATGGTCAAAGAACCTTTCCAGTGATGCAACAATATGACAACAACAACAACGACTTTATGGTTATAACTTTTACGTTTTGTACGGACGTAAATTTAACTAGCTTCACGCGTGTAAATACAATAAGGGAATGAAGAATAGCTTGCGTGGAAACTCAACAAGAGGCAAGAGACTTTTGTTCGCATGCGTGTTTTACTTCTCCCTCATCCATCCCTGAGAAGATAAGAGGTACTGCAACTTGTCTGTTCCAGATATTTCAATGTTGTTGCTGTTTTTGTTGCTGCGAATCATGGGATATAGCACCCACTCACTGGTCCACTCCTGAGAATGTGAGTACGCGTGACAACTCCCATAATTCCCTTGTGATAAGATCTCTTTCTGTTTTATAGAACAGCAATAAACAAAGCAGATGGCACCGAGATGGCTTTCGAATAATGCAGAACTTAATAGTACCGCAACATTTAATGGGTGAAGTTCTAGGAAAAGGATGCGAGAATTTAAGAAATATTGAAACAAAGACCGGTGCGCATGCAGCTCTAAAAGTCATCAACAACAGCTTTCACATCAAAAATGCAACTGAAAGTGAAAGGAAATTAGCCGAAAGAGAAATAAAGACACTTGCGGTACGTGTTTCCAGATGAGATAATTAAGTACTAAAATAAGGGCTTTCTCGAACAACTAGCAACGTAAACAGTTGCTTAGGAACTTTAATATTTTCAGGCTTGAACGAAATTCGAATCCATGATCTTGCAATCATATAATTGCCCGGTGCAACCATTTAGTTATAAAGCCAGCTGGAGAGCTAGTCCGATTTGTCCCTTGGATCGACTGTTGTAAAGAAATGTTTTTCTGATTATCTTGGCGAACTCCCCCTTTCTTGAACAATTGCCTGTTTTTCTTGAGTGTTCAAGATAGTACAAGTGAGCTTCCTCTTAAGGTTACCGTGTACCTTCGTGGGTGTCTCCAGTATAACAGCTCTAGCGTCTTAAGATTACGCTTGATGTACCTAAACCCAGATATGAAATTAAAGCTTATAGAGCTGGCTATCTAAATCCGGAAACCGTTTGGTAATAAAATGAATTGTCGAATTTTTTACGACGTTTAAATTCGAACGTCCGAATTAGCTTTAAAACGCTACAACTCAAAGGGAATTTGTTGGATTTTCCTCAAATTTGGACAGAAGCTAGGCCAACATATAATTAACAAAAACGTGTCGGCGAATTTCTTATTTCCGATACTTTTTCGTCAAGAGCCATTTCCGTGCGATCACTCCAATTTTATTTCTCCCTTTTTCGAAAATATTCTGTAACTTTTCACTGCAATTGAATATAGGAAATCGCCGACACGTTTTTTTAGCGCTTCGTGTCCGGAAACCCGAGAACAAATCAAATTAGCAAAATACTGGGCTGTACAATAATCGCTTTGAGTTATAGCGTTTTAAAGCTGATTCGGACGTTTGAATTTAGACGTCGTAAAAAATTCGACAATTCATTTTATTACCAAATGGTTTCCATTTTTAGATAGCCAGCACTATAAGCTTTAATGTGATATCTGGGTTTAGGTATATTAAGGCTAGCGTAATCTTAAGACGCTAGAGCTGTTAAACTGGAGACACCCCCGAAGGTACACGGTAACCTTAATTGAGTTGTTATTTAACCTTGATTGTATAACTAAACCTTAGATGTTTTGTAGTTATATTTGTATGCACAATATCATCTTATATAGGTAGCGGTCCTTTTAGACAAGAATTCAGTTTCAGATTTAGATGACTTAGATACTCCAGATTGTTTGGCTTTTCACGGCAGCGTTCCTTTCAGACAATCCAATTTCAGATTTAGATTTGGATTTTCAAGTGACTGGAACGAAAATATATCGATCTGTTCCGTTCCTTTGGCCCCTCTGCGATTGATTGATTGTTTGTTTGTTTTTGTTATTGTTTTTGTTTTGTTTTTGTTTGTTTGTTTTTTTGTTTTTTTTTGGGGGGGGCGTGGGTTTAAACGACAAGGTGCTATTGATCTGAGACTAGTTCGCCAAATTCAACGCACAATCTGAAACCAGGTTGAGAAACCAATCTCAACGATCCACCTCCGGACGTGGATCGTTCAGATTACAATCTAAGATTGGTTTGTTCCAAAATGGAATGGAAAATCGATTTTTGGTCGCAGAATTCGGTTCTAGATTGGGTAGAAGTAACACCAGCATTTACTAACCCTTTGTGTTTTCTTAAAGAACCGTTTAATGAAACGCATACAGAGACGCGGGGGCTTACCGGGTATTGTTCATGTAGACACCGCCCAGCTGGAGGAGAACCATGAGTTCCAGCTAACGCCGATTCCGATGACAAATTCCAGTTTCGGAGAGAAGTTACACAAACTTGACCTGCTGGAAGATCCTTTACCAGAGGTATCTGAATTATCCTAGTCGTAGTAGCTTATTACCTATTAATAGGGGGGCTTTAGCAACCACGAAGGCGACGTCAGCGAGAGCAGCACGAAACAATAGGTTTAATTAGCGAAAACAACGTCTCTGCGGGTGGGTTTTTCATTTTGATATATTTCTTTGCCGTTCCCTGCAAAACAAAAACGTCAAATGATCAAATTGTAGGTTTTGGTGGAGAACATGAACACACTACAGTTAATTTTCCTTTCTCTATTTGAACTTGAAAGCCTTCTCTACGAATTCAGCTCCTTGAAAAATCAGTCATATCAGACCATTTACTAAAAACAAATTGGAACAATTGCAAAGTAGCAGGCTAAAGACTGCGCAAATTTATTTTTTACTATGAATTTTTTTCTTGGCGTTGTCGTCGTAGTTGCTAAATTTCCCTATTATAAATAGAAAGTCATACATCGGTACATGAAGAGTGAAATTTCTTTTCGACTTTTCAACTCGCTCGCAAACGAGTTAAGAAGTTTAAAGCAATTTTCAGAAGATTTCCGAAGATTTTCGAAAATTTTCCGAACACTGTCGAAAGGCTGTACGAACGTGTTCGGTCATTTTCCGAAAGTTTCCGAAGATTGTCGAAGATGCCCAACAAAGATTTCTGAGAAAGATCCGAAGATGTTTCAGAGGCGGCGGAGCGTTTTGAAACGTGGCGGGGTTCATCGTACATCAAGCCAGGCACATACCCCTACTCAAATTTCCCAAAATGTCCTTTGCGTAGTTCGTTGGCACAAGCAAACCTCTTTGCAATCTTCACAGTGTCCAGTGTGTCCGTAATCGATTTGCAACAATGCATAAGTAGGCACTTGTTCATACGATCGTGCTTCATGGTGCTTCTTAGGTAGTTCTTGAGTCGTCGGAGTGCAGAAAATGCTGCGCTAGCGATATTTTCGACACCAAAACGTCGGGGACTGTGCCCCCCCCCCCCCCCATTTTTTTTGTGGGGGGGGGGGGGGGGGGGCTACAGCGCCTCCTTGCTCTGTTCAATTTGAAATGTTACTTTCCTCCATTTACAACGTTCCCAATTAGCACTTTCATGCTAAATGCATTGGCACTTAAATAGAATCTTTTTCATGGATTTATTGGCTGGACTGTTTACTTTCGATGATAACGCTCAAGTCAATGAGCACTCTGCTGGAGCCATTTTTATAAAGTGTTTTATTAATAAAAAAAATATTGATATTTCAACAGGAAACATGTTCTGGCTTTACAAACACAGACAGAATAAAGGATAAGGCTTTCAAAGTGTTAAGGCGAATTCATGAGGAAAAGCGTGAAGAAGCGGTCCAAGTTGACATGTATTGTCATTTTGGTCACGCCTACATAAATAAAGTTGATGAAGGTGGGACCGTAACTAGCTATAGTTATTATGATTATTACAGGATAACAATCAAAACCTGGACCGCAATGTTGTGCAGCCTTCATATAACAGCCTTGTCATGCACAATTCCTTTTTGTATATGATAGCTTATATGTGGAACCAGTAAGCAGCTATCACCAAATCCTCGACCACATTGGCACAATTTCACTCTCCTTTGAATACTATTACTAAACTAAACAACATTTAAACATGTTTAAGCGTTGGTGTGAATGGGGTATAAGTCGATTTAAAAATCCCTTATCTAGATGTTTCAGCACTCTATAGTTTTTCCTTCATAGTGCCTTGGGGGCAGTACGCAACTCTTACAAGGTCTTCTCTAATTTGCTGAGAAAACAATAGAACAAACAACACAACAATGGACCCTAGTCGTAAAAACAATGGAACTGCGTGATACCCAGGTCCAATGAAATTAGTGGTTGTTCAGAGCTGCGTGGTATCTGGTGCCTTGGGTGACTTTTGTTATATACATGCACTTTTGTAGTAGGATGATGAATTTGATTGATACTGCAGTGTGATGCCCCGACTATCTTCGTTTCCTTAAAAATGAGTGTTTGTAGTTGTTATAAATTGATCATTTTTCACCACCCTGGACTGTTTAAAATGCATTTCTAGCCATTTCTAAAGACCGTATTTTTCACATTTTCCCGGGGAAGCACGACTCCGGCCCCCCAATTTACTAACACTTTGGCGGTCAATTTAAACCCCCACCCCCACTTTCCCCACTTCAAAATAAGCTCCGCGGAACCTGAAATTGCAACTTTAATTCTGTTGCACTGATTTCTTTGCAAGAGTTGCAAGATAAACTACAGTTACGTGTTGAAAGCGCTTTATACACACTTGGCGGCGTCTATAGCCTGTGAATACAGCCACCTCTCATTTATATCGCTCCCGGCCGCTAGGGGCGCGAAAGCCCTAGCGGCTGGAAGTGATGAGAGGCGGCTGTATTCGCAAGCTATGGCGTCTACCGAGAATTGAAAAAGAAGATTGGCATTCTCAAGATTAATATTTCACTGAATGCTATTGCGTAAGGAAACGAGAGGTTCGATATGCTATTCGACGTGGTAATGTTGTTCACGAAGAGCCTATACCGAATCCTGTTGTTTCTTCTGTTGCAGAAGAACTAGAAGAAACGTTTACGCTGAAGGAAATCAAAGAAAAGCTTGAAACTGGCGATAACAAAAGTTGGAAGACATTTTTCAAAGAGGGTGTAGAGGAAATGGAGGTTACGGAAATTGAAAAGAACCTTCCACCCAAGGCAGCCAAGGAAGACATTAGATACGATTTCACCTTCTACACCCCTACCTGTAGAGATATTCGTGTTAAGGTATTGGTTTTTCCTTAGCAGGTGGTTAGAGCGGTTTTCGAAAGTAATTTAGCGATTGCTTTAGTTTTGCATTGCTACGGTTTGTGATTGGCTAAATTAAAAAATCTCGAGTGTTTTATTAAGTATCCAAATACCAAGAAGTTGCTAAAGAAACTCAGCAGCGCCTCGTTTGTTTTTCAACCCAATTCTCGGTGTATGGATACCTGATCAAACGCTCTTCCTCGTGTTTGATAGATTATCTCTGTTATTTCTGTGAAAAGGCATGGCTCAAGGAAGCAGATGCTAACGAGAAAGAAATGGGAGATGCAGCATCCTCCTTATCATTCTCTCGCAGCGCACCTATTCCTGTCAAGAACGTCCTAACCCACGTGCAGTCTGAAGAGCAAGGAGACACCTCCAACACGCCATGTTTTCACATCTGCACTCAGCTTCACAAACGAATGAGAGTGGACATTTTGATACCTTCCAAGGGCCTTGATTGCCGCTTGTCGATAAGAACAAGTAAGACAATGACTCGAGATACCAGCTAACCTGCGAGAAAGTTCTTTTGGATGAAAGGCCATTCCCCACTTCAAGAGAGCTTGCTCGCACGCTGGATACCAGCAAACATTATTGTCCCTTACTTGCCCGATTTCCATTTTTCAGTCCCAATGGGGCATTACGTTTTTGCAGTACTTCTCCAACTATTGGGCCCCATTCCATACATAGACAAACTTAACTTAGCTAGTTCTCTTTCTGCCATCCTTTTCTGGGCTTTTTGTGGCATTTATCCCCGTTGCTGGTGCGCTTCGAAATATTGTTTGACAGACCCCAACTGGAAAAAAGAAACAGCAAACTATGACAATATTGCTAGAATTATGTTTGCAACCAATTACATCACAGCGAGATCTTGTATTAAACGGCAAAGTTGAGGTTTTATTGATTGTTGAAGGTGGGCAGCAGCAGTATAATAGAGTTATTAATAATAGAGTGTAATACTGCCTTGCCTAATGTAACGTAATTCGGATTCCCAAAGGGCTTAATTAGATTAGTCATATCGCCCATCCAGAAACTTTGGGGAGGCTGAGTACTAGCTTTAGGCACTGAGATTTCTGGGATCGTTTGTCTTTAGAAACCATCAATCTATCGTAACTAACGCTGGTTGCCCGGCCAAACGATTCCGGAAAGCTTAGTGCCGAAAGCTGACGCGTAGTCTCCCTAACGTTTCTGGAGTGTCAACGAAGGCATATTTATGGTGATTTAGTCAGTATTTCTTTGACTTTTCCTCAAGGTAAAAACTCTGTTCCCAGAACTCCACAAGACGAAGAAGAAGACAAAATTTTAGAAAGTTACCTCATGGGAATGAAGATTGAGAACGGGCAGCTGACTTTGCCGCCAGCCTCAGAGTTACAAGACGGGTTTGATTTGTTTTACCAGCGCCGCAGTCTATGAAAGACGTATCAGTATGAAGTGGAGGGTGAACAGTTTAGCTTGACTGTTTGTAAAGATCAAGCAAGAAATGTGTGCCCTTCTGATACGGACACCAGGAACATCGAGGAAATACCAACAAAGGTTTTCCACGCTTTTTATCTTGAGTAATCGCATTCGAAGAACGCAATCCTAATTTCGTGTTGGTTGTCCTGTGGTTTATGTGCAGTATAATTTGAGATTTTTTGGTGGCCGGTCTTCCAAATGACCGCCCCTATTGGTTTTTTTCAGGGGCTCATTTCCGCCGGAAATTCCTTCGAACGCGTCTCCATAATCTGTGATTACTGCTAGTTTTCTTATAGTTCCTGTAGAACCAAAACCAAATGTGACCAATACGGCAACACACACAAAAAAAGCACAATGGACTTAACAGATCCCGACGAAAATACAGCCATGACCAAGTCACAATTTGTTTTGAATTTCTCTCCGCCGGCCTGGTTGCTTTAATAGCATATTTGCTATGGTTCGTATAAGGGTTCGTTGCACGCATTTTGAACCAATGATATCACTAAGCAAAGGTAAAAGTAATGATTGTTTCTTTCGACTGCCAATCAAATACCACGATCAGTTTTCAAAGTTTTAATAATAATAATAATAATAATAATAATAATGGTTTTAATGCACTATTCATATCATTTGGTCATTCCGATTAATCAGTCACAGAGTGAGTCAGTAAATCAGTCGTTGTGTATTTGCCTAGTGCAAATTCCCGGGGACAGAATTTTCGGTTGTTATAAAAGGGTGCGAATATAGAAAGATTTCAGTGAGAGGATATTCGAGTGTTCAACTACCGGCACATTTTCTTGATTATTAAAGTAGCGGTTGTTGGGAGGTGGCCGTTGGTGAAAGTTCAACTGCACCAGTTTTCTTTATTTATCTTCCTTTCTTAATTGCCTTTTTTAAATTTTGATTTAATTCTTTTCCTTTCTTTCTTCCCTGCTTGCTTATTCCCTTAATTCATAATTTTAGTTTTTAATTTTTCTTCACGCTTCTCGTAGCTTTTTCAGTCAATACGTACATGTCTGTTATATTATCATTCTATTGAAATGCTTTATTTTTTTCGTATAGGCTGATATACATCTCCACTGTGAAGAATGGGATCGAGTCCTTGAAGAAGGGACCTGGGAGCCAGAAGAGATTGTGGCCAAGCTACCTACGTTTTTACAGTTTTTGAGAAACGTTCAGACAACTGTTAAACCACGCCTGACAGATGAAAAAGATGACAAGTTTAGCTGAATATAATCTTAACCCTATTCGGCCTGGGGGGGCACAAAGTGCCCGCGCTAACTTTCAACATTCATAACTTCTTTAATATGTATTCAAACGCCATCAAACTTTGTGACTTTTCCTAAAATTTTCATATGACAATTTTTTGATCACGTGACTTGACGTTTCCATGGCAACAAGATTTTGACAGCCATGTTTTTGGAAATTTGCATATTTATACCTTTGAATGAAGAAAAACAATGTTTATTGGTATAACTTTTGTATTTTTACGCCATTTAGCGTTTATATATTGGTTTTGATTAATTTTGCGTCAATTTGGACGGTTTTTAAGAGTTTTTAAGAAAATTCGGAAATCCAAGATGGCGGATCCAAGATGGCGGCCGTATAACTAATTAACTAATAACTACGTCATATGACGTCATCGTTCCATTGTGCGGACCGCAAAGGAGACAGTTTTGGACGTACTATGTACCCTCTAGGTTTCATTGTCATAGCCTTAATGTTCTTGAAGTTACGAAGGGGGGGACTCCAAAAAAGCCCAGGCCGAATAGGGTTAATACATTCTATTGAGTGGTTTTGAGTCGAGCGTCGTAAAACCAAAACCAAAGTAGTCTGTTTTTCTAGCTAATCAGAACAGACGAAGACAAACAAATGAACCAATCAGAACTCGAAGCAATTACATGACGGCGGCGCCAAGCGCAGGAAAACGCGTGCGAGCAAGTCACGATCGGTTTTGGTTTTACTTCTGATTGGTCGAGAAAGTGGCGCGAGATTTTAAAGCTAATAACAAATTGTAGCAATGAAAAACCAAAGCAATTGCTAAATTACTTTCGATACTCAATTGAAAACCGCTCTATACCAGTGTCATACAAATACGATACTGATCCAGATGATACTGATAAATAATGATACCAATCTGATCCAGATACAATTTAAAAATAATAAGTTTACCATAGAAATATGATAAAGCACAAGAATCTGGCCTCATGCAATGCAAATGTGATCCATGCAGATAAGATGCAAATAGGAACCATGCCAGATAGGACCTGGGAAACCTTCTCCCAGGCTTTCACTTATGTTTCCTAATTTATTTTATCAAAAAAAGGCTGATAATAATTTTCTCTGTTTCCACGGATTGATTTTCAGATGCACTTTGTTAACTAATCAGAGGACGCGTAGAATCTTGCTCATCCAGTACTCTGTAAATTAGAGTTCGAAACTTTTCCTAATTGTGCTTATAGAAGACTCCCAGGCTTCGTGGGTGCAAACTAATGAGTGGGAATGGTAACAATTGACTGAGAGCGGAAGTATGTTGAAACCCGGAAGTACTTCCGGTTTGAGAGTTATCAACTAAATACTGCATCTGCTTCAATTTGTAAAGCGGTATTAAGAGCTAAAATACATTTACTTTGTGTAAGAAAAGTAAACATGTAAATTATAACCATGGAAAGACGTTATGACAATCAAAAGGAATCGGCGAACGGACGTAAAATGAGGTAAAGTTGCACATTTCTAACTTTTATCCAGCGGCTAAATTTTACTGTCTAGCTTTTGTTTATGGCACATATCATATTGCCTATTTGAAGAAATACTATTCACGGGAAACAAAATCCTTTTTTCTAATTCCCCTACCAGTTTAGCTTTTCTTAGTTAGTTGTATTAATTTTTCAGTAGCATATCGCCACATTATTGTTTCTACTAATGAGATTGAAAAAATTTTGCACAGATGAAATATTATTCTGAATAATCAAACATTGAATCAAACAACACGTTTTCTTGTTACACATTCTATGTGATGGCGTGATAAGTTTAAGACAAATGTAGTTAGCATACGTCCGTAAGTCTCGCATTGCAGTATAATTGCGCCCGAAAGTAACAAGTTATTCTTGGCTGGCACATGAAGTCATAAAAATTCAAAAATCTAAACTTTACATCCCACAAAGCTGTTTCTAACCCGGCATGTAGATACCAGTGTTGCAATCCCTCACAAAACGTTTCAGGTTTTAACGATGTTTTGCTTCCGATTTGTAAAGGTTTTAAATGTGTCACGCAATTCGTCACGCTATTTCAGATAAGACGTAAAAATATACAAAATAACCAGTTGAAAGTTATGTGGCTTATTATAATGAATCCAATCTTTTGTGATGAGAGTTTTTGCGTAATTGAGACTTTGAAGTTTTGCCCGCCATGTTGGTGTACTGAAGTGGTACACCAAAAGATGGTCGCTCCATAGACCCTATTCATAAATGGCGGCCGATTTATATATTCTTTTATATTCATGCTAATCAGCCCAACTAGCCTCATTTTAGAGCAAAACTTCTTTTTAATTTTGCACATGCTAACGAGGCTAGTTGGGCTGATTAGCATGAATATAAAAGAATAATAAACCGGCCGCCATTTATGAATAGGGTTTATACATTTTTACTAAAAATGTCTAATACTCGTTCGCCTATAACTCCTTGAGCGAAATGCTCTGGCACTTCAAAATTTGGCACAGATGTGTAGTGTTAAACTCTCTCTCTCTCTCTCTCTCTCTCTTTGGAATTGAAATATGTTTTTTAATGCTTCGTAAGGCAAGAACAATAATTAACTACCGTATTTCGTGTCACGCAAGTTTGCCTCTTGGTAGATAACGAGACAGGCAACACATTTGTTGACCTCTTTACTGTCTTGAGATTAATCGCGTTCGAAGAACGCAATCCTAATTTCGTGTTGCAGACAAATTTGAGATTTTTTGGTAGACGGTCTTCCAAATGGCCGCCCCTATTGGTTTTTTCAGGGGCTCATTTCCGCCGGAAATTCCTTCGAACGCGTCTCCATAAGCTGTGATTACTGCTAGTATAAGAAACGAAATTTTACAATTTATAGAGAATAAACGATATTGGCCTGAACTTTTGACTGGACGATTTTGCCCTTCACTTCACGGTCAAAGTTTTGAGATTTGTATGGATAAATTGTGGTTTTAACTTATGTGCCTGGATGGGATAAGGTGTGGCAATTCAAATGAAAATGTTCCGCAGTTTATTTTACTTTTGAGTTTCAATAAAGTCTTAAGTGTAATCATTCAAAATAAAGCTACTGCGTGGTACTTTCCTGTGTTGCTGGTAAAAAGTTTTGAAATAAGATCCGGGATTTTTGTTCCCACTGTCAGGCAAGGCAATAATGAACGTATTTATATAACTAACTATTTGTAACTCGCAGAACTGCTTACCAAGACTTCAAAGAAGAGCCTGGCATATTTGTCGCCGTTCCCAGGAATCTGATGGGTTTCGTAATCGGCAAAAAAGGGACTACAATAAAACAAATCGAAATGCAATCAGGAGCAAAGCTTACTCAGTCTGAAGACAAGCATGCACCGAGATTTATCGTCCATGGCAGTGAAGAAGAACGCATATACGCAATAGAACTTGTAAATGACAAACTGGTGAGTGCAATCTTCATTCTCGTCTGCTTAAAGAATACAGATATTCGCACAAAAAAAATCGGACATTTCGATACTTTTTTGTGCTACACACGTGATTATTTGGTGTGTGAATTATTCCCTAGAATCTTCGTTATTTCTGGTCCGAACCAACTACACGGGAATCAAGCTGAGCTTTTCGGCTTTAGTTTTGTTATCTGCTGTTGATGCAACCATCAGTAATCACGTTTTTGGGTTTTTGTAAGCTATTTCCAGTTCAATACCGAGAATACGAATATTATCTTCACGGAAGTTATTGAGATGATATAAGCTTTTGAAATAAGAACTTTGAATAAATCCAGTCTCTCTTATTGTTTGTTTACCTTTTCGTCCACTCGTTGGACTTTTGCTATCAGCAGGCTGTATTCACAAAAGCCTAACTAAAACATATCACAAAATATGGCTTTGCGTATCACTGAACTACAGTCTTACATTAGAGTTTTATTTCGGTTAACGTTTAAAAGTAACCGCGGGATAAATCAAAAGCTCCTATGAGCCAACTCGTGAATACAAAAAAACCTTACCCTCCCCGCTCCTACGCGTTTTGTCCACCGAACCCCCCCCCCCCCCCCCCCCCCCCCCCCCCACCACCACAACCCTCTGTGTCCAACTCCCCACCCTCCCCTTTCGCCAACACCGTCCCTTGGAACAAGCTAAATATATGCGCAAGCTTTATGTACTGGTCAGCGGAATCACCAACGAAAGTTTCCAGCTGAAAGAACGAGTGAAAATTTGCATAATTTTCCCCGTTAATTATATCTCGTTCAGCACTTCATGTATTCACGAGATAAAAAGGATACCATCTCAGAAGTAATTGAATATGTGTTTTCGTTTGCTTCAAATCCTAGGCTAAGGTGAAGACGGTGGAGAAAAGACGCGACGCCTCCCCCGGTCAACCAGTAAAGATCCCAAGTCAGTTTAAAAAAGTAGTAAGTGGTCCGGGGGGAGACAATCTTCGAAGCGTTAGCACTGTAACTGGGGCAGAGGTGAGACCAGGTGCAGGCCATATGCTGTACGTAACAGGTGACAAGAAAAGGGTAAAACATGCCGAGTTTCTGTTACGAACGAAAGTGGTAAGTTGCATGGTACACACGATGAATATATTTTGGAGGTTATAAATACTATAGCAAACTATAAATAATTAAACGTCCTCACGGGTCAAGTGGTTCACAAATGCCGGAGCTTACCCCGATTTCTGAAACATGAAGCAACGAGCTCCCTGATTGAGGCGGGGAAAATATGTCACGATAATGCCCTATTATTGGTAAACCACCCTTGCGATGACCATTTACATATCAAGATATGCCATAAGCATAGTTGCACCGGAGAAACCACTGAATAAAACTGTGTTATGAAATCAGCTGTAGATACATGTACTGCAGTATTTCATCAGTTTCATATTTTCTCGAGTTTTAGGCCTCATCCAGAGTCAAGCCTCACGTAAGGTGTGTCTATATAGACGACCACAGCCTTCCTGTAGAATGTGAACTTAAGCTTGTACCTGTGGAAGGAAATAAGCGTATGATTTTACCCGGGACACAATCACAGTATCGCCTGAAGCCCGTTGAGGAATACGAAATACAGGTTCAGGTTTGTATATTTAACTATCTATAATCAATACAAAACCTGACACTTCATTATTGCTTTTAATCTCAATTGGCCAAAGCAAGGCTGCTATGGGATACACTTTGTCTTCGTTGATACTTCACTGTCTAACGGGGCTTTTAAGTGACAATAATTCGAAACAAATTTACAAAACAATTAATGCCTTCCTTCCTTTCAGACGTGTCATCATTTGTGATTAGGTTGATGCCATGTCCAAGACATGTAAAACCGCAGTAACAATAAAATTAAAACTATTATAGAATTATTATAGAATACTAAAAATAGGATTAATCGTCCAATATATTAAATTAAACGGATCACCAGCCAACCAAGGCACGCATTTTGCGTTGCAATGTTATATTATACTTTTAAAAGTTCATATTGCAACCGTTTGCATCCATTTTTTAACAGGGCGCGTGCGAGCCAAAGTGCACATCAATCTATGATGCTAGCCTCACGGAAAGGGCTTTGTCGACTCTACGCAATATTAAACATGAAATTGCTACAAAAAACTATCACAACGCAGACATGTGGTGCCACTTCGGAACAGTGATCATCCGTGACCCGGATGAAAGTAAGTACTGCGTGGATTTAGAAACCTTAGAATTCGACCTGCCACAAATGTGCCCTGTACCTCTTGTCAAGTAAACCTACTATCCTAGCTGAATCTCGACCGCGGAAAAAATACGTAGGCCGTACAAGTTCTAGGCTCGATTTCCAGCCGTTTTTTTCTGCGCCCGCGATGAAAACCGGACTCCCTCAAACGGCTGAAATCGAGCCTATACAAGTTCTGGCTATAGTTTATTTTGTTGAATATATCTTTTCATGTTTTTATGTTCCACAGATTGTATTTAAAAACAGTTTTTTAGATGCAAAATGCGCAGAAATTGAGGACACATGTACCTCCGGTGCCAAGTGCGGTTATATAACCGTGGATTTCCACTGTCGCGTAAATTTTTACGTGCGTAAAACGGGCGTAAATAAAACGCACGTAAATAAAATAAGAGACGATGTATGAACGGCTTGCGTAAACGTAACGTAAAAAGTTGAGCACGGTTCAGGTGGATTTCCACTGTCGCGTAATTTTTACGTGCGTAAATAAAAATAAGAGACGATGTATGAACAGCTCGCGTAAACTTTTACGCAAGCTGTTCATACATCGTCTCTTATAATATTTACGCACGTAAAAATTACGCGACAGTGGAAATCCACCCTTCAACTTTTTACGTTTACGCAAGCCTTTCATACATCGTCTCTTATTATATTTACGCACGTAAATATTTACGTGACAGTGGAAATCCACCTTCAGAATGACCAATAAATGCGCCAAGCGTAGAAAGAGTTGTAGCATTAAGGTAGAAATTTCACTCGATTTCTCGATCAGCTGCAAACATTTGAGCCCGCAATTTGTAATAGTCACCTGCCTTACCCATGGGGACGGCGTTGGAGAGAGGGGGTGGGGAGCTGGACGCAGAGGGTAGGTGATCAGTGGAGCAAAACGCCTAGGAGATGAGAGGGTCCGAAGGCATGCACGAGTTCGCTTATAGGAGCCTTTGATTTTTTATTCTGATAAACTAATTAAAAGATATACATTTTTACAGCTGACGTGGACGAGACCTGGAGCATTGATGAAGCTGCTAAGAAGTTTCAAGCAACTCCACAGAGAAGGAGTGCCGACTGGTCCATAGCGTTCAAAGGAGGCGTAGACCTCGATGACACAGTGATACAAGATACTTTCGGTTTACCAACACTGCAGGAATTTAATACAAGATATGATTTGACTTTTTTGTCACCAAAAAGTCAATCAATACGATGCAAGGTGAGATAACAAACGGTTTGCTTTCTCTTTGACGTTCCCCGCCTCTCTGTTTCGCCCTTAACGGCCCTTATTAGGATGGTTTGGCCTCTCCCCGTTTTTTTTTTCTCGTCGCAGTACTGTCATAATTACTTCACGGAGATCGGATTTTTGGTCACGTGCCACAAGTAATGTGAAGCGTGACATAGCCAATTCCCACTCTTGCCTCTCTTCTAGAATCATTAGCGACAAATTTGTGACAGCTGAAGTGTCACTGAATCTCACTGTGTTAGCTACGACGCACCGACAAGCCCCAATAAGGGCGAAACAGCTGTCCGTGTCTGCTTTCTAGTTTTGAGCGCTTATATATCATGACAGGTCTAGCTAGCCGTACCCTGCGAGTAAAGTCCCCTTCGATCTTTTTAGAAAAATGAGGAAGTAGGAAGATCGAGGGGGACTCTGGTCACAGAGTAAGCTAACCGCGGAGCTGTGGTGAACAGAAACGCTGTGTTATTGCCTTAGTGCAATCTGTTGTTTGTTTAAACCTTGTATAAACTTCGATTAAAAGCAAATCGGCTCGTAATGGGAATTCAGTTATTTTAACATTTTTTCTAGGTATGGGTCGCAAACGAACACGTTAATAAGAAGCTGGAAGAAATACCAATTCCTTTTAGTGACTTAAGGAATGTGGTAGAAGAGCTGCGCTTTGAGGACGAATCAACTGGAGCAAGATGTCGTGGATGGCTGGTTTTGCAATCCAAAAAATTTCTTCAAGCTGACGTCATATTTCCAAGCAGTAACATCGATTGTAGAATCCACATACGGGCATTAACAGGTAAGGATGGGCCAAAACCGCTTTTTTAAATCCATTCGATACGAGTACGATATTTTTTGGCAATGGGACCGCTCGCTGTCGTACCAAAGCTCACTTCTGCTGTCACTGCTGTACCACAGCTACACCACTTTATCACAGCCACGCCACTATATCACAGCCACACCACTGTTGTATTACAGTCACACCACTGTATCACAGATATATACCACTGTTGTACCATAGCCACACCACTGTATCACAGCCACACCACTGCTGTACCAAGCCACACCACTGTATCACAGACACAACACGTTTGTATCACAGACACACCACTGCCATATCACAGACACACCACTGATGTACAACATGCTGCCAGCCACACAACACAGTATCACAGACACGCCACTTCTGTGCCACAGTCGCAATACTGCCACATTGCCACACCACTGTCGTCTAGTCAGTGCTCATGAGAAAAACGGTATCTGAACCGAATGCAAATATCACATCGCTTAGTGTACTCGGTGTTACCTTTTCAGTATTTCGGTTGACTTGATGCTGATAAATCATCCTATTCATTTCACAGATGATGTTATTGTCAAGGAAAGTGGGGTACACGAAAGAGAAGCAACAAATCTTTTGTCACAATATCTTTCCAAACTAAAGTTCAACGATGCTGAGGGTCTGGTTCTGCCGGAAGACAAGTTACCCCAGGGGTACATCTTCAATCATAGGAGATGTTCCCATCGAACTCCCTACATCCCACGACCGGGATTTTCCATGATTGTTTCCAAAGAGAGAACTTGGATCAGTGATGTTAACGAGGAGAAAACAAGAGAGACGGTAAGAAAATTCTCAGTAACATTAACCTGGAAACAAAAGGTACATTGTTAGCTAGGGCAAGACTCTTTTAAATACTTCAAGGAAAGTTTAACGGGAACACTGTGTAGCACACCACAACTGAATTAAGCTGGCTTTGGTTGTTGAAAAGGTGGACAAATTATTACTTGGGCGTAGCGACCAAGTATTAAAATGCAGTTTGGTCGTCCACAAATGTGCAGTATTGCGCAACTCTGGGGACGGCGGGATTATTCAAACCTTCACCGCGGTCACACGTCCGAGGCGTTTTTCGTTTTATTTGGTGGGATTCATTTAGAATTAAGTGGAAACGTGGGCAAGGATGTATAAAATAATTAGTTTATGTAACTATCTTTTCATCTTTCTGGCTCAAAATAACGAGCTTCTTTTCGATCGTTGAAAACTGATCAAAACGCTTCGTGCCTGAGCAAAATTGTGTTGGCAAATGGCGCCGACAGTTCTGCGGTTCGTAGTTTTCAAACGCTTAGAACTTTTTTTAGTAAACTTTCAAAACGTTTAGTGAGTTGACAGTGTATTGTCAATATATGAAACTTTTAATAAACAGTGAAAATGACAACCTTAACTTTGAAGTACTTTCATTGGTTAACTTTTGCAAATTTCTCTCGTTTGACCACGGTGGAGTACACCTGTTGTTTGTTGATGCGAGGCGAACGTCACAAAGTGCGAGTTGTGTTTTCTCTGTTGCATCTAACAGTTTCATATTCAATATGCGTAAGGAAATTACTCAAGAAGACACTGCGAAAGTATTTGACACTTGCGATTAATTCTACGATACCTTCATGACGGAAACCCGCTAAAACATGTTAAAACGAACATGAAGAAGATAATTTAGACGAATACATACATAGCGCTTATTTAATAAGAAGTGAACAGTGGACAGCGAAGGAAGAAATATAAGAGTGGTAGGAATCCCAATTAATTTCACTTCTTTCGGTTGTTTGCCTTTCATTAATTTTTATTTCGTGAAGTTGAAAGAACAGAACAGACAACTGAAACTTTGGGTGCAAAAATTCACCGCTGAGAGAAGATGTAAACAATGCACGCGGTGTCTTGCGAGACGTTTCTTGCGAGTTTTGCTTCCGCTAGTGAATGTTTCTCGGGCGAAAATAACCTTAAGGCGATCACTTTTTCATTTAATTTTCCTTTCTTTGTTTCGGATACAGAGGAATAAAAACTGGATATATTTTCGTGTGTCTGATTGCGAGATGTTTTACGAAACAGCTGCGTTAAGCGTTACTGGAAAGGTTTCAAATTACTTTCACATTATGCAAATTGCAACATTTTTACCTCAACTGAAAAAATATATTTCAATAGGCTAAATTTGTTTCTCTCCTCCTAAATTATCACTTCTGTCGTTAACTTTGATTAAATTTATAAGTTTCATTCAAATTTTATTATAATAACGGCGGGAATACTTCCAGCAAAACTTTCAATTGGAAAAGTTGTTTTGACCTCGGGTCCGGACCAGGCAATTACATCATGGCTTCGAAAGGCCACTTTGCGGCTACATTTGCATTCACTTTAAAAGTGTCGGAAACACAGACCAGCTAGTTACAAGATTTAGCTAAAACCAATAACAACTATCGGGAAACTCTGACATACGGCCTTTTTTTCAACGGTAAGTACAAAGTAGGCATCGATTTGTATTTTTCAGTATGTACTCGTCTTTTGACACAGTGGACACGCTACTTTAATAATTTGCGTGCGATCTCATTCGCTAAGTGTACTGTGTCTTCTTGTTTTAGACGGTTAACGCGCTTCTTTGTTAGACTACTCACACTATCCGAACACTCGCAATCATCAAACCGTGAAATAACGTTGCGGCATGCAGATTCCCAAGACAATTATTCTCCAATATGCCTAATACAACGACGCCCAAGTATACGCTCCCACAGCGTCTTGTTTCATTTAAAATACTAACCTCGTCCCCATATCTCGGTGTTTCAAATGGCGGGGGTTGGACACCCTGGCATATAGCAGACCACGTGATCATAAAATCTTCCCAAAATGGGCCAAATGGCGTATTAAATTTAATTTGTTGAAACACCGACCCAAAATATTTGGGAATTACAATGGGTCAGTTCTCTTGACACTTTTTTAGAAGACTCTGGGGTATGTCCAGGAGGGGATGAATTCGTCAGATCAAGCTTAAATAACCCAACAAAAACCAACACAAAACTTGCAAAAAGTTAAAAACAATAATATCAACTTATTATTTATTTCGTCTTCAGACTGATATCCACTTAGGCAGTGAAGAATGGGATCGAGCGCTCAGTGGCAAAGACTGGGAACCAGAAATGATCGTAGCCAAACTCCCCGAATTTCTTCACCTTGTTCGAGAAGTTCAGAACTTTATTAATGATAGTTGTAAAAATGGAAATGAATCTGCAAAAAGCTAGTGATGTACTTGAAAAGAGATAGTTCAATAAATGTTTAATTCTATGAAGACCTTGGTCTTCTTTTGAAGGGAAGGGTTCCCTCCCGCCTACTTCTTTTCTAACTTACTTCCTAAGTTAGAAAACTTTTACAAGTTTCACAAGTTATTTCCAGGTACGAACCATTTTCTAAGGTTGTTCATTTAATAGTCTTAGAAAGACTAAATAAATGCTTTAAGACTATTGCATGAACAACAACACTATAGTATCAATAGTTTCTAGATCACCATTTCGACACCGGGTAAAATCGATATTGCGACGTCGGGTCGTAATCTATCCTCGGTGAACAATAACCTGTACCGAAAGTCTGGCTATTCGCTAAAACAAAACAAAACTAAACTAAATAAAAGTTGAGAAATCTAAATTAAACGTTTTCCATGTTTTCACAGAATTATGGTTGAACAGGTGGGAGTATGGAAGAAAAAACATCGTTTTGTATTTAAAGGGATAGTATCACGAGGTCGAAACTTGAAAACGTCGGCCCACTTTTCAAGTTTGATTCCGCAAATTCAAATAGGCCGTCGAGAAGTGGAGGTATTTGTTGAATCAAAAAATCCGTTTTGATAGCCAAAAGAAAGAAAAAATCACTTTTAACAGTGAAATGTCCAAAATTCCGGTGCAAGAATAGTGAACAGTGCCGCGAGTGGAACCTCGTGATACTATCCCTTTAATCAACTGTCTGTATTTCTCCCAAACTTTCACAAGAGTTATCATAACTTTAAATAACTAGGAAAGAAAGTTGTGTATTTCTTTTACGAAATAAAGACCCAAGCATATTTTATCTGCGTACATATCGTTATGATCAATCAATTTTACTTCATAACTGTCTCCTTCGTTGCCTTTCTCTTAACTTTACACACTGTTAGGGTCGATTACCTTAATCTGCTCAAAATAGCGTTGAAGCACCGTAGAAAGACAGAAAAGCAACATCAGATAATTATGGATTAAACAATTTGCACTAACTTGATCGATAATAATACTTAGTTCCTATTTTTCTTGCAAATTATTATATTTGCCAGTTGAATCTTATGTGGTTAAACTGAGAGAGGCATGGTAACAACTATCTGACAGCGGAAGTATATTAAAACCCGGAAGAACTTCAGGTTAGAGAGTTATTTTTTCAACAATTTGTAGGCATCAATTTCTAGAGCTATTAAGCCAAATTTCAATTCGTTTTGTTTAGGAAATGAGGCAAAGAAAGGCAAAATACAAATTATAGTGATGGAAAAAGGACATCATCATCGAAAGAAATCGGCGAACGGACGTAAAAAGAGGTAAATGTGCACATTTTGTATTTACATTCGAACGTCGTTTGTTGATAAAAAGTGAAACCAAAAACAATAACCAAATAGCAAAATTTATTCTGTTTATGAAACAAATCGTCTGTCAAAGAAAAAATGTATTTACTACCTAGGGAAGTCAGTGATCGATATCTATCTAAAAGGTTTTTCTTAAATCGGTTCTTTTATTCAGTGGTACATGGCCACAATGTTTTATTGTTTGTAGTTATTAGATTTAGAGGTCGACAATTATGTATAAACACACTCAAGATTTACTCAACCACTTAAGCATTGATCAGAAATTTTTAGTGACATGTTATACTCTATCGAATCCTAAAAAATAGTCTGGATTTTGTACCCATTATTTTGTTAAACTGCGCCGGAAAGTAACGAGTAATATTAACACAATATTTAATAGAAGTTCGTGTCACGCAAGTGTATAATTTATAGATATCGTGACATGAAACGAATCTGTTTATGGCCAAAAATGTTGCCCCCCAAATAAAAGATAGGACAGATAATTATATATATTGAGCATCAGATATTGAGCAGAACTCTTCAGTACAGTTGTACTGTGTGTTATGCATGTTGCCCAAGGTGGTTCTAAATTTGCGTCTGTGGATGAAAACCTAAAGTCAGTAAAATGTGACCATTCAAATCAACGCCGTATGAAAAATAATCAGTAGTTGCCATGCACAGTGGTACTGCTAGCGCTGTTCGAGATATTTAACGTGCAAAATAAAATCAGGGATGTTATTTTAATTGTACAATATAGGAAATGTTGGTAATAATCGGATTAGTGGAGTATAGAGCATTTCGAGTGTCGTAAAACCAAAACCAAAGTAATTACTCTGACCAATCACAGCAGTCGAAAACAATCCAATGAACCAATCAGAGCTCGAAGCAATTACATGTCGGCGGCGCCAAGCGCGGGAAAACGCGTGCGAGCAAGTCACGATTGGTTTTGGTTTTTACTTCTGATTGGTCGAGAAAGTGGCGCGAGATTTTTTAGCCAATCACAAAGCGTAGCAATGCAAAACCAAAGCAATTGTATGACACTCAATCTATCATGTCTTGTTCAAAATTTGCAGAACTACTTACGAAGACCTTAAAACGAAAGTTAAAGAAGAGCTTTGCGAATTTGTAGCCGTCCCAACGAACCTTCTGGGCTTTGTAATCGGCAAGAAAGGGGCTACAATAAAGAAAATACAAACGCAGTCAGGAGCAAGGATAGAAACTCTTGATCATCCTGAAGGTGAGCATGTGGGATTTAAGGTCCACGGTACTGAGGAGGAAGTACAACGAGCAATTGAGCTTATAAATGAAAAAGTGGTAAGTGCAACCTTGATTCTTTCCTCCAATGCCTTATTTATGTCGGGTCAGTGTTTTTGACATGATATGGCGACCTAATAATCGCGTTCGAAGAACGCAATCCTAATTTCGTGTTGGTTGTCCTGTGGTTTATGTGCAGTAAAATTTGAGATTTTTTGGTAGATGGTCTTCCAAATGGCCGCCCCTATTGTTTTTTTTTTCAGGGGCTCATTTCCGCCGGAAATTCCTTCGAACGCGTCTCCATAATCTGCGATTACTGCTAGTCAATAATTGTTGAGTATCACGGTCCAATATATGGCTCTTTTGATTGCGTTTGAGACGACATTATAACACAATAATGTTCTCGCAGATCTCAATTCAAATTTAGGCTTGCGATTCCTTTAAATTTTCCACGTCAATTTATTGGGCTCCTCGTGTACAAGAGGGAAGGGCAGAAATGTTGATCATATTGTAAAGTTTGGCGATAAATAAAGAAAAATAAAACTACGATGTATACATGTATGAGTTTTAAAGACTTTTTACGTACGTTTAGACTGTTTGTTTATATCAAGCTTTTTCTCCCAACTAGCCGCATTTTAAAGCTGTAATGTCGTCTCAAAATCGAATTTAGTTTTTAGAATTTAATTTCATCTTCCTACCATGCCGTATTCACGAAGTTCCCCTTTAGACATATTTTTCATGGAATGCTATCCGTGTTTCAGAATATCAATGTATATTTTCGTTTTTTTCAAATCAAAGGCTGAAGTGCACAAGACGGGGAACAGACGCCATGCCTCCCCTGGTCAGCTAGTTAAAATACCAAGTCAGTTTAACAAAGCAGTAAGGGGTCCGGGGGGAGACAATCTTCGAAGCGTTAGCACTGTGACTGGAGCAGAGGTGACGCCGGGCGCCGGTCATAGATTGTACGTAACAGGTGCCCACAAGAAAGTACAACATGCAGAGTATCTGTTGAGAAGCAAAGTGGTGAGTTACCTTGTACGTAGAGGGTTTTCAAAGTAACAAAACAGTTAAGGGATTACTGAAATAGCAAAGAGATTACTTTCTAAAGAAACTTTGGTGCTGCAGTATGATAGTAAAGCAGTGAAATTTGATTTCAACGGAGTAGATAAATTAAATTGAGTACCGTATTTTAGCTTAATATATTCAAAAGCTGACATTTCGAGCGTAAGGTCTTCGTCAGCGAACAGAGGGATTTTTGTTGCGTGTGTGGTTTATGTATCGAACGTCACGGAGCGACGCTGTTGGTGGACACTTGTTAACGTTAAAACATGAATAGATTAGTTGCACGAGAAGCGTTCCTTGATTAAATTTTCCGCGGGGGTTGGGAGTGCCAATTGCGAAGAAATATTTACCTTTCACGATCTGATTCATTCGCCTATACACACACAGTAATTACTCAAATAAACACTCTCCCCCACCCACCCCCTCGTTCGCGCAACAAAAAGAAAAAAAAATTGTTCAACGGTGTAATAATGCCGTGGGATTTATAACGAGGGAATAATAAGATGTTATTTTTCTGTTCCTAAAACACGATTTTTACCTTTCCAAAAATAAAAGGGATTAATCTTTCCATAAGTTTGTGACGATTTGTTTATGTTAATAAAGTTGTAGCTTAATTCTTCTTACAGTTAACTTTCTAAGGCGATTTAAAACGTCTGAACAATTTGGACAAAATCCAATGACGGGGTGCGCATTAGCTGTACATATCGTGAAAAACTCTTACTAACTTTTTTATGTCATGTGTTTTAAGGCCTCCTCTAGAATTAGGTGCAACAAAATCTTAGTTTACATAGACGATCGCTATCTTCCTGCTGGGTGTGAACTCAAACTTGCACCTGCAGAAGGAAATAAGCGTATGATATTGCTCGGGGCTCAATCACAGTATCGCTTGAAGCCTGTTGATGAATACGAAATACTGTCTCAGGTTTGTAAATTTAACTCACTATAATCAATACAAAACCTGTCACTTAATTATTGTTTTAATATTAAATAGCAAATGGCTATGACCAAGTATACTTTGGTAATTCTTACTTGTGTAGAAACTAAACGTTTTCAATCTAAATGTGAATATGATCTTAAGAACCGATTCACGAGTCACGAGTCTGACAGGAATCGGAATCGGATGCTCTAACTACTGAGCTACGAGAGACTCGTGGCGAGCGAGGCCTTATTATCCTACCCGTGTGATTACAATTTTTACACAGTACATGAACGATATGAAGGCCTTGTTAATTTACTTTGAAAGTGACTTAACTATTTAGGACTCTTGGGAAAATATATCGTATCGATATATCGTATCGGCCACAATCAGGACTCGCATTTTGCCTTTGCAGTGTTGTAAAACTGCATGGTTAGGGTTGCTTCCCACTAGCGAAGGAAGTGACGGAAGCTGAATCAGAAGCGGAATCGGAATCGGAATTGGAAGAACATTACGATCTAATGGAAACCAAAAAGGAGGAAACGGATAGTGAGCGACGGAAGCAGAAGCGGAATCGGAAGAAAAAAGACACCGATTCCGATTCCATCGAGCTTCCGATTCCGATTGCGACTCCGTTTTTTGATTTACACTAGGACGTAAGGCTCCTAACGCTTCCGACTCCTACTCCGACTTCGCTTCCGATTACTTCGCTAGTGGGAACCAGCCCTTATTCGAACAACCTTGGAAGCAGTTTCAAACGTTAGTATGTAACAATCGTCGTGATCCTTTTGCAGGTAGCGAGCCAGCTGATGTGCGAAGCAAACTATGATGCTGGTCTCAAGAAAAGTGCTTTATCGGCTCTACGTCAGATTAAACAGGAAATTGACTCGAGAAACTATCATAAGGCAGATATGTGGTGCCATTTTGGAACTTTCATCGTCCATGACCCTGATGAAGGTAAGTAGGTGGGCGAAAACGCCGCACACGCAGTGCTAAAACACCGAAGATACCGTAGCTCAAATGAACAAAGCACTGCACCGCTTTTAATTGTCAGGTTTTTCTGCAACTGCTTATGTAACTAAAATCTTTGCGAGGATTACTTATTTTCCCTATTTGTTTCACTACATGATTATATCATATCAGAAACCCATAAGTGAGTTGAAACGTGTAACGCGCGTTCACAGCTTCCGAATATTCATATTTTGCTTAGTACCATATTTGGAAACCCCTCGGTCCCTCGAAATTGAAAGCAAGTTGTTCTAGCGAATTCATTGGTTAATATTTTTATCTTCATTTTCCAAATATGGCTGTAACAACGTCTTAGCAAATTGAATAATTGGAAGCTTGTTTTGAAGCGTACAAGAGACAGTTGCACGTTTCAACCCACTTATGGGTTTCTGATCATATACAGTGGAACCTCGATTTAACGAAGTGCCAAGGGACTGGGGAAATTGGTTCGTTATATCAAGGGTTCGTTATATCGAAAACCTCGTTATAACAAATTTGTGGAAAAACAACCAAAATGTTCGTTATATCGAGGTTCTGTTCCATACATTTTACTGTCTTGTAATTTTGCCGGGCTGAAGAATATCGTTCGTGATACCGAGGACTTCGTTATATAGAGGTTCGTTTAATCGAGGTTCCACTGTATTCACATTAGTTTATTCATCATTGTCGGGTATGGCTTGACAACTCAAATGGGTAAACAGCGTTGCACTGTTCCTCTAAGTCATATGGGCTCACATCCTTTGCAATCCTGATTTTTTTTTTCTTGTTTGAATCACTGCAAGGATCATAAATTGCATTTATTTAAGTGCGATGGGTTCTATACGCTCGTGGTTGCGACAAAGTGCCACTAAATTTGACCAAATGTTTAGTGAAAACACGGCAAAACAAGTGACGTTTTTGGTGAATCCTCGCCAATCTGATAGATATTTAATTGGTGCAACTGTTGCCAAGCGTGGGTAAATATGCAACCAGTGTCAATCGCGGGAAAGCATGTTATGCAACCGGTTCCAAGCATAGAGGAAGGAGCAACCATTGCGAACCGCGCGGGGAGACATGTAAACGGTGCCAAAGGAGAGAAATAAAAAAAAGTAATGCTAAGCGCAATTACAAATTCACCGGTCTCAAATACATGTGTAGAAGCGCGGTAGGTTAATTGTAGATCTTAAAATAATAATTGAGCGGTGAGGCTATTGCTGGTATTTATCGACTTATGGAAAGCTTTTCATTTCTACAGCTGATGTGGAGGACACTTGGTGCATTCGTGAAGCAGCTGAAAAGCTTCACGCGAATCCGACGAAAAAACAAGAGTGGTCAGTAGCATTTAAAGAAGGTGTTGACTTTGATGAAACTATGATACAAGACGCGTTTGGTCAACAGGTTCAGCAGGAGTTTATGGCGAGATACGATTTAACCTTCTTAACACCAAGAAGTCAATCAATACGCTGCAAGGTAAGATCACAAACAGTTTGCCGTCTCTTGTGTACTCCCCGCTGCCTTTCGTTGTTTTTCATTGAGGAGTGGAGATGGAAGAGGTAGTTAATTGGCAAAGATTTCCGCCGCCTGGAGCTTGAAATTTTCCCACCTAAACATGATTTTCCATTCTCATTTCTGTCCTTACCTTAAACATTTGTACCCTAATTTACATTGTACTCGGGCAAATCCATAGGCTCGTGTAGTGCAGTTCTAACTTTTAAGTCTGTCGACGAAAGCCTATGGTGTGACCATTCAAATGAAACCTCTTTGGCAGTACTTTTTCATTGTACCATTTGTTGTTTAATATTTTACAAAACGAAATTTGGGATTTTTCTTGAATTTTGGTCTTTGGCACCCTTTGTGGCGGTACCGTATGTATTGACGGCGTTGAAGTATATTCCGCTTGGCCAGATTGAAATCTGTTTGGACCTCGGTTTTGTTAAATCCTGTCTAAGCTTCGATTCCGCAAAATTTAAACTCAACCTCAGCTCAACTATCTTAATCATTTCGTCTAGGTATGGGTGGCAAACAAACAAGTTAAAAAGAAGCTGGAAGAAATACCAATTCCTTTTAGTGACTTAAAGAATGTCGTAGAAGAGCTGCGCTTTGAGGACAAATCAACTGCAGCAAGATGTCGTGGATGGCTGGTTTTGCAATCCAAAAAATTTCTTCAGGCTAACATCATATTTCCTGGCAGTAACATCGATTGTAGAATCCACATACGGGCATTAACAGGTAATGTTTGCATTGCGTCCTTGTAGCTAAGCCTTTCACTGTTGTAACCATTAACACCGAAATTTAGAGTACTTGTGCAAAACCTGATTTTAAGACTTGGGATAGTTTACGAGTGAAAAACCCACCCGTATATTTTTGCAAAACCAATCTAGAAGTCAGAAATATAGCATCTAAAATGTTGGCTGTGCTATATCTTCATATAGCAGAGATCGTGAGTCTATCGTTAATGATATTACAACAAATAAACAACAACAACAGTTTATTAACAATAATCAAAATAGAACAATAACGATTGTCCCGCAATTAATATTATACTGTTTACCTCTATTTCCATGGTATAAATAGTTCTCATTCTAATGTTATGAAGATATCTGAATTCTACAGTTTGACTGATTTTGATCCTTGTCTTTTAGATGAAACACAAACATATACAGCTATTTCAATTAACGTTGTCGGATGAAAGCTCACAGCCAAGACCGCAAGGTAGTATGGGTAGATATAAATAGCCATTGCATAAAAATACCATACTACCTTTCGGTCTTGGCTTTTCGCTTTTTTATCCGACAACGTCAATTGAAATAGCTGTATATCCAGAAAGCTTATATGACCAGAGTCTTTCTGCGGTCCGTGAGAAGGCTAGGCTGCTAGCTGGCCCTTTTAAGGTCATGATCAGACGAGCGGGCGAGCTAATCAGGAAAACAAGCTCGGCGAGACTGGAGCTAGCAAACGAGCCGAGAGGAAACTGAAGCGAGCAAACGAGCTGAGGGGAAACTGGAGCGAGCAAACGAGCTCGGCTCGCATTACTTTCGCTCACTCGGTCGATCGGCCGATCGCGTATTTGCTCGCCAGCTCGACTATCCAGAAAGGGACTGCTAGCAGTCTATGAGGAGGCGGGCGTCCTAACCGAGTCTAATATTTAGCGGTTGTTGCTGTTGTTATTATTATTTTTCTATATTGTGACAAGTTAGCTTGATATATAAAATAAAGAAATGTCGATAAATCATCCGATTTGCTTGCAGAAGATGCTTTTGTCAAGGCAAACGGTGTATACGAAAGAGAAGCAACAAATCTCTTGTCAGAATATCTTTCAAAATTAACATTCACCGACGCTAAAGGACTGGTACTCCCAAAGGAAGATTTACCCGAGGGGTATCTCTTTAATCATATGCGCCGTTCCCATCGAACTCTCTACACCCCTCGGCCGGGATTGTCCATGATTGTTTCCAAAGAAAGAACTTGGATCAGTGACGCTAACGAAGACGAAACACGAGAGACGGTAAGGAAATGTTTTATACCTGAAAAACAAAAGGCAGAGTTTTTTTTAAGCAAAACCCTTTCTTCCTCAAGGTGGCCTAATAGTGACACTTTGATGGTGACTACTGCGCTTGCGCGAAGACACTTAAACCAAAGCTGTAACAATCATACAATCCATTTATAACAAGCAACTGGAAAGAGATCAAATTCGCTAAAAGTTAATGTTACTGGCCTTAATCACGCAGAGACCTTCCACACTTTCTGCAAACTAAATTTTGCAAAAACCGACTTACACTTCTAACATTGAAACGTGGGTTAAGATATCCTTGCTACCTAGCAGGTGACATAGTGACACAGGTGAAAAGCCCAATAGGGCTTGCTAAGATTTCCTGCCTTGGTATATAACTATGAAATGTAACCAGTGACTCTATATACTGTGATGGGCGAAAAAAGTATGCTTGATGACATAAAAAAGCAAGGCTGATAAACGGTACGGAAACGACTATAGTTGTAAAATATCCAATATTTCGAAAGGCACAGCCTTTCTTCTTCAGGGTCTTACAGTCTTCAGGGTCTTTATCTGTAAGACCCTGAAGAAGAAAGGCTGTGCCTTTCGAAATATTGGATATTTTACAAATATAGTCGTTTCCATACCGTTTATCAGCCTTGCTTTTTTATCAAATCGTTTCATTATTTTATAGCTGATTAGATCCTTTACTACAGGATCTTGTGCTTCTATTCCGTAACGGTGGTCCGTTGCAAATACAGTTACTTGTTCATGACATAGTAGGTTTCGCGAATTTTTTCACTATTGTCTTATCTTGGGCGAATCATGACGGACGAATCAAAGCCAGCGAATCAATTAGAAAAACGCTGCTCGTTCTTTTCTCGACGCCATTTTGAATACCGAGGAGACCATGGGTTAAAAGTTGCTAAAAGGTAATTTAAGGGTTGGTCTAGGAGGAAGATAACTCGTCAGGAAAGGAGATTAATTTTAAACAATGTTTATAATAAAACCGCCATAATAACAACGTCTCATTTATTTCGTTTTCAGACCGACATCCACCTGCACAGTGACGAATGGGATCGAGCGCTCAGTGGCGAGGACTGGGAACCAGAAATGATCGTGGCAAAACTTCCCGAATTTCTTCAGCTTGTTAGAGACGTTCAACACTTTATTTCTGACAGTGATAAAGATAAACAAGCATCTCCAAAAAAGTAATCAATTATATTATATCTAGGTAAAAGTCGACAAGAAATTAATTTCAGGAACTTGCATGGCCATTTCTTGTAATGCCGATTTCCCTGTTTTTCCTTAATTGGAGAGGATTTTGTTAGCATGATAAAAAGACTATGTAAGTATGATTGCAAACATATCAGTGGAATACGCTTTTGTCTAAGCTTACAGGAGAAATAAACGAATACTTCACCAACTTTTCTTTCTGAAATTTACTTTTGTACTTTGCTGCGCTGGTATAATTTCCCCTTTTCACCACTGGTGGAGAATTTAATCCCCGCGCAGAGTCTGACTCCGACGAATCCGATATCCTGCACTTGCGCAGAGCCAGCCTTTTACCGGTCAGCATGCATTTCATACAAATTGAACCTGACCGGGCAAAGTGTAAAACTCGTTTGAAATAAGTTCCTTCGACGTTTTAAAGCAGACATAAAAGAATAACAGATCGAAATATTATGTTATTATTTATGTATTAAGTACTTTGCTGGTTATTTTTACTTCAAAATAAGCTGCTTCACCAAAAAAAAAGTGCGTGAGAAATACTTGTTTCAGCGTGAGAGCGTAAGGCTTTCGATTGCGCGAGTCTCACGTTTAATGCGTGAGGCTTGAAAGCTCTGAGAAAAGTGGAACCATTTAAGTAATGATCCGCATAAGAAGGATAGCGCTGAACGGCAATGGAATGTCAAGATTTTTCATTGTTACAACCAGTGATCTCATTGGACTAGACTCAAAAACCGCTAAAGGTAGGTGCATTTTTGAGACCCAAGCGCACAACATACAATTTTTAAAAGAAATTGTATTTGAGGAACTTCATCAAAGAAGCAAAATTATTAGCTATTGTCTTCTGCTATTCTGATTGGTTAAGCACGAACATTTCCTAAAATGTATTTGACGCAAATGGATTTTCTTTATTTTTATAATGAAATATAATTATTAACCATCAGCTCCTCCTCTATTCTTAAAATCAAAGATATTCTATGTGGGAAAGAGCTAATGCCGCAGAACAATGAAGTTTGCTATCGTTCTTATGTGGAACAATACTTAAAGATTCTCACCTTCCCATTCACGGCCGCCATCTTGCTGAATTAATTACGATTCTAGTCCCAGTCCGCCTCGGTGGAAAATGCCCCGGTCCATGCCCCGGCTGATTTTGGATGCTAATGCAAAAGTCGTCAAAACCTTCGATACCCCCGGCCCTTTCTCTTGTCAAATCGCGGAAAATTCCCCGCATATGCCCTGCTATGTCCCGGCCCGGGGGATGCGGGGGTTTACATTGACTAGCGCACAAGCTGTGGTTGAACAACTGAACAACCCGTCCCAGCAGGTGAACTTGACAAAAATGCCAGGCTGTTAGGAGGTACACGGATATGAAGAGTTATATTATTATTCTTGGACAAAAATCGTGGTATTTCGATTGTGTCGAGGCCATTACTGTTAATAAAAAGCTTCAAAGTTAGCCAACAACTATGTTGATTTTGTCATCTATCATTTGTTTGTTCATATAGCCATTTTCGAATCGTTTCGTTAAACGGGAAAGAAATCTGCGTTCTTTTTCCATCCGCTGTATATTTCAAAATAAAATAACGAATTTCTTTAACCTTAACTGTTTTACTTCATCTTCTGAAACGCTACCAGTAGCTGCAATTTACAGAAATCTGGTGTTTACATTATATTACTTTGAATCGCCCTCAGGAGGCCTACTGGTGTAACAGCTGTTGTAAAGGCACTCGCTGATATTCTAATGTCACTACAATTGGATACTGTTAATATAAATGCAGTACAACTGCGATGAAACAAAATTTTGTGCCTTGCATCAGATACAGTATTTTGCTTTAAGAGACGCTTTATACACTGAAATAACTACACAGTGACTACATAGTTTAAATGACACAAAGTATAGACCCCATGTGGTCTGGCCTCCCGTATGTGGCCACCTTAGTTTAGCACTTTGTGTGGTCCCTTACGACAGGTTTGACAATATGGCATTTGTTGGCATTGTGGCCGTAGCGGTCATGAATTCCAAAGTTAGATAGCCTTAAAATTAGTTTTGTAGTTTTCACAAAGCCATTTCCCAAAATGTTGATTAATATTTGCTTCAACTTGTACATGTTTAAGCACCAATAACCACCAATGACAGAAAACTGGTGTTTCAATTATAGAACTTGGAATGCCTCCTGGGAGGTCAACTGATTAAAAAAAAATCTCCACATTTTTCTACAAGGTACAATTACCTTAGATAAATTGTCGTTTTATAATTTAGTTTGCGCTTCAAGTGTTTCTTAGGTACGTTTCAGTCGAGAATCTCGTTACTTTGAAAGGTAAATGTAGTTTATTATCGTTTTGAACTTATTTCCATAGCCAGTTACATACACAGCCTGATGCACATCGCTTTTATTAAAAGTGAATAGACTGAAGAGCGCAAGTTCATTTTCACTCCTCGTAAAATACAAAATCATATTATCAAAACCAAGCTTGGATAACTTGTGTACTGACAGTGGACAATCGGACTTACATTTTCTACACTACACTGAATTGTTATGTTTAAATACGATAAACACGTGTTCTATTTGGTTATCTTTTTGTTCCTTTGACAATATGAAAATGTATCTGCCAAGCTGAATTTTTAATTTAGCATCATTTTGCACTTGCCAAAACAAACTTAACTAAAAGAACTGTAGTTTCGTCAATTTAAAAAAGTAATTCTAATATAGGGAGATGTGTTTACATTAACATTGGTGGAAAGGCACCACATGACACACTGGCCTACAAGTAATAAGAAAAATTCAAAGCATAACTGCGGTGGAATAGAGTTGTTCATTTCGATAAGACAAAACAAAGTAAATCTAATTATATTGTCATATGAGGGCGGAAATATACAAAGTTTCAAAAATATGATATCTCTAATTAATAGCCTGTGACTGCTCTACTAGATAAGGTTAATATTATGGGCCTAAGCTTTTCATCCAAGAGAACCAAAACAAACTCATTGTTCCAGAGAAAACAAGAGCGACTTGGAGCAACTACATCTATGAAACAATCAGAGTGAAGTAGCATTTGAAACAGTCTCACCTTATCAACCTGAGAATGCCTGACGTCATCCAAAATGGCGGACGTCAAGATGAAAATCGGAGAAAAAACTTGAAGAGGGGTGGCAATGTACAACGTCCAACAACATTCAACATTGCATGATTCACTGTTCAACATTTGTTGAACAGCAGTCGCAACAAATGTTAAACACCAAATGTTGAACCGTGTACTAACAATAACAAACAGCTAAAATAAAACTACAAAATACAAAAAAAGAACGTTACATATTTGAAATGGTATAATGCAAGTAAAATGTGTATTTTCAGTAAGAAGGATCGTTTCGAGTCCAATATTTTTCTAACAGTCAATAAAATGTTTTATTAGGGTATTTGAAGACATTCTGATATAACTTTAACATTCATTTTGCACCTATCGTATCACCAGTTCACCTTGAAACGAAAACATCTGAATACATTTCTATGGTTGTTTTGAAAGGGCTTAGCTGTAGACATTTTTACTTAAGATTTAATTTAACTTGGGTTCAACTGTCGTACACAATGGCAAGAAAGACGGACTCCTTGCTGAGAAGGGAGCGGGTATATTGCGTGGTTTATTTGTCAATGATTAAAGGTTTGCCGTAACCTGCTTGCTGTTTCCAATCCTTGCAATTCGGGAAAGTTACAACTGAAGTAGCAAAAAAGGGTTGCTTTAAAATAGGTGCAAAGTAATTTATTGATTTGCCTTACCTTACAAATCAACGATCGAGACCGAAATACTGGAAAATGTTGTTATTTTTATTACTAACCTCGCCTTTTGTAACATTTTACTTTGTTTTCACAGGTAGGTAAAAGATGGTGTTTAAATACGCCTGCATTGTTTTGCTGTTTTTCTTGGAAATTATTGGAGCCCAGGCGAGAAGTGCAAGGAAAGGCAAAATCAAGCATCGAGGTATAAGGTTTAAAACTTAGAAACTTTGGTCCGTTTATTTAAAGGAAGTTTAGGCGGAATTTAATTAACAAAACCGCGGTCTTGCGAACCCAATATTGATCGATATTTTAAATGTCGTTTGCTATAAACAGCGTAAGATGGCATAAAGCACATGGAGTCTAAAAAATAATTCATTAACTTAAACTTAAACCTGCTAATATAAACTGGTTTAGAGCTCCATCAAATCAGTGCTCTTAAACCACGGTACGTCTAAGTTGAGAAACGGTCCCTTGATTTTTACCTAATGGTATTACATGTTTCTGGTAAGTTTGCTTTCAATTGATGTACCCCTTTTTAAGCTTGTTTTTTTTTTTTAGTTTATCAGGCTTTTTATAAGTTATTTCAAAAACGCGTTTTCGATGGCCAGAAGAAAGGTGGAAGTGTAGTTTGATCTACGCACATCTCATTGGATAACTTAAGAATATTTCTTTACCCAGTATAAAAACCCGACCGATCACAATATAGGTTAACCTTCGGACGTACAAGCAAATGTATACTCCCATCGTGGTACAAAAGGGGGGGGGCGGGGGATGTGTGTGTTGCTGGACACCCCAGGGTTTTTGCTGTGTTACAATATTTTAACGTCGTTAAAATAGATAGCCCATCATCTCCTCTACAAAAGACGAGGTAGTTACATGTCTATAATGACGTCAAACGACGTAAATTACGTAAAAAAAAGCTACAATACGGGATACTAAAACAGACTAGAAAAGTAAGAAAACCAAAGTTTTTAACAATGTCATTTAACAACAAATAACCCAACATTTTGGTAGACATGCCTATCAAACTTGGTTGCCATGAAAACATTACATGTCGTACACAAAATTCACATCAAAATGTGTACGAAAAAAAGATGAACAACCACTGAAAGCCTTAGCTTTCCAAAATGAATGCCGCTTAAGAGATTTGTTAAGGCGCTGGGGAGGAGGGAGGGGGGGGGGGGGGGGGGGGGGAAGGTGGAATTCCCCTCTCCTGTACGCCCCTCCGAGGGTAAAATATGCTTCGAGATATATAACGTTATATCTGGAGAAAACCTTTGTTTGGATACATCTTTTTACAGATCCAGCAGAAGAACCTTATCCTCGACCAAGGCCTGCACCCACGCCAGGTACCCTTTATATAGCTAAAAATTTCTAGGTGATCAATCTACCGAATGGCCGTCAAATCACCTAGTATATATGGCCGTCCAATTATCTATTGGTAGTTTGCACGGCGCCCATGTTGGGGGTCAGAAACAGTAGAAATCGTTTGCATAAAAATATAGTTTTATTCCCAAAGGATGAAAATGTCACTGTTCTGACAACAGACCTGGCCGCCAACGGAAATGGCAACGCCATGGGAAAAAAAAAAAAGAATTCGTGCCCAAATACTTTGCATGCGCAATCGTTCCTAATTATAAGTTTAGTTTGTCTTGTGTGACTGGATTGTCCAAGAGCTGAATTCGAATGGACGGCTTTCCAGAGAAAGGACAATTAGCCGTCAGTTTTGGGGCTAAAACAGAACTTTTGAATTTACAGTGTACATACTGCGCAATCGCCGTTTAACTAGTACTTTCATATAGCGGATTCATGATCTCCACAGTAGCATATCAAAATGACTAGAGTGGATCTTATTTTTAAACAAATTCCTAACTCAGTAATACAAAACAATCACATTTGGCGCACCGTATAGTTGAGCATTTCTTGGCTAAGTGAGGCTTGTTCGTTTGACCTTATAATCACCTGTGCAAGGCAAACCACGATAATGGAAAGTGGCTGAAGTAGAATTGCTTTTGCAAACGCTTTGTTTTCAACTCGACGACTACTTCTTCATTGATTATACACGAACCAAACTGGTAATTAATTATCAGAATTCTACAAGGCTAACTTTCATCCCATTACGAGTATCTATTGCGAACGCCAGTTGTATGAAATTTGAAATAAATAACGGTACGAAAGAATACGACGAACTCCAATTTCTATAAAGTTACTTTAACCCCCTTTGTGCCTTTTTAAAGATTTTTATGAATTACTTTTAAATATTTTAGTGCTTTAACCAGGTTAGTCTATAACCAATATTTTACGGTCAATGTGATCTCAAATTATTTTTGTACCTAATTTGTACGTAAACACCCTAATCTAACTTGTACTAGGCATGACTATTGGGAAAGCCAAAAATCTTTTATTTGACAACGAGTGCCTGGTGGTGTTCTTCCCCGAATTAGTAGTATGAGGTCGTGGGATCAATTTACGAGCAATTGCTGCACAACTGATCTTAAACTTGCAAAAGGCCCGTATAAAGTACTCTCCCGTTTGTATATAGTATGTTCAGATCCTCTCGGGATGGAAAACAAAGACATACCCGATGCCCAGATCACAGCTTCGAGCGAGTACAACGCTGGACACGGCGCGTCCAATGGCAGACTTAATTTCAAGCCTGGAGGAGGAAAAATTGGCGCGTGGTCCGCAGGGGTCAATGACGGCAAGCAATGGCTGCAGGTGGATCTTGGACAAAACACAAAGGTGACAGGAATGAAGATCCAGGGACGACAAGACGAAGACCAATGGGTTACGAGCTATACTGTATCCTACAGCAATGACGGCACTACCTTCACAAGCTATAAACAAAACACGGTATGAAGTCCATTTATTGAACTTTATGTAGAGGGAGGATTTTCTCAACAACTTTCTTCAAACCCAACCACAGTACTTGTGATTTCGCCAATCGCAGTTAAAGCAAATCACGCAATTAGCCAATTAAAGTGAATCGGACCAAACGAAGGAAAGACGAAACTATCATTGCTGGTATTCCTAATAATTTAATAATATTCCTGATAATTTAATAATAATTTAATAATTTCCTAATTTTTTTTCCTAATAATTATGTATACCAAAGAAAAAATACCGTTGAGTTACTTTGAATTTGAATGTTATGGTTGTTTTTCAAACCTGCAGGTGTTACAGGGAAACAAAGACCGCAACACCGTGGTCTTGCACGTTTTCTCAACACCCATTAATGCACGCTACATTCGTCTGCATCCTAAAACGTATCATGGCCATACTTCCATGAGGATGGAACTCTTGGGTTGTCAGTCAGGTAAAGGTTATTTTCCTTACTTAGCCATTAGCAAACAGGGTCTCATATTTGAACACAGCTGCAATCGATCGTGCTGCATGCACATCGAAAAACGATGGGCGTTTAGTCCATTCGAAGCCGAAGTTAACGTATAAACAACTCTACAATGTTAACACCCGTGCCAGCTATATTGACTAACTAAACGTGACTAACATAATGAATCATGAAATGTACCATGTTAGCGTTTAATTATGCATCAAGGTCAACTATTTGGGACATGGTGCGACATTTCGCGCAATTTCACACATATAGTTTCAATTTTTCTCACTATGTTTGTAAGAAAACATGCTTGAAATTTAACCAACAATATTTAGGTAAAATAAATAAGGTAAACTTATCTGTGATCTCATTCTACAGGCGCAACAACAGCTTCTCCTTCAACACCAACACCTGGACAAGGTAATCAACCAACTGTAAACGAGTAAATTAACCCTCGGCAAAAACGCATAAGTGGGTTGAAACGTGCAACTGTCTCTTGTACGCTTCAAAACAAACTTCCGATTATTCGATTTGCTAAGAAGTTGTTACAGCCATATTTGGAAAATCAAGATAAAAATATTAACCTATCAATTCGCTAGAACAACTTGCTTCCAATCTCGAGGGACCGAGGGGTTTCCAATATGGTACTAAACAAAAAATGAATATTCGGAAGCTGTGAATGCGCGCCTACACGTTTCAACCCATTTATGGGTTTCTGTCCTCGGACGTATAGAGGGGTCACACCATGTACAAAAGGGGAACCCCCGGCCTTGGGTTTTTTGTGGTGTTCCAATATTTATAAAATATTTTAATAGATTACCTGTGATGTGCTCTACAAGATACGATATCATCGCATAGCCTTATTCTTTACGTGGGAATCAAAAGTTCTGTTTCAGCCCCAAAGTGCTGAATCAGCTCTGAGTCCTTAAAGCTAATTCAGCCCTTCATGGCGCCATTTTGGACATTAGTGGGCCTGATTCAGCCCACATTGTTGCACTGTTTTGGTGCTATTGGGCCAAAACAGCTCCATTTCAGGTCCAAAACAGCTCCTTGTTAGGTCCAAACAGCTCCGTTTTACAAGGGCTAAATCAGCCCCAAAAATAGGACTGTATTTTACTCACCGAAACAGCCCCAATTTTGGGGCTAAAACAGAACTTTAGAATTTACAGTGTAATTTTTTTGAAATCTTGACGATTATTTTGAGCATTATTATTATTCGATTATAACGTCGTTTAACCATATAAGGGCAAGAGAACGTGGAAAATATATGAGCGTATTATACTGTGGCATACCGATTTGACAGGTTAGCAACAGAACAAAGTTAAAATGCAATGCTCGCGTTGTGGCAAGAAAACATGGGCGAAAAATGATGGCTGTATTGACAGAGAAGTGAATTGATAATACGCGTGAATATTTTATTCATTGCTCGCATTTTTTCTCACCCCTACGGGACTCGAAAAAGTACTACGCAACTCGAAAATATCCGCGCATTTTATTTTTCGAACCATCAAATTAGGTATGTTTATTTTTTTTTTACATTTCAGCAACAGGTCAAGTTGACAGTGCTGGACAATGCTCTTCTCTCGTCTTCACAAACCCCGCGAATCAACAAAACTTACCGAATGTCACAATACCATCACCAAAATGGATCCAAACTCCATCTGTAGTGAAAATCGGCGGTAAGACATATGCTTATACTATTTCTTTAACCCTGTAACTGATCCCGAGAGTGCCAAATTTTTAAAAAGCCAAGATAAATCCTAAATTTCGTTATTTCAAGTACTGAAAAACAATTGGTACCATACAAAAGTACTGCTGAAGAGGTTTCATCTGAATGGTCACACCATAGGATTTCATCAACAGACTCAAAAGTTAGAACAAATGGTACCATGCAAAAGTACTGCTGAAGAGGTTTCATTTGAATGGTCACACCATAGGATTTCATCAACAGACTCAAAAGTTAGAACAAATGGTACCATGCAAAAGTACTGCTGAAGAGGTTCAGGAGGTTTCATTTGAATGGTTTCACCATAGGATTTCATCAACAGACTCAAAAGTTAGAACAAATGGTACCATGCAAAAGTACTGCTGAAGAGGTTTCATTTGAATGGTCACACCATAGGATTTCATCAACAGACTCAAAAGATAGAACAAATGGTACCATGCAAAAGTACTGCTGAAGAGGTTTCATTTGAATGGTCACACCATAGAATTTTGTCGACAGACTCAAAAGGTAGAACTACACTCCATGTCTCCATAATTGACTCTGGAAGTGAAAGCCGTTGAGTGCAATTATATTTGAAAATACATTAATTCTTTTGTAGTCCTTATACAATCAATTAAATTAAATAAAATTATATGATGAAGGGTCTGTTAAAACTATTATATCCCGTGCCCGTTGGTTGATATAAACTATTGATTTGCTGTTATTTATCTGGTTTTATTTAAGAGAACAATCAAGCTCTAGGACGAGTCATCCATTTGCATTACTTGCGGGAGCGGTTACTTAAACAAAAGAAATTCAACTTTGCTGCTATAAGAGAAACTATGGAACTTGTCCCAAAGCTGGAAATTCTCGCAGATACTCTTTACGTCAAGGTAAATATATACAACACGATATTAATACAATACAGATAACAAGAAGCTGTACACAGCTTGAACTCGTGGCGTCTTAACCCATTGTAGTACGTATTGATTCCCAAGTGCTTGGAGTGATTTTACGGAGAAACACAAGCTTTAAATTATTTTTTAAGAGTTTGACCACACTATATTTACTGCATTCAGTGCAGTAGCCGACACTTTAAACCCCGATCGCTAACTAAAATTGCAAGTTATATAAAACACAAAACTTTCCGGAACAAAAATCCCACGGCAATAAGCGACGAACACAATAATAAAGGTCCTACTCATCCATGAACGCCTTGCATTGCCTTGAAAACTTGCCGCCATCTTGAAATTAAGAGCGAGATCACGAGGTCGCGTGTCAACCATTCAGATTATTTTGCGTCGTCTAGGGATACGGGAAACTTTAAAAAAACGTTGCGATTTGTGACTACGATGAAGAAAAATCAACCGAATTTATCACTCGTCAGCTGCGCCACGAGTAAATACAAGAATGCAATAGATACACCTTATTCAATGGTTTAACAGATAATACGCGCAGATATTTTACGAGCTGCGTAGTATAACATACCATACCATACCTAACCCATTCCTAACCCATACCATACCATACCATACCATATCATACCATACCATACCATATCATACCCTACCATACCATATCATATCATATCATATCATATCATATCATATCATATCATATCATATCATATCATATCATCATACCGTACCATACCATATCATACCATACCATACCATATCATATGAAATCATACCGTACCATATCGTACCATACCATACATTTCACCATTATGTTTATCTCCACAGGATACAGTTGACCTTACAGGAATACAAAATATTAAGATATACGCACGGGAGATTGTTGGTGCATCAGGAAGTAAGATCGTTGTCTCTTCACCAAATTGGGATCAAAAGTATTCAACGCCAACATTGCAAACAGGAAAGAACGGAGATGATGGCAATGATGGTGTAAACGGCCCACAGGGTGAGATGAAAATCCCCTAAACTAGACAGTAATATACATTCCATTTGTTCCTTTTAAAACAACAACAACAACAACAACAACAACGATTTATTTTTCAAATAATAAAACAAAATATAGTAGCAACCCGCAAATAACTAGAGTTAATCATGGTGGGTTGCTGCGCTACTGTTTTAGGCTTTTACACAGAATCGAATGTCTTACATAGTAATTTCTTAGGTAGAAATGCACGGGTCACAAAATTTAAACTCAGCTTCGGAAGCGACTGGTGTTTCAAAACCACCCTTTGGGGAGTGGGGTGTAGAAAAAATTTTATGCTGAAAACGATCTAACGAGAGAGGGGTGAGGAAATTTGTGACAATAACTGAATAAATTTAGTTTTTTTTTTAAATTTGTTTTGCACTAACGAAATGGGTTAAAAACATCGACTGTGCCTCGTTTTTCAACCCACCTCTCGATGTTTGAAATTCCCGATGAAACATTCTTCCTCGTATTTGATATATTACTTCTACCATTGTCTAAACCAAAAAAAAAGTAATGAATCTTAACCAATACTTTTTGTAACTTGCAGTCGACATCTTTTGTGACACTATTAATGGAATTCTTGACGTCACATCTGATGCGGGAGATGGACACGAAGGACAAAATGGTGGTAATGGTGCAAGAGCGCCATCCAGCGGTCACACGGTAAGAGACATGCTCAGGATCTTTTAAAGCGTCTTCATTTAAAGAATAATTTGTCAAATTGTTTCATGAAATGTTATTTTTCTAAATGATTTTATTTTTTGAATCACCGTGCTCGCGAAAGACATATGCTGGGCGTAAGTTATCCAAGCTGACCTACTTTATATTTATAATTGCTTATGTGAAAAATCTCAATTTCATAGTAGTAAAGGGATGTGCCTAAATCATGCCGTCCAGATGAACGTCGGACACCTTATGGAGAGTTATATAACGTAATATCGACAATTAGAATTTATTTTCAATAAATTTTTAAGTGTAAAAAGAAAAGAAAATTCCCACTCAGGATTGAACCTGTGGAATCTGTGACCTCAGCTGGGCTTAGGCTTACATAGCCTACCGTAACACTGTACCACCTAGCTTCTCGGGTTGCTTTATGGTCCTAAATTTAACTATATAAACTGCTGCCCCTAACCTCAACTGACCTCAACTGAAAGCTAACCAGTTACTCCGTTATAGAAGTCTCAATAAGGTGTCCGACGTCCTTCTGGACGGTATGATTTGGGCTTGACCGTGGTAAAGGCCTTCTTTAAAAATACCATGTTATATTCTTTGAAGTGCAGGTGAGCGAGCCTCGTATTAATACTGTTTTCGGGAGGTATCCATTTCCAGTGTCCTTTGATCTTGGCACAAGTTGAACGGGCCAGGCATCAACTTAATCTTAACACCATAATTTGAATAATAAGTTCATTCAAGCGTACAAATTTAACATGATGATTTTTCTTGTGTTTGTGAGTATAGTCCTTAAGTGTGCATGGCGTCGCAAATTATACCTAAACGATTAGATCTAAGGCAAACTTAGAAGGGTTTATTTGTATGGAGTCATCAGACTATGATAAATTGTAATAAGATGCTGATTTTGGCAAGCGAGCATACATTTTCAAAAATTTCATCAGATCCCATAATTTCACAAATTTAGTTTAGTTATTTCAGTTTGTTCTAGTTTAGTTTAGTTTAATTTATTCATCACTTTAGGACGTCTTTTTAGAGGAGGGGCCGAGGGGGCCGCCCCCCTCCTTTTGTCTGTTTTTTTTTTTATCACAACGTCTGTTGGATGGTATTTTGAAATGAAGGACTCTAGTTTAATTAGCTCCCAGACCACTCCGGTCACTTGGATTTCGTTTGTAAAAGATGTTCGAGTTCATTCAGTCATGTTTCACCACAACCACATTTGCATTTTATTAAAATCTCAATATCTGATTCTCTTGTTAAATATGGGATCTTGGCATTTGCCAAATTTGAGCGCCCAGAATGCACCAGATTGCATCTCAGGGTAAATCCCATTGTGCCACAAGAACAAAGGAGGTTGAAATAATTTCATTCTCGGCATTATTACGTCAATGAGAGACTTAACCAGTGCACATTAAAGAGTATTAATTACTGGTATTTTAAGGAAAGGACTAATACGGATTTGTATGTGAGACAAGACTTTAACAAGAGAGTTGACTTAAGTGTAAGGCATTTTATCGGTCGAATCGGCCACTTATTTTGTGCATGCTGACATAAAATGTTTTCCTTGTAGCAACCAAGCAAAGGGTACGGTGTCTGTTCTGGCCAAACGCCTTATTGCACTTGCGATGACATCAAAGGACTCAAAGGAGTTACGGGACAAAGAGGACAAAATGGAGGCAATGCAGGAACGCCTGGTACGGCAACAGTTCAGTCTTAAGGAGCCTTCACACGATAAACTAAAGACACGATCAATATTTTGTAAAATAAAGCCTAAATTTAAAGTTTCAAATTGCAATCCATTGCTATCCCGGGTCATCTATAAGCAAAATAAATTACTGGAATTTTCAGTGTATCATTAGAGTTGTTTTCAATCGAGTGTCGTGAAGAGAAAACCAATGTAATCACCCGACCAATGACCGGCAGGGAAAGACAAGTCCTAACGCCTGGTTTTCATATGTCGGGAAAATCCCAGACGATCGGGGATATCGCTGTTTTCCGACCGTCCCAGATTTGGCCGACTTATGAAAACACTTAATCGTAGACATCCCCTATCATCTGGGGTGGTCGGGGACAAATCGGGAATCGAGTGTTTCTATTTTCCCGACGCGTCCCAGATTTCTGCTATGATCGGCGATTTTCCCGACATATCGGCAAAATCTGAGATGATCGCGAACAGCAAAATCCCCGATCGTCTGGGATTTTACCGACATATGAAAACCAGCCGGCTTTTAATGATCCAATCAGGACTGGAAGCAAATACATGTAGCCGGTAATTGCTCTTCACCTTCATCCACCAATGGTGATATCTTAAAAACATTTAGTTGGGATGTTTTATCGCGGCGTTTACTATTAATTTTATTAGGACTGGCTGACCAGACTGCTCAATTCGTAAATGGCATACACCATTTGATGGACTTATAGAAAATTTCTTCATATTAAAAGCCGTATAATTTCATTTACGAACTGATCACTCCAACCGGTCAGTTGTAACAAATGATAATACAATCAATCAATCAATCAATCAATCAGTCAATTAATCAATAATTTTATTTAAGTGTGAGAAAACTACAAGCTGGCCACGAGTGGCCTGCTAAATGGAGACACTAAGAAAAGCATTGAAAAAGGGTAATAAAATCCTTATAAGGGCACCTTAAGGGTTAGTTTTGAAGGTACGGTGAAACCTCGTTAATCCAGCCATCACAGCTGGGTTACCAAAATGTGGCCGAATTAACGGGGTAACCATACAATTAACAAGGTTGGTGTCATGTATGTTTATATGTTTTTCTTCGGGCTAAAAGAAGCGGTCGTAATAAAGAGGTGGTTGTATTAACAAGGTGGCTATTAAAGCGGTGTTCTACTGTTTAAACTGATTTACCTGCTAGTTTAATTTTAATTGTATATATCATCTTTTTATTTAGGAAATGGTGGAAACGCAGGCAATGTAAACATTCGATACAGAAACTTAAACGGACAGGTGAAATTGAAGTCGTGCAGGGGAAATGGAGCCCCACCAGCCACGAATGGAGTCGGGGGACAGGGTAAGGTGGTATTCACGGCTTTAAAGTAAGCAGCTGTCAATGGGTTAAGAAGCCACTAATGGTTGATTACTGTAAACGTTTCTTTGTCACCATATTTCGCTGCATAAAATCCAAATTCATTATTGGTTTTCTAAGCAAGACCGTGGGCGTGCAATGCAAACTGGATGGACGAGATGCTGTCGAAACCGTTTTTAAAATCGTATAACGCGCAGATTATCTGTGATTACGATATGATATACAATTATGCTAGGAGCAGTTTTCAGTTGAGTGTCGTAAAACCTAAATTACAGAAATCATGTTCTCTGGGCAATCACAACAGAAACAGACAATCCAACTCAGAAACTCGAAGCAAATACCAGAACTCGAAGCAAATAGTTTACATGTCGCCGGCGCCAAGCGCGGGAAAACACGTGTGAGTAAGTCACGATTTATTTTGGTTTTACTTCTGATTGGTTGAGGCAGTGGTACGAAATGTTTTAGGCATGGCAAAGTGTACCGATGTAAATCCAAGTAATCGCGAAATTACTTTCGATCCTCAATTAAAAACTGCGTCACTCTATAGAGCGTTTTCACTTGACGTCATAGCCACCATATTGGTGTTCCCGTACAAAAGAATTTTTAGTAACTTCTTTTGTTAGGAACACCAACACGGCTGCCATGGCCTTTGTCATTTGAGTCCCACGGGAATGAGTGAAAACACTCTAGTAAGGGCCTGGTCGCACTACAGTCAAAAACAAAAATTAGCCCGTGCAAAATGACATAAAAACAAAACAAATTCCACAAAAAGCGTGTCCCACCGGAGCGGTTTCTTTTGTTTTCCTCGATTTTTGCACAGGCGGATTTTTGTTTTTGACTGTAGTGCGATCAGGCCCTAAGATGAATAAAATGACACCCAACTTCAAGATTGTAAAATATTTTCTTCATTTGTAGGTGGTGCAGGTGGCAATGGAGGAAAGGGGAGAGAGTGTTTTCCACAGTATCTTATAGTGTGGGGCACCCGGTATATAGATTCCCATGGAGATAGAAAAAAGCCCAGACATCATGGTAATAAAGACAAGACGCTTGCATAATAAATGAATTTGAGCAATTGACTTTGTATTTCTTGTTAATAAAAATGTTTAATGTTATTTCACTTGTATAATATGTAGTATTTTATTTTATATAAATATTTATTGTTAATAAAAGAATGACAACAGTAAAAACTAACAAACTAACCCTATTTATCTCGGATCACTTTCTGTTATTACGTTTTTCGTATTTATTAATTATTTTTTCAAAATGTCTGGATAATAGCAGACTATCTAGTTATAATTTTTAGAAAAAGGAATTAAGACGCATTATAATTTTTAAACAAGACATGTTTGGACCCTGATTGCAACGGTCTTCTTCAGTTTTAATAAGAAGAACAATTTACAAGTTAATTTATAGAGCTCTATAACTTTAAAATTTTGTCACTTATGTCGAGTTTCTTTTGCTTTCTTTTCTTTTTTTCTATTTCATTTTATACTTGTAATTGTCATTGCTTTATAGAGCTCCTTTAACTTGCAAATTGTTCTTCTCACTACAACTGAAGAAGACTGTTGTCAGAACGGTCTAAAATTGTGGCAGTTTCTTGGTGTTTGTTTTAATAACCAAATGACGTAAAACAAAATATGCAAAAGACAATAAACAATACCCACACCATAACACAATAGTTAACTAACAATAGTTTCCGAAACACTAAGAAATATCTAAACATGTCTTGTTTAAAAATCAAACGCGTCCTCTTTTTTTAATTATTAATTATTTATGTTGCTTTATAGGTAGTGCAGAGCATAAGAGAGAAAAAAGAAGGCAAAAATTGAGAAACTCTAAAGGGGAATGTCCTCAGCGTCCAGGTGAACGCTTCAGTTGCCTGGACAGAGGCGAAAGTGAAAGCTTGCGAGGTGATAAAGGTGATGATGGCGATACAGGAGCGCCGGGATCTAGTAAGTGATGTCCTGCAATCCGGCGCAAAATAAATTGTAAAAAATACTGCATTCTACACGCATTCTGATTGGTCATTACCAATTATCTACTTGGGCACAGACGCACCGCTGACGTCACGGAGAAGTCTAAGAAGTCCATCAATTGGAAATGATGCATGCTATCTACGAATTGACCGGTCTAGACGGCCAGTTCGAAAAAATAATGGCCTATATTTTACGAATTCACTTCCCCCATTGGCCAGTTCTGACAAATGGCAAGCATCCTAAGTTAAAAAGCGCAATAGAAACCACACTGGTCACACCAAATCGGAGACAGGTCAGTCACAAAGCCGAATGTGGATAGGGCCTGGGGATCCTCCTGGGGATATGACTTTTTTCCTTTCACGCGTTCTTTTCACTCAATCTCCAACATTTGATCTTATCTTCGAATTAAGATGGCTTGGTCTTTGACATACAAACAGCTGTAGTTTATGCCAGGCTAGGTGAATAATTTATGGTTGTTTTCAGCTCCTAATACCCCAGGAAATGCTGGTTCTGTTACTGGGTCTGCCGTTCAAACCGGGACATTAGACTCAACCAGTAAGCAAAGCTTTCCAACGTCATTGCTCATCTTAATTAGAAGACAGGCCGAAGATCTGTTGCTAAGTAGCAGCGATGATCAGAAAGGCAGAGAAGCATTACAGTTTGTATTGAATGTGACAAATGAAAACAGTGGAGATGAACAGGTGGAACGGATCAAGAAATGTAAGTTTCTATAAAACTTGTATTTCTTTAAGTTTGACATGTATGTAAATATTTTTACATTTAGTTTATTAACCCTGCAGGTATTTGATCTAGCATCAAATCTAAACCCAAGGAAGCACGGGTTAAAGCCAAACATTTTGATGTATCCTGTTACGCAACTTTGCAGAGGGAGGGCGGTTTCAGGTTGGAAAAACGTCCGTGGCCAAAATGCCGTGGTTTTTTGCACTTTGATGATTGTTTTTCGTCAGATTACAATTGTGAATAAAATACCAGTCATTCTCTTATTTAGAGCGAGTAAGATAATTCTGGAAAAAAATCTGACAAAAACATAATCATTATTATTTTATTTTTCCAGAATTATCTTCATCAATAATCCTCCTTTATCTCCTTAAGGGAGAATAGGCTGCAATTATCTTACTCGCTCTTAATTAATCTGATAATGATGATGATGATGATAATGATGATGATGATGATGATGATGACGATGATGGTGATGGTGATGATGATGATGATGATGACGATGACGATGACGATGACGATGACGATGACGATGATGATGATGATGATGGTGATGATGATGATGATGATGATGATGATAATGATGATGATGATGATGATGATGACGATGATGGTGGTGGTGGTGGTGATGATGATGATGATGGTGATGATGATGATGATGATGATGATAATGATGATGATAATGATGATGATGATGATGATGATGATGATGATGACGATCGTTTCCCAAAATTTCTGTTCCCTTTTTTAAAACGTTAAAATCGTTTGGAATCCAACAATAATCTGTGCATGTCTTATGATTTCTTACAAGTTCAAGGTGGTACGATGCTAGGAATTGCTTTTTCTTGTTGTCGCACCGCGATACGATTTCGATAATTTGCTCAACTCTAAATGCGTTCCTTTAAATTAGGAACAGACATTGATAGGTCCACTTGTTCCTATATCTGAACAGCAAGACTAATTTCAGTTCAATGCATACCGATTTTAAGAACGTTGTTTGTTCGAATGTTTTTCAAAATAAGGGAACACTACTAAATGGGACCGAAATATTCCCCAAGAACCGCACGGTTTTTGTCCACCAAAACCAACAATGTGCAAGATACCATTTATAGTGAGAGGCCTTCGATGACAAAAGTTGAAATAACGTTGAATCCGTTAAATCCGTTGTTTCCATCTTAAAAAGGAGTTTATTGTCGATAATGTATTACACCTGATCAGTTCACTAACACTGCAAGTTCCGACCGAGATAAACTATCTAATATCAAATGGGAAAGACGGATTGACGGATTTGACGGGGATATGAATACTTAATATATCATATTATAATATATTACGCTTGATCAGTACACTTGCACTGCAAGTTCCATCTAAGATAAACTCTCTAATATAAAATGGGAAAGACGGATTAACGGATTTAACGGGGATGTGAATATTAAATTGTATATATAATATATATTTTTATATATTACTTCTCTTTGTTACTGTAAGTATCTTTAGGGTAAATATATATATATATATATATATATATATATATATATATATTTAATATTCATATCCCCGTTAAATCCGTTAATCCGTCTTGCCCATTTCATATTAGAGAGTTTATCTTAGATGGAACTTGCAGTGCAAGTGAACTGATCAAGCGTAATATATTATATATGATATATTAAGTATTCATATCCCCGTTAAATCCGTCAATCCGTCTTTCCCTTTTGATATTAGATAGTTTATCTCGTTTGGAACTTGCAGTGCTAGTGAACTTATTAAGTGTAATATATTATCTACAACACAAACTTCCTACTAAGACGGAAGCGGTGGATTTAACGGATTCAACCGGAATATGAAAACAAAAATATAAAAGTAGTTCAAGTTAATACTCCTTGTAACTGTAAGAGTCTGTATGTTTCTTAAAGTTTCCTGTTTTACTTTCTTGTCAGTCCCACAGAACAATTTCACGACTAAAGAAATCAATACCCTATCTGCTCCCATCGAGTTTTAGTTATTTCCTGTTTTACTTTCTTGTCAGTCCCACAGAACAAATCAATACCCTATCTGCTGACTTCGAGTTTTAGTTCTTTCCTGTTTTGCTTCCTTGACAGTCCCACTGAACAATTTCAAGACTAGTGAAGTCAATTCCCTATGTGCTCACTTCGAGTTTTATTCTTTCCTTTTTTTCTTTCTTGTCAGTCCTACTGAACAATTACAAGATTATTGAAATCAATACCCTATCTGCTTACTTCGAAAATCATACACAATAATACGAAAAAGAAAGTAACACAACTGCGAATAGTTGGCAAAAGCGTGTTTCAACTTCAATCATGGACACTTTCTGCTCACTTGTTTTGCACTGAGAACTTTACATGGACATGTGAAATAAGGTTGCGTTACGTTTAAATCAAGCGTTTTGAAGTTAAGATATTAATACCGTTTTCTGTCCAATTGTTTTTGATATAGCTGTGAACAGTTCGCAACACAGCGTATCAAATTATCGCGACGTCTGCTTCAAACTAGTTCACCATTGTGTTCGAAACTGTAGGTCTAATGAAGCTACGGAATATCAAAAGGCGACATGATCACAGGGGGCAATAAAGGACAAAAGCCTGCATCTCTAGGTGTCTTCTTGTATCGTCTCGATTCGATGTAGGTAATTAGGGCAAGAAATCCGCATTTTGACTTTGCTGTCAACCGCTTATATCATGTAAAATTGAACAAGTAGCTCTGGGTGACATGTTTTTAATGAACTTTCTCTTCAACTAGTTTCATTCACGAATGATCGCAATGAGTGTGTATTCTGCAAAGAGGTTGTTTATCAATATTCATCCGATACACAATACCCGCCGATTGCTAAATACATACAGGTCAAATGGCGTGAAAATGCATCTTTTGGCGTCTATAAAAATGCATCTTTCAATTATATAAATGAATACACATCGCCTATTGTTTAATTTAATTGTTTAATTTAATTGTTTAATTGTAACTATTGTTTAATTTAATTGTTTAATTGTAACTATTGTTTAACAATTACATACATGCAAGGAACTTTCAATGTCAACTAGACAAGTTTACTACTTATATTCTCAAAAAGAGTTCAGTAAAAACCCAACAATAAGGGTTCAGTTTTGTCTTTTTCGAAAAAAACTAAGTGTCTTGCGCGTTGCACATGGCCAGGATGGAACTGGATTGTATCTTGAAAAAATTGGCCAATATCTTGAAAAAAATTGGCCAATTTTTTCAAGTTTGTCGCTTCTCTCTTGGAAAACTCGCAAAAACTCTGATTATGGTTTATTCTCTCTTTGAGAATTCACTTGATATCTTCTTCTTAGTTTTCTACAAGCATTTCATGCACGATAAAAGTACTTAGTTTTAATTTGGAGCAGTTTTGACCCCAAAAAACTCAAAATCACCACGACATAGCTCCTTTAAGCTGGGCGAATCTTTCAATCAGTTATATAAAGAATACACATCGTTTATCAAAACTATTGTTCAACAATTCCATGCATGCAAAGAACTTTCAATGTCAACTGGATACGTTTGGTACTTATATTATCAAGAAGAGTTCAAGTTAGTCTGCGCCATATCATTGCGTTTCGCGCATTGTATTGGCTTGCTAGAGAGCTCGAGTTCTGTCCAATTCATAACATTTTCCCCTCGCGACTAAGCAAATGTCTGCGCCGATGGTCGATCCACTTAGTTGTGGCATGATTTCGAATGTGATCCAAATCTTCTGGCAGCACGACTCAGCAGAGAGTTTGCTGTCCTTCCGGTTTGAAAATGAAATTCGGGGTCTCTTAGAATCGCTTGCCATTGCCCGTAGCCGTGTCGTTCAAGTCCCGTTTTTAGATATCGGTCCTCCTCGGGGGTGAACAACATTTGTTTTCGTCGCGCGCCAATTTCAGTAACTATGGACGCGTGTTCTCTCTTTAGTCTTGGAACCCTTCGTAAAGGCGTAGGCGGCGGTGGTGTTTTGGGGCTCGTTTCGACTTCCTCGGTAGGAGACATGTCGCCTTTAACGTCAAGAAGACGTTGATTTGTCCGAAAGCCTTGAGCGCACGTCCATTTCTAACTCCGATCCCTTGTCGCCGTGCAATCTTTCCAGGAATTCGTGCGCTTTTGTAGCGACCTCGCGCGATCGTTGTTTTTGATAGTGAACTCTCGCCACGACAGAGCTGTGTTTCTGGTCCTCGGAGATTGCGCTTTGCGCGCTACTGCTGAGATGTTTGGAGCTCGCAGTTTCAACTATTTGTCGATAGCGAGTCGGGTGAACGTACTTGCCAGTTGCGTCGAAAACTAACTTGCTCATCAGTTCTCCCAGCTTGTTTTGCTGTCCCCCGTTTCTCGTTACTAAAACATAATCGCAGGTCGGCTTGAGAAGAGGGCGAATGTGATTGATGTATCCATCCAACACTTGCATGCTAGTGTCAGTCAGGAATAGAGAATCGAAGCCGTATTTGCCCGCTGTTTTGAACATTTTCTGATCGATAAACCCGCCGTTCGTCTTGGCTTTGTTCACCATCTCGACGGTCAAATACTGATATGTCATTGGGCGCGATCCTTTGACCTTGATAAACAAATACACAGCGAGGAATTTGGTAGCAAACGATAAGTCCAACGGGGATACCGTACCCTGTTTCTCCTTGCACGCGTTCAGCACGCCCTCGTAGCGCGGCAAGAAACGCGCCACGACTTCCAATAGCTCCTCTAGCGTTGCCCAATGTCCCTTGGCTTCTAAGGCGTCGATATCGAGTTCGCTTGTCCACTGCAATCGCATCATTTTGGAGACGGTTTTGCGCACCCTTTTCAAGTACATTTCTGTTGAAGACAGCCCTCTCAAAATGGAGTCCGATGCGCCGTTCACTTTTCGAAAGTCTCCTAGTTCTGCAATGGCGTCCAAGTAGCCCAGACGTCCTGCGTGCCCAAGCTTCCAATCGTCTTGCATCGTGTCGACAAATTTAAATAGGAGATTAGGAGAACATAAACTAAAGTCGACGATGTCAAAAGTGAGCTCCTCTTCGTCTTCGCAACAGAATTTCAGAAATTTCAAACACTTGCTGACAATTTGTTGTGCTTGGCGATCGCTTTTACAGCCGCCGCCACTGCCGGTTAGCCAGGATAAAAAATCTCGAGCAATATCGCTTGACCTGTCAAAAGACGCAACTGTCCTGATTTTACGTCGAGTCTTCTGATCGGCGTCGGTTTCATTTTCGTTGCCCAAACACGCTGCTTCAATCTGAGTGCTGTTTGGCTTTTCGTCGAAATGAAAATACCAACGGTGTTTGTTCTTTACGTGTTTTCTACAGCCTCTTTGCGTGGCAAATCCATCGTGATTGCAGGTTTGAAGTGGACAGTGAAAAAGGCCATCAGAATCATCTTCTTCTAAGTGAAGCCTCTTTGGTTTGGGCGATGCGTTTGCTAACTTTGACCAGTCGATCTCGTCTTCTCGTTTGTTCATCTCTAGCACCAAACTTAGCTGGGAGATTTGAAAGTTTTGTCGGCTCTCGCGCGGTATACTACATATATTAGCCGACTTGTTTATCCTTCCCAAGAGATATTATTCGATGTTTGGCTAAAAAAGCTTTTCCCTTCTCGCATTATCTCTTGCATGTCCCATTGTTCGCACAACACAATAATTAAACAAATTTGTTTTAGGGCCGACACATAACCAAACGGAACAAAAGGACAATTCCGAACTTGCACGGACCTGCATGCCCTAATAACGTGATTAAGCATGTTGCAGGCAAGCCTGACTGGCAGAGAAGTGGTTCTTTAGAATGGCAGACTAACATCGGGAACGCGAGGTCCTGATTGCTAACGCTAAATAAGATCCATCGTTCCCGTTACTTAAAGCGGTTAAAACAAAATGGAACGCCAGTTCCTGTTCGATTAAAAGCGCAGCTTATTGTGGTTTAAAAACGGAACAATAGTTCCCATTCAGTGGAAATAGGAACAGTTTGATTAGGAACAAAGTTGTTTCTTTGTGACACTAATAGGAACCTTTTAAACAAAATGGGAACGACAAGCAGTCAATTAGGAACAACACGTTCCTCATTGCGCATCGGAGAAGGCTTAATCGGAACAACTGGTCCTCATTGTCGAGGTCAACAGCGTAATATGCTAGTTAACGGGAACAAAGTGTTCCTTATATTTTGGGTTAAGTGGGCTGTCAAATAAGGAACATTTGTTCTCCTTTCTCTCAAAAGGGAACAGATAGAAAAATCGGAACAACCCAAAAAGGACCTTTTGTTCCTAAGCAGATGATAACGGAACCAGTTGTTCCTTTTCACCTCAATAAATAGGAACTTCGTGTTCCTAAGTACTACAAATAGGAACCAGTTGTTCCTTTTCATTTACATTAATAGGAACTTTGTGTTCCCAAGTACTACAAAGGGAACCAGTTGTTCCTTTTTTACCTCAATAAATAGGAACTTCGTGTTCCGAAGTACTACAAATAGGAACCAGTTGTTCCTTTTCACCTCAATAAATAGGAACTTCGCGTTCCCAAGTAGTACAAATAGGAACCATTTGTTCCTTTTCACCTGAGTAAATAGGAACATGAAGTTCCTATGTACTACAAATAGGAACCAGTTGTTCCTTTTCACCTGAGTAAATAGGAACACGAAGTTCTTATTTACTACAAATAGGAACCATTTGTTCCTTTTCACCTGAGTAAATAGGAACACGAAGTTCCTATATGTACTACAAATAGGAACCAGTTGTTCCTTTTCACCTACATAAATAGGAACTTCGTGTTCCTAAGTACTACAAATAGGAACCATTTGTTCCTTTTCACCTGAGTAAATAGGAACACGAAGTTCCCATGTACTACAAAGGGAACCAGTTGTTCCTTTTCACCTCAATAAATAGGAACTTTGTGTTCCTAAGTACTACAAATAGGAACCAGTTGTTCCTTTTCACCTCAATAAATAGGAACTTCGCGTTCCCAAGTAATACAAATAGGAACCATTTGTTCGTTTTTACCTGAGTAAATAGGAACACGAAGTTCCTATGTACTACAAATAAGAACCGATTGTTCCTTTTCACCTACATAAATAGGAACTTTGTGTTCCCAAGTACTACAAATAGGAACCAGTTGTTCCTTTTTAACTAAATAAATAGGAACTTGGTGTTCCCAAGTACTACAAATAGGAACCTTTTGTTCCTTTTCATTAATATAAATAGGAACTTCGTGTTCCCAAGTAATACAAAGGGAACCTTTTGTTCCTTTTCACCTCAATAAATAGGAACTTCGTGTTCCTAAGTACTACAAATAGGAACCAGTTGTTCCTTTTCACCTACATAAATGGGAACTTCGTGTTCCTATGTACTACAAATAGGAACCAGTTGTTCCTTTTCACCTGAGTAAATAGGAACTTCGTGTTCCCAAGTACAACAAAAGGAACAATTTGTTCCGAATTTGCTGATCTTTGTTCCTTTAACGGATTTGCGAAGGAACAAAAGTTCCTTTTTGTACATATTTAATTTGTTCCTAAAGTAATTAAATTTTGAGTCGAATCAAATCACTTAAAATCCTAAGTTGAAAATGTTTTAATATGAAGAGTAGCCCAATAAGACCTTGCACAAAATACCAAGTTAAAACTTTGTGTTTAAAGCCAAAATTTTTGCTATCATTACTTTTGGGGAATGTATATGATGATGGTGGTGGTGGTGGTGATGATGATAGTGTTGATGATGATTTTCGGTAGGATATCCATCTGATGGATCATAAGCTTCATCTTTATACAGTTATAAAGAAATTTAAATGGAGTAATATATAAACAAAAAAAGAGATGTGTACAATGTATATATACCCGTTTGCAACTGAATGTATTTATATACCATACATACATATCATACATGTATTTGCATCGAGCACTCCTACGACTGCGTGAAACACTATTTATATTGTTTCTATGTTTATGTATCATACATACATTTTTTTTCCCATAGAAAATGATACAATTTGGTTGGAAACATGAAAAGTATAATAATATATAATGTATATACTTCATAAAAAGCAACGTTTTTCTTTGCAAGCGTGAATATATCAAATTAAAATTATTAAACAACTATATATAACAAATTTAATGACGCCGTCCTTTTTCAGACGTTAAGCGAAAGCTTGCTTTCCTGGGCAAATCAGGCTATGACATTTTTGGAAACAACAAACAGTTTGCTCCTCGCATCAAGTGGGAAGCTCTTGAAGGTACCGTGGAAGATGTCAAGGATGCAGCTGAAAAGTATGAAAATGCTTTCAATGAGATCATTAAAGCCCAAGTGGATGCTGAAAACTTCCAAGAGGTCAGTAATCCCGGCCTACTTTCAATACACAAATGGGTATTTACTTTCAGTTTCAGTTCGTATTTCAGTTTGTATTCAGTTTCGTATTTCAGAGATATGTTTGCATTTATTTTATTCTGATTGTACCCGTCATATTATTTTTTTTCCCTTTAAATTTGAGACTCGCCGTGACGCGGAGAGCTTAACCCGCAATCAGACACCGATTTTTTGGGAGTGAAAGTTAGCAAAACTCTCCCCTTTTACGATCCGGAACTCCGAAATAAAACCGTTTTTTAAAATATTATGTACCTCCATGCTTAGTAATAGTGATTCACTATAACAGCCACATGATGTGTTAACAGTAATTGCCTTTTTAATGGAATTAACTATGTAAGGTTTTTGTTTTCTCCAAAGATCGGGGCTAAAATATCTGAAGTATCAGCACAACAAGTAAATGCAGAAAAGGAACGACTTAAGCAGGCTAAATACATTGCGGAAACTGAAAAACGCCTGTATATTAAGGTAGCTGTGTGCATGTATGACTCTATTCTAACAAGAAGGGATCATGGAGGGGCAGAGGAAGTTTGTAACTTAAACTATTGTCTAGCAACCAGCCAAAGTTATGCTTTGATGGAAAATCGCGCGTTGACATTTATCCGTTATATCGGGGTAGATTTTACGTTTGAGCTGCCGGATTGTATTCGTTATAACGAGGATTTCGTTGTATCGAGGTTCGTTACATCGAGGTTCTGTTCCATACATTTTACATGTAATTTTGCCGGGCTAAAGAATATCGTTCCGGCGTTATACCGAGGACTTCGTTATATAGAGGTTCATTAAATCGAGGTTCCACTGTACATCGTGAAGTAGTTTCATTCGTGCTCAGAATAAAAATGTTCTTGAGTGATCATAATTCTCGCAATGTACCGCCTGATGACATGTAAACATTTTTCATAGTGAAACATGTCTAATTCGTAAACAGTCTAAACATGCTTCACCTCAGTGGTCGTCTTGTTAACATTTTGTTAATATAGTTTCCGTTTTGTTTTCATTTCCTTTCTTAGGGTATCAAATTTGAAGAACAGAAGATGACCATCATTCTTGAAAATGTTATTAAAACCCTTGGCACAACTTATGAGAACGGGAAGTTTAACGTAAGAGACTTCATAGCAGTACTTCAAGGTCTGGTTGGATTCGGCAAAGCCATAAAAGGCGGGAAACCCGGGGATTTCATAGAAGCAGCTCTCGGTATTGCGGAATCTCTGCGCGGGAAAAGTTGCCTTAAATCGCTTTCTTCATATACAGACAGTATCAGAAAGTGGTTGACTTTCGGAGAGATTTACCAACCCTACGAAGATTCCAGCCAGTTGGATTTTGATCAACTCGACGTTTCTTCAATCCCTGATATTATGAAGGTAGGAATTCGTCAGGAGCAGTGAAGCCAATGAAGCCAATGAAGAATGGCGTTGTACTGTTTTTCCTGATATCATTTTAGTGCCGATAAAGGAAACTACGTAAGCATTAACACATTTTGAGCTTTTCTTTTCTTTTATCTAAATATTTCAGAGGCAGAAAATTTCTATTGACACTGAAGGTTTGTTAAAAACTTTTAGTAGAAATACAAAATTAACGCGATACGATATTTCGATGTCTTTGACATCATTATCAAGTTTCAAGTTCAAGTTCCAAGTTTCATGACAAGTTTATTCATTCACACTTATTCAATTACAATACACCAACAATAAGGAAAAAAAAGAAGTATTAAAGAACAGAGCTAACTGTACATTGAATTAAACATAACAAAGGAAAAAGTGTGTAGCAGCCAAAGGAGCCAAGCTTTCGAGTTGGCTACTACCATAGAGCGGTTACAAGTGGGTGGAGGTTATACAGTACTTTTAGAAACTAGAAATAGAAAATGACAGAAAATGACAGAAAGAAAAGGTGAATATAAATTAATGAAAAAAAAAATGAGAAAGGAAATCTTATCTCTCGAATTCACTAACTCCTTTCACCTTTCTTAACTGACCTTATTTCGTACACACAGCATTTTTTATCCCTCCGAAAACAAAAGGCGCCGCTTATAGAGTTCTAAAGTGATGTCGCAGGCTCAATGTAAACAGCCGACCGGTCGATGGAATGAAATTTTTTCTCCCATTGCTATATGACTCGTTCGACGCTTCGTGTATTCACGAGTTTTAAAAACAAACAAGCACATTTTCACCTTCTTTCTTTATCTTACGTTCAGGCGAATCTTGAGATGAACAAGGAACAGTTCACGAAGGAATTAGTGTGCCTGTTGGAGGCGACATTGCCCCCAGCCAAAGCAGAATTTGAAGCGGAAGTGGAGTCATTCTTCATCGCAGGAGCTTCTCGTATTGACCTGATAGGAAAGTGTTTGGACCTTGATAATGATATCGGGGGATACTTGTTTGATATTCCGCTCCTTGAGGAAACCGAGAAGGCAATTGCTGCTGTTGGAAAAGGCGTAGGTACGTTAATCTGAATAAATACAGAACTAGATGAACGTATAGAGACTGATGTCCTACTGATCACATCATATTTGACTTTTAGACGTAATAATAATCACCAATAAAGCTATAGGTGACTTACTTGCTTCCCCTCTCTCGTCGCTCCAGGTGAAGCATAGGCCATCAAAAATACCTCACCAGAAAAAAAAAACAATAACAAAAACACCTCACCAGCGAACTTGCACTTCTTGTAACCTCTGTTTAGGTGCATCCCAACTTCCTCAACTCAGCCTTGACCTCCATGGGTGTCAGAAGTGGGATCGATATGACAGTTTCCTGGCGGCCTCACTGCCCTGCTTCATATGCCCTCTTACTGAGTGCATCTCTCAAGTCTTGCTGCTTTGAAGTTGTATATTTTCCGTAACAATACCCCCCTCCCCTGCTCAGGCTCAGGAACTCCAAAAAAGCCCAGGGTAAAGAGTTTAAATCACAAATATACTTTCATACTTTTTCGTGTAAATAAGAACCTTTTTCTTTTGTTTAAAACGCACAAGACTATTTCATTAGGCGTTGAAGATGGTTAAAAACTGACAAGTGTGCATCAAGTTGTGTATCTTGTAGCCTGTATTTTTTCTGATTGGCATTCTGTTTTGCATTTTTTTTTGGTTTAAAGACACTCCTTTGAGCACTGCTCTTCAACAGAACTTTATGGATTACCTTCTCGGCACATATAGAACACTGGAACGTTCATTCATTAGAAATCTCTATGAGCTTCACAAAGCTTTCGTTTTCCGTACACTGTGGGAAGGAAACAATCCACTGATATCGTTTCAAAGGGTGGCCAGTGAGAGTGCGCGTGGGACTGGGCGACTCAATGGAGCTGTCGAGCTGACAACCGTACTACAGAAGATGAGAAGAGATCAAGATAAAGCCGTCAAGTGCTTTACCAATAACATTTACACCACTGGCATAAAGAAATGGAGTTTTGATAGCACAACAGATAAAAAGGTGAGTCCATCAACGCCATACACAAAAAATAATACCCGTATGGTTTCTCTTAATAAAGTGACCATTCAATACTTAAAAAAGTAACCGTTCAATATAGATGAACATAGAAAAAATAACTTGTTTCTAGGGATAGGTGACCGCGACCACTTAATACAGGTTTGACTGTAGCCGTTTTTATCTCGTGAATACGCGAAGCGTTGAACGAGATATCGTATACGCAGACAGACATGCAAATTTTCACTCGTTCCATCATCTGTAAACTTTTTTAAATTCTCCAGTGTACTTACATGTTAAAAGATGATTGTAATTAAGTCATCCAGTTGTCAAAACAGTGTCGTTTCCCACAATGCATATTTATGTTACGCTAAGATGTTTAGGTCGTTTTAAATCTGTTTTACTCTTCAATTCTTTGACTTCAAACTCAGTATGGAAAATTAAAACCGATCTATGGACTTAACCTCACGTTGTTTCGTATTCACGAGATGGCTCTTAGAGCCCTTTGATTCATTATATGCGCTTAACAGTCATAAAAGACCGAGAACGCGCCGAAACCGAAGATTTAAAAAAAAACGCTCTTAAAGTGGAGACATTGAAGACGCGATGATCAAAACCAGAGGTTTTCGAAAACTATGACATAACAAGACAATCGAACTGTAAAGTAACGTTTCGATCGTTTTCAAAAACGAATGAAAACGCATGCGCGTGGGTGGACTGAGGCTGTGGTGATCAACCCGTCAATCATTTATTCCAGTGGGACTTGTTCTCTCCAACAAGTATATGTGAAGCAGACCCATTTTGTATAGGATACAATAGGTTTTTCATACTAACCTTTACTCTCACATTCTTAATTGTTTTCCGTCCTTCAGATGTTTGAACAACTTGCTCAAGGATACGCAAGATTCAGCCTTAAAGTTGATCAGAGCTGTGACACATGTTACAACCTTCGGCTGTTGAAGGTATTTCCTTAGTATATAAGGCTCAATTGCAAGGAATAACACTTTCATGGTTCCTTTACTCCTGCTATACCAGATGGTGAATACGCGACCTTTGTTCCGGAAATAGGTAACCAACTGATTAATTAACGACTCACTGTAATTAAGTCAATTTCAACCTGCAAAAGTTTGTTCTCCAACATATGCATACCACCAAACCCATAGCTTGGCGGGCCGTATGGCAAACCGGTCCATGATGAAAAGGAGCATTCTAATTGGTTCTCTGAGCGGTTGGAATTTTGCAATACGGACTTCACCAGAAAAAGAACTCGACCAATATTTCCCCAATACGCACTTCACCAGCTCTAGTTCAATAACACTTAAAATGTGTAAATGTAAGTGAATAGTTTGCTTTTAATCATTTTTCAGATATACATTGAGCTTTTTGGCAAAGGAAACCAGTCAGCCAATGTTCCTGTAACGGTTCTACTTCAAGTACGCCATCTCAGTGTTTCTTACTTTCGAGCTGGTGACAAAACCATCAAGCAATACCGCCAGCCCCTAGGCTCATACAGGAATATCAAGTTTGACCGGTTTACCATCACTGATGACGCGGAGTGCCAAAACAGAAAGACAAAAGGAAGTGAGTTGCTGAGGATTTTCTTCTCGAAACACATTTTATGTCAATTTTATACAAAACACATATAAGAGATCTGTAAACATAAAGTACAATACCGGAGTAGTTTCGTGGAAAGATGACAGTAGGGAAAACATCGATGAAATTTGAAATTGGCTTCCAAGGCGCAGGGTTCAGTGAAATACAATGATAAAACAATCTGAGACGTTCGTATAACCTTCGGACAATGTTCGGAACATCTTCGGAAAATCTTCGGAAAATTGCTTAGTGTATTAAACAAAATAATACACGGTTGCTTGAAGAATTCTCTTCGTGTATTTAAGTCGATGTCGAAGAGAAATTTCATATATCCGCCCATCTTCTTTAGAGCGTTTACACGTGACGTCACGGCGGCCATATTGGTATCCCAAAACAATGAAATGGCGGCCATATTGGTGTCCTAAACGAATCCTATGGGGCTTTAAGCTCTATTTTTAAAACTCCAATATGGCCGCCGGTCACGTGAATGATAACACTGTATTTAATTTTCCTCTCAGAATGCTCCTTGTTCTCGTGGGCCTGCCTCGCTGAGGAGGATTCCCGCTGGCAGCCAATGTGTAACAACCAACTAAATAGAGGAGGATGCACCAACCAGGATCGTCTGATGGGGATGGAGGAATGTAAAAGTCCTTTTGGTATCTACGAGCTTAAGATACCTGTGGATCAGACTCTGCAGTGTAATGACGATAGGATAACAAACACCAACTGCAAAGATCTTGATGTGAGTTTGATATAATACTGATCAAACACGTCCACCAAGTATTTCTGTAAAGAACATTCTCATCGTGTCTTTTTTTTTTTTCCTTTTTTGAACAGCTTACCCAGTTCAGTAATATGAACGTATGGACCCACTTCTATTACTGGTCAGACCAGTATCCATCAGGACCAGATGATCCTATATGCAGGGTCCCTTCAGACAAGAGAAGTCAAACACCATCTTATGCGATCCCAGAAGATGCTAAAGGATGCAACTTTGTTCGCTATTCATGTTGATTTTTATTCTGGATGTAATGTATCAAACTAGAGGAAGAGTGTCTCGTTAAATTATCAAAACACCGAGAAGTGGCTTGAAAAAACAAGGCATAACCGAGTATTTTTTTAACCGCCTTCGAGGTGTTTGGATACCTGATGAAACACTCTTTCGAGTGTTTGGTGTAGACCCTATTCATAAATGGCGGCTGGTTTATTATTCTTTTATATTCATGCTAATCAGCCCAACTAGCCTCGTTAGCATGTGCAAAATTCAAAAGAATTTTTGCTCTAAAATGAGGCTAGTTGGGCTGATTAGCATGAATATAAAAGAATAAATAAATCGGCCGCCATTTATGAATAGGGTCTATACCTTCTCAAACTGATCATTAAATACAGAGAAAACGAAGGAATAAAATCGCCAAAATCTATGCTTATTATGATCGGGTTTTCTTAAGTTTAAAAGTTTAATAAACCTACCTCATAATTTCTGAGTCGTTATTCTAGATAGATAGATAGATAGATAGATAGATAGATAGATAACTTTATTTATACACGGTATTTCCATCCATTAACAAGAATGAAACTTTAGCTACTTTGCTTCGTTGCAGTTTACTTTTACTCACTGTCAAAACCTAACGCACCGATATCTCCGTTTTCAACCGTAGAACCCTAGAACGATGCTGCCAAAATAAGCCAATCATGAAGTATTTTGTCACGTGACATCTTGGCCGCCATCTTGGCTGCCATTTAGGATGACGTCACAGATCCCCTGCAGCGTCAGAACCCATAATGTTTACCTTATCTTGTAGAGCACATCACAGGCTATCTATTTTAGAAAGGTAAATTCTTTTCAAAATATTACAACACCGCAACCCCCCACCCCCACCCCCACCCCTTGTACCACGGTGGGGGTATAAGTTTGCATGTACGTCCGAGGGTTAAAATATTGAAATAAATGTTTTCACGTTAGATTAAAACGGCACATGCATAAACATATCTCTCATCTCGATGGTAGCCAAATATGCTCGGCAAAAATGTTTTTGTGAAAAGTGGGGTAGTTTTCCTTAAATTTAATTATAGTCACTTATCTGTCGACACTTTGTAATGAAAAGGACGCGGTACTTTGTACGTTCAAACTCTATTGATACAAGTATTTGATTTCGCAGTTTATTTAGGAAATCGTTAATTCAATTTTGAACAGTGTTGTGAGGGATTACAAAATTCGTTTTAAAGGGTCAAACGTTTGCCGCAAGAGTGAAACGTTTTAGCTTCATATCATCAACGTGATTTTCGGCGTCTGATAAACAAAGTTTTCTTTTGCCGATCCAACACCTAAGTTGGAGTTACAGATTTTGTTCCACTTTTGTGTGATATACAGCGTTGACAGGGAACTAAAACAAGCCAAAGGGAATTCTTCAACACCACGTTAAATGTAAGTGATATATTGAATGAAAAATATTTTACTTTGTTGGCATGTTATCCTACATTTATAGCAGTTGGTCTATGTTCATTTAATATCACAATTTATTATCAAAATGCATCATAAAGACGCTTTACCACTTATATTGAGTTTTTGCTGTCGTGAGTTTTCGGTAGAATAGTATCATGAGTAAGTTGAAGAAAATTGGAAGATATCTAATATCAATTATCATATTTCACCTAAAAGAAAGCACTTTTTTAAAAATTGTGCCCACTTCTTAGCTGTGGATAATTTATTTAGTAGTCGGCTTAAGTGAGTCTGCAAGCCACAGAAAAGACGAACAGATTTTCTAATGTCCTTATAAAATCTTGATCGCATAAAAAGGCTGAGTGTTCAAAGAATATGCTTTCTTTTTTTGTTAACTAAGTAAGCCACTTTGACCTAACTGGTCTGAAATGACATTTTAAAGACCGAGACGAGTTAGCTTTATGTTTGCATTTTTAACGCGTGATTGTGGCGGGTCTAAAGCAATATTAGAAACATGTTTTCTATGTATTTTTAATTGAAAGCATACGGTTTGTGCATTACTAGAGAATTTGTCTCCCCCCGTGACTGCCGCTCACGGCCGGATTCTTCCTCAGTGTTGTTTGGAAGAAATTTCGTGAATTCACGCAAAGTATATAGTACTCTGATTCATAACTCTTACCTTCGTAGTGATCAAACTGGAATATAGTTTTTTATCGTTTTTCTCACTTTTGAGACTGTCGACGAAATCCTGTGGTGTGATCATTCAAATGAAACCTCTTTGCATGGCACCATTTGTTTTCAAATAATTTTTATTTTACAAAATGGAATTTAAGATTTTTCTTGAATTTTGATTTTTGGCACGCTTTGGACTTATTAAATACAAGAGTTAATATTTCTTTTCTGAGACTGTTGAAAAGAATTTGTGAAATTCAATAGTAAAATAAAGGGTCTTAAGTTTAGCTTTTTCAGATGGAGTAAACCAAAAGAAAGAAAAACACGCGCGGCAATATAATCGCGAAAAAAGAGAGCTGTAGAATTGAATGGAGAAGACAGTGACAAAGTCTTTCATCGTTCTCATTTGCCCCGGTGTTGCGGTTTCGACTTCCTATTATGATTCGTGATACTTGAATCAATTAAGATATAATTAACAAATGAACCGACTTAAATATATTTTTAATAGGATAACTGTCAAACCGGCAATTAGAAATTGATTATTTATATATGTATGCCGATGTGGTAAAAAATCTTTATTTAATTAAAGTTTAATGAAGGACGATAAAACGGACACATAATAGTTTCCTATGAAATTGTTTAAAAGGCCTACGGATTGTTATGGATTCAGTTCCAAAATTCTACTTTTAAGAATTTGGTGGTAGTCAACACAATATATTTTAAACTAATTAATGGTTTTCTCTTTTCCCGTAATTGACCTGTCTAGTTGACGAAAGTGTAAGGAGAAATTAGAAGTCGATGAGCCTGATGATTAACCTCGAATTCTGGTTATCAGTTTGATTAATAACCCTTTTACTGTATAAAAACGCTTAAAATGTGAACAAATAAAGAACATCTAAAATCATTTTGCAAATTACCGTGGTAAAAAATCTCTATTTAATTAATTTATTTATTTAAGTACTGCTCAGTAGCTTTCATTTGAATGGTCACACTTTAGGATTTCATCCACAGACTAAAAGTTAGAACCACCTTGTGTAGCGTAATAAACAGTACCACAGGAAAGTACTGCTCAGTAGCTTTCATTTGAATGGTCACACTTTAGGATTTCATCCACAGACTCAAAAGTTAGAACCACCTTGTACAGCATAATAAACAGTACCACAGGAAAGTACTGCTCAGTAGCTTTCATTTGAATGGTCACACTTTAGGATTTCATCCACAGACTCAAAGTTAGAACCACCTTGTACAGCATAATAAACAGCATCACAGGAAAGTACTGATTTCATCCACAGACTCAAAAGTTATAACCACCTTGTGCAGCATAATAAACAGTACCACAGGAAAGTACTGCTCAGTAGCTTTCATTTGAATGGTCACACTTTAGGATTTCATCCACAGACTCAAAGTTAGAACCACCTTGTACAGCATAATAAACAGCATCACAGGAAAGTACTGATTTCATCCACAGACTCAAAAGTTATAACCACCTTGTGCAGCATAATAAACAGTATACCACAGGAAAGTACTGCTCAGTAGCTTTCATTTGAATGGTCACACTTTATGATTTCATCCACAGACTCAAAAGTTAGAACCACCTTGTACAGCATAATAAACAGTACCACAGGAAAGTACTGCTCAGTAGCTTTCATTTGAATGGTCACACTTTATGATTTCATTCACAGACTCAAAAGTTAGAACCACCTTGTACAGCATAATAAACAGTACCACAGGAAAGTACTGCTCAGTAGCTTTCATTTGAATGGTCGCACTTTATAATTTCGTCTTATCCTTATGAGATATTACCGTATTACCCGAGACAAACTATGACCTTTGCATGAAAGGGTTATAACAATTCAAACATAAGTCTGCAGATTAGCCTCAAGAGATGAATGTCCGGCAGTTGATTCCTTGTAGAAAACGTACAACAGCCCAGGCAGAGACAAACATTTCAGGGTCATAACCTTGCCGGTGAAAATTTCAAGGCCGGAGGGGATGAAATTTGTTTAGACCCCTGGTTGTTGGCCGTCATCCAGAACAAAAACACCGAAGAAGAGGTTATCCCAGAAACGTCTGACTGGTTTTCAACCGCTCGTGACATACAAATTTCATAATTACAGTAAAAACTGTATTATGCGGACACCCTCGGGACCCTCATTCATGAGTGTCCGCTTACGGGTTCGTTTTGCAGTAAATATGGGAAGAACATTTAAAGACCCAAGCAGCTAGTGTCCGATTAATAGAGGGTGTATACATGTTAGGCTGAATTACCTTTGCACGACTTTGGCAGCGTGACTTGCCTGCGTGGCAGGCGCTAGAGAGGGGACTGGAAAGGGAGGATTTAGAGTGCGCCCGAAGCCCACGAAGCGCGTGGAGGGAGCGCGGAACGCGAAGGGATGGGCGATCGGGACTGGATCTACCATTGTATGAGATCTCCAGAGAGAAATCATCCCACGTTTGTTTAGAAGTGTGCTGCACATGATACCAAACTCTGATCCGTTTTAGGACAAATATTTGTTAAAATTCATCAAGTTTGAGCAAAGAGATCATAAGCATGACGTTGGCTTGGAAACCCGATATTATTAGCATAGATTTTGGCGATTTTATTCATTTGTTGTTTTATGAGTAATGAGTTTGATCAATTGAGAAGTCAAACGCCTCGAAAAAGTATTTCATCAGTATCCAAACATCTTGAAATCGGATAAAAAAATCTGCAGCGCCTCGGTTTTGCCACCCACTTCTCGGCGGAACTTCTCGGAGGAACTAAAACACCCATGAATTTGGTTTTTGGCAGTCTTAGCCGATCGAGTTTTAAGGGTTAGCGTGTTGTGCGGATTTGGCAAGATAACAGGGTAAAAAGTCGGGTGGCATTTCTTATTCATCCCAGCACGACATCTGCAGTTACTGCAGTTGCATGTCTACGACATTTATCACCACATTTTATCTACACGTTTCATCTTTCCTTGATATAAAGATCTTTAAACAAAGAAGATGAAGTAATTATTTTCTAAGATAATTCCGTGATTTTCAATGAAGGCCAAAGATAATTGCCACCCATCATGACTTGATGTGTCCAACTTGGGTAGTCGCGCGCAGGATGTTTTGAAGAGATCTATGGCTTGTCCATTTTATTGAGCTATGCAGAAGAAGTTTACATTGGATTGTTTTAAATCTTCTTGATATAAGAGGTCCTATAAGAGGTAAACAGCGATATAATTTACGTTGTTTTGATTGTATAGTATATCTAAGCTGTTAATGAACCTTCATGAAGGCGTTGTCCGAGATCGAGAAGTAGAACCCTTTATTAGGCCGAGCAAAGGTTGAATGGTCACATTATGTTACAATTCATCTCACCACAGACTTCAATTAAAGTTTGAACCAGCTTTACGAACAGCACAACAAACAGCGGGAAACTTACATTAAAATCACGCAAATCGGAGCTAAACTCTTTTGAAGCCACGCTATCATAAATTGCCAACTACTCGGCCTCGTACACATAAGAATTTATTTTGAGAAGTTGCTTTCTTCTATTCACAGTTTCTTTATTTGGCATGTTCGCGTTAAATACATTGACACCTAATTAAACTGATTTATTTCTATATTAATTATATTTGCAAAATTTGACCACAAGGTCAGTTAACAAAAAGGAGCATAAATGAACTAAAATTAAAGGTAAATCAAAGGTAAAGTGTTTTATTATAAATCGAATTACTCCGTGTAACAACGGTTACTGAAGGTGCGGGTGGTGGGTAGGGGGGGGGGGGGGGGGGGGGGGGTGTAAAAGGAAATCTCACTAAACAGTCCCTTGACCCTTTCACAGTTCTTGAGGTGGTTCAAGTAGAAACATGAAACGACAGAAAAAAAGTTGCAACCAACTTATATATTAACCAACTCCATAAATCAAGTGAGACTGCGGTAGTCAATTATGTTGGTTTTGACTAAGTACAATTCATCTTTCAAAATGTTGCACAAACCAAAAGAAAGACAAGAGCTGCCATTACTTAGTAAGCTGTAAAGCAAGTACTGATCATACCAGATGCCAATATTTATTTGTTAAACAGTCGTACGTCGTCCGTTAATTGGAATGACTCACGGGCGTTTAATCGTTAAGTTCATTAACGAATTTGTCGAATGTCTGAGAATCTCTTCCTTGTGCATAAAGGAATTCCTTGGGAATGCCGCAGCCAGTCTTATCAGGTTCTAAGAATTAGTTTTCAGTGATATCACAAATCGCTTTTTTGCATCGGTAGATTAGAATTTCTGGGCGTGTGTATATTTTAGTGAATAAGAGCCTTCTAATCGTAAAATGGATTTCGACGAAGACGAGTAACTATTCGCTAGGGTAACCGCTACGCCTGACAAAAAGGCTTTTCCTAAAGAATAAGTATGTTTAGAATAAAAGTCATTTGGAGTTTACTGCTTATTGGATGATGGATGCTCTTTTGGTTACTTTTTCACCCGACAAAAAGTAATTAGGCCGATTATTTTCAAGTTAGTTCTTCTTGGAGGAAATTATAAAATAGCAGCGTTAGGGAAATGAACTTCTCACCAACTTTGGTTTGAATGGCCCTGGTACTTCATGATATAATCCGAAGATTGTAAAGGGAAAACCACCAGAAATTAAATCGAGAATATCAATTTACCTTTTTTGGTGCATTCTGACATGTCAAAGCACATTGTTGTAACATCTTGAGTGGAAAAATGTGGACTGTTGCAATAATGACCAATAATGGAATTTGCCAAAAGCTCACTGTGTAGAGAGCTCTACTAGGGTAAACAAAAAGGGGAGTTCCCTCGGATTAACTGTTCAACTATTTATACGTTATCTGGAAGGAAAAGAAACCTTTAACTTGCACGCAGTTTCTTCGAAAATTACTTAGGCAAACCATCAAGATGAAATGAAACTGGGAACATAAGCGCAAAGATCCGCGAAAGATAAATAAATGCAATTAATAGATTAAGCGGTATAATTACATACTCAAGAAAGGAAAACTGCCAAAGATTACCCCTTCTTTTGTAAAGCCGGCTTTTTAATTCCTAAACACATCCTGTGGTTCAAATGTTACCTAAACAATGACCATTGAAATGACAGCCACTGGATGGAAACGTGTTGATTGGCTTTGCTCCCTTTTACTCCCAGAGTCAATTATGGAGACATGTAGTGTAGTTCTAACTTTTGAGTCTGTGGACGAAACCCTATGGTGTGACCATTCAAATAAAATCTCTTTGCCAGTTCTTTTGCATGGTACCACTTGTTTTTCAATATTCTGACAAACATTTTTTTAATTGTTCTCGTTGGCACTCTTAGGAGTTAAAAACGGGTTAAATGTTGAGTCTCAGCAGATGGAATCCCCAAATGCCAGTACGACCATTCAAACAAAAGCCATCATTTGTTGATGGTACGTTCTTGTGGCTCAGAATACTGACTTTTAGACAAAATCCTCAAGTGGACCATTTCAACAAAAGCTAATGACGGAAAACGGAAATTGAAGAACAATTCTCAAATTAGTGCTTTAAAAGGGTTCAGGGCGTTTTAAAAATGTCAGAAGCAATTTGTAGAGGTTTTATTGTCTGTCATTTGAGGTCTATTGCCACACGCAAAAGATAATTAAGAGTATGAAGTTTTACTGATAAAATTGAACTGAACATATCTCATAGCTTGATCACAGCTAAGTCCTCCCATGACCTTGTCTCACCCAAGAGTGACAGAACATTACTGCCCATAGGTTTTATTTTGTAAAATAGCAAGGAAGGTGAGTACCAAAGAAAAATCGTGCTCAACAGTTTTCTTTGAAATGGCTCAAAATTGGAAGAACATTGCACGACTGGAGGATATGACTCTAAGAGAGGAAGCTTTTACATTCTCCAGAAACCAAGACGCCGACGCTATTGTTCATAGATAACATACATGATTGTTCTTTCAGTTCTCTCACCACCACACAATTTTCAGTGAAGCAAATTAGCGACTAGCGTCTAATCACAATGTAGCCCAATTACTTTAAAAATTACTTAAGCAAATTGGCTTTGTATGCTGAAGATCGATATATATATATATATATATATATATATATATATATATATATAAATAAATGTGAGAGGAAGTCACAAAACACAACTCCACGGTGTGGCCATCACCTCACGCATGCGCACAGCCATTTCACCCTAGCAGTGGCAGCCATGGACAGCTGTTTCGGCCTGGTTAGGCCTCATCAGCATGGCATAGCCAGGCACCAATGAAGAACTCGAAAGTTCTTGTATTGGCGCCCTTTACTGCTAAGGCGGATGCAAAGCACCCCTTTAAGTGACAGCACCACACAAGCCATGTGGTAGCTGGGCTGGTGACACCAAGTCCTCGGCAATGCGTGTGGAGAAGTGGATCACTTAGAGCGATCACTTGTGACTTCAAAAAAGTAAAAATAAATAAATGTGAGAGGAAGTCACAAAACACAACTCCACGGTGTGGCCATCACCTCACGCATGCGCACAGCCATTTCACCCTAGCAGTGGCAGCCATGGACAGCTGTTTCGGCCTGGTTAGGCCTCATCAGCATGGCATAGCCAGGCACCAATGAAGAACTCGAAAGTGATCCTCCAGCAAGCATTTTACGTTGGTAAGGATCTGCATTGTTTGCGAGACCCCTCACAAGTTCTACGGTATATATGTGGCGGATTGTCATGTAATAATCCCACTACCTTCTGCATGTGGCGAGCAGTTCCACCAGTTGCGAAGGTCAGTCAATCGTCAAAACTAATTTTAAAGTGATATGATATCGACTCCTCGCTAAACCGAGCATTTGGCAAATACAGTTCAATGGCCTAGTTCTAGAGAAAGTCCACCCTTGGGATTATGATGTGGTCTCTTACACTAAAATATGAAAGATGTTTAATTGTGTCTTGAAAACTGTTACGTCGTGATCTTATGAAGGTTATCGGTTAAGAGAGATGGTCGCTTATGATCACGATGTAGTCTTTTGACAATTAAAAAGAATTGTTTCAAACAGGATCTCTTGAGGAAAAGTGTGGTCTCGAAAGGGTCAAAAAGTCGCTTATGAAGATCGGCATACCGTAAGCCTCCCCCCGGGAATTTTTCGGTTTTCGTCGTTTGAATAAGATGGTCGCTTACGAGAAAGTGTGATTTGAATGAAGTGCAAAATCGTTATGAAGTTGACCGCCCCGGACATGCCGGAGGAGGGGGGAGGGGGGGGGGGGGGGGGGGGGGGGGTGACGCCCATATATAGGCGAAGGGGTGATCGTCGTACCTTCACCAAGGGTGTTTCAATAGAAAATAACCACTTTCAGAGTTATCCTGATAACTTAACTAGGTTATTAAGCCAGAAATGTGAGATACTCCCACATAACGCCGAGTTTCTGGTACTTTTAGGGGCTCCTGTCAAAACTTTCCGACAATGACCCCGTCAATTTTTAGTATGGGAGCCCATCCCGCCGGTCCCAAGAAAAGGGGTATATCGCTTTCGGAAATTCAAGCTTGAAAAAACGCTGCAGTGAATGAAAGTTTATAAACATACGTCCCTTCTATCTTTTTGGTTTTCGGCAATGTAAGACACTGACGACGTCTAATGGCCTTTCAAAGTGTTTGCATAGTTTGGATGCGTCAGTGTGCTTTCATCGGTCGTGACTCGTGACTCAACTTGATTCACAAATAAACTCACATAAATTAGGGCCATTAACTATAATTAACACCATGCAAGTCGGGCTTTGTAGAGTAAACAAACACTTATCTCCCTCTTCATGATGTACATTTAGGACGTTAGCATCGCTAATGTGTTATCCATGCTGAGAATGTTCTCTACGAACTATCTGCCTTACAACCGGGTTAATGGCGTTCCTGATACAATTTTCACAATCTTCGCCCGTTTACAACTTGAGCAAAGTGTTTTTGTTGTGAGATTCAATTAGCGTGGACAACAGTCCAAGAAGTAATTTTCTGTCTGAGTTGTGATCAGTACATTAGCCTATGATACGTATTGTTTTTCGTAGGATATCGAGGTTATGACATTGGATATTTCGATCGCGCGCTAACCTCTCAAGGTAACCTTATTTATGTCGTAGAAACAAGGCTGCTCATGACAAAGTGTTGCACTGTGTTCAACAAGGCCCCAACAAGTGTTCACTAGTCGTTTTACACGCCTCTTCTCGGATAAACCGATTACCAGAGCAATTAGTTTCTGTTTATTTTGCGACCAAAGCAATGTTTATACATGTACTGTTTACGAATTTACCTTCGGCATATGTTTAATCATTTAAGTTGATTTTAATGATGCGGGATCGTGCGTCTTGCATGATTGATGTCTTAACACCATTGTTGTGGATATGATGATGATTCTATTTAGCACTTCCGATGAATTTAATCAGAATTAAACACGACTATGTGGGTCAAAAGTTAAATCGAATATCAAACAGGCTTAGCAAAATTAAAAATCGTATTAAGAAGAAAACACAGACAGACTTACGCCGTTTTCGCGGTGACAAAATATGAGGTGGATCAAATTGATCGCGTTGGTCGCAAAGTCGGCAAGATGGTTGTCGATCATCAAAATACGGCTCTTATCTGATAATCATTAAACGAGGTAAAAAATATCCAAACTATCTCAAACATCTGGCAAACAGGCTCAGAATACGAACAAAAGAAGATAGGTTATGACTGTGGAATTCCCAGTTATGTGCATGAATGAATCATCAAAGCTATAGTACACTCCAATCAACAGGCCTTAAAGTTTGTTGCCAGCTTTATATTCACGGTAAGCTTTTTTCAGTTATTTCTGGTTTTCCTGTTGTTCAGAAAAGTATTCGCTTGTAGTTTTATCTGCAGAAGCTCAAGCCGGGATTAATCCACGTTCGAAACCTGAAAGAAAAAAATCCACATTTGTTTGTACAATTTCCGAAAAGGAATTAACAGCACCACGAAAAAGTGCAGTTAAAGAGTTTTCATATGAATGTTTACACGTTAAGAAATAACCCACTGAAACAAAAGTTACGACCACATAACATGAATCAAACTAGCACTGTACCTCAGTGAACAATGTGAATTCGCCCTGACTTTATCGCCGGCTCCGGAAAACAAACGGCTTGCCGGCTTCGATTTATCAAACCTCTTCTATAGCTTGCGGTTAAATCGGTTTCTGCATAGGTAAATTGTCTAAATTCATAACAAAGATTTTGCATCGATGTAAAAGTGGGAAGTTATGTGTTTGCGAATTAAAAACGCAATACCAACAAACAATAGATGGCGGCAGGAAAAAGGAAGTTAATTATACGGTGGACTGAGAAATTATGAAGTTTTAAAAGTTCGACTTTTGAATAGAAAATAAACTTAAAACGACGATTTACCTGCCTATAATACAATGATGGATCCTTTTGGCGAGCGAAACTTCGGTAAAATGTGTCACTGCAATTTCTCCAAGGAATGAATAGTGTGTGGTACCCTACATGTAATTATAAATCTCTGCAGTTATCACAAGTAGTTAGTAGTCTAAGTATTTTTTTAATGTACACTTATGTAGTCTTTAACTACGTGAGTGATATAAACGTGTAGTTTATTTATTTAGATAAATAATACTGTTCAGCCTTAAGACAACATCAGTTATTTCACAAGTGTTTCTTTTCACGTCACATCCCACAGAGCCAAACGATATGTCAATATGTTTATATCATTTAACTTCCAGCGGAGCATTGGAAAGATCTACGCGCCCAGATGGCCAGAAGTGATTTCTGATAAGAAATGTGTTCGCTTTTGCTTCAATTGTGCCGGCTATACTTTAAAAGATCGGCGGTAGGCGATAACACTGCTATAAAAAGAGGCATGTTCGGTACAGAATGCAAAGTCAAACTTCAAGAAAAATCCTAAATTTTATTTTGTAAAATATCAACAAATGGTACCATGCAAAAGTACTGCCAAAGAGGTTTCATTTGAATGGTCACACCATAGGATTTCGTCAACGGACTCAAATGTTAGAACTACACTTCATATCTCCATAATTGACTCTGAGAGACAAACCGACGAAGGTGCGAACTTAAAAATGAGTAGCCTGTTCCAGGCGTTCAGATAGTGGGAAAAGCGCGAATAGTTGGGGAAGCTTTCCTTTGCGCCTTCCCCAACTATTCGCGCTTTCCCCACTATCTGAACGCCTGGAACAGGCTAAAAAATGAGAATATCGGGTATTGAAATTGTACAACCAAGGACATTTCAGACTAGCTTCTAGACAGCTAGCTAGTAACTGCAAACAATTACCTTTCTACGTGGGGGATCATACAGTTTTATACTACAGGGTGCTGTTTCTATTTTGAGCCCCTTTACGGTCGCTCGAATACATTTTCTTCTTCTGTCGAGAAATTTAAACAAAGAGTTACAAGACGTTTTTTTGATAAAAGTTTAAAACACATTTTTAATATTAATTTACATTTGGAAGTGAAGAAAGGGGATTAATTGGTTGCTTAAATAATTACTTCATCGATCTTCATGAAATGGTACAGAACAATCTGTTTAGGATTTCTAGATTTCCATTGTTGTTTTTTCTATCATGTAATTTAACGTTTTGTCAACGGTAGTGTAGCAGCTCTCAGAAAACCACTTTGTCGACCATCAACCAAAACAAATGAAGCATGGAATTGTTTTCTGTTTTTTAAATACCGACTCCCAGACTCAGTACTTTCCAATAGTACCATTTATGTTTGATATTTTACAAAATGAAATTTGGTATTTTAAGGACAATGACTAAAACAGAATTCTCTAAAAACCTGGTTTGCACGACACAAGCACGGCAAACAGTTAGAGATTTAATGCACGCATGCGCATTTGAAGCACCTGCCTGAGATACAATGTGAATACATTTGTTGTTTGCTTTTGTAATGTTCACAGAAGAAGGAAATGCAAGTGCAATCGCAATCGAGCCAAGCGGCTTGATTTGCGTTTGTAATAGTTAAAAGATATGAAAAACACAAACCTTTAAAAAAACACACAAAAAAAACGTTGCGCTAATAAATGCTCGCGCTTGAGTACGAGTTTGCAGTTTGCGTTTGCAAACCAGTAACTGACCATACTTTCTTCATTGAAAATTTAAGCAATCTAAAAATATCCCGTTTTCCTTTAACTTAATTTAAAATTGTTTTTTAGATGTTATCGCTGAAAACCGCAGAACGGGGTTAATTTTAACTGAGTACGATAAACAAGGACAAAATCAACATCATCATAGATTTTACTGTGTTTCATACCGATAACAATAACGTATGGACCGTGCAGTCAGTTAAAAGATGATATTAACTGACTTGAAGATACGGAATAATATTTTTGTTTGTAAGTTATTATTTCTTATTGTTTACTTGTCGGCAAACTTTAAAGTTCATGGGACTGGAAAACCTTTTCTTTATCCCACTCGAGATAAAAGAAAAGTTCATCTATTATTAAGATAACATCACAGACAGCATCGTATATCCTTATGCCGTGATAAAGTAGTTCTCTCAGTTTTATCTTTGCCCGATGACTTAGACGAAATTAAAGTCAATATACAAGTTTCATTTTCTTAAAAACCTCTTACATGCATTACATACCACACTGACATGAAATGTTGACAATCCGGTGTTACTAATGGATCCTAGGCACCGTTTACTTAAGAAAACGACGAGAAATGAAAGCATTGATAAAATGAAAATGCATTCAAAAATATTCTTCCATTAAATTGATCTAATTGGGATGGATAGACAGTCAGACAAAGATATGGAGCTTTAGGCAGCTGTTTTTTTAAGTTCACATTATGCTGCAGTGAAACTGATGAAAAAGCGCTTTGTTCTATAGTGTTTTTCTTCTTTTTACAAGGAAAGTTTTGAAACAAAAGCCCTGTTGGCGTCCAGAATCTGTGCATGATTATATATATTTACATACAACAAGAAATATTTTTGCTCCATTGTTAAAAACGTATTTGATGCCCATAGTTTTGTCATTTATCTACTGAATGTGAGGAAAATACCTTTCAGTACGTTATTGCACGATCGGTAAGTTAATAATTCAGTTCTTAGTTTACCTCAGTTCTCAGTTTTGCTGACTATGTCTTGAAAGAAATAATGTCCCACTGTTCTCTGCTAATTAGAAAAGATACTGAAATAAGTTGTGCGAGAAAAGAAATGCGAAAGAGAAAACACAACATTCGAACAGAATCATCAACGTTAACCGTGAGAAGGATCAAGGACGTTTCTTAGAAGTCAAATTGTTGTGTTTTTCAACTGATTGCTAGTGTCGATTTCAAAATTTTATTAAAAACAGCAGGAACTTGATGAAGCAAAATGTGCATTTTATGAAATCATCACGGGCGGTGAGAAAAGAAATAACATTATTTGAGTTCGATTTCAGTTTGTGTGAGGGCTAGAAACAGCTGCGGTTTGTGTGGTCAAAAGGTATCAACTTCTAATTTCTCCATACAATATCACCACTTTAAGATGCAGACAGTAATGAGAAGATGGAAGATTGTCAACCGGAGCAAGACAGTGTGTTGATATACCGTTTCTTGGGAATATTGTACTGACATGAATGTTGTACTGAAATGAATTCTCCGAATTGAAACAGTGCAAAAAGTGGACATGAATTGAAGTCAATCTTGTTATAATTGATCATGAAACGATGAAACGAAGGAACGCCAAACGCCGAATGCAGAATTCACACCATGTACAATAATGGACAATAATAGAGCAGTAACTGGCCGTCCTTGGAAAAGTTCTTAACTTTGAATAATCTGGAGAAGCACTTCATAAAGACTGAGTAGACATACTATTCTGCATGCGTTTGGCGATAAGCAAAATACCCCTGCACCAAGCTGACAGTTTTAATAAAAGCACTGACATCATGTTTTGTGGAGCCAAAAATTACACATGAAACGAATTTTTATGTTTTTGTTTATCTCCAACGGCGTTGGACAGAAAATTGTGATTTTCACAAAAAGTGCTAATAGACTAATTTTGAAGTGTGACCTATAATATGGTGAGTGAAATGTTTGTTATAAACTGAGCTTTTCTTGGTAGGGGGCCGATAACCTCTTCAACAACTGACGCAAGCAAAAACAGGCTTAAAGTAATAATTTTATGTTTTTTTTTCACCCTGGAGCTGTTATCAGTTTAAACTGTTGGATACTTAAGATTTGATAATCTTTTAAGACTAGAACGAAACCAGCACAAATTCATTAAAAGATACGGCCAAAAAAAAAAAATGAAACATCAAACGAAAGCATTGATCAAGACGGTTTTATCTGCACCGTCAGCGCAAATTTTAGGATTTTATCGGCACAGCAGACAGCACAATAAAATCGTGCTCAATAGCTTTCATTTAAATGATGAAAAAATGGTTGGATTTAGAACCAACGGGTACTAAGTATGTCTATTAAATCGAGTATTACGATGCATAGCGGTGACTGTATCGCATTGACATGCATATTATACATGGTCAACGAATAAAACACAATTTCTTTGTTTCAAATATCATGTTGCGAGGCTATGCAAAGACTTTCAAAGATTTTGTTAGTTTGTTATTCACGAGGCGCTAAAACAGCGAGCGGTGTTAAATGACACTGGATTTCCTATCAAGGAAATCTTACATAAAGCACTTCACAGGCTTAAATGGAGTCAGCAGTTTTGAATGGAGTGTAGGTCATATGTTCTTAGTTTTGAATCATACAGTGTCACCATTATTAAAATGGCATTAGAAGCTACAGTCGACATCAAAGAGACAGACTCAAGTGCCCGTATTATGGAGGTGTCCGTATTATAGAGGTAGGGGTTGTATGACTTTGGTACCTTCGTAACCAAGAGATCTATCCGTAATAGAAAGGTGTCCGTACTATGGAGGTGTCTATAATATAAGGAGAGGTTCACTGAAATGTACTTCCTTTCTTGTGGTGCTTACAATCAAGTTCGAGATAGTTTGCCATCTTTGCTTGAAATTCTGAAAAGTGACCATTTAAATGAAAGCTAATTCAGCAGTACTTTTACGTTTGTATGTTCGTTCTTTCTTTCATTCTTTTTTTACTTACGTTTTTCAAAGTGAATTTTTTATCATACTGTCCACTTCTATATGAAGGCTTTGGCACTCTTGAGGAGGTCAAGAATCCGCCATGAAACATCCATGAATTAATTTTGAAGGATTAAAAGCCCGGCCGAATGCTACATTTCTTAATTTCTTTTCCAACCTTTTCCCATCTTAGAGTTCAAACATTGAGTGACAAAATGAAGTTCTAATTTTTGAGTCTGTGAATAATATTCGTAAGCCATGTGACCAATATGTTGCACAAGGTCAGGTCCTAACTTTTGAGCCCCTGGTTAAAAGTTTGATCACTCAAATGAAAGCTATTTAGCAGTAATTTTATGTGGTCCTGTTGGATTTTCAGTTCGATGTAAAATGAACGTAAAATTATGAACTTTTCTTCGATTCTTACTTGAAAGCGAAATGGTTAAAAATACAACGGTTGTGATATTTTTACTTTCTGGTTACTGAAAACCCAGTGACTGTTTAGTCTCTTTTAAGATATTAAATCTAGGATATTTTTAGAAAACCACACAATCACGATACGGAAATTTAGAACATGCGACGAATTTCATTTGTTATTGATTTTAATAAAAAGAGCCAAGAAAAGTTTCCCTCCTATACTGGCTTGCTTCCGTCTGCCGAACTCAATCATAATTTAATCAATTATTTGAGTCAAAGTTAAATTCATGATTGGCTCGGTTAGAAACCCACAGATAAAATCTAAAGTGGCGCAATGAAGATAGTGTATAGATTGCCTTGTTTTCGTTGAGTTTAAGCTTGAATACCGTTCAGAAAAACAAATTGAAAGATTGTACATTAATGTCAAAAAGCCAGCGGGATAGAGCATTCAGCCGACTTGCTACAAAGTATGTCCGAATTCAAGGCCTCGACCTAAAACTGACCAAAAAATTCGCCACAACGAGGCTAATGTTCCAATAAACGTCGTGAACGAAATTGTGGTTTCTCTCTTTGAAATTCTGGTAATTTTCACAAGGGAATTAACAAGTAATATAGAAGAAGATTGTTTCAAGATTTTGCAGAGACAATGCTGTTTCGCGACATGTATTCTTTGGACCCGGCCCCGTCTGTGATTGAAATCAATCTTTATTTATGAGCTTCTTTTAATTAAAATCGCCCTCAATTCAATCAGTCTTAAATTCTTGCGTCGCATGACATAAATCATGGTGATATTTTACGTGAACCGAGAAATAAACAAAGAGGGTACACAGATGCTTTTTTAATCTGCTGTGATGTTTGAAAAGGGTTTCTCGAAACAGTGCCAATTCTTGGTGAGAGGGACAAAAGAACAGTGTGAAAAAGGTTCGAGGTGTAAAACGAAATCAATGTTGACTCAATTGTTGTTTAATCTTCGAAAGACAATCGATTTTCAATAGAAGAACTATGTAGTTGTAAATAGAGTTGGCTCTTTTCCACAACAACTTTATATTTCCAGGACAGATGCGGCCTGAGGTGATTGTTATGGCTTGGCGTTGCTAATTACACTTATCAAGTTTTCGTTATCTCTGAATTTCGCTTAGTAGTTTGCGCATTTACATATCATAGCTTTCCGAATTGGGTGTAAAGACAAACAGTGCTATCTGTCTCTTATTATGCGGTTGAATCGTTTTAAAAAAGTTTCTTTAATTTCAGGTAAACCGATGTCACATCAAACACCAATGGAGGCTGTGTTGCGGCTGGAACTTGCAAAGAAGTAACCTGCAACTTAATAAAGTTGTACCATTTCTTCAAGGATCGCAAATTTCAATTTAAGCCACAATTTCACGGGTCATAACTCCTGGCTGAGACCTAGGGCTATTTAACCACAGAGGCATAAACTAGAACACAAATGGAGTGATTTCGCGTTTGTAAGCTGCGTTTTTAACCTCAAAATGAACGACAAGAATGACACGGTCGTCCCGACCGAAAACGGCAATTTCATTGAGCCTCCGCCAATGAGATGGACGCTTCGTTTGATTTTCATCGTTGTCTTTATCGTTGGAATCATTGGCAATTCAGTCGTCTGTGTGGCTGTTATTCGGCGCAAACGAATGCGGACAAGCAATAACATTTTTACTTTCAATCTCGCCCTCTGTGACCTGCTAAACGTGGTGATTTATCTTCCAACACAAATGGCTGCGTTCGAGAACAATCACAACTGGCCAGTTGGAAATTTTATGTGCCATGTTGTATACATTCTAGTTCCTCTCTGTCTATGCGCATCAATTGCGACTCTCCTCGTTATAACCTGCGACAGGTACAGAGCGATCGCCTACCCCATGAAACCACGGTTAAGCGGTAAAATGGTCAAGATCATTTTAGCTTTCATTTGGATCAGCTCTCTTGTCATATGCTTTCCGTTGATTTTTGTCGCCGGAGAAATAAGACCCGCGCCTGGTAAAGTCTACTGTGACGAGACATGGCCCGCTCCGATTTATTACGAAGTGTATTGGAACTTTATTTTTGTGATTCAGTACTTTCTACCCTTAACAATGATAGCTGTTTTGGCGGTTTTGATCGCGGTTAAAATTCGCCAGAACAACGCTATACATTTGCTTCCAAAAAGTAGCCAAGTCATCGCAGCGGCTGTGAAACAAAGAATGAAGCAGACTTCTAAAATAACTAATATGTTGATTGCTCTTGTGATACTCTACGCAATTTGTATGCTCCCACAACACATCGTATTCTTGTGGTGGACATATGGGGATTTAGGCAATTCGAAATATCGTGTTTATGTCCTTCGGTTTTCTAACGTCTTTCCGATGGCGAATAGTGCCTTGAACCCTATCGCTTATGGGACATTGAACAAGGAGTTTAAAAAGGTGTTTAAGAGCTTTTTTAACTGTGAGTGCCACAAAGCTGAAACGGAGGTTTTCAAAGCGAAAGGAACGCCTAGTCCTTTGAACAGAAGTGGCAAGTTTAGATTAGCAGTGTATAAGCACGCGGGTGATGCGAAATCTTTTAACGATGCGGAACAGCGTCGAAAATCTAGCACACCTTCTTTGGCTACATTAGGAAAAAGAAAGAATTTGAAAAGGAGGGAGAAAAATGATCATAAAAATGAAACAAAAACTCAAGATACTATTCCGAACGGGCATCCCACGTTGAGTACAAGTCTCCTGCCGCCTACGCCTACACATAAGTCGAACGAAGATGAAATTTCTGACAATGTTTTTGTCGAAAACGAAGGACAAAACATTAACTTAACGCAGAATACGAGAAAAGATTGTTTTAAACCCCACGCAAGACCACCTTTATATAACAGAAAAGAAGAACACCAGCTGCAGTTGTTGATAAATGGAAGGATGAATGATGCACCCGAACGCGGAAGGAAAAAGTACGCTGCAATTCCACGCGAATGTGAAGATCTAAGTTCGCAAGAGGACAAGAAAATGGCAGATAAAAGTAAACCACAGCGCGACGCTGTTGATTATGATAAAGAGCTTGACTTGAACGCTATGCATTTAAAAGAGAATTTAAAGACACGTCTATTGATCCGTGATTTCGAAAACGATCCTGTTATTGAACGCTGGGTTGAAGTGAACAAAATAGACAAAAAGTTACTTGCGTATATCACCGCATTAAAAGAGACCGATATTTAGGGTTTATATAACGAAAGAATCTGTTCAAATTTACGCCAGATTGGATTTTGCTTATTAAAATGCAGTTTTGTTCATGTGCTAGAAAGTAATAACGAGTTAAGCCTTGTGTAAACAGAGTTCACGAAACCTACGCTGTTATTGACTGAAGCATCCAAAGGGTTATTTTTAAATTGTAAATAAAATAAACTTTTTATAATCAATCTCGGAAAACAAAGCTTGCCGAACAAGCTTGCAGCACGCGAAAGAATAAACATTATCTGTTTAAAAGTTTGGATGATATGTGCCGAAAAAAGAAATCCAAACCCAAAAATACTGATGATCATGAATTGACTATCGTTTATTGGATATTATTTCTCGTTTGATCCACAACTGATTACCCTTCACCTAAATATTTCGTTTCCATAACGCGTCGGCCAAAATCCGTTTATGTGTACTCCTATAATTACGTTATTATTTCACTTAAGTGGCCAAGCGCGAACACTTCTTATGAAAATGTGAGAAAACAATACAGTTAACCCAAACAGCTCTTTGATTTTCAATAAATTTCACGGTCGAGCAAGGCGCCAACATGAATTTAATTTGTTTGTTGACAGCAATAATAGGACGTCTATCAATACTTTTATTACATCGTAATTAAATATCAATTTTTACGGACTTTCCCTAACATAGAAAAGCTACTAATCCCAAAGCATGCTAAACTTTGTTACAATATGCTATACTACAAATTAATCGAACCAAATGAACCTCTTGAATAGCACAACATAAAATCTTGATACTTCAAAGAAACAAAGCCCTCAAATTTAATATCCCTAGCTATTTTGTAGCGACAATTAATCATTTTCTTCCTTTGTCCTATGGCAATTACTAAGGACCGGTCAAAGTGTTTTTTTTAGTGTCTGAATTCTTAAAGGAGTAATGGTTTCTAAGATATAGAAGAAAACCGACGACAACCCTTTAATTATTGACACTAATAAAGATTGATTTCGTTTTCCCAAAATTTGGCATTTTCCGCAGTAACAAATGCATCCTTAGATATAATATGGGATACATGTGAGATTTTCAGGAAAATTTGCTCGGGTTTTATCGAAGTTGAGGTTATTATCCGTGAATTTATTCGTTTGGAATGCAGAGTCGTACTAAGGTGGCCAGCGTAACTCTGAAGCATGCGCCGGGATGAAATCCTAAAATGTGACCATTCACTGATTAAAAGCATTGAGTTGCTGTACTTACCTGTGGTACTGTTTATTATGATGTACAAGGTGGTTCTTATAATTCAGTTTGCATGGATAAAATTCTACAGTGTGACTATTCAAATGAAAGCTTTTTAGCGGTACTTTCTCATATGGTAATATTCGTTTTCCAGTATTTTGAACAACGAATTTTAATATATAATTTTTGAAATTTGATTTTAGCTGCTGTTGCCCGGCGCTGAAACGGTTTATTAATGAAAAGTCGAGATGTGGTCTGACTCCCTTTATTTTCTTAAACACCGCTGTTCTTTATTTAGGCACAAAGGCTTCAAATTAACTCTACAGGTCACCAGAGGTGCACCCACATAAAAGAGGTTTTGATATGAAAAACCTAAATATATGTATGTTATTTCCTCTTGAATACTTACTGCGGTAGCAATTAA
>JAJLRJ010000013.1:2064000-2069000 GCA_024195265.1 Dendrophyllia cribrosa | reverse complement strand
AAGAACTTGATAAATATACCTAAAAAAACCTAACACTTTACACACAGCCTCTACTTTGACTGGTTTTCGTCAGAGACCATAAACCAGAGCGAGCAACTCCATGTCAATGCCACAGCGTTTTCACAGGGCGATGTAATTTTCCGGATTAGTTCTTGCCGCGATAAAATGAGCCATGGGCTCCATGCTCAGTAGCGCACGTTTCTACAGAATCCAGAAAAACCAAAGTAAACAAATTCTTTCAAAAGTCATTGAATAATCTGATCACCATTGTAATGAATTTTTTAATTTTTTTTTATCCCACAGTACTTAGAAAATGCGATAGTTAACGTACTTTCAACTCGCACCAGGATGAATGTTTCTCTTTCGTTGAGAAATTCACTGCCGTTGGACGATTGATGATCTGTGAGATTCTTCACAGCGCCCCGTAGATCCGACAGATCAATAATAACTGAGAAACGCAAAAAAAAGAGACCATTATCTTAAATTATATGATCTATACGTCGCGGGGCAGACACACAAAAAACAATTTTTGATACAGGTATCTTCATCACCAAACTATAAAATGAGACTAATATTAATCCTGGATTATACTTTGCTTTAAGCAACCAGATCCATGATGTCGTAAATGGGTATCGAAGAGTTTGAACAGAGCAAATGAACACCTCAACAGACTTGAAGGATTATTCAGTAACACTGCTTAATCACTTAATGCCACAGAAACTGGAGTTAAGCCCAGGTAGTGTACTGTCACCTATATACGTTATGGTTCTCACGTAGCAATCGATGTTATTGCAAAAACAGCTTGAGCCGGTGTATAGGCATGTCATTAAAAAACAAACCGTTTTCAGGACAGTTGCATCGCCTTTTAATGTCTTCTAACAAGTGAAGAATGCGGCAATTAGGATTGAAAAGAGCTTCTTCGTGATCTAGATAAAGTAAACAATAAACATTGAGAATTAAACCAAACGAGCTAGGAACAGATCTCCTCTACGGTGAAACCTCGCAATACGATACGACCACCCCGTTAATATGACTACATCGGTATCACGGCCACTGTTACTGGCCCTCAAAAATACTCATACAGTCTTTTTCTGTATTCGGATAAACCCTTGTTAATCCGACCACCCGTCGGTGATCGCGTATTAACGGGGTTCCAATGAAGTCCCTTACGTCACTTGCGGCTCAGTCTAAGATACCCCTTACACAACATTACATATAGGACGCCTTTCGTAATCAATTCATGATAGGCATGTTTTCTGGCTGCCAATTCATACCATTTAGATCAATCGTAGTTCATTCAATGAGTAATTTATCCGATTAACTGATATGTTGTGTCCGCCTGATTCTACAATGCCTTAATTACTGTCCTTACTAAAATGTTTGTCAGAAATAATGAATAGTAGATAGTAAGATCCGGGGGCTCATTTCTCGCGGAAAGTGCCCATAACTTTTCTGGCCCGGAAACGGGCCCTAAATCTGAACAACTGTGACTACAAAAGAACGACGAAATTAATGTATTGGTTAGAACGAGCAACTTGGGTTCAGTTTGAATACGTGCCGGTCTAAAACACAATTTAAGTTACATAGCTACTAGGAATCTTACCTCCGTATTTCACTGTGATAAACATTTCGTTTCTGCTTGCTACATGAGCACAACAGTTATGGATTCCACAACTGAGGCTAAAGTTTGTCTGACTTGCTTTACGCTGCTCGTGGTTAGAAAAGAATGTTGTTATATATTGACCAAAGTTAATTAATTCTCTTATGAAAGCATGGTTCTTCAGTAACCAAAGTAAACATTTATGTCTCGGAATAAATTATCAGGTTGTCATTGATTTATTTTATGATCACACACGGTGAATTAATTATAAACCACAAAATACCATCCGACCACCACCCGACTATGGCCCTACCAGTTTGGTGACGAAACATTATTGCGGTTACATGTATATACATCCCCTCCTATATATAAGCACACTAAAACTTCTCTATGGCAATTCTTTACAAAAATTTACACTAAATTACTGAAAACAACTGTTTTTTATCACAATATATTTTGCTTGCCAGCCCCCAAAAACCTTACGAAGTTGTGTAAGCTCACGCCGATCAGGGCTGATACGCGGCATTTTACGGTATATATATAATCACATTCTTTTTTACTTTTATGTTTGGGAATCCTTAACACAGGGTTAACCTCTGGATTTCCTGTTCAAGAACTTATTTGTATTTATATTTTAAAACGTTTTTTTTTTTTTAATAAATTGTTGTTATTATTATTATTATCTAAATTTGTTTACAGAGCATTCTTTTCGCTGTTGCTACGTTCTTTATTATGCCCTCTTCTGCAACATTCAGTCTCTCCAATTTCATTCAGCTAGCCGAGAGCAAATGCGAGGAATCTTGAAATTGCGTGCACAGCTTTGTTGTCAAATGCTACATACTCGATCAAAATTGCTTGATTTCAACTCATTCATGTCTAAATAATCGTTTACGAATCCCTTTTCTCAACGCTGAGAGAAATATTGGTCAATGAAAGTTCCTTTCCGACTCGCTGATAATTTTATATTAAAATTCTCTCATCTATACTTAGTTATATTATTTACCTTAAAAATTGGTCAACGTTTTTAGTTCCTTTTTTTGTAACCATTTACGTACTGAAACACAAGCCAGGGTTCGTTCTCTTTTCAGATTTTAAAATTCCATGACGCTTGAAGCGCATCTGCTTGTGAACTTAGTGAATTACACAGCGATTTTATATAAAAGGATGTAATGACATTAGTTTGCAGGTGCTCATATTCAGATGAGAATCTAAATTCGTTGCAAGTTAATAAATCATTGATGGCCGTCAACTAGCTATAGCCTGCGAACACCTTTTTTCCGTCTCTTGATTCACTTTCGCAAGTTAGTTTTGAAGTTGTGAAGACGGATAAGGTTTGGATGCGCTGCAACCAACCCGGCAATAATCCTCAGTTTGAGGGATGGCCGTATTGGAAAATAAATAAATAAATAAATAAATAAATAAATAAATAAATAAATAAATAAATAAATAAATAAATAAATAAATAAATAAATAAATAAACCTGTTTTAATTTCGGCGGGGAGCCTGGTGGACTACAATATTGCTCGACTTCCTTGACGATACACGTCCGCTTTCTACAACATGTACGTCGGCACGCTTTCTGCTCACTCAAAGACAAACCAGCTTAGCCTATACATACTTTATTGGTCAAGCTAGCACACTGATAATCCTTACATCTCAGATTTGAAAGCCTTAACTCCTGAAATCATAAGGATCAATCTAATGTTTATGTCGCTAGTGAAAACCAGCCTTAACATCCAGTGATAAATGTTCAAGTATTTACACATCAATACAACGTAAATACAATCAAATACACACATGATTAAAATTATTTACCATGTCTCAGCTATCCATAACTGTAGATGATTAAGTTAATTCACAACAATAACAAAGCATGCTGTCAATACAGTAGATACTCCTGTTGTAGGTGATACGAGTTTTAGGGCTTAAGTGGCAGTCCCGCTAAAAGCGGTCCGCTCGATTTCGCGACCAAAAATAGTTTCCCTTTATTTTTTGCTGGTGAAAAGGCTTTGGTACACATGTATGAAATACACAATTCTTTTTTTCAAATTTTTTATTTTCGCCCTGTTACAGGCCAAAAACGAATTCAGGCCCCCTCGGCCTTCTCGCCGTTGATCGAAAGACTAAAATTGATGGTTTTTGAGAGGCGCTCTACGTAGAAACAAATGCAGTTGAAGACATTTTGTTTAGGTCATGTTTCTAAGCTAAACTTGAGTAGTTCACAGGCAAAGTGTAAAAAATTTCAATAAAATGTTAAGCAAGCTGAGGCAACTTAAAGACAACCCACTCTGAAGCCTATATTCAGACACTGAAAATGGGGCAAGAACGAGGGAAAATTTCTCAAACGTTGCGGCCTAAACTTGGTTTCAAAACCACGTCACAGTAAAGTTCTTACCTTATTTTATCGAGTTATAAGCTCAAACGTGTGGGTATCTCCCGGGATCGCAAGCGAGAAGAGATTATAATCAGCCATTGACAGCGTGTTTACATAATTATCGGTCGTGCCAAAGGTCACTTGCATTACTCTTCGGCTCTTCCAAAATGTTTCTATTGAGGCTTGAATTCGATTGTAGTTCTCCAAGATAAATGTCGATAACTTCTTTAATACTTCTGCGTCAGAATTTGATCGAGAACAGATGAAAAAGTTGCAATAAGTTGAATAATCTTCATGGCGGCGACACCGGGCTCGATCGACAAAGCAAACAACGAAGCTTTTAGCATGTTTCGGAGAAATCTTCATCAAAATCAGTACTTGATCCAAATTCTCTGCTCCACTAACGAGTATTAAAGGTTTTCAACGTCCCTACAATAAAAAGAAAGTCACAGTTTATTCTTATCCACGATTTTATACTGTTGAAATTCACCCGTGGTAGAAACTAAACTTGACCATGGTAAGAAATATACTGTAGATATAATTTGAAAAAAAAAATCGACGACAACCAGAAATTTCACTGCGATACATGAACTACTCACCGGTGAGAGGTTGAAATATATGAATAACTTGAGTTTCAGATTCGTTTTTGAGGGTTTCTCGCCAAGCGACCGCAGAAAGTTTTCTTAGCTTGAAAATGTGTAGATCCGTTACATCGCGCGGCCAACTACCTTTGTCACGCGACCTTGATAACATTGTGTGACAAGTTATAACACAAGCCACGTGCTCGAAGACCTTGTAACGAATCTACACATTTTCAAGCGAAAAAACTTTTTGCTGTCGCTTGGCGAGTAGCCCTTAAAAACGAATCTTAAACTCAAGTTATTCATATATTTCAACCTCTCACCGGTGAGTATTTCACGTATCGCAGTGAAACTTCTGGTTGTCGTTAATTTTTTTCAAATTATACGATATTTGCATGCCACGGTCAAGTTATGTTTTCGCCACGGGTGAATTTCAACAGTATAA